>OW569417.2:15372913-15997913 GCA_937662695.2 Halyzia sedecimguttata | reverse complement strand
AGAATGGCACAAAGGCGTTAGTGACAAACGAATTTTGCGAATGGGGAAAATTGCGGCTCTGGTTAGATGCGGAAGTCGGTATTTGTTGAAATTACGAAACATGACATGTTACATATTTTGCTCTGGTCCGTAGGTATTCAACAATAGGAATTTCTTTAATGTGCACAAACGGAGGAAGTGTCTATAATTTAAATACACACATCGTTAAACTTCTTGGACCGTCCAGTTTAGCAGATGTTAGCATACAATAAGAACTAATTCGTGCTAGCGCGGTCTGATTACCAACATTTTGCAATTTTTAGCCGGAGATGTTCCCATGCTTTTCTATTGGACTCATTCTTGAGAACCTTGTTGTCGAATGTCAGTCTTTCCAGCTTTTCGTTAAAACGATATACGATATTGCTTGGTCGAGTTTAATTCTCCCTGTCAAACGGGCTGCTAGTGAGCACGACAACCTTCGAAATATTCGATTGTTTCGGTCTTCATCAGTTGACGGAAAGTCATCTTAAATTGAAGAATTGAACAATTTTCAATATGGAATACGACGATTAAGTTGGTTAATATGCATAATCGGCATAACGGTTTCGGAGTTGACATTTTGTTCCCCAATAAGTCAAATAATATAAATCCGAACGAATTGAGACTTGGTAAATAGTTATGGAATGCCTACATACAGACTTCTGCGAAATTTCGTGAGGATCGTGTCACTAGAAAATTATAAAAAAGTAATAAATTTTTTCTGTATTTCAAAAACTATCCGTCCGATATCCCTTGGGAAAGCGAAAAATTTTGCAAGAGCCTTCAAGATCTGATCCTACGTAGCCAAATTACAAAATTAAACATGATCAGATCTATATTGTTGGAGTTCCGAGTTATTACAGAAATACCACAAACCGAGCACCGTTGGGCAAGTTCAGTATCTGGATGGGTGACCATTACCACGATAACTTTCGAAAGAAAAGATATATAAACTTGGAATTTCCAGGGTAGGTTGAGCATCACAAATTTTCGTGAAATTTCGTGAGTACTATCATCAATTTGCTGGATGATTGCTGTAGACGAATGACTCAATGTAACCCCAAAGAAATAAATCCAATGGAGTTAAATCTCAGGAACGAGGCGGATAATTTATCGGTCCAGATGTCGAAATAAACGAATCACCGATTTTTTTTATTAATAAAGTTATTGTGTCATTAGCAGTATGATAAGTGGCACCGTCCTGTTGAAACCACATGTTCTACAAATCAAGACGAACCGATTCAGGCCATAAAAAATCAGTAGTTCTTGTGAGCGATGAGACATCGAAAAACTTTGGTATTCACGAAATTCTGCTCACTGCTTGCATTTGTTTGTCTCACTGGCACTGTAACATCATGAAGTATAATATTTGTTTCAAACTTCTTCACTAACCGTTCAAGGGTTCTTTTATTCGGACGATTATAACGACCAAAAATTGAAGTTTAAGCACGTAAAGTTAGAGTAACATATCGCAATTTTTCAAAATAAATTTGGATTATTTGTAAACGCTGTTGAAGCGTGTACTTTTCCATGATTAAATGGTTGACATGGTCAAATACAACTGTCAATGTCATAAATAAAAAATGGCCGCCGTGCGTGAGTAATGTCAATTTGAAAATAGGGCGTTCCCATTGAAAGACCTGTTACAACATTAGCTTTTTGCACATATAAGCATTGCTAATTTATATGCGACCTTGAGATTTCGCGGTTAAAATAGTCAAAAGCGTGAGGAGACAGAGCCGTACTCGGAAATTCGTGGAAGCGCAAGCGATTTCGGGGGTGGATCACCGCCTT
Source organism: Halyzia sedecimguttata (assembly GCA_937662695.2). Taxonomy (NCBI): domain Eukaryota; kingdom Metazoa; phylum Arthropoda; class Insecta; order Coleoptera; family Coccinellidae; genus Halyzia; species Halyzia sedecimguttata. The sequence goes on along the minus strand of OW569417.2, from coordinate 15,996,101 downwards.
ATCATGCATATTTTATATATTCGATTTTCGGGTCAATGATTTGCTTAACAAGCATAGCTAATAACAGCCCTTTCTCTCATCTATCTTCCTCTCTCTATTTCCGTTGCTGTTCTTGTTTGTTGTTCCGGCGAGGGCTAAGGGTAGATTGGTTGATGAGAGGTGACCCAAAAAAAAATTAAGTTAAAATTAGCTAGGTTAGGTAGGCTAGGATATGATAGCCTTAGGTTAGATAACTCATTTTAATTGTGAATTTTATCACAACAAGGGTTAAGTGGCATAGCACCAATCAGTGAACTTCCCCTTAAGATTTCCGATTCGTTGTAATATTGATTTTTTAAAATTCTACCCATTAAATGTACTTGAATGTGGAAATGAATGCATTATTATTGTTATTTATTTTGAAGAGTTCTACTTACTGCTATGAAAGACTTACCTTTGAAAACACCCTATATATTTCTTCTGAAAAATATCCAGTGTCTCTAACGTAGAAACAATTTAGTAACAATTGAATAAATCTATTTTATTGATATTTCTCAGGGTTTGGGAGAGAATACCCAGAAAAAACCGTTGAATGATGAATACACTGAATATGTATCCTTTCATGAATACTTCAGAATGTATGAAATGAGAACGACTTGAAACAATACACATACAATTTATTAAAAGAGTAATAAAACCCATTAATAAATTCCTCAGACCAACCAACACTTGTCTTCCACTGCCATCTGGTACAACGCTCAAGTACAGCCATGAAACACCGCCGGAAACCATGAGGAAGCATCGTTTTTCGGCATAAAAAATCAGGACCAGCCATGACGAATTCGTTCGTTATTAAGTCGCGCATCAGCAGCTAAGTATATATGTCGTGACGTCACGTCTTCAGACCAATCGCCTGTTTTCCAGCCGCTTCTAAACAATGTTGGTGGGCGGGAACACAAACTGTGGCCTCTGGTTACTCAACCATATCTTTGAGTTCGTTTGAGTCCGAGTTGTGTATCTTCCTCGTCCAACGGCGAAGTTGTCCACCATGTATTCTCGGACGGTAATTAGGCTGTAATAAGTTTCGTTCTTTATCGATGGAAGTCCCGCTGTCGCATTGGTGGAAAAAAGTCGGCTTCACGCATCTGTCCTTTTGTGGTGCCTTTTTGGATATTTTTGTTATTGCTTTTCGTATTCAATTAGTTTGTTTGAAATTATTGTTACATTTATTGTTCACCTACGAACAGACCATTTTGGTAAGAATGGAATACATTTGCAAGAAAGTATTTAGGGAAAGGGATATTTGAGGTAGTACTTTAAATTAAATTTATATTAGTCTCCTCTAGAGTTCGAATAATTGAATGACTGAAACGCGAAAATCCATTCTTCCCCGGAAATGAACAAATTATTTCTTTCTCTAAACCATTCATACTAATTTCAGTCACATTGTTTATAGGCATAATCGGCCAAACGGTTTCGAAGTTATGCCCATCTGAAATTTGGTTGTTATTTTCTCAATAACTCGAAAAATTCAGAACCGATCCAATTCAAACATGGTTATTAGTTGTAGAATTCCAACGCGAAAATTCTTGCAAAATTTCGTGAGGTACGTATCAGTAGAAAATTTTTAAAAAATCATTGATTCTATATATCAGAAACTTTTCGTCCGACATCACTGAAATTTTGCGAGAGCCTTAAAAACCTAACTCGTTTACCAAGTTCCAAGTTTGCACACGATCAGATCTATATTTTTGGAGATCCGAGCAGCCTTGTGTGAGTTCAGTAGCTGGATGGGTGACCGTTGCCTCGATAACATTCGAATGAAAGGAGGTAGGGACTTGGAAGTTTCAGCGTAGGTTGCGCATCTGAATGGAACGGTTAAGTTCGTTTTTGAGCATAATAGGTCTTCGGACTTATACCCACCTGGAATATAATTTCCTCGATAACTCAAAAAAAAAATAAGACTCGATCGAATTGAAGCTTGGTCACCAGTTCTAGAATATCGACATGAAGACGAGTGTAAAATTTTGTGAGGATCGTACTACGAGAAAATTTTGAAAAATTACGAAAAAAAAAAATTCTTTCAAGCACTGACGTGAAGTCAGGTGCTTTTGTGCGTATGTTCTATTGTCCATTCTCCTATATTGGACACTCTAAATCGAATTTACCATGGTGAATTTTATTGTCCGGTTTCCTGTATTGAACACTCTTAATCAAATTTACCATGGCAAATTCGATTGACAATAGAATTCACCATGGTAAATTTGATTAAGAGTGTCCAATACAGACGAATGGACAAGAGAACATAGGCGCAAAAGCTCTTGACTTCACGTCTGTGCTTGAACAAATTTTAGTATTTGATATTGTACCAAATTTCGCTAATCACTTGAATTTATTTTTTTCCAATTTGATTTTTGCAATAAACATGAGAGTGATAACATTTCTGAATAGAGAATGAAGCGACATTTCAAACCATGTAGCTCAAGCCCGTACTTGCTATTTGAAAAATTGGGGTTGTACCTTTCATTCGAAGGGGGTTGAAGGTGGGGTTCGCATTTTTACGAAAAATAATGGAAATTTTAAATTTTAATTTGACGTGTTTCGGGATTACTCATAAAATGTACAGTGACCAAGATAATGAAGCATCTTTTGGGTCATTCAAATCAAGGGGTCTAGTTTTATACATAATACTCTTCAAATATCCCCATAAAAAGAAATCTAATGGATTAAGATCGAGGGAACGCGCTGGCCATTCGATCGCCTTCCTATCCACCATGGGCCTCCATGTTGTGGAGGCATCTCAACTCGATTTATGTGGATATTCTCTGAAGTCAAGCATTACATCTAATTTTACATTCTTACAAAGTGTATTAGCAGCTGCATTTTTAATCTGCCTTACATGCCCAAACTCGCGAAACTGCTTCTCTATTTTATTTATTGTCCCTTGGGTTATAGGCTGAAATTTTTCATGAAACAAGCTTATTTTTTTTTGTGTTCGGGTGTTATCTACGTAACCAATCATATGTAAAATTGTAACTTTGTGCATTTCCGTTAATCGAACCATTATTCAAAATTGAAGTTAATTAAATTCAAACACAAATTAGACATCATTGAAAAGTTTCTTTCTGGGTTTTCTCTCCCAAACTTGAAAAATATCTATAAAATTGTGACAATTCTCGAATCTCAGAATAACAATCAACAAAATAGTTCTGAAGATTTTTTCGTTAAGCATCTGAGGAAGGAGTCTGATACATACTCCGAAACGTTACGATATAGTTGTTTCTTCGTTGATGTTGTTTCGTTGTTATTTGTTAGGCAACATTGTTCAATAGATTGCACCTGACAAATATCTTGTGTTTCTTACACAGAAGCAAATCACAAAATAATAAATTTTTTATTTTATAGATATTCTTCAGAGTTTGGGAGAGAAAGCCCATAACGAAACTATTCAATGATGAATACACCTCCCACAGCATCCTTTAATGATTACTTAAAACAAAGGTATGGGCCTTTTTCAATAATCCTTTTCAGAAAATTGGAAGAATTATACAAGAAATTGTCACACACAGAAAACAGTCTAACTTTCATGTGCAGATGCAGAGATAGTAGAATTTTGTGACAATTCTCGAATCTCGGAATAACAATCAACAAAATAGTTCTGAAGATTTTTTCGTTAAGCGTCTAAGAAGGAGTCCGATATAGACTCCGAAACGTTACGATATAGTTATCTTCGTTGATGTTGTTTCGTTGTTATTTGTTAGGCAACATTGTTCAATTGAATGCATCTGATAAATATCTTGTTTCAGAAAGAAACCATTCAATGATGAATATACCTCCCACAGTATCCTTTAATGATTACTTAAAACAAATAAGACAATTTATAGACTATAGCTTATGAGCTAAAAACAATTTGCAGAGGAGTTCTAAAGAAACTAACATTGCCACAGAACGTGTTTTACGTAGTTTTTATGGTACCATCTAGAAAACACAAGGTTTTTTTAATTTCCTTGAAGACATCTTGAAGACAAATAAGTTTAGTATTATTGTAATATGATTGGGGAATATTCGAGGGAATAGTATAATAAATTTCGGTAATCACATGATTTTTTTTTAATTTTGAGTTTTTCAATAATAACGAAAGTGATAACATTTCTGGATAGAGAATGACGCGATCTTTCAAACGATGTATCAGAAGCCCATACTTCCTATAGGCAGAAAGACTTAGGTCTATAGCCATTTGGACCCATCCAATAAAGTTTATCTCTCTCTCTCTCTCTCTCTACTTCCTATTTGAAAAATTGGGGTATGTACCTGTCTTTCGAAGAGGGTTGAAGGTAGGGTTCGCATTTTTACGAAGTAGAATGACAATTTAAAATTTGAAATTGACGTGTTTCAGGATTTTCCTTAAATATGTACAGTAACCTTGATAATAAATTTATACCATTTGGCTTTTCCACACTATAGGTACGAATGTCACTGTTCAATTTTTGAAGAAGCAAGGGAAGACATGTAATATCATATATGTGCTATTGGTTAGCACACAGATCCTTCATCTCACACCAATAAGAAAATGCTCTTATAGGTTCTTCCAATGGGCAATATATCACGAATTCCCAATAAAAATTTTATTACTTAATAACAGTAAATTCCATGGAATGGTACATAATGTCTATGAAGAAAATGAGTATTGCATGAGAGAACAAAAAGAATAAAAAATGTTCAGTCTTGCTGCAGACAATAAAAATGCCCAGAAACGTTAAACTTAATTGAAAACCGTGTAGAATGCATCCTATCTACAATTTGCGGAATGGAAGTGGCAACTTGAAAAAACCGAGTGTTTTTCTAGCGAAGGTTTTTCTCTTGAACGGTTAATGTACATTGTCACATTTTTACGGTCAGTCCGAAGTTGTAAACTGGAACGGGTGATTGCCGCGTTGCCACGTTTAAGATGAATCTTCAAAAAGGGTAACAAAGACTTCTTGTAAAACAGGGTAATTTCCAAACCCGGCAGTTTTTCAAAGGCGCATTACTAGGCGGAATAAATATCTCATTCAGAATTGGGCCTTCATTTGCTTTCCTACTCTATAATCAATTTATCAGATAACTCGAGAGGAACAAGCTGTGCATTGATTCTTACATTTGTATCTCACGAATGCTTATAAGAGTTTGGACAATTTTAAATGAAATAAAATATTTTTTCACAGTTATACCCAGAGTGATTTCCTTCCAAACCCGCCATAAAAACAATATGACTTCATTAGTAACATTTTTATGCCATAAGGTGGTTGATTACAGACTAAAATTGACATGTCCCAGCGTTTTGCTTGAAAAAATTCAATAATGCAGTTACGAATTTTGTTCTTTACTTTACCTACACACTAAACCTACATTGATCATTAAAATAATGATCTCCAGAATTTACATGACTGGTTTTAATTTCAACTTGATTCATTATGGAATTCAGAGCATCACTCTGAAAATTATAAAAAGCGGTTCAGAAATTGTTTTCGCTTCACCATATAAGTAATTATTATTTGAGAAAATTATACTCAATATCCAAAAGGAGTAGAACTACGTCAATATCGCATTTATATTATTTAGGTATTGATGTAGTGAGTTGAATGCAGAATACATTTTAAAGGGTGTCTCAGCAGGAAGTTGAATTCCGAATTGGGCACCATTTTTGACTGTCAATTGTTGAGTCAGCCATATTTGTTGTTTGTTTGAATAAAACATAGACATTTGCGAAAATGGTGCGTTATAGCTTAGAAGAACGTTTGTTAATAGTGAAAACCCATTAAAAAATGGGGAAAATTTTACTGTGACGATTCGCAAGTTACGTAATCATTTCGGCGTGCATAATCGACCGTCGTGGCCTACTATTGAGAATTTGATCAAAAAATTTGAGCGGACGTATTCATTGAAATATGACAGAGACCTTACCCGTCATCGGCCGAAAAGATCGGCGGAAAACATCGCAGCTGTGAGGGGCAGTGTGGCAGCACGATCAAGCACCCCCATTCGACATCGTAGCCAGGAACTAAACATCCATCGCAGCACTCTTCAACGGATTTTGAAAAATGATTTACACCTTCATGGTTACAAAATCCAGCTGACTCAACAGTCGCAGCATAACGATCATAGACAGCGCAGATATTTTACCAGCTGGATCTTGGAACAACTGCAGACTGACGATTAATTTCACAACAAAATCATCTTAACGGGCGAGGGTTATTTTCACCTCAACGGCTTCGTTAACAAACAGAATTCTCGTATCTGGGGAGATGAAAATGCACATGACATTCAAAAAGTGAACGTTTGGTGTGCCATGTGGGCAGGAGGGATAATTGGAGCGTACTTTTTCAAAATGATGAAGGAGTAAGAATTAGACGGAATGGACTTAAATTAGATGTGGTTTCAACAGGATGGCGCAACCTGTCACACCGCAAGGGAAACAATGACTTTTTTACAAACCAAGTTTTCAGGTGGAGTAATTTCTCGTTACGGAGACCAAAACTGGCCGCCAAGAAGTTGTGATTAAGGTTGTTTGGACTATTTTCTCGGGTGTTTTTTTAAAGGTAACGTCTCTGCGAACCATCCTGAGACAACTGAGGAACTTAAAGAAGAAATTGCACGCAAATTCGACAAATCCAGCAGCCTTTACTGCTAAATGTACTGCAAAATCTCATACAAAGAGTGCATACCTGCCAACAGAGGAACGGTGACCATTTAAACGATATTTTGTTTCATGTAAAAATATCATCACTACCTCCATACATATGTAGAAAAAAATGTTAATAAACTATTAAATAAATATGTATATATATTTAAAATTCAAGTTCTTGCAGAGACACCCTTTAGTAATCCTGGAATTGATAGGCTATTTTGTTCGAATGCAAATAATTTTGTATTTTGAATACAACTATACCTTATGCTTAAAAATATTAACTGACTTCGCTTCAGTTCTACAGAACTTCGTTGAAATGTGGCAATGTTGCACGCTAAACACAATGCCCCTTATGGGATGAAGGAGACTAGTGAAACAATTAGTGGCATAAGAATGTACGAGGTAAAAACCCAACAACTTGGAGTTCATTAAATTGTTAATTTATGTTGACACCAATGATGATCAAATCTGGTTTTCAATTAGTTTTATGACTCCTCGTTTTCATGAAGCGTTATTAAATGTGAACGATGCGAAATACTGTAAGCGCAAAAACATTTCTGCAATGGCAACTGCAAATAGGATTTTTGAAGGAGAAAAAAGTAATTAGCTTAAGTTTCAATAGGTAAAATATTGTGTTGACATAATATTTCTTTCGGGTATTATCCCAATTGCAAAACGTATTGCACGGAACAAATAACAATTCATTTTTACTTAAAAATCGAAAGTAAACCGGAGATAAAGTTAATTATTGTTGGTCGTTTACTGTGGTAAAGCTAGTTTTAGAGATGAAGCTCTTTCTCAAGTGGTCCACAGACTCACGAACAGAAATTGAAACAAAAAATGGAAGTTGAAGCAAGTCGGTTTACTACCACAGACTTTCGATTTTGACGACGTGTTTATTTGTGGCTATGAAAACCGCCGAAAAAGAACGAAGTATGTGGGGCCCATCAAATCGCTTGCCTTTTGGCGCGCTGTTCAGGAGAACAGAGTGCCTATCAATTCGTCCAAATGTCCCTAATTTTCGAATATTTGCCGAGAATGGTCGGAAACGATTAGTTTCAACTCACTGATGAAGAATCCGAGCTCAAAATTGATTCTATCCGGCCGGCCGTCAGCACGATTACACTCGAATGCAATGAGTTAGACAGTTGAAATTTTCAGAGTAGGTTTGGAGTCCAAATGAGCCGGATAACTTTGTTAGTGGGCGAAATCCACCGAGTGGTTCCAGAGTTACAGAATTTTGTTTTCCCAATAATTCGAAAAATACGGATCTGATCGAATAAAAGCGTAGTAGTTAGTTAAAAAATTGGTTCAAGCCCTGTGGACAGGAGCTTTTTGGCGCTCTTGTTCAAACAGTCAAATTATATCTCTGAAAGTATTGGTTTCTCGGAGTTGGGAATTATATCAATGGATTCCTATGATAGAAATGCATCATGAAATAAATTAAATTAAAAAAAAGTGTCGTTTAAAAAAAATCCTTCAAAAATGATCTTATAAAGAAAAGGCCAATCTACAATGCCTTAATGCTTCAAAAATTGTCATTAAATTTATTTATCAAGATTAAATAAGCAATCTGCAATGATTCGACCTCGTAGAATGGGTTGTTGCAACTTAGAATCGGTGCATAGTTTTCACAACTCGAAATACCTAACGAAAGTATCTTCGAAATGTCTAGAGCAAGGATGTAGAAAATCATTGCAGATTGTCCATTTATTCCTGATATTTGAAAATGTAGTGGATTACGAACAAATCATTTTAATAGTTCAAAATATATTAATAAAATATTCCTCCTTTCATAATTTAAAATTTAATAGTCCATACCAATAACACATTATTGTCTATATTATGAACCTTAACTCAAGAAAAATGATTGATACACAAATGTAGATCCATATTTCCGTATTTTCTTGCTAGCAACATTATGAAAATACTGTATATAGGAACATGTCTCACAACTTAAGGAAGTTAAAGGTAATATTAACCTCAGTCGTCAACGAACAGTAATTTCTTTTGATGATTCCATTATGTTCTTCTTTCCTATTGCCTCCATAAACTACATCAAAATAGTCTTGTATATATTCACAAATTCAAGAATCGAATACGTGCTTTCCAAGAGAAAATAACAACTATGAATTGACAATCTCTAATAGCTAGAAAAGATGACATTTATGAATAGTGATCATAGACAGATTCTGTGTTCACATTCTGTGAATACATAGAACTTACGATGTATTATTGAAACTTTGAAACATCATATCTCCGAAAGTATTAGCTTGTTAGAGTTGAAAATGATAACAATGGATTCTTATGATGAAACTGCATCATAAAAAAATGTAAATTCAAAAGTTGTAATGTAAAAAAAAAATATTTTTTTATTTATTCCGAAACTATTGCACCGAATTGCCCAGTAACGAATCGTTTTCGTGTTATCGTGAACAACAACATCGATAAATCTGCTGTTGCAAATCACGTTTTAATAACTGGCGATTCAATTTCAGAAAATTATCGATATTGTTGTTTTGTTGTTCCGAATGTGTCCCGTATGCTCCTTATACCATGTGAGAATGTCTCTGGTTGTTTGCCCAACGTAACACTTGTTGCAATCTAAACATTTAATTTCATATATACCCGATTTTAACATGTCCGGAGTTTCATCGAAAATAGAAATCGAATGTTTAGATTGCAACAAGTGTTACGTACGGGCAAAAAAACAGAAACATTCACAAACGGTATGAAGAGCATACGGGACACATTCGGAATAACAACATCTATAAATCTGCTGTTGCAAACCACGTTTAAACAATTGGCCACTCAATTTAAGAAAATTCCGTCAAATTGTTGAAAAATACCAATAAAGTGTATTTAGGAACACTTGAAGGTATCGAAATGTATAAGAGAAAGGATATTTTACTCAATAATGATTAACAACCCATTATTCTCACTAATTAGTTTATGACTAAGGGTATAATGTCAACCCGTACTGGAATGTAGTAATTGATTGCATGCTTTAGTAACCCTTCGTCTTTGAAGATGAAAACTTTGTTTCCGAAACATATGTCAGACGACAAAAACTGTAGTGAACAAGAGTGTAGTTACTTTTATAGTGCCGATCATAGATTTTATATTGATTGGAACGATATAATTGTATTCATTTATAAATTTGATGATAGTTAGGATATCTAAGGATTTTTCTTAATATATTTTGATGAAATATAATATAATATTATAGTGGAAACAATTGGATTTTATAACAAATGATTTTACGAAAGGACGTCCTTAATTTTCATCTAGGTTTCACCTCCTAAAAAATTCTGCATCCATTCAGAAACACCCTGTAAATTAGCTCGAAGAGAGGTCAAAAACGATCGTTCGTTTTTAAAATCGGTTGAAAGTCCGAGCTATCCCTGGTATTTTCTGAATGGATAGATAATCTGCAATGATTATATTGAATTTACTTGGAAAAGAAACCGCTAACAGTAGTGCCATAAATAGAGGAACCCTGAAAAAAATCACAACCGATCGCTAATTCACAGCAACTCTTACATAAAGAGAATTCCACACGTTCTAATACCGTCGGTAGAATCCAAATAGACTCTAATTCGACAAAGAAAACTAGTCGAATTAACTTATCCCGCTTGGATATGGAAACACTATCAAATTAATAAGTACAGGTGGGTTGAAAATGCGAATATACGCACCCATTCACGTCGTTCCGGAACAATCAACCAATCCCTAACCACAGAGGTGCAGAAATTATCGTCTCATTGTGCTGGATGGCCTCAGCGTTTTGCTTCTGAGCCAGCATGGTGTTGATCTCGCTTTATCGGATCTTCCTAGACATAAAATAGCCCACTCGGCATCTATTTAGTAAGGCGTGCGGATATACACACGCGATACAATTGTCTTCCATTTGGCCCGATCATCGATGCAGATAGTGGAACAAGTAGCATTATTCAAGATGGCGTTGAGATATCTAAAGTAGCCTATGCTAATGCACCTCGCGTCTTGTCACTTCTATTAGAAGATGAATTTATAACAAGCGCGGTGCTAATGGGACAACTGTGTTGGAGGAGCTGACGTGCCTAACTTCATTTTGGACTTGGCTGAATGCCGAAGCTGCTACCGCATGAATTGCGGTAGCAAAGTCATTATCTGTGTTGAATTTGTATGAGTTCTTTTAGATTGTTTATTGAATGAATTTGTGTTTGTCTGCGTGTTTCGGGTAAGCTGTTATTGCACGCATCGGGATCAATTTGGGTACGTCCGCTGTCTGACCAGTGGCGGATCTTCTCATAGGCAGCCAAAAAACATTCTTATCCTTTGCTCCATAAGGAGCAAAAGATGAGAATGCCGCAATTCCGATCGTACTGACTCATCTGTTTTCACGAATGTGTGTGACCCTTTAGAATGAATCACTAGCTTCTGAAACATTTTTTAGGTTCGGCAATTCACAAAGAAAGGGATTACATGAATATACGAAATTATTGAAAAATTCGAGCATTTCAATATTAAATCATGACTATGTTCACAGAGTCACAGAGTGGTTCTAGTTAACGTGTAACGTGTTTCATCGCTATTTTTAGTACAAGCAGATATTTGGGTTTTTCTTCGGCACTTATGTATGGAACATCAGTAAGTATTTTTTTACAGGGTGTTCGATTTACAACTATAGATGAAACTTACTTTTTCTTACTCATAACACCTCATGCATTTCTGAACATTACGAATTATCTGAAGAATTATGAAGTGGGAGAACCCTGTGGCAGGAGCGTTGGTGCTCTTGTTTAAACAAATGATATTATATCTCAAACAATTCAACTAAGAAAATGTAATTGCCAATTAACATTGAAAACATACCGCCGTATTCACAAAGCTTTCAATCTCCGTTAAGTAATAACTGAGGTCCTCAGTTAAGCATAAATAAGAATCGCAACCTCAGTTAACATGAAAATTAACGTGAAACAGGCCTGTTTCACCACCGTTTAATACTTTAATTGAGGTTGCGATTCAGATTTATCCTTAACTGAGGTCCTCCGTTAGGACTTAACGGAGATTGAAACACTTAACAATGCTTTGTGAATACGGCGGATAATATGTTCAACTCGATTGACTTTGTATGAGGCCTGAATAAATAATGGAACTTGAGCGCAAAAGCTCCTGACATCAGTGGTTTCATCGAACTTTTTGTTATTGAATGTACTTATTATGTGACATTTTGGTAGATATACCGCCGTATTCACAAAGCATTCAATCTCCGTTAAGTCCTAACTGAGGTCCTCAGTTAAGGATAAATATGAATCGCAACCTCAGTTAATGTATTTAGCGGCGGTGGTGAAACAGGCATGTTTCACATTAATTCTCACGTTAACTGAGGTTGCGATTCAAATTTATCGTGGCATAGAAGGCAATTATCACCTGATGGTTATTATCTCGCGATTGTGATACGAATATTCGATTCTTGAAAGGGTTTTCTATAGTCAGTAGATACAAACAATGTCGACGTGAAATTCGTCAACAAGATGATCCTAGAAATATGGAAAATTTATATTAAATATGATCTATGGCGCATTACTTGAAAAATCCGTATTGTTTAGGAATTATTCGAGTATAATTCAATTGACATAAGTGAGGATAAAGCAGGGTTAATCCCCGACTCAAAAACAGAGATGCATCTTTTCAATGGCACCGTCCAATTTATTATATATATTCTTTTGATTGAGAGCTTTATAAGTGTTGGTAGAGGTTAGTGTAACGGGGTACCATACAGTTCGATGCATGATACAAGAGCTTAGGGAAAAACCTCAGCAAAAAAACCTGTATCCACGTGATTGTTATGATTTGTAAATATTGAATTTGTTTACAAAATTAGCTGAAGTTATTTGGTTCTTTCGATTCATACTAATTTTTGTGGTATATGTGAATTTAGTATTGATTTTCTCATGAACGAATCAGGGAAGAGTTTCTTCGATTTTCGAAGGATTGTGTGCCTTGTGTTCTTCTAGGCTTCAATGGATTCCGATGAATAAAGTTTGTGTGCTGTTATCCCCAGATTCGTACAGATAAATAATGTATTCTGCAAAGTAATATGTGTAACACTGGTTTCATTGTCCATAGTTTTTGGCTGGGGTGAGAAACTCGCTGCTACGTTTTTTCTTTGGCTTGGGCTCAAATCCTGCATGCATAACATTTCTTAAGTCGAACCCTTTGAATATTTTTAGGTTTGATGGTGAACTGAGACTGATCCCTACATTACCTCCACCGTATCTGGAGATATCGAGAGTTCCAGAACCCCATTTTCCTCACCTGGAAGAATCCTGATCATCCATCAGGAAGAATACCTTAAATTTTCCCTGGAAAATCAACAATTTTTATCAATTATCATCCTTTACCCCAGGAAGTGTACCTAAGTGTATCGTTGACCTCCCAGCTAGTCGGGTAGATATCTAAAGGGAGGTTCAGCGTTACGATTTGTTGTTGGTTGTTGATGTATATTTCACCTTGTGTCTTTGAGTTATCAGTAATAAGCTACAGTTCACCTTATTGTATGTTCAATAATAAGGTTTGGCAAAGAAACGCACCTCAGAGCCACTACCATGGAAAAAATCCGATATTGAATCCGGTACTGCACCGTCATCAACTTGCAATACCTGTCGTTAGTTTGCGAAGACTGTTGGATGCACAGATTGCTAATTAAAGAAAAAAAATTGAGGCAGTGCATGAAATCAGCTTCGAGTAATTCCGAAATTATGCCTCCGGTCGGAGAGGTATTTTTGCTCATTATTCAGATTTCAAGACAACACCAATGAGAACCACGAGTAGTTATCCGAATACCATAACTCAATATTCATTCCCGCCAGCTCGGTTCCCCGTGTATCCGGGAATCTGAAAAAATCCGACACACCGCTCGCAAGGTGAATCCGATAAAATATAATGAGCCACAACATGAATAATATTTCCTACGCCGTGGTACACAACAAAACAAATAGCGTGATCCGGAGAGATACTCACGTCCCGGTATCGGCCAGAACTCGCCATGCACGAGTAAGTACTACCCGGCAAGAGTGTGGAAACGGACGGCGGACACCGAGGGATAAGGGCCCGTCTTCTAATTAACCGCTGACACAATCACACGGACGGAAGACACGCCAGCTCCCGAAACGCATAAATATGCCGGACGGTATCGGACGGGACAATCGAACCTCCCCCGAGGTGGTTCGCGTCTCGAAGGACCGCGTTAGAAAAATGGGGAGAAGAACTGGAAGGTGTTGATGCCGGCGGAGTTTATGGATCAAACGGTGGCTGAGAGGATTTCACACGGTTTCACACTGGTGAAGGGAATGTGGGCGAATCGTAACGTTCAGCCATTGTAAACGACCTGTCAAGCTCATGGTTTCATTTTTGCGCGTATGTTCTGGGGAACATCGCGTTATAGTTTTGCCCAAATGTCTGTAACTTTCGAATTTTTTGAAAAAAATGGTCTCAAACGATTAAGTTCGACTCCCCAATGAAGAATTCGAGGTCAAATTTGATTCTGTCCGGCCGGCCGTCCGGCCGGCCGTTGCCACGATAACTTGAGAACGAAAAGAGCTAGCGACTTGAAATTTTCAGGGTAGGTGGCGCATCCCAATACGACGGACAAGTTCGTTAATGGGCATAATCGGCCCAGTGGTTTCCGAGTAATAATTTTGTTTTCAACCAATATGAATCCGATCAAATTGAAACTTGGTGGGTAGTTGTAGAATATGACCCTAAGCACGTTTGTGAAATTTTTTGCGAATCGTATGGCTAGAAAATTTTAAAAAAATTATTAAAAAATATTTTTGTTGTCACGATAACTTGCGAACGGAATGAGATAGCGGCTTGAAATTTTCAGGTTAGGATGTGCACCAGAACGCGACATTTCAGTTTGTTTATGAGCATAATCGACCAAACGGTTATAGAGTTATAGCAATCTGAAATTTTCTGAAATTTGGTGGTTTTTTGTTCCTCATTAACTCGAAAAATACTGAACCGATGGAATTCAAACATTGTTATTAGTTGTAGAATGGCAACGCGAAAATGTTTGCAAAATTTGGTGAGGATAGCATTTGTACAAAATTTTTAATAAATCATTAAAAATAAAAAAAAAAAATTCTATATATCAGTAACTATTCGTTTGAAATTCATGAAATTTTGCAAGAGCCTTCATAACCTAACTCTACTGCCAAGTTTCAAGTTTTAATATGATCGGTTGAATATTGTTGGAGATTCGAGCATTCTTGTGCGAGTTCAGTAGTACCGATTTGGTGTAGCGTAAGGCTCCGAAGAAACGATCGCTCGACCCGGACTTTTGCCGTCGAGTCGAAGAAGACGAATCGATTTGTGTTTTTTCCAAATTTCGTTCTTCTAGGTTGAGCCTAAATATACTAATTCGATACAAGTTTCGGAGGTTTTGAGTCCGACGATTTTCCATTCAAAAAGTCAATCCGAGAAACGTCAGAATTAATTCGAGAGACGGGGTCGGAAATTTTCGAAAGCGAAACTGACGATTTAGGCCTTTTTGGGGCGTGAAACTTGAAGAAAATGATAGATAGCTTTTGCGCGTATGTTCTATTTTCCATTCTTCTGTATTGGACACCCTTAATCGAATTTACCATGGTAAATTATGTTGTCCATTCTCCTGTATTGGACACTTATTTTATATTTAAAACTGTAATTAGATCTTTGAAATACCATTGAATGAAAAAATTCTTGTAAGTTAACAAAATATCTTTATTTGAACAATAAAAATGCATCATTTTATTAAAATGATAGTTAGACTATCCAATTGCTTCTTTTCTTTATAATATTTTAGCTGTAAGTCAGTATAGCTTAGAAATTTTAAAGTAACGTCCTACAATATTAATTTAAATGATATTATAAATAAAAAAAAAAATTGGTTCAAGCACTGACGTGAAGTCAGAAGCTTTTGCGCGTATGTTCTATTGTCCATTCTTCTGTATTGGACACCCTCAATCGAATTTACCATGGTTAATTAAGTTGTCCATTCTCCTGTATTGGACACTTAATTCGAATTTACCATGGTAAATTCGAATTAAGTGTCCAATACAGGAGAATGGACACTTAATTCGAATTTACCATGGTAAATTCGAATTAAGTGTCCAATACAGGAGAATGGACAACATAATTAACCATGGTAAATTCGATTAAGGGTGTCCAATACAGAAGAATGGACAATAGAACATACGCGCAAAAGCTTCTGACTTCACGTCAGTGCTTGAACCAATTTTTTCTTTTGTTATTTGATTCTACAAACCAGACTAATGACTCTAATTTCATACGGAGAGGAGGGGGTGATAATTTAAACGACATAATGAACTGAGTTGTAGGTAGACGAATGTGTTTCTCCGTAGAGGATACTCTGGTAAACATATATGATATCACATTTTTCTTCCTCTTTGAGTGCTTTACGCTACCAGCGTATAAGCTTTCATCTGTCATCTATTTGAAGTTGCCCCTCTCTAGCAAGTGCAAAAATCTCTCCCGTATTTCGAATCCCGTACCAAACTTTAATGTCCCGCAGACACGAACATGGCCTTCCTCCTGGATCTGTAACGTTACAATTGTCCACTAATGGACGATTGTCGAGCATGAGAATCTACTACTAATTTTCTAGGGGTGGTTGGCAAAAGTTGGCAACAAAACTCCTTCCCAGGTTTTCACTCTACATATTCTCATATTATATTAACTAGTTATTTTTCCCTTCCAAAAGAAGTACCACGTTCATTTCCCAATTCGAAGGGAAGTAGATATATCTCGGTGATTTTTCGGTACAAATTCAATGCCAGCCAAGGAGCGAAAATTTCAGCACAACTCTCGCTGATAATTCAACTCGGAAATCTTATGATCAAAATGCTATATCAAAATCTTCCGCTCACAAGAAGAATAGAAATTCTAGAATTAAAATGAAGATGCCGATACTGTCGGTCCACGCGCTGGTGCTCGGCGCGTTTTAATTGACGCAAGACATTAAAACAGAGGCGTATCGTCCCCTTCATTTCTCTATAGACGTGCAATATCGTTGCAGATCTCATCCTCCCTTTAAATTCTACATTGAAAGCAACCTCAGGACCACCTATTTTCCACCCCCGATAATGTGCCCCATAAAGGAAACAATTCGAGCTCTAATAGTTTGTAACAACTAACGCTTGTTTTAAATCGCAGCTTTTTGACAATCTTACACAAGGGCTGTGAATTTCACTCGATGAGCATGAGCATTGTCATTTTCCAAATATAATAAAATAAAATAAGAAATAATGATGAATGTTGGCCATCTCTTGTTCTTATCCTTATTTTATATTATTTTGTGTATGAATTATATGTGCATATTAAACTTTATATTTTATATGGAAAAGTATAACGGGTAATTAAAAATCATTCTGCTGGTACCTGCCGACACGTGTTTCTGCTAGTTGTCACATCGCATAAGTAGCTTATGCTTCCTCCGTGCCGATGCCATAGTTTTCCTCTGAATTGGAGGTCCTAGAGCTGAAGGCACAAAATGGTTGCTCGCTCCTGTTGTGGTGTCACCTGTTTTAATTTATCTTTCCATATTTTCCTTGGTTTCTTGGTTGCCCCGTCCTGAAGAAGCCAACTAGCAGAAACACGTGTCGGCAGGTACCAGCAGAATGATTTTTCCCCTATTTTCCGGATTTGTTACGTAAATTACTATATTCTTATTGTATGTCAATATTTTGCTGTTTTGCATATGACGGTCAAGTTTTGGGAATAATCGGTTCGGAGTTATACCCATCTTTAGTTTGTTGATATTTCCTCAATAATTGAATGCTGTTCTCTGAACTTGTGCAGAATTACGTAAGACCTGATAACCAGAAAAGGAAATAAAAAATTTCTCTTCAAACATTTTATATTTCAGAAACTATGAGTCAGATTCCGCTGAATTTCGGAACAAACCTACATTTTACAATAATAGATAACAGGATTTCCGCTCGATCAGCTTCGTGTTTCTGGAGTTAATTCATTATAAAATTTTAATTCAGTTGATGCCTCCATTTTTTTCAGGTGTTAACGTTTCCTTTATTGATACTCAACTTCAGATAGTATTTCGTGAGAGTGTGTGTGGCGCGAATGGACAATATAACATACGCGCACAAGCTCCTGACTTCACGACAGTGCATTTTGGCACATTAAAATAAATAAATTAAATATTTATTCTATGTCACCTTGTCAACGCTATATTATTAAACGCGCAAGCTCGGAACCATCGAACGAAGATTTTGAGAACTTTCTAAAATAGGCGGTTTCGAAGAAATTTTCTCGAGCGGCGAAGCCGCGAGCCCTGTAAAGGGCGAATATCGCCGCGGCGAGGGCAAGGACCGACTTATCGCCCAAGGCATCGTCGAGATCGGGAAGTCGCGAGTATTTAAAAAAAAATCCAGAAAAGTCGCGAAATCGTCGAAATGGCGAAAAGCGGCCTCGCCCGAAACCCTAAGGCTTTTTCGTTCCTCTCGCCCGAACATATCTAACGGTACCGATCGAAAGACCGAATATAGACGGATGGAATAGCGAGACACTTTTCCCGATTTTTTTTCTCTTCGTTTTCTACGAGCGTTTGAAAATCGCCAAAATGGGGAAAATCGACCGTTTTTATGGGACTATAGAAATAAAACGACCCGAGTGAAGCCGAAGTCGACCGACTCCAAGATTTATCTCACTTGCACATCTCTAATTTTTTGAAAGGAATAGGCTAGAACAGTGCTTCCCAAACTTATTTTTACTGTGACGCCCTTGGGGCTTTCCCATTTTTGTACGACACCCCTTAACTCAGCCTCCAAAAATATTTACCAATTTAAGTACTGGCCTGGTAATACGTTATCAGCTCACTAGACTCGGTCGCATCGACATGCGACGCCCCGCAGGCAATGTCTCGACGAACAGTTTGAGAAGCCCTGGGTTAGGTTAGAACTGTTAGGAGCACAGAGTATATCGATAGGAGAAGTGAAAGCTATGGTCTAAAATTGGAAGTATATTTTTGACGTAATATAGTTCGCACCCGGCTCTTAGATGGAGCTTCGAGCAGTATTCTACAGGATACAGGATCCCTATTTACCAATTTTACCATATGTCAAATAAAGTAAATAAATAAATGTATGGTTATGATGGTTGTAAAATGTAAAAGCATAAACGAATACTTGTTGTTTCTATAATATTTACAAACCATAGACAGAATTGAAGAAGACTCAAAAATAATCAACATTACGCAGTATCCCTAATGATGTAGCCACCAGCCACCTACTGAAGTACGAAAATATCATTCTGGAACGTTGAAATCTTGAATTCCTGTTAGAAAAATGCACTAACGAACGATCCGAAAATACCGATCCAGTTTCTGTGTCCCCCATCACTTAACTCATCTGGTAACTATTCCAACATAACGAGGGGAGATCGTAATCGAGGCAGTTGATACCCATATCGCATGTGTTATCTGAAGACATCTATTGAGCCGAACAGGGTTGAATACCTACGGTCCAGAGATACGTGGCGTTCTCGAGAACGATGTCGTTCGCGATATGATCGGTGAAAGGGCTACCGATAGCGAGTCGGATACCTGTTTCGGCAGATGTTATTCTTTATCGATCAAATGGTTCGAAAGTACAATTTCGAACGACTACATTTCGTACGGCGTACACGGTTGCGTTCGATGAACGTTTGCTCTGGGAAAATGATGTGGGAATGCAAATTGCAGCATGATAATGATTTTAATATACTGAATCCTAGGTGAAATCAGACCTTGAGAATCAGAATTTGAGTTTGTTGCAGTTACGAGAATCAGATGTGATCATCTGGTGAGGAATGTCTACAGTGTCCTTACGTCATCTTAGGCAAAGTACTGTTCACTAAACAGTGAATAAAGGAGGAAAAATTTAACGGGTAATTCCGCAAAAGGAGCAGGGAAAACTAATTCTGCTGTTACTTGCCGACACGTGTTTCTGCTAGTTGGTTTATTCAGGACAGGACAACCAAGAAACTAAGGAGAAGATGGAGAGAAAAACTGAAAATAGGTGACACCGCAACAGGTGCGAGCAACCAATTTGTGCCTTCCACTCTAGCAAACTCAAATTCGGAGGAAAACTACGGCATCGGCACAAAGGAAGCATAAGCAGCCTGTGCGATGCGACCTCAACCCAATGATTTTTCTCTGCTTCGTTTGCGAAATTAACCATTAAACTTTCCCATTTAAATGTACTTCTCCGCACTATTCTCTTTTCTATAGTGAACAAAAGGGCCACCGTCTATAACGGTATAAAATCCCGTCACGCTGAATTCTTCCATATAACACCATATTTTAGTTAATTTCAACCATACAGATAGAATATATTTAGAATTCATCCCTCGTCTCTAGCTTAGAAATTCAACATAACCCTTCTTTACAAATTTTATTAGTTTGCAACCAGTCTCAAATTAATTTAATTGGTGGTCAACCTATAATTTGAAATCGTTAATTTATTTCAATATAAATTAGAACTCTTTTGTCTCATGATACCCTCTTGATATTCCACAGTTAATATTCAATATATTATAGAAATTGTTTCAGTATAATTTTGTTCATTACAGTAAATCATCGTCTCGATTCTGTGCACCAGCATAATTTTCGGTCATACGATGAGATTTACGATCTGAGCTCTCGAGGGAGATACTTGTCTTAACGTTTCTCGTAAGATACCTTTATTCTCAATAGGAGATAGAATAAAACGGTGTTCTAGAAATCTCATAAGCAGTTTGTGTGATTATTTGTGAAAATATCCGTCAAAGTTTGGCGGTGAGTAATATTTAAATATGTTTTTTGGTTACTAAAATTTCAGGTTGATGTTAGTTGTTATGGTTTTGAACGCAATTTTGTTAGAAAATCATATAGATTATTTTCTGTTTGATTATTTCGTTTCCATACGAATTTTTCTGGTATATGTGAATTTGATATTTATCTTGTTCTGAACGAATCAGGAGAGAGTTTCGCCAATTTTCGAAAGATTATGTGCTTCGTGTTTTTTTATGATTTGATGTATTCTGATGAATACATTTTGATTCGGTTAACTTATATACCCAGATTCGTATAATATGATGATTTTGCAAAGTAGCATGTGTAACACTAGTTTAATCTTAGTAGGTTCTACATTGAGCCGAAAGTCTTCCTTATGTACCCAACATTTATTAGGATTGAAATAAAATTTAACCTCTTGGATATTCCGACGTTTTGAACTGGGACTGATCCCTACATTTTCTTTACCTTACCTGGAAAGATCCTGCCTTCCCATTTGGAAGAATTGCCTGTAGCTGGTATAATTAGAAAAGTATCTTAGTTTCCCTGATCTCCAAGGGAATTTAATTTTCTAAGCTAAGTGTTTTAGCTTTTTAATCAGAGGAATTTTCTTATTAAACCTTGAAAAACCAGCTCATCTCATATCCCTGGAAGGATAGATATAAGGTAGAACTATCAGCTAGTCGTGCTGATATCGATTAAGGGTAGGCAACGTTACACATCTAAATACAGAATTTCCTTCACTGAGCTATCATCGCTAGTATAGGCATTTGGTTCATTATTATTTCAAAAAATCCTTGGGAACGAATAATCGTAACCATATGAATTTCCCTTGGGTAATTCATTAATATCGTTAGGTTAAGTTAATGTAAGAAATCTTCATCTAACATACTTACTGGAAGAGAGAATAGCCTTCACTATGACCAGCCAAAACTTCAGCTGGAAATAGAAATTTCGTACCTTATTTAGATATGGGTTGTGTTGAGCGGACGAACACACGCCTACTCCCGCGACCAAGCTGTATATTGTGACACACTTATGTCTATTGATAACCCAGAATCTCAAGCCTTTTGATAAGGAAGTTGGGCCTACAGGTTGAGAACTTGTCCAATTCCCTCAGGCTCAGCTTGTGGACCTCAAGTTCCTCAAAACTAATCCTGTCCACAGCGGAGCAAGCACATCGGCATGCAAGTCTGTACCCAGAGCCGACTATGGACCTTATACGCCCCCGTTAAAACTGTCAGGTCTGACCCAGAAAGTTTGAACCCCCTGATGGCTCTTTCAGCAGAAGGACTAGTGATTGTTGAGCGAGCATGTCTGAGACCCGATATGCCTCTCCATAGTTCTTGGATCTTTTAGAACAATAATCTGTTGCTGCCACAGCTTTGCAGATCAACTAAGATACTATCGGATAGCCAAGCTTCTTAGAAGGCCTTGGCTTCCTTCAACTGCTCGTCCTTGCTTGTGCAGGACTGTTATATTACACTTGTTGAACTGAGATAGCGCTGCAGGCTACAGCTTATCTGAGTTCCGAACTACTCGGGCATAGAAGGTAATAAAATGACGGACTCATTTGTGGCGCGTGAGGCTTCCAAGGGGCTCATTAGACCTGAACCGGCCTATGGTATCTCTGTCTAGGCAGCAGGGTGGGAGAACAACAGATGGTTAGACCAAAAGGAACACTGGAGTAGGATATATGATCTAAGACATTCACTCAACAATTATTATTGGCCAACAGCTGAAAGAGTCAGAGGATGGCCAAATTCTTCAGGTTAGAACTGAGCGATTTAACCAGCATTTAACATGTGGGTCACTGCGGCCTCAGAAAACATCTTAGGAAGTTGGAAATGGTTGAGGAGTCCGAGTGAAAACTATGCCTGGAGGACGACAAGTCTATCGAGCACATCATATGTGACTATCTCGCTGGGAACAGGATTATATATGAGGAACAAGGAGTCCGCAAACTGAGACTGAGGGAACTGGACAAGTTTCTCATCCACCAGACTCATCTCCCTTATCAAAAGTTTTGAGCTTGTGGGTGAAGTAAAGATTTAGGTGCGCTACAATAGATCGACTGGCCGCAGTGGCTGGACGGGGTTCATCCGCCCGCGGTATTCTGGTACCCCCAGACCACGAGTCGAAAACCCACACAACAATACTGAATTGACGAAGTCATTATAGAAAAGAAATCACATTTCTACATTGTTCTCTCATTTCAGTGGCAGGGGTTGTACTTTTGGCGAGACGGTTCATTTTAGTAAGTTCTACCTCGTTTTGAAAAAGGTTGACATTTAAGATGACCCCGTACAATTAGAACGAATTCCTCATGAATCACTAATAAGTCCAAATGAAATATTCCTTGACAATTTGCATTGTAATTCGAAAATAATCGTTCCTCGTTAAACACTTCTACGATTATCCTGAGAGGTAAAAATATGTGGTATTGCATGGAGCCTGCTATTGGACTCCCCATCCAAATTATAGTGCTTGTTACTTCGAGGACCTCTATTACAGCCTGACTGTCATTTTGGCCAGTGAAGATGTCCATTAAAATAACTCGCTCGTCTCCGGACCCTGATCATCTTATTGAAATATAATTCATTTTTTCGGTAATAAAAACCGGGCTGGAGGCCATGCACCTGACCCACATACGTGAGACAGCGAGGACTGCCGACCAACCAGATTCGACTGTTGGATGCGTATACGACAAATTCGCGTGGGTAATGTGTGTGGTTAAAATTTTGTCCGCGCAAGGGTTATAATTTGAATTCAAATTGGACCTAATGCAGTTACAGTTGTATAATGAGGGGCAAATAAGGGGGCGTATTTGGAAGAGACGCGCATTCGTCATGTGGCGAAGATAATCCCGTAGGCTGAAGAAATGGGCCAAAATGGAGTGAATTCGTTCTGATAGTCGTCTCGAACCGGGAAAGTACGGAATTTATTGAGAAATTTGAACACCACCATGATTTAATTGTAACTATTTTCTGCGCAAATCTGAAATATTGTGGGAAAACATAATAATTAATAATATTAATAATGATGATTTCTTCAGGAGAATCGGTTCAATATAAGAGTCGTTTTGTAGACTCTAAACGGTCTTTAATAACTAAAACAACTCCGATTACTGAAAAAAAAATCCAAAAGCTGTGTATATAATATTCCTTGTATTTGTGGTAAATCGTATACAGGAGAAACATCGAGACCACTTGTTAATAAAGTCAAAACATAGTAACAAGATATAAATCAAATATAGCAGATCATGTACACATACAAACAATAGAGTATGATGGATTGGAGTAATATAAATATTCTGATGACAGAATCTGATAACATATATAGGAAACTTAAGGAGTCGACTTGTATTTTGTTGAAAAGAGAAAACAATTTTGCAAATTGCTCAATTGGATTTGACCATATTTGGTTGAATTTGTTGAAGTGTTAGAACTTGTAAATTCCTATGTAAAGTGAAACTATGTTAATATGTTTTTTGAAAGGCAGTATGATAAATTTCAGAAAAACTGTCCTCAAAAAATAATTCTGATTATTTTTCCGACCCAAATATCGACCAATAGAATTGCACCATTCGACGTCACGTGGTACAACCTACATGGTATTATACTGATAATTTTTTGATTATTTTCTCTGGTAGTTGCTATATATAAAAAACAGTCAAATTAACCACACGTCAAACTGACAGGTTGAATTCAATTGTGAAAATTGGAGATTTTGCATGAAAATGAGTCGATTTGGAGTTTGTTCTCTGTCCACCATCGATAAAAAAGTCAAAGGAAATGTTCCCATTAATACGGAGAAGGCAAAAAATACAGTTTGGAATCAATTTACTACTTTTTGTACTGAGAGGGAATACACATTGAGTGCTGAAACGAGTGAAGCGCAATTGGCAAACATTATGAAAGATTACGCTTACAATATGAAGAAAATGGATGGAGAAGACTATAAGGAAGGTACAATTATGAAATTCTTATTTGTTAACTGTTCATTTCATCTCATGGTGCAATTCTATTGGCCGACATTTGGGACGGAAAAATAATCCCCCGAATACCACACGAGCTTCAAAATTATCTGGCATTTCCCTCAAGGTTCCCTGCAAACAAATAAAGTCGTCAAGTTTTTCAGGAAAAATCACTCGCGCTTCGCGCTCGTGATTTTTTAACCTGAAAAACTTGACTCCTTCATTTGTTTGCAACGAACCTATCGGGAAATACCCGATAATTTTGAAGCTCTTGTGGTATTATAAGTGAATATTTTAGCTTGGTAATGAAGGGGTCTCTGATTTGGTCTCCGAAACGTTACAGAATAGTTTTTTTATCGTTGATCTTGTTTCGTTACTGTTTGTTAGGCAACATTATTCTATATATTACTTCCTACAAATATCTCCTGTTTTTAATGCCGAAGCAATTTAAAACTAAAATTATATTTTCATAGAAATTTTTCAGACTTTGGGAGAGAAAAATAAGAAAGGAACCATGGAGTAAAGCCAGTATTTAAATTCAAAATAATTCTTCAAATTTTACCGACTAGTTTCTACTTTATTCTATAGTCTTCTTCAGTGCCTTGCGAAAGGAACATTGTATTATTATAATATAGTTAATAATAACTAATATTTATCAGTTACTATTTTATTGTAAGTCAATATTCCTTTTGCAGAGCCCTAAAGAAGACATTAAAATAAAGTAGATACTAGTCGACATTGTTTAAAAAATTCATTTTCAATACTGATCGTTTACAAAAATCACATCTGAGTAACACCGAAAAGGTGTAAGGGGTTACTCTGTGATGAAAATTAAGGTGAGTATTTGGTATAAAATATTTGGAAAAACCACCCCCCGGAAAAATTACACCCCTGAAGACATTTTGTGTCTTCACATTCGAATTTACCATGGTAAATTATGTTGTCCATTCTCCTGTATTGGACACTCTTAATTCGAATTTACCACGGTAAATTCGAATTAAGTTTCCAATACAGGAGAATGGACAACATAATTTACCATGGTAAATTCGATTAAGGATGTCCAATACAGGAGAATAGACGATAGAACACAAGCGCAAAAGCTCCTGACTTCACGTCAGTGCTTGAACCAATTTTTTTTTCGTAATTTTTTTGAAATTTTCTAGGGGTACGGTTCTTAAAAAATGTTGAACACGTCTATATGTTGATTTTCTACTAATAGTTACCAAGCATCAATTCGATCGAATTTTTATTTTTTGAGTTATCGAGGAAATAATATTGCAGGTGGGTATAAGTTGGAAACCGTTAAGCTGATTATGCCCAAAGACGAACTCAACTCTCCCATTCGGACACGCAACCTACCCTGAAAATTGCAAGTCCCTATCTCCTTTTTTACGAAAGTTATCGAAGCTACGGTCACCCATCTACTGAACTCACACAAGGCTGCTCGAATATCCAACAATATTTAACCGATCGTGTTAAAACTTAAAACTTGGCTGTAGAGTTGGGTCCTAAGGGCTCTTGCAAAATTTCAGCAATTTCAGACGAATAGTTACTGATATATAAATTTTTTTTTTAATTTTCAATGATTTCTTGAAAATTTTCTACAAATACTATGCTCTCGAAATTTTGAAAGAATTTTCGAGTTAGCATTCCACAACTAATAACCATGTTTCAATTCAATCAATTTTGTATTTTTCGAGTTAATGAGGAGAAAAAAATCAAATTTCAGATGGCTTTAACTCTAAAACCGTTTGGCCGATTATGCTTATAAACAAACTCAAATGTCGTGTTCAGATGCACATCCTAACTTCAAAACTTCAAGCCGCTATCTCTTTCCGTTCTCAAGTTATCGGGACAACAAAAATATTCTTTAATAATGTTTTAATAATTTTCTAGCCATAGGATTCACACAAAATTTCACAAACGTGCATGGGATCATATTCTACAACTACTCAGCAAGTTTCAATTCGATCGGATTCATATTGGTTGAAAACAAAATTATTACTCGGAAACCATTGGGCCGATTATGCCCATTAAGGAACTTGTCCATCGTATTGGGATGCGCCACCTACCCTGAAAATTTCAAGTCACTAGCTCTTTCCGTTCTCAAGTTATCGTGGCAACGGCCGGACAGAATCAAATTTGACCTCGAATTCTTCAATGGGGAGTCGAACTAAATTGTTTGAGACCATTTTCGTAAAAAATTCGAAAGTTACACACATTTGGGCAAAATGATAACGCGATGTTCCCCAGAACATACGCGCAAGATTCAACAAATTTTGAATTGGCCGGTTTTTCCCCTGTACCCTTCAATTTATAATTCATTCTTTATCAAGAAAGTAATGTATGAATATTATATACTTTAGGTATCCATATTTTTGTGTTTTCGATTTTAGTATATTATTTCAAATCAGGGGCGCCAAAAGCCGTTTCTTCCCCCGCTCGGAAAAGCTCTTAGCTACGGCCCTGATTCACCAATAGCCCATGGATCGTCTCCGCCATTGACTCTGCGATTCACGAAAATCGTCGAAGGCACGTTAGGCAGATGATTGATGCACTTCCAGACCGAGAATCGGTGGGACGCCACGGACCCAGAGGGTGATCCTCACTTAATAATCACGTTGCGAGGGATTGATAAAGCGCACCGAGCATGCAACGGGATCTCCGTATTTCCCCGAAACGGCACCGGTGTACGGCGACGGGCGAAAGAAGTTAATGAGAAATAAAGGCGATAAATTCCGCAAATGGGCATGCGTTTTCGTGCAGATCGGACCGATGAAATTAACCGATGAAAGGCCGCGAGCCTGAACTGGCCGGGGACACTGTAATATAACAGTTGATTCGGATTGCGGTGGCCCCGCTGTTTACGACGTCATGGTTAATATTTCGTGTCAACTAGATTGGAAAATATGTATGTTCAAGGGTATCGGAGGGATATCAGTGGAAGAAATACCATAAAGGCGGATTCCGATGAGTTTTTTCGTGCTTGAATGATCTCACGCAGTTCAGGAAATGGACCACCTTGTTGGTATGGATATAGCGATTATGTTCGGTGCAAATTATTTCTTGTAATGGAGAACGCTGAAGATTTCACACGAGCTTAATCATCGCCACTATTCAGTATACCATAAGCAACATTGTAGCTCTAAGATTTATGCTTCCAATGTTTGAAGGCGTATCAAAGAAATTCCGCTCTAATAAAGGACACGTTATTTCTAGACAAACAGTACAAGGTTTCCGGACTAAGAACTGTTTTCATAATCAACATTAGTAGAACATTAAACTTTAGTCCATTGTTTTTTAAATTGGTAGGTGTAATAGGAATTTGGAAAACTTTATTACTGTGCTTTCCATTTTCAAGACAACACAAAAAATTGGTTCAAGCCCTGTGGACAGGAGCTTCTTGGCGCTCTTGTTCAAACAGACAAATTATATCTCCGAAAGTATTGGTTTCTCAGAGTTGTGAATTATATCAATGGACTCCTATGGTAAAACTGCATCATGAAAGAAATTGAATTTAAAAAGAGTGTCGTTTAAAAAAAATGCTCCAAAATTATGTTTTGAAAAAAAGAGCAATCTACAATGCTTCAATACTTTAATGCTCCAAAAATTGTCATTAAGTTTATTTATCAAGATTAAATAAGCAATCTGCTGATTCAACCTCGTGGAATGGGTTGTTGCGACTTACACTCAGTGCATATTTTTCACAACTCGAAATACCTAAGGAAAGTATCATCGAATTGTCTAGAGCAAGGCTGGAGACAATCAAAGCAGATTGTCCATTTATTCCTGATATTTGAGTAGGTAGTGGATTACGAACAAATTATTTTTATAGTTCAAATAATATTAATAATATACTATCCTCTTTTCATTTCATAATTTAAGGTTTAATAGTTAATACCACTAAAACATTATTTTCTGTATTATGAACCTTAACTCAAGAAAAAATGTTTGATACACAAATGTAGATCCCTATATCATTATTTTTTTGCTAGCAACATAATGAAAATACTATATATAGGAACATGTCTCACTAGTTACGGAAGTAAAAGGTAATATTAACCTCAGTGGTCAACGAACAGTAATTTCTTTTGCTGATTCCATTATGTTCTTCTTTCCTATTGCCTCCATGAATTACATCAAAACAGTCTTGTATATATTCACAAATTCAAGAATCGAATTTTTGCTTTTCAAGAGAAAATACATAACTTGTTAATTCTCTCTATATAACTTCGAATTGACAATCTCTAATAGCTAGAAAAGATGACATTTATGAATAGTGAACACAGACAGATTCTGTGTTCACATTCTGTGAATACAGAACTTACGATGTATTATTGAAACTTTGAAACATCATATCTCCGAAAGTATTAGCTTGTTAGAGTTGAAAATGATAACAATGGATTATTATGATGAAACTGCATGTTAAAAAAATTGAATTCAAAAGTTGTAATGTAAAAAAAAACTATTTTTCGTTACTCCGAAACTATTAGACCTATTTTGCCCAATAACCAACTTAACCGAGATATTCATCCCTCACATTAACAATAACAATGGTCTCACAAAAGTTTCTACTTGTGCGTGAGATTTATTTCAATTTATAATTTAGCTCCTCTTTTTGGCGCTCTTGTTCCTCGGAACAGAGTGCTTATCAATTTGCCCAAATGTCTGTAATTTTCGAATTTTTGGCTGAAAATGGTCTTAAACGATTTGGTTCGACTCACCGAACAAAATCCGTGGTCGAAATCAATTCTGTCCGGCCAGTCCAGCCGGCCGGCCTTAGGTACGATAACTCTCGAACGAAAGGAGTTAGAGGATTGAAATTTGCAGAGTAGAATTTTAGCGTAAGTATCTCGGAGGAATTCGTAAACGGGCGAAATCCACCAAGCGGTTTCGGAGTTATAGCCCTTTATAGTAAAAACATTTTGTATGAATATTTCCGAAACCGATCACTCGATCTATCTGAAATTCAGCATCAAATTGTAGAATAATGACGTCTATATGCATGCGAAGTTTTGTTTTGATCGGGTTGCCTGAAGGTTTCGGAGAAACGAAAAAACAATTTTTTTTTATATCCATCGATATCATATTCAACTCTAACAAGCTAATACTTTCGGAGATATGATTTTTCGAAATTTCAATAATGAATCGTACTACTGTACTTCTTATGTTTTCATAGAATGTTGTACTTAATTATTGTATCTATGAATTATTATATGATCTGTGTTCTTACATGCCATCTTATTTTCCTATGAGAGTTAAATGTCAAAATTATTTCTGGTACCTACACCTCTTGTTCTAGTTTTTTATAAGATAATTTTTGAAGCATTTTTTTTAAACGATACTTTTCTTAAACCTAATTTCTTTTATGATGCATTTTTATCATAGGAATCCATTGATATAATTCCCTGAAAACCCAATACTTTCGGAGATACTTATAATTTGTATGTTTGGACAAGAGCGCCAAAAAGCTCCTGTCCACAGGGCTTAAACCATTTTTATTAATACAACATTCCATTCTCCTCATTCAATTCCATTCATTCCACAGAACTTTTTTTCAAAGCTCATTCATTTTTTAAATTTCTACTCTAGATAGATTTCTACTCTAGATAAACACTTGAAATTTTATAGTTAGCTTTAGAAGGAGAGATTAATTCTTGGAAAAAATTTCAGATTCGTTCTCCTTCCGGTTTCACCGGAAATTATACCAACTTTGGTTTTTTAAATGTAATACCCAGTTTTTTCATTGATAATCAGATTACCCATTGAATTCTACATTGTTTTAATATGTCACTTACATATTTTTCTCAGAAAATTCGTGTTAAAACTTAAAGAACCCTTTAAATTTGCTCAAATAATGCTTCATTCAAATGTTAATAAGATGTAAGATTTCTGCATGAAAATTCCTAATATTCTAGCTTCTATTAGAAGACATACCAATGCTCATCCTTCGTTCATTAAAAATTCAGTTGAACATACAGGGTGTATTTATATATGTATATGTATATTTTATTGGTGAGCTGGAATCTACACTGAAAAATAGTGTATATAGGTTTTTTCCCTAAGCTCTAGTATCATATTATATCAAATAATATGGTACCCCGTTACACTAACCTCTGCTAACACTTCTTTCATACACATGCTTTATTGTTAGATACAAAACAAATTGTAATGCTCAAGTTCAAAAGAATATATATATATAATACATACTACTGCTCTAATATGCTTATTTCCCGACATATTCGGTAAGTCAAGCAGTAGTATATATTATAAAAAATACACTATTTTTTTTAACGTAGATTCCAGCTGACCAATAAAAAAAGTGGGCTCTCATTTGAAAAAAAAATAGTTTTGAGGTTTTTGTCATAATTGGCTTTGACATTGAAATAGAAACACCCTGTATGTTCAATTGATTTTTTAATTAACTAAGAAGGAGTATTAGTATGTCTTTTGATAGAATCTACAAATATAGGAATTTTCATGCAAAAATCTACAAGTTATCAACATTGGAATGAAGCCCTACTTGAGAAAATTTAAATGGTTTTTTCAGATTTCATCCGCATTTTCTGAGGAAAATATGTAAGTACCACATTAAAATAATGTAAAATTCAATGGGTAATCTAATTATCAATGAAAAAGCTGGGTATTACATTCAAAAAACGAAATTTGTGTTCATTGCAGTTGAAATCGAAAATCTTACGGATTTGAAATTCTTCCCAAGAACTCCTATCTCCCTACAATGCTCAACTATGAAATTTCAAGTGTATATCTCGAATAATTTCAACGAACGGTTTTCGTGAATTACCCTGTATAGAAATATGGATAATGCGGAGTAATATATATAGGTGGAAAGGTTTAACGGGTAATTCCGCAAAAGGAGCAGATTAAAAATAATTCTGCTGGTACCTGCCGACACGTGTTTCTGCTAGTTGGCTTCTTCAGGACAGGGCAACCAAGAAACCAAGGAAAAGATGGAAATAAAAGTTAAAAGTATAGTAGTGGATCAAGGTAAAGTAAAAGTTCTCTAATGTTCTCCTTCATATGCGTATAAAAAAAATAACAAATAAATTACATCCTCACACCAACCTCTCATAAAACATGAATTTACCTTGTCTAGAATTAGGTTTCGAAGGATCTCGGAAAATTTCAGTGATATCGGACGGAGACATTCTGAGATACATACATAATATTTTTCACTAATTTTTTTAGTGATACGATCCTCTCTAAATTTCGCCGAATTTTTTGGATTTTATTTCCTCTATAACTCAAAATATATAAATCCAATCCAATTAAAACTCGGTAATTCCTTGTAAAATGCCGACGCGCTAACTTTCGCGTAGCCTGAAATTACTAGACTTAAGTGTTTTCGTATAATATTGAATATTTAATGAATTCCAATTCCGATATAATACATAATATGTCAAAATTAAAATTTGATTCTCTCATAACTCAAGTCTATCATTAAAATGGTACGAAATGTATTCGTATCTCATAAAAGCTGAGAAAACGGTCTATATCGATGGTAAACTCGATTAAGAGTGTCCAATAGACGTGAATAGACAACAGAACATGCATGCAAAGTTCTTGACTTCACGTCTGTGCTTGAACCAATTTATTTTATATGAAAATTGTTAGTGCACAAATCAGAGTATTCTGGAATAGATAAATAACTAGTAATGACATTCAACTCACAATTAATTGAAACTTTTTCATTTATCAATTCCGGAATTACGGAACCCACTCTGCCACAAAAACCTGAAAACTCATCAATCAAGAGAATACCACCATTCATAGACAGAACTAAAAAAACTAAGAAGTTTGCTAGTCGAACAGGTTTTTTGATTCATGAAGAAAGTTTATTGAACGAGATCATGTTCACACATAAAACAGAAGTAGTAACGTAATAACATGAATTAGTTAACCGCGGTATTCTTGAATATGAGAAACCGTGAAACAGATGATGAGCAACAGTGGTCATTCGAAACGTGACCAGCTGCTTCATCAAGAACCACAGACGTAATTACTGATATTTGACGACCACCTGAGAATTAGAATGTTAATGTACAATCGGTTTGACCTAAAAGGTATTATTGGACGTATTTAGTTGCCAGTCAGGTAATTCCTAAAATGGTTTTTAATGTGAACCTCGAATTAAAAAATAAACAAACTAAAGCCTGGATACCTTATACTTTTTGTGTTTTATATTTCTGTAATTTCGTGGAATTAAAAAGCATACGGTGAGGTATTTCACATTGAAAACTAAAAATTTCATGCGAGGTTACGATATTTTTTTTAATACTTGATTCTTAAGGTTCACTATATAATGGCGATATACAAATCAAAAGGACTGGGAAATCCATTCCAAGATAAACTGTAGAATGTATTGTTATGAAACAATGGTACAACCAATTTAAACTCAGATAACATTTAAAAAAATTATTTAGAGGGAAAACTGCATAGACATTAGTTTTTAATTTCAAAGATATCATGAGTTTTCGTTAAACATAAAAAAAAAAAAATTAACTAGTGCAACATTTTTAAATGAGAATTCGATATATTATGTAGTTTGATGGAATAATTTAGATTAATTACATGCCTTAAAATTATCATATTTAGCAAAAAGAAAATTTTTAAGAAATTCAAAATCTGTTGGTTGTCGAAAGAGAATTCTAGAAGCATTACTATTTATTGAAGAACATCGAATCTAAATATGTGTGATAGTTTTCTCTAGAAACTCAAAGCTAGTAATTAGTATAGAGCTTAATACACCTATTACTTTTCATAACTTAGAAATATTTATGTAGAAAACCAATATTAAAATTTAAACTGACCTGAATTATATTTGCTTCGGCAAAATCTTCGATTCAAATTACATTTACTATATTAAATCCTCTCAGAATAGTAAATATTTGAATTAGAGTGGAAAAATGGTAGAACAGAAGCCAGGGATGAAGGTTTCGATGGTTTATTTAAAAACTATTATCCCTATGACAAATTATATACAGGAAGGATTTCAAAAGGAATCATCAGAAATAAACTGAGTAAAAGCTCTAGAAGAATGGAGTTAAACCGTCGTAGTTTTCAAAGATTTCTTCCTTTTTTTTATGAGCTTTTATAGGTTTGGGTATCTCAGCTCTTTTTGTAATCCAAATAAATAAATGAAAATCACAAGCTTGTATTAATAATACATGCGTGGTGAATATACGAATTTAGAAGGAAATTTTAAGTGGACTTTCATTATCCATTCATGAGTTATTTAACAAATGCACAACCACACACTCTCGATTTGTGATATGTTTATACAGGGTGTTTCTGATTTTGATTCACATATTTCTAAGCGTCATAAATGGATATTCGAAACTGTTCCAAAAATAACTCAAAACCATTTTCGATTCCCATAAGTGTCTTTAGCCCAAATTATTTTTGGTGATAATTTCGTAACGGATTAACCGATTTCAATAATACTTGGTATGCGTGTAGTGACCATACAGTGCGTTCATTCAATACCACATCCAGTTCAAAAAATGCAAATCTGTCTTCCCAATTTTAATTTTCATTTTAATTCGTTTGAAAACACACTATACATTTCAAATGTGTACGTTGTTACTCAATGTCTGGAAGCCTATAAATAGATCTTCAAACTGCTGGTGAAACATTTTTCGGCACTCCTGCTGCTGAATTTTAATCCTCATTCAATTATTAAAAATATTTTTTCTGAGTTAATTGAATCAATTAATATTCTTCGAATGATGAAGTGGAATGTAATAAAAATTCAATATTTTCAACAACTGCGCAAAATGTAATTCAATACCATAGATACATTTTCGAGCACATTTAAAATATGGAGCCTCAGCGACTTTTAGATCATTTCTGGATTATTCCTTATTTCGTCGCATCCTTCATCAATTCTTGCAAGCAATTGCAAACGATTTTCGATTTACACAATGTACACGAATCGAGGGGAGTGAGGTCGGGTGATAGTGCCGGCCAATTACACAATGTGTGATCTACTACCCCTAGAAACAAATGTACATCAAACTCAGAAGCACCCTGTAGATTACTTTCGTTGAATTAATTTATGTATTTTAATCTTACATGTATTGCTTCAAGATTCAAATTTGAACGAATTATAACAGGAATTCTTACGTGCATGTTCTGGGGAACAGAGCGTGCTATCATTTTACCAAAATGACTTTAATATTCGAATTTTTCGGCGAAAATGGAGTCAAACGATAAGGCTCGACTCACTGATGGAGAATACGAGGTCAAATTCGATTTTGTTAGGCTGTCCGGCAGTTACATCGATAACTTTCGAACGGAAAGACCTAATATATTTTCAGAGTAGATGGCGCGTCCAAACGAGACGGACAAATTCGCTAATGGGCACAAATGTTGTTTTCAACCAATACAGATCCGATCGAATTGAAAGTCGGTAACTAGTTGTAGAATACCGACATAAAAACGTATGTGAAATTTTTGTGAGGATCATATCAACCGAAATTTAAAAAAATATATTTAAAAATATTATTTATCTCACTTAACTAACTTGAGAACGGAAAGGTTAGCGATAGACGATTTCGGAGTTATACCTAACTTAAATTCTGTTTTAATTTCCTCAATAACTCAAAAAATACGAATCCGATCCAATTAAGACATGACACTTAATTGTATAATTCCAACGCCTAAATTTTCGTGAAATTTCGTGAGGATCACATCACTAGAAAATTAAAAAAAAATCATTGAAAACATTTCTATATATCAAAAACTATTCGTCCAACATCGCTGAAATTTTGTGAAAGCCTTCAAAACCTAACTTTACAGTCTAGTTCCAAATTTGAACACGATTGGATCTATATTGTTGGAGATCCGAGCAACCATGGGTGAGTTCAGTGGCTTGTTTGATGAATGCTGCCACGATAACTTTCGAAGAGAAAGAGAAAGCGGCATGCAATTTTCAGGGTATATTGCGAATCCGAATGGGAAAATCGCTGTTGGGCATAATTATTATATATATATTAGCCAAACAGTTTCGGAGTTACCTTTTCTGTCATATTATTTACTCGATAACTAAATAAAGAAAAAAAGCAGTATCATGTTGAATACCTTAATATTATTCTGGAACACAAATTTTCCATTACAATAATCTTCATCTAGCTTCTATTTAGTATCAATTCCTGTAGAACGTGATCATAATAAGTGTTTTCCATATAATAAAATGTGTTTGAACTTGGTATGTAGGAAATCTGACATCAATTATTGGAATTAATTGATTTGACAAACAGCCGTCAAATGAGGTAAATAGATTTTTGTGACGATTTTCTGTGACCATAGAACGTCAAAACACGCTGGAATGTGAATTTTAAGCAATATCTTCTGGAATTGAGATCGTATCGAACTGAAATTTTGCACACTCGTGTAGAATGCTTGATTTAACGTCGGTACAAATTTTTTTATTAAAAAATTTTCCAACTGCCCGATCCCAACAATACTTAGATAATATTATATCCATAAATTAAGCATTTCATTATTGCATTTCTTGAAATAGGTACCTTTTCAAGTCGATTAACATCGTCCTTCTTTCGACGTCTAAACTATGACTTGATTCTTTATGTTTATGTCTTTGAATTTGTTTTCGGTGGAATTCAAAGAGTTCATAGAATAATCGATGAAAATACTGAGAGAGACCCAGGAAATTTGACACATTTTGTCTTATATCTCCAGAAATTGAAATCGTATAGAGCCAAAATTTTGCACAATGTTGCAAAATACTACAATTGACGTTAGTACAAGTTTTTGTTGCAATCTGATGAATAGTTCACGAAAAAAAAATTTTTTTTCGAAAAAATTAAAAGAAATATTTTTTTAAAAATTACCAACATTTCGATCATAACAGAATTTTGCCAAAAGTTGCGCGTTTATATCCTCGAACTGACTACCAAGTTTCGATTCAACATCTTCTTTAGTTCCTGAAATATCAGGGAAATAACCTCAAAATTTGAAATGTCTATAACTTCTAAACCGTCCGGCCGATTTTGCCCGTTAACGAACTTAACCGTCGCATTTTGATCAGAAACCTACCCTGAAAGTTTGAAGTCGATAGGACCTTCGGTGCTCCTGCCGGCCGGCCGGCCGGACGGCACCCTAAAATCTGACACCGGATTCGTGATCAGGGAGTCCGAATTAGTCTATTAGCCAATTTTCAGCTCGAAATTCGAAAATTACAGACATTTGGACGAAATGATAGGACGATGTTCCCCTAGAACATGCGCCCAAAAAATACAGACACGATCGAATTGAAACTTGGTAACTGGTTGTGGAATACCGACATCAAGACGTACGTGAAATTCTGTAAGGATCGTATCACTAGAAGATTTCAAAAAATTTTGAAAAAATCTTATGTATCTCACACGATGACTCGAGAACGGAAAGGGATAGCGACTTGCAATTTTTAGGGTAGGTTGCGCATCCAAATGGGATATTTGAGTTCGTTAATAGGCATAATCACACAAATGGTTTTGGATGTAAATCAATTTATACAAACCGGATCCAATTAAAACTCCGTTATTAGAGCAGACGCGCTAATATCCGCAAAGTAAGCGGTAAGTTTCTTAGTATATTATTGGATATTTAATGAATTAATTACAATTACGATAGAATGCATATGTCAGAATTAAAAAACCAATTTTTTTTTCGTGATTTTTTTGAAATTTTCTAGGAGTACGGTTCTTAAATTTTTTTTTTCTTTTTTTTTTTCAAATTTTCTAGGGGTACGGTTCTTACAAAATTTCAACACGTCTTTATGTTGATTTTCTACTACTACTTACCAAGCTTCAATTCGATCGAATATTTATTTTTTGAGTTATCAAGGAAATAATATTCCAGGTGGGTATAACTCGGAAACCGTTTGACCGATTATGCCCAAAAACGAACTCAACACTCCCTTTTGGATACGTAACCTACCCTGAAAATTGCAAGTCCCTATCTCCTTTCGTTCGAAAGTTATCGAGGCAACGGTCACCCAACTACTGAATTCACACAAGAATGCTCGAATCTCCAACAATATTCAACCGATCGTATTAAAACTTGAAACTTGGTAGAAGAGTTAGGTTATGAAGGCTCTTGCAAAATTTCAGCAATTTCAAACTATTAGTTACTGATATATAGAATTTTTTTTTTTTATTTTCAATGATTTATTATGAATTTTCTACGAATGCTATCCTAACAAAATTTTGCAAACATTTCCGCGTTGCCATTCTACAACTAATGACCATGTTTGAATTCAATCGGTTCATTAGTTTTTGAGTTAATGAGGAACAAAAAACCACCAAATTTCAGAAAATTTCAGATGGCTATAACTCCAAAACTGTTTGGCCGATTATGCTCATAAACGAACTGAAATGTCGCGTTCTGGTGCACATCCTAACCTGAAAACTTCAAGCCGCTATCTCATTCCGTTCTCGAGTTATCATGTGGTCAAAAATATTTTTTAATAATTTTTTTAAAATTTTCTAGCCACACGATTCGCACAAAATTTCACAAACGTGCTTAGGTTCATATTCTACAACCACCCACCAAGTTTCAATTCGATCGGATTTATATTGGTTGAAAACAAAATTATTACTCGGAAACCACTGGGCCGATTATGTCCATTAACGAACTTGTCCGTCGTATTGGGATGCGCCACCTACCCTGAAAATTTCAAGTCACTAGCTCTTTTCGTTCTCAAGTTATCGTGGCAACGGCCGGCCGGCCGGCCGGACGGACAGAATCAAATTTGACCTCGAATTCTTCATTGGGGAGTCGAACTTAATCGTTTGAGACCATTTTTTTCAAAAAATTCGAAAGTTACAGACATTTGGGCAAAACTATAACGCGATGTTCCCCAGAACATACGCGCAAAAATTGTGTGATCTTAGACGATTCTCTGTCATTAAAATCGTGCGAAATGTATTCATAACTTATTAAAGCTGAGAAAACGGTCTCTTCGATGGTAAATTCCTTCAAGAGTATCCCATAGAGATGAATAGACAATATAACATGCACGCAAAAGCACCAATTGTTTCTTAAGTTAACCTTCAGTTCCGTTTATTCTTATAGGCGCCAGTTCCACCCATACAACCATGAACAACTTCTTCTCCACCCTTGAAAATAATCTGACAACTACCAAATTAGTATCGTTTATCATGTAAACAAAAGGAATTATAAATTTCTTTAGGTTCTTCCCCTTTCCGACAGTTTCACCTGGGGGAATACATCACTGGCGTTCTATGACACCAGATAGTCATCTCGATTGTTCTGTTCATTCGGCATACCAAATTAGAACACCTCTCAGGGGCCGATGGAGCCTCGCCTCTCGCCTAGCTGACCGTCCGAAGCACATCCTGTATCAGTTAGCACAAAGGAAGTAGGATTGACAGTTAGCGGACCTATCATTATTTGGTGAAGTAATTACACGGCTGTTACGAAAGATGACAAGACCCGTTTCTTCGATTTGGGCCTTCGGTTTAACAAGATGTTTAGGCATTGGAGGATTTGAATCAATCTATATGGAAGATGGATTTATTGGAGTACGAATGGGTTTTGCTCAATAATATATTTAGGGGGAAATTGATGGGACAAGAAAGAAATGAATATTGAATCATTTTTATAACTCACTGACGGGAAGTCTGGAGCTTTTGCGCGCATGTTCCATCGTCTATTCAGGCGTCATACGATCGAGGTAAAATTCGGTACACGATTGTGAAATGGTGGCTCGAGCGAATATACAGAATTTCAGCTGATTCTAACGGTTAGTCTCTGATATAGAAAATTTTCGAAATTAAAAACTTTGTATTTTTTGCACGCATGTTCTGGGGAACAACGTGCTATCATTTTGCCCAAATACCTGTAACTTTCGAATTTTTTGCCGAAAATAGTCTCAAATGATTAAGTTCGGCTCACTGACGTAGAATTTGAGGTCAAATTTGATTCTGTCCGACCAACCGTTGCCACGGTAACTTGAGATCAGAATAATATAACGACTTGGGTATAATCGGACCACCGGTTTCAGAGTAATAATTTTGTCATCAACCAATTGAGATCCGATCAAACTTAATCTTGGTAGCTAGTTGTAGAATATTCACAAAGAGAATCGTATCACTAGAAAATTTCAAAAAATTTTAAAAAAATATTATTTGTCACGATAACCTGAGAACGAAGAGAGATAATTTTTAGGGTAGGTTGAATGCGTTATTTGAGCCTGTTCATAGGCATAATCGGCCACACTGTTTTGAAGTTATACCCATCTGTAATTTGATTATTATTTCTTCAATAACTCGAAAAGTACGAATACGATCCAATCCAAATATGGTTATTAGTTGTAGAATGCAAACGCAAAAATTCATGCAAAATTTCGTGAGGATCATATCACTAGAAATTTTTAAAAAATCATTGAAAAATATTCATAATATCCGAAACTATTCGTCCGACATCAATGAAATTGCGAGATTCTTCAAAATCTCACTCTACTGCCAAGTGCCAAGTTTGAATACGATCGGATCTATATTGTTGGAGATCCGAGCAGCCTTACGTGAGTTCAGTAGCTGGATGGGCGACCATTGCCTAGATAACGATCGAACGAAAAGAGATAGGGACTTGCAGTTTTCAGGGTAGGTTGCGCATCCGAATGGGAGAGTTAGGATCGTTGTGCATAATCGGCCCAACGGTTACGGAGTTACACCCATATGGAATATTATTTTCTCGATAACTCGAAAAATACAGACCTGATCGAATTGAAGCTTGGTAACTAGTTGTAGAATATCGACATAAAGATGTGTGTGAATTTTTGTGATGACCGTACCACTAGAAAATTCGATATCGATATCCAGTTGCATCTTTCAGGGTAGGTTGCGCATCCCAATGCGACATTTAAGTTAGTTAATTGCCATAATCAGTCAAATGGTTTATTAGTTATACTAATCTTAAATTTTGTTGTTATTTCCTCTATAACTCAAAATATACAAATCTGATCCAATTGAAACTCGGTGATTACCTACTTGTAAAAAGTCAAATTTTTTCTCCCCCGGGATGAAAAGTTCACTTTTCGTCCCTGTCACGCGGGAGAAAAGTACCAGATTCTCTCCCGGTGAGAATGCAAATTCACTTTATCTCCCGGCGGTTACCTAGCAACCGCGTGTTTGTATCTCAAGTTGTTGACAGCTGATTCAAAATAATTGATTATTTCAGTGAATACCGACAATTATAATAAAAAAATTGGTTCAAGCATTGACGTGAAGTCACAAGCTTTTGCGCGTATGTTCTATTGTCCATTCTTCTGTATTGGACACCCTTAATCGAATTTACCATGGTTAATTATGTCGTCCATTCTCCTGTATTGGACACTTAATTCGAATTTACCGTGGTAAATTCGAAGTAAGAGTGTCCAATACAGGAGAATGGACGACATAATTAACCATGGTAAATTCGATTAAGGGTGTCCAATACAGAAGAATGGACAATAGAACATACGCGCAAAAGCTTCTGACTTCACGTCAATGCTTGAACCAATATTTTTTTTCGTGATTTTTTTTTAATTTTCTGGAGGCGCGGTTCCTAAAATTTTTTTTTTCGTCATTTTTTTCAAATTTTCTAGGAGTACGGTTCTTACAGAATTTTAAACACGTCTTTGTGTTGATTTTCTACTACTAGTTACCAAGCTTCAATTCAATCGAATATTTATTTTTTGAGTTATCAAGGAAACAATATTCCAGGTGAATATAACTCGGAAACCGTTAAACCGATTATGCCCAAAAACGAACTCAACTCTCCCTTTCGGATACGCAACCTACCCTGAAAATTGCAAGTCCCTATCTCCTTTGGTTCGAAAGTTATCGAGGCAACGGTCACCCATCTACTGAACTCACACAAGAATGCTCGAATCTCCAACAATATTCAACCGATCGTATTAAAACTTGAAACTTGGCAGTAGAGTTAGGTAATGAACGCTCTTGCAAAATTTCAGCAATTTCAAACGTATAGTTACTGATATATAGAATTTTTTTTTTTATTTTCAATGATTTATTAAAAATTTTCTACAGATGCTATCCTCACCAAATTTCGCAAACATTTTCGCGTTGGCATTCTACATCTAATAACCATGTTTGAATTCAATCGGTTCAGTATTTTTCGAGTAAATGAGGAACAAAAAACCACCAAATTTCAGAAAATTTCAGATGGCTATAACTCTGAAACCGTTTGGTCGATTATGCTCATAAACAAACTCAAATGTGGCATTCATATGCACAACATAACCTGAAATTTTCAAGCCGCTATCTCTTTCCGTTCTCAGGTTATCGTGACAAAAAAAATATTTTTTAATAATTTTTTTAAAATTTTCTAGCCATATGATTCGCCCAAAATTTCACAAACGTGCTTAGGTTCATATTCTACAACTACTCACCAAGTTTCAATTCGATCGGATTTATATTGGTTGAAAACAAAATTATTACTCGGAAACCACTGGGCCGATTATGCCCATTAACGAACTTGTCCGTCGTATTGCGATGCGCCACCCACCCTGAAAATTTCAAGTCGCTAGCTCTTTTCGTTCTCAAATTATCGTGGCAACGGACGGCCGGACGGCCGGACGGACAGAATCAAATTTGACCTCGGATTCTTCATCGGGGAGTCAAACTTGATCGTTTGAGACCAATTTCGTCAAAAAATTCGAAAGTTACAGACATTTGGGCAAAACTATAACGCGATGTTCCCCAGAACATACGCGCAAAAATGGATTTGATTAACTCTGATGAAAGTGAATTAGACGGAGAAGAAAAACTTTTCATCCCGGTTGAGAAAAAAATCGTATACGCAGGTGCGTATACGATTTTTTTTTCCCTTTTCTCCCTAGGTAGGGAGAAAAGTAGGACATCCTCGCCCGCGATTGTCACCCTCGCCTCCGGCTCGGGAGACAATCATTCGCGGGCGTGGATGTCCTACTTTTCTCCCTCGGTGCGTAATATACTATTTCGCTGAATTTCAAGCATATCGTATCTTGGAGTCACTTGAGGCGTAAGGTTTTTCGTATTTCAATTCCTATACTAGAAAACATGTCAGAATTAAGAATTCTGTGACCATCGACGATTCTTCATAGGGGATTCGAACCCGGATCTCCTGTTTCAAGATAGCACAGGTTATTGTGCTATCGGCCACTGAGGTGTTTTAGCCAGTGTACCTACTCTTGGATCATTTTTGCAGATGAAGGTATGTGGATATGCTCTCCACTAATCAACTGACTAGTCGACACCAGGAAAATAAGCAAGAATATACAAGAATGTATCTTTTACGAAGTAGAAACTAGAAATTAAGAGTCAACTATAATTAATTACCTAGATTTATACTTTAAAAACTATGGGGTACAAATCAACACCTGATGCAATGACATCAATTACTTGATGTTTCTTTTCAAAAACATAATTCCAGTTTATATCGGAACTTATACATACGATCTGCTCAACTATTATTTTGAATATTCGCTGAAACAATTTAAATCATCAAATGAATTGTCTGAAATCTTAGGTCTGATGATTCGCCTCAGCAATTTAATATTACCATAATCAACATTTGTCTCGTCTCTTCCATAGTGAAAGACAATCTGGGTAACACTAACCATAATTGATTTATACAACAA
Source organism: Halyzia sedecimguttata (assembly GCA_937662695.2). Taxonomy (NCBI): domain Eukaryota; kingdom Metazoa; phylum Arthropoda; class Insecta; order Coleoptera; family Coccinellidae; genus Halyzia; species Halyzia sedecimguttata. Next base: position 15,952,996 of record OW569417.2, on the reverse strand, counting down.
TATGATCTACTTTCAAATAATTAGATAACAGATAAAACCACCAGCATTTAATAAAATAAAAATTGAAATTAAAAAGCGGAAAACCGCAACTTTAAACAATAGAGAACTCGGTTCACCACTATTACAACAACCAGTACTAATTGGAATAATTCCTTTTATGAACATAATTTCTGTATTCAATTCATAGTAATCATGAGAACACATATTGGACGTGATATATTCAATAATCGTTTTTGCATTGTGCATAAACGAAGGAGACTCCAACGTCAGATGAAGCGAGTAACGCCAAATTTCAATTTTTGTTCAGTTACTGATACTCATCATTAAATGATTCCTTTTTGGGTTTTCTCTCACAAAGTCTGAAATATATCTTATATTCTGTAAATTGCTTCTGCATTAGAAACACATGATATTTGTCAGGTACAAAGTATCGAACAAAAATACTTATTATTCTGTGAATTGCTTCTACATTAGAAACACATGATAATTGTCAGAAACAATGTATCGAACAATGCCTAACAAATAATAACAAAACAACATCAACGATAAAACAACTATTTCGTAACGTTTTGGAGACTATATCAGACTCCTACGCCAGACACCAAACGGAAATCTTCAGAATAATTTTTTGTTTTCTGATATCCTTAAATGATTACTTAGTTTCAAACCCATATATAATTTTTCGCAGGATAAATAGGTACAACCAGACAGCAATTATTGTTGGTTCAAAATATTCTATATTTCTAGACATTTTCCCCCAGGACACGGTGTTTCTAAATTGATGCAAAAAATTTTAGGGGGTAACCCTTCGTCGAAAATTAAACGGAGCATTTCAAACTATTTGTTCCCCTGCAAGTTACTGCAAGAGAAATTGGGGATAAAATATTTGTTTTTATTGAATATCATCTGTGTGAAGTTTGGCAGTTTTTTCAATTCCGAAATTTCAGTCGAGGGGTGGAAAAATCAACCCCTACTATATTTTCCCAGCTTTTATAAGAAACTAATATATTTAGTACCATTTTAATGAAAGACTTCAAAATACTTTTTGATATATAGGGTGTCTCAACGAAAATTTGAACTCTTAGGTTCTTGAGTTTGGGCGGTTAAACTGTCTGTTCAGCATCACCTTTTGACGGTAAGTTCCATTTTTACATTATTTCGTAAATAATGAACCAATTTTGAAAATTTTAACTGGGCTGTGTACAGAACATAAATTACTTCCAAACTAACCAACATTCGACATCTCTTCCCCATAAAAAAAATGTTGGCGGTTGATAGGTTGATGCCACCTACATGGGGGTGGTATTTTCGGAAAAAACTCATGATAGAAGTTCGTCCCCTTCAAAACAAAAGTTGACCTGTTTAGGGCTTCACACGAGACGAGAGTAGGCGAGAGTACAAGAAATCTCGTCTCGGTCTCGCCAATTCCCAAAAAATTTAGTCTCGTTTAAGTCTCGGTCTCGTCTCGTTATCAGTTATCTCGTCTCGTCTCTCTTAGTTCTCAATGACTATAATAAATTTTATAATATATAAACTAAATGATAGATAATAATGAATAATTTTTTAAAGCTATATTTATTACTCTGTTATACAAAAATATGTTTACATGTTCATAATTTTATACACTCCTAATTTCATCTTTTAAATTACTTGATGACCAAAAATTCAAACATAATAACGCTTGCATCACATCATCTTTCAATGATGTACGTGTTTTTGTCATGATCATACCTGCTGTGGAAAATAATCACTTAGAAAATACATCTTAAAAAATTAATTCAGTACGTTTTAAAAAAATTATTCTAATTATTAACATTATTTGAGTTATTTGAGATAAATATAAACTTAAATTACCTGTTCAGAAAATATATCAGTATTTTTTTTGAGCTTATGTCACTGATTTTTGAAGCGAAGTTGAGCTCCTATAAATTTCTTCGTATGCTTTTGAATGATCCGTCAATAAATGCCTCGTCATACCGGTAGTGTTGTTATCTTTGCGGCTAATATTTTTTCACCTTTGATTTTCCACTCAGTAAACATATTGTTTTTTTCTCACCTTTAATTGTTTCAAGTTTAAGAAAAATTAAATTTTTTTTTTTTTTGGTGGTTTATCATTTGAGTTATTATCACTAACTATCACACTCATCGACATTTTTCTGTATATAAGTCCAAAAATTGTAGATCTTCACTGTTCAAATGTTTTCGTAAAACTGCTGAACAACTCTTCAAAGAAATCCTTTGATGCACATAATATTGTCAACATAATCAATTTTTGTCACGTTAAATTTTATCTCTATAGATTACTTGAAACATTTTTCATCGCGTCTAAGTTCGTTACCAAATATTCGAGTATTTGACCGGTTTTATTATACATCCGCAGATGTATACAATAATTGTTCACATCTTCAATACAAGAAGCACAAGAAGAAATAATAAATTTGTCCAGATGTGCAAATGGAGACGAAATTTTCAAAGCATTGGGATTAACAGGCAATAAAAGTTGTCGGTTAAGTATTGAATTTACAATGGGATCAGTTTTTATGTTTGCAATATCTATTTTTCCTTGAAAACCGATCTCAAATATCGAAAGTTCATAACAAACATGATAATTAATAATCTTTTAAAAAATCTATTTCTAGAACGATCAATGTATAATATAGACTAAATACGTTGGTAATTATAGTGGAAACTCTTCATATTTAATTGTATTCTGTGGGTGTTGAAAAAGCACGAGTCGTATATAAGAAAAGTCTTACTGTATGTATCTGTAGTAAATAAGACAATCTCTTATTTATATAAGAGAGAGGTAGAAAATTTAGAGCCGAAGAAACTCTTTCCATAGTATACACTTTTATTACTCACTAGTTTGACATACAGATACTCAACCGAGAGTAAGGTAATCCATAGATCTTAAGAAAAAACATTCAAACCTGAAATATAAAAATCTGCAAGGATAAATATTTATGATTAGAGATACGTTAATACAAGGAAGTTAGCAAGTTAAAATAAAAATGTGAGAAAATCATATTCGGTTATTGAGTTTTTTTTTAAATTACAATAAAATATTTCATAGATGGTCACCAGATTTGATATTTTGTAAAATATATTTTTCTCTATGTAGACCTTTTCCGATTTATCGAATGAAAATTTCATAAAAAATATTTAACGAAACCAAAAACGAGACTCTCGGATTGCGCTGTATGTGGCCTCGGTATCACCCATAATATTTTTCAAAACGTCTCGTCTCGCTTTTCCGAGATTTCTGAGTTTTTGGGGGGTTCAAATTTTCGTTGGGATATCCTGTATAGAATTTTTTCAATGATTTTTTAAAAATTTCTAGTGATACATTCCTTCTGCAAATATTGGCGCGTCGGCATTCTACATCTAATTACCATGTTTGTATTGGATTGGTTTTGTATTTCTTGAGTTATTGAGGAAATAACAACAACATTTCAGAAAGGTATAATTCCAATGCCTATTAATAAACTCAAATGTCGCATTCCTGTGCACAACCTACAAAAATTGCAAGTATTCATCTCTCTCCGGTCCCAAGTTATCGTCAGATAAATAATATTCTTTTAAAATATTTTGATCGTACGATCTCCACGAAATTTCCCATACGTCCTTATGTCGGTATTCTACAACTAGTTACCAAGTTGCAATTCGATCGGATGTTGAAAAAAAAGTTTGTACTCGGAAACCGTTTGCTTTCCCAAGTTATCGTGGTAACTGCCGGCCGGCCGGAACAAATCACTTGATCTCAGATTCTTCATCAGAGAGACCATTTTCGTCAAAAATTCGTATATAACAGACACTTGGGATAAATGATAGCACGCTATCCTTTAAGTTAGAGAAAATACCATTAATTTCTGCTAAATCTGTCTCAATTAATACTGGGTGATTCAAATTACCCCAAGAGATTACAACTTATTACCTATACATTACTCCTGATTGCGGTTCACGTTAAAATGACCACGAGTTAGTAGTTAGTCCATTACAATATTATATCCCTCCAGATTTAACTGGCAATTATCTTTTTGTTAAACGCCAACTGAACGCTGTTAAACTAAAACTATTCATAATTGATAAACTGATTTTCCCATTAGACAGACCGTCTCAAATCATTACCAGCCACTTACCTTGCGACACGATGTTGCGTGGTATTCAACGGGTAATTAAAATAATTCGCAATCCTGGATAAGAAGAAAATCCGGATAGAACGTTTCCCATTAAACATAGAGAATGTTCATTTCATATAAATGTATATCATTAGGATGAAGCGTACGCAATGAACTAAACTGATTACACGGCTAGAATATACATACTCGGTTATATGACTTCTTATAAGTGGTGAAATGGGTGAGTAGCAAGGTTGCAGAATTTGCGGATAACGGACTTGGATTAGATACAATTAAAGAATTTTTTAATTGAAATGAAAGTCCGTCCAGTGAGAAGTACTTGATCGCGATTTCGATAGGCTTATTTAATTTCATGGGGTATTAAATATAGCTCATAAATAATACAACATAAGAAATAGATTTAACTAGATACGGATGGATGAAATAAGTTCAATTATGTGAGTATCGAAACTTGATAGGCTTCTCGTTTAGTATCAGTTTGAAATCGAAGTGAGTCATTAATCTATGAATAACAGTTTTAATGAATTATTTATATGATATTCCGCCGTATTCACAAAGCATTCAATCCGCCGTATTCACAAAGCATTGTTAAGAGTTTCAATCTCCGTTAAGTCCTAACTGAGGTCCCCAGTTAAGGATAAATCTGATTCGCAACCACAATTAAAGTATTTAACGGTGGTGAAACAGGCTTGTTTCACGTTAATTTTCACGTTAACTGAAGTTGCGATTCTTATTTATGCTTAACTGAGGACCTCAGTTAGGACTCAACGGAGATTGAAAGCTTTGTGAATACGGCGGAATCTCCGTTAAGTCCTAACTGAGGTCCCCGGTTAAGGATAAATAAGAATCGCAACCTCAGTTAACGTGAAAATTAACGTGAAACAGGCCGTTTTCGCCACCGTTACATACGTTAACTGACGATTCTTATTTATCCTTAACTGAGGACCTCAGTTAGGACTCAACGGAGATTGAAAGCTTTGTGAATACGGCGGAATCTCCGTTAAGTCCTAACTGAGGTCCCCAGTTAAGGATAAATAAGAATCGCAACCTCAGTTAACGTGAAAATTAACGTGAAACAGGCCTTTTTCGCCACCGTTACATACGTTAACTGAGGATTCTTATTGATCCTTAACTGAGGATCTCAGTTAGGACTTAACGGAGATTGAATGCTTTGTGAATACCGCAGTATATCGGGTTATCGACAGGCGATCATAAAACTAAAATGTTATAATTCAGAAAACAATTGTTTTGATTTGGAGAAAATCTGAAATTTGTTTTAGCCATAGTTGTTCAATCCATTCGAAAATACTGCCTTTTTTCGAAACATCATGTTTTGTTCTAATCATAGGCCTCTTTTAAAAAACTATTTTTCGAACAACTGCGAGTGACAACTTCGTTAATTGGCATAATCGGCCTAGCAGTTTCCGAGACCTAATTTTGTTTTAAAAAAATACAGATCCGATCGAATTGCAAATTGGTAACTATTAAAAGAATATCGACACAAATACATAGGTATGTAAGATTTTGTGAGGATCACTCGAAAATTTCAGAACTTGCGCATCTGACATTTTTTATGAATATTTCCGAAACCGATTACTCGATCTATCTGAAATTTAGCATCAAATTGTAGAATCATGACCTTTATACGCATGTGTATTGACCAAGTCACCGCAAAGTGTAAAAAAAAATTTTTGAAAATTTCGAAAAATTTTTTTCTACAATAACTCTCGAACGGAATCAGCTAGGCAGTTGTAATTTTCAGAGTAGGTTAGAGAGATGAATATCTCGGTTAAGTTCGTTATTGGGCAAAACAGGCCAGATGGTTTCGGAGTAACAGAAAAAAAATTTTTTTTGAGTAGCAAATTTCAAATTCAATTTTTATTTAAGATGCAGTTTCACCATAAAAATCCATTGGTATCATTTTCAACTCCAACAAGATAATACTTTCAGAGATATGATTTTTCTAAATTTCAATAATGAATCGTACTTCTATGTTTTCACAGAATGCTATAATTATTCTATCTTTATTATTATGATCTGTGTTCATACTCGTACATGTCATCCTGTTCTATAAGAGAGAGTCAAATTTATTTCAGCTCTTTTAATTTGATTTCTTCTATGGTGTAGTTCTCATTCTCAAATTGCTCATTTAATCTTGATAAATAAACTATTATTTGAATTGAATTTCCTTTATGATGCAGTTCTATCATAAGAATACATTGATATAATTCCCAACTCTGAGAAACCAATACTTTCGGAGATATGATTTGTCTGTTTGAACAAGAGCGCCAGAAAGCTCCTGTCCACAGGGCTTGAAGCCATTTTTGGATGTCTCGTTTTGATCCTGACTACTTCAATATTCAATCATTAGTATAGTGGTAACAAGAATAAACCAAATTAAAATGTAAGGTAAGCGATACGTCAAATTTTAATTTGTCATTCTTATTCTTAAAAATGCGAACTCTACCAACATGATTCAACATCTTAGGAGTGATCGACCTAATCGTAAGCGCTATTCGATCTTTTAGGCCATTCAAATGTAGGCCCCCCATAAAAAGAAAACTAATGGGTAAAGATCAGGGGATCGCGCGGGCTATTCGATCGTTCCTCGCCTTTCAATCCGCCGATTCAAAAATATTATGTCGAGATACTGCCGTAAAGTATAAGGTAAAGTGGTGATGCTCCATCCTGTTGGAAACATATCGTATTCCGTGGAACATGAGCCTTTCCTAGATCAGGATATAAATTTGCCAAAGTCAAAACGACATTTTGTTATCCAACATGTACATAATCTGTTCACAAAAATTAGCTCTCCAACAGAATCGTCTTCTAAAAGCTCCTGCGTAGGTATTATTTTGAGGGATGCATCTTATTTTGTTTTAGTATCTTAAAAATCGATGTATGTCTGACATTGAATATTGTGGAGGCAACACACCTAATTTCAGATCCTCACAGACTGAATTAGCAGCTGCTTTTTCAATCTGCCTTACATGCCCAAACTCGCAAAACTGCTTCTCTATTTTACTGACTGACCCTTGAGCTATAGGAGGTAAATTCGGAAATTTCTCATGAAACAAGCGACTTAATTCTTATTGTGTTCGAGTGTTATCTCTGAATCCAATAATTTTTTGTCATATACTTGAATGTTTAAGAAATGTTTGTTACCCCCTAGCACGGAAGTTTTGCCCCCTAGAGTACTTGGAATAGAAGCTGCTTTTATTGGGGAATCAACGCAGAAACCATAGCAGCTACTTAAGGAAATATTGGATTCTTCCATCCTAGCTGGAGGCCATTCTCAACAGTGTTTGTTGATAGGATAGAAATTATATGCAATTCTTAGTAATGACTGTCGACAATTTTTTTCCTCCTCTATCTTTTAAACGAAGAACACGTGTCTAATAATTACCCTGTTAGATGTATAGGATACTTATCGTATTGACATAACTCATTTAGGCCCCAAAGCTTATATACTGCAGACAAATAAACATCTCTAACAGGATCTCTTGATTACTCAATTCCCAACCCAGGCAGTAATCGCAAGATAACTGGCGAGCCTTTACTCATAATCCAGGAAACGTCCCGCGCAGACATCGGCCACAATAAATCCATCGGATTTATATCATGCAATTCCGCTGAAAATTCCTCCGCGGCGGCGTTAGAGAAACATCTCCCTCTGGATTTATGCGCGAGAATCAATTTGCCAGTTTATTCCGTTCTGTTTATATTACACCGATATATACCCGACATGCGTGTTAACTTGGACGGTCGTTGAAAAATCGGATTGTTTATAACTTGACAGAGCTGTAAGTTACTTGTCAGCGTACGAACATGTCCGCACCACCAACTCAACGAACTCGAATATGCCCACTGCCATTGTAAACGCCTATTCCTCGGTCGTGATTTACGCCACGGCGAAATTTCAATTGGGTACCACGAAATGCGAACGTAATTTGTACCCGAGATTTGTTTATTGGCGCCCACGGGGAGACAAATACCAATCGGAGCGTGGTAACTCGAGAATTGAGCAAGTTCTGATCGCTAGGCGGCGTTACCATTCGGAAATACCCTTTTACATATTTAAGTGCAGAACCCATGGATTGATCTACTTAATTATTAAACGTTCCTAAGCTATTATATACTTTATAGAATACAAATTCATTTCTACTAGTGAAGGAGTTCCACAGGGCGGTGTTCTAGTACCCCTTGAATATTTCTGTACACGAAAGACTGGCTCTTGAGAGAAATATGTATAGGTGAATTGCGAATTCTCAGACGTAGATATCATGGAACTTCATGAAAAGTTTATGTCAGCGTTCCAATCGAAGTCGCAAATTTCGCTGATTTTTTTTTTTGTTCTAATTCGATTTTTGAAATAAACATGAAGCGATAACATTTCTGAATAGAAGATGATGAGACCTTTCAAACAATGTTTAACAAGCCCGTACTACCTACCTGTCTTTGGAAGGGGGTTGAAGGTAGGCTTCGCATTTTTACGAAGATGAATGGCAAGTTAAAATTTAAATATGACGTATTTCGGGGTTTTCCATAAATATGTACAGTAACCAAGATAATGAATTTATTCCATTTGGCTTTGCCACAAAGCATAGAAAACTGTAATTATTCTTTCATGCAGAATCATCCCTGAAGCACTTATTCACTAGCCCCCTCTTTATCTACTGACCAATTGAACAATTCAACGCCAAAATTCAAAATAGAATACCCTAGAAGTAATTCCACCATAAACCAGATAAATCAGAATGAATCACGTTTAAAACGAAAAATAACCAGATTACATTGTGGCGCAGACTCGCCTTAACGAGCAGATGCGTGGGCGAAGCAATTTTTTCCCCTGGGCGAGCGGGTAGCTGTCTCTCAAACGTGAATACAAACACCGGACCGTTCTTGTCGATAGCTACCTGTTTCCGCGCTAACGATCCATCAGCGCGAGTACTCGGACGGCCAATGAAGCAATTTAAAAACAGTCATAATCGTTTCTCGAAAAAATATCCATCGGAAAGGAGCTCCTTAATTGCAAATCCCGAGTATTCATTAACACTGAAGAAACCATAATCACCATAAAAGAGTGGACTGAGAATAGAAAACTAAGACATTCCCCGATCTTTTATGGTAACTTAATAACTCCATAAAAATTAATTGGTACATTGGCATGATTAAAAGAAGTACATAGGCAGCGAGGTGTTGCATATCAAGACGTCTCTCTTATCAGATGCATGAAAATGTCGCTTAATCCGATGAGTGACAAGAATAAATGATGGAATTATTGTTCGTCGGAGCGAATTGATGCAAACTTCCCTAGGAAGTTATATAACCTTGTCATCAACGGAATAAACAAAACATATTTATTTTCAAACGTACAATAATAACGTCATTTTTCGATTGAGAGGATCATCTAAAAGTTCTATTTCTCCGCCAAGGAGGAGAAGTGTTGCTATGCAACACTTTTCCGGTCGGCGGCAGGAAAAGTGTTACTATGCAAAAGATGAATTGGTTACCTTGAACAAAAAGATCTCTAATTCAAACGTCATCTTAATTCGTTAAATTTACCTACATTGAATGTAATAATGAACTGGTAGGATTCTGAATCGGATTCTGTTCAGAAGCTGATGCCTCGATGGAGTAATCTGAGTTGCTGGTTCCAGGGAATTCGTTGACGCTTAATATACTACCAGCAAAATTCATTATTATTTCGCAGCGAATCCTAGATGTAGCCTACTTGACTTCCAACCTCCGTGTCGTTTCAAAGACTCAATGTTGGCTCCTCCATCTATAAGTAATGTAGCAGAAGTTTGCCTGAATGAATGACTTGTGTAGGTATTTGTTTGGATGATTCAATTGCAAAAAGGTGACAACCTTTCTTGGAAATCGTTTGGTATTAACGCAGTGTATCTCCGATAAATGTTTATATTATTCTCTCTAATAACTGTGAATGTTCGAACTTTTCTCGCTTCACTATCAGGACTATTGACTATTATAATATTTCCCTTGTGCTCGATATCTGTAGTTTTCATTTTCACCATTTTGCCAAATCTGCAGGCACCAGCTACTCCGAATATTAAAACAATCTGAAAAAACCACGTGATCAAAATAAAAAATTAAAAGAACTTGAAATATGATACTTACCTTTAATTCTAAATATGAATCATCCGATGCTTCGAAGAGAAAACGTTCGAACGCTTCCTGATATCCTTCGTTGGATTTTTTCAAAAATGCGCGCAACTTCAGATATTTACCAATATCTATTTAATGTTGGATCATTAGTTGCGACTTTATTATTGAATATCGGGCCCACAAAGTAGAGGATTTCCATTTTTTTTTCTCAAGCCATCAAGTTGAAATATACTAGAAGCACATTCTCTTGGTGTACTTTCACATTTTTCGAATTACACCAATTTAGGAGGTGATCATAAGCTGCAGAATATTTTTCAATAGACTTCGATGGTCCAAGGGAAGAGACCGTTTCATTCGCCAAAACCTCAATTTTTGAAGACATTTTCACTTTCAACCTCTCCTCACCTCCGCAAATGATAACTATCAATTATTTTACTTTATATCTGTCAGAATGAATTCTTCGTGGCAACCGTAACTAGGCAAATGTTCCATAATTCGCTCAATTATAACGATCGTAAATGGATAGAATTATGTGCATAAATGTAAATCAATCCAAAAGTGGATATTCAGATTTTTAAGAATTTCAAAACGTTTGAAAATAACATAACATATTTCATTCTGAGTCGAAGTGACTTTTCATGACTCGCTTTGCACTATGTAAATCTGCAGATTTTGAAACAAAGTTGATTGTCAGAAAGTAAGATAATAGCAGATAATAATAAGTAGAAAGAATCCCACCCACAAAATGTAGTTTTGAGGAATTTCAACTTGAAGTATATTGGTATATACACTATTTTCGTATCTGATTTTATTGGTGCAATGTATCCGGCCCTCCAGAGACTGTTCAACCATTTATTATTAGCCAAATTATATTTTTCATATAAGCCATTCAAATTATTTTAACGTTTTACACAAATAAAAATCCAAGTCAGCTTAAACTGAGCAGGAACTTCATTGGGAAGTTTTCTGCAAATGAGCAAAAAGTTTATTCTACAACAGATCGGATATAAAACTCATTTTTGATAATTTGTGGGTGGTCGTTTTCTGCTGAACGACGTCCAACTAGTCCAAGATATAAGAGAGTAAACATTTGATTTCTCATAAATGAAAATTTGGTGGACAAGAATCGGCAACATTTGAAACGGTTGAAGAATAATATATATGCGCGGTTAGTATACTCTTTTAAGCTCCTGGACGTCCTAGTGCTAGATATGAATTATAACCAAGACGTCACACAACATAATAAGTTAATCATTGCATAATTGTGGTCACCTCGCAGATATTCTTCGAAAAAAATGTAAATTGAACCATAATTCAAGAACTGGTAATTACCTCTCAAAACGGCAATATCTCGGAGACAATATAACGAATACATATAAAACCGGGAGAGTTCACCCAGGGCAAAAGACGCAAATCATCGGGATTTATAGGTATGAATTTTCGCAGTATATGTCGCGTTTCTTCTTCATCATGCCTGTCTAATCACCGCAAATTTATGCGCGTTATTTACGACGCAAGAAAACTATCACGCCATCTATGATTTACATATCACGCTAGTCTTATTGCTCTTTGGTAGGTGGTGACTCGAATGTTTTATATCGGTCGTAAGAATGTTTTTATAGGAGAACACGATCTATCTCCAGCGCGTTGTATACAACTTGGCGTTGTTGGGAATTATATAAACCATAAAATTAGATTACAAGCTGCACTGTCCCCAGATATCACCGATATAGATAGCGACATACCGCAACATTGTTCTGTAGTTGTATCTTCAACAACATTGTTAGTGGAACATCTTCGTATAACACTGGTTAGGATAGGAGCGAGGACTGAAGTAGTTTCTAGAAGGTTTGAATGCCCGTATCTCACCTTGCTGAAATAATGCTTTCATGACTTTATCAAATAGATATGTACTGTAGTTCCACCAAAAATGTTTTTATCTGATGGCATATCATAATGACAACGTTATGTTACTCATGACATAACGTTGCGTTCGAATATCAACTCCGTAGTGTAATATTTACCAAATTGCGCCCGAAAACGGAAGAGTTGAGTAAATTTTACTCTATGACTGTCGTTCGAAAAGTCGGAGTATTCGACTCGGAGTTCATTTTACTCCTGTCAAAATTTGAGTTTGAATACTGCTCACAATATATATTTATGATTAGAGTTACATACATGAGAAGAAAACAATAATAATAGGTTCTTTCTTAAACCAACATAACCTTTATTCCGATATTGGCACCTTCTGTCACTGTCAGAGTAAACTCCAGAGTAAAAATGTCAAACCTTCAAAACTCTGCTCTACTCCGTGGAGTTAATATTCGAACACAATCCTGAATTAAGTACAAAGAAAGTAGCTGTACCAGTTTGGTGCGTTAATGAAACAATTAAATAATTTTGAATAAATTATTTAACTAATAATTTCTACCTGCTTTATGTAACCACCCCAAGGGAATAGTGAAATGTCAATTTGCACCACTGCTACTGGCAAACCGTGGATCATTTAATTTTTAATAATCTTGCAGTATTGAATTTCGCAAAATATTTCACTTTCCGTAATGGTAGAGTTTCGTCGAGAATTTCCTAATTGGTGAAATTATGAAATGGCTCATAAAGATTTTTTTTATAAAAGCAAGTTACATACCATTAGAAAGGTTACATACTAGGGATGTTTTGCTAGAATTGGAACTCTTAATCGATTTTTTTTTATTGCAAGTTGAAGTTAAGATTTAAGTACTTTTTACATCTTTCTGTAAGTTTGAGGATTCATTACTTTTTTTCTAGCTAACATCTGAATAAATCAATATTTATTTAAGAATCTGCCAACATTATAATTGATAAGTAGTATCTGAATTTAATTCCAATTAGAGTGTTAATTTTTATTCAGGTACTGTCATAAACAAAACTAAAAGTTATTCGGCTTTTATCGGCATCAGACGTAATAGAAATTCTGATTATTAGGAGTCGTGGAGATATAACACGTACCCATTGAGTTTGTAATTATTTCAATGAAAAATATCCTAATGCTGAACCTGTAACTCAGGGCGCTGTTAGTAAAATAATCAGGAAGTATGAGGAGTTCGGATACGTAAAGGATCATCCAAAAAGTGGTCGACCGGAGGTAGAATTGAACATTTTATCATAGTTGGAGGAAAATTCTCATTTATCTTCGAGAACTATTGCGGCAAATAACTACGTTTCGCAAAAAAAATGGTTTTGAGAACATTTAAATGCCATAAATGGCACCCATCTGAATGGAGATGATTTTGACCGCAGAAACAATTCGAACATGGTAATAAGTTCAAAAATTCTGTATTTCAGCATTCTATTTTGAGGTCACTGTGGACTCATTATGAACACTACACTAGTAACTACACTCTTGTATACTACAAATTTTGTAGTCTGACATATGTTCCGGAAACGTTTCGGATATACCCTGATATATCATAACAATGGTCGTAATAAACTAATCACAAATGTTAGTACTCCTCCATACTATTTTACGTGTCATTTCGTTATCGATGGAAATTTTCAAGCGAAATTTCAGGATCATATAGTACTCGATAAGACCTTCAAAATGAGTTATCGCAACACCCCTCATCCCTATTCAAAATCAAGAGGTTGTGCTCACCCCCGTTAGGGGGTTGTAGTGACGGGGATGCAAAGAGCGGAAAAGCTGTTCACCCTCGATTCGGAAATTGACGGGTCCGAGCGATATTTTACTCAATAATTATCTAACCCTTATTAACTAACGGGTGATTTTTTAAGAGCTTTCGGATTTGATTTAAGAAAAAAACACATAAAATTCAGAAAAGTGTATGAAATCTTCATTTGAGTCGATAGAACAATTCATATAATTTAATGTTTGAAAATTTTTTCATGTAAATGTTGGCCGCAGCTGCGCTTCAAATGGTCCATAGGCCGGGTCAAATTTTGGCATGCTCTCTCCAACATATCGGCCGATATCTCGGGATTAAACTCTTCAATAATGGCTTCCAGTACGTCAATCGTTGCGGGCTTCTCGCTATAGACATGACCCTTAACATAGCCCCACAAAAAATAATTTAGAGGCGTTAAATCACACGATCTAGACGGCGACATAATTTAGCGATCAAAAAGTGGATCTTCATCCAACTTTGCCAGCACACATTCATTAAAAGTTATCCGTTGTGGTAGGTCGTGCTGCTTCAATTCTTGCACCACCTGTATTTTAAAAGGATTCACATCTAAATCTTTCCGCAAAACAGAGTCCCAATTGCTGCGAATGGCGCCGAATCGACAATTCACTGTCATCACTAACGCTGACGGATACATCTACGATATCTTCCTCTGTCCGCACTCTACGTATGCGTGTTGGTGGTTTAATATCAAATAATGTAAATTTAGTCACAAGATTCCGAATAGCCGCCTGAGAAGGTCGTCCAAACCGACCATAAAATGGAAGAAGTGTACAATACACTTTCTCAACCGAGCATAAATTTTGATAATAAAATTCAAAAATTAATAGCGTTGTTCGATTGTTAGTCGATTCATAGTTAAATTGTAGACCAAACTCAACATGTTTAACAGTCACACAAGGCACGAATCCCGCGTCAGCTGTAAAAAACAGGGTTGCCAAAAAGAAGATTCTCAAAAAATCACTCGTTACTTAATGTTCTCCCTAATCAGTTTATGAATAAGGATATAATTAATGTCAACCCATAACTGAGTGTTGAAATTGATAGCGTGTTTTAATAACGCTTCGGCTTACAGGATGTAACCATCGTTTCCGAAACTTATGTCAGACGATTTTGAAACTTGTTGTGGACAAGAATGTAGTAATTATAACGCATTGAGTTAGAACGGGTTCATCCATCTTCAACAATAGGAAGGAATCAGTTTCTTTTCCTACTATACTGTTTAATTACGATACCTAAACCATACAAACAAACGAATCATAAATCTATCGTTTTCTTCATTTGAATTTCATCCATACGCCCCCCTTCACCAAACAGATAACACCGGCAACGGACCAGAAACCAGATCGCACCTATCGCCGTTCCAAAACCAACAAAAAAAATCTCCAAACAGATTCGGATCCTCAGATAAGAATAATTCCTCATTGTAACTTCATAAATTATCCAATTAACGACTTCCATTCATCTAGTATTTATTTACATTAACCGTTCTCCTTAACGGCCCCGAAGATCCGGAAAAAATGATTTATCCGAGGCCGGGCGAAAAAAATTCGGATCCTTTCGGAATATAATAACGCCGTGATGAATTTTAATTGAGCCGTAGCTTGATGAGGCTCAGTTTCAATCCCGGTAGGAGCAGCGCCGAATTGCGGGGATGTACTAACGAATAGAATTTGTCTAAGAGCTCTGATTAATTGAGCCATCCGGCATGAGTAGTGGCCAGTTGGAGAGCAATGCACCAAGTACCTAAGGCGCGGTTAAGGCGTGACGTAATTCTGGCATTAATTAAGTTAGAGAAATAGCTTTCTGGTGCTGTGAGGTTTTTCTCTACATACACTGTTGGCAGTAATGGAAAAAAACGTTAAAGACTTGATGGAGATGATTAAATTCAATAAATTCTGGGTGGTACTCAGGATGTTATTAAAACGTTTGCGTGCAATCCGAACACATCCGAATTGCGTAAGTAAATATCCATCCGTTTAAGATATGCAGTAATTATATTTGCTTCCTGCGATATCGCAAAGAAATATCTTTGATACTCGTTTACTTTTTGGCGCGCTGTTCAGGTGGACAGAGTGCCTTCAATTAGGGCTTCACGCGAGAGCGAGATTTTTCTCGTCTCGTCTCGTTCTCGTCTCGGAAAAGCGAGACGGGACGAGACGATACGTTTTCAAAAATATTATAGGCGATACGAGACCACATATAGCGCAACACGAGAGTCTCGTTTTTGGTCTCGTTAATTTTTGCGCGTATGTTCTGGGGAACATCGCGTTATAGTTTTGCCCAAATGTCTGTAACTTTCGAATTTTTTGACGAAATTGGTCTCAAACGATTAAGTTCGACTCCCCGATGAAGAATCCGAGGTCAAATTTGATTCTGTCCGTCCGGCCGTCCGGCCGGCCGGCCGTCCGTTGTCACGATAATTTGAGAACGAAAAGAGCTAGCGACTTGAAATTTTCAGGGTGGGTGGCGCATCGCAATACGACGGACAAGTTCGTTAATGGGCATAATCGGCCCAGTGGTTTCCGAGTAATAATTTTGTTTTCAACCAATATAAATCCGATCGAATTGAAACATGGTGAGTAGTTGTAGAATATGAACCTAAGCACGTTTGTGAGATTTTGGGCGAATCGTATGGCTAGAAAATTTAAAAAAAATTATTAAAAAATATTTTTTTTGTCACGATAACCTGAGAACGGAAAGAGATAGCGGCTTGAAAATTTCAGGTTATGTTGTGCATATGAATGCCACATTTGAGTTTGTTTATGAGCATAATCGACCAAACGGTTTCAGAGTTATAGCCATCTGAAATTTTCTGAAATTTGGTGGTTTTTTGTTCCTCATTAACTCGAAAAATACTGAACCGATTGAATTCAAACATGGTTGCTAGTTGTAGAATGCCAACGCGAAAATGTTTGCGAAATTTGGTGAGGATAGCATTTGTAGAAAATTTTTAATAAATCATTAAAAATAAAAAAAAAAATTCCATATATCAGTAACTATACGTTTGAAATTGCTGAAATTTTGCAAGAGCGTTCATTACCTAACTCTACTGCCAAGTTTCAAGTTTTAACACGATCGGTTGAATATTGTTGGAGATTCGAGCATTCTTGTGTGAGTTCAGTAGATGGGTGACCGTTGCCTCGATAACTTTCGAACCAAAGGAGATAGGGACTTGCTATTTTCAGGGTAGGTTGCGTATCCGAAAGGGAGAGTTGAGTTCGTTTTTGGGCATAATCGGTTTAACGGTTTCCGAGTTATATCCACCTGGAATATTGTTTCCTTGATAACTCAAAAAATAAATATTCGATTGAATTGAAGCTTTGTAACTAGTAGTAGAAAATCAACACAAAGACGTGTTTAAAATTCTGTAAGAACCGTACTCCTAGAAAATTTGAAAAAAATGACGAAAAAAAAAAATTTTAAGAACCGCGCCTCCAGAAAATTAAAAAAAAATCACGAAAAAAAAATTGCTTCAAGCACTGACGTGAAGTCAGAAGCTTTTGCGCGTATGTTCTATTGTCCATTCTTCTGTATTGGACACCCTTAATCGAATTTACCATGGTTAATTATGTCGTCCATTCTCCTGTATTGGACACTTAATTCGAATTTACCATGGTAAATTTGAATTAAGAGTGTCCAATACAGGAGAATGGACGACATAATTAACCATGGTAAATTCGATTAAGGGTGTCCAATACAGAAGAATGGACAATAGAACATACGCGCAAAAGCTTCTGACTTCACGTCAGTGCTTGAACCAATTTTTTTTATGAAGTTTTATATACGACTCGATCTTTATCAACACCCACAAAAAAAAAGAAGATATATATGAAGAGTTTCCACTATAATTACCAATATATTTTGTCTATATTATACATCGATCGTTCATTAAATACACGATTTTCTAGAAGATTATTAATTCATTATGACCTTGCGATAATTCAGATTATTTTTCAAGAAAAAATAGAATTCACAACCATAAAAACGGATGCCATTATGAATTCAATACTTAACGGGCAACTTTTATTGCCCCTAAATCCCAATGTTTTGAAAATTTCGTCTCTATCTGATCATCTGGAGAAATTTATTCTCTTGTGCTCCTTGTAGTGAAGATGTGAACAATTATTGTATACATCTGTGGAACTACGTAATACGTAATAAAACTGGTAAAGTAATGAAGCTATTCAATGTTTCGAAAAGTGTTATGAGGAATACGCCAAGAACACTCTCAATGATCTACCCACTGGGAAGCTATTCTTAGAAAACTATACCAAATTGTTCAATTCTATTAAAAAATGTATCGAAATCGATAGATTTAAAACATCAACAAAACTTTCGAAATATTGGAAAGCTGAGTTTGAAGAATATTTGCTGTTTGAAAGAGCGAATAGCAATCAAAATATTTTACAGTGGTGGAGAGTAATGAAAACGTTCTTCCTACACTTTCCAAGATGGCCGATGATATATTAATGGCTACATCCGTACCTATTGAAAGATTATTTTCCACAGCAGGTATGATCAGGACAAAAACACGTACATCATTGAAAAATGATGTGATGCAAGCGTGATTATGATTGAATTCTTGGTCATCGAGTAATTTAAAAGCTGAAATTATCAGTGTATAATATTAAAAATAATATGTAAATAGTCTCGGACTCTTAAGAGTGCAGAAAAATATTAAAGATAATTCATCCGGTGGCAGGGGAGCCTTCTGTCGTAGATACAAATGACCATAGAACCACATTTCGCGTCGATCCCTCCCCAGCCATATCTCATGAGGGCTAACCAATTACCATAAACCGCCAAGCCCGAGCAGCGATCGACGCGCCGACCTATCCGCGTCACATCGGTAAGTAATGAAGGCCCGCTCGCAATTTACACTTGTCGGACACAAGATGCCCACCGTACCTCGCGATATATGTTTATCATTACATTGTTTCTGTCACATAAATTAATGCCGGGTCCAGTGGAGCATACGCGAAGCAGGGTTATGATTTGTGCGCCTCCATTTGCATCCGCGGATTGTGCTGCGGCCAAAGAAGCGTCAATATTTCATCGTGCTGCCCGGTGCTAGGTGCGATATTTCAATTCTTTTTCCCCGCTCAGTCGGGGGTCCGGCCCATAGACAGGGAGATCGATTCGGCGAAGTGTCGAAGGTGAAGGCCGCAATGTAATCGATATTTTTGAGGAACGGATTATCCGAGAGGAACATATTGAACGCATACCACGACTATTGGTACTATACAGGGTGAGTCTTTGACCACTGCATTAATTTTAACCAAAGATTCCTCTCATCAAATGAAACACTTTTTTCATTTAACATTTTTCCAAATACAGCTCAGGTAAAAATATACAGGCTGTTGAATTTTTTTAAAAAAATAAGCTTTTATTTTGTAGCTTTGACATCCTTTTTTCGAAAAAAATTAATGTTGGCGTAAAGTTTCCTATAACTATGATACATATTTTCCAAATATTAGTTATTTTCTACTTCTACTGGTTTTCTAGTTATGGACTCGTGGATTCATAAAACTAAACGAAATTAGCATAAAGAAAGCATATAAAGTTTATCTTGAGTCATTTCAAGAATATTCCATCGGTTTAGAACATTATATTATTCTTCATCATTTCTCCTTAAACGCACCGTTTTCGAGATATTCTTCATTGAATGTTTTAAAATGGAAAACTCCAGAAATTTCACTACTTTTATGGATCCGTCCCTGAGCGTTGGAATCCCGAATCAAGCTGTAAACCACGTTACCATGCCTTATTCTCGTCCGCCAACAATGTCATAGATAATTTATATGCGGAAGTGTATTAGCACATTGTGAAATCTTTAAACGCTTGTAATTTTACCTGAGCCGAATCTGGAAAAATGGTAAATGAAAAAAGTGTTTCATTGATGAGAGGAATCTTTGGTTGAAATTAATGCAGTGGTCAAAGACTCACCCTGTATATTGCACATACAGTGCGAGTCTCTAATTTGGAATAAATTCAGTAAATTAAAGGCAGTTTTTTGTTGTTAATATGCTCGGACAGGCCGATTAGTATTTAAATTGCGCTCCTATTGATGTAAGAAAAGTAAATATAGCATGTCGCAAATATTAAATCTTTGAAAAATCTTAAATTTTTTTTTTTTTAAACAAATACCTAATACGTTCTTATAATGGGTTTATCATTACACAATGAAGAACACAGCATATGGAAGGAAGAGAGAACTTCAATTGATCGTAAACTTTTTTGTTCTGAGCCGTGTTCTTGTTTTTGGATGAAGAGAAATATACAATACTCGAAACAATAATTGTATAATTTAATATTCAAATAAAAATACCTTTGATTCAAAAAGTTCCCATACAATAAGGATATCACTGTCCATAAGGAATTTCACACAACAAAACATGTAAAGGCCCTCCGTTAACACGATAACTCTCGAACGGAATGATCTAGACAGTTGAAATTTTGATTGCTAAGTAACTCAGGGTTAGAAAGTGAAAATGATGCCCTATAACACATAGAACGTATTTATTTAATTACGAGTAGGATTTCGTAAAACAAACAATCTTGATTGAAAATCATACATGTTCAGTTAATGAGCATACAATCGAAATATCGTAAAAACCTGAACGCCACGTGAAACGTTGCTGGAGGTATCAATAAAGAGATACTTATCACCAGATATTGGGTAACAAGCGTTTATGATTTCACGTACCTAAGGACAGTCACAAACACAAGCATAGTATTTTATATTGATTGAGCAAGTACTTCGCAACTGGAATTCAATAATAACCTCTCCGCATGCTCATATTTATTCTCTGTTTCTAAATTTTTCGCTCACTGTGAATACAGAAATTCAGTTTAGGATCTGGATTATCATTATGTTGAACAAAATGGCGAGTGCGCCAGCGAAATTCTGAATGCAGTGTTGGGATAAAGTATGGAACCAAGTAAATAACTTTTGAACGAAATGAACGATATTTATGAAAAATTGCTGGTAAGTGCAATGGAACAAAATGCATCTGATGTACATTTTTTTGTTAATGATATACTACCGGTTCAACCGGAAATGCCATCAACTTCTTTAATTTAAATGCGACACCCTATATATTTTTACAGATTTTGAAAGTACTTGTTATTTTGAATTCATACATACTGAGTTTATTTTGAAAAAATTTGTAAAAACGAGGAATCAACCTCCTTTGAGCTTTTTGCATTACTATTTTTTTTTTGGTTTGACAGAAAATTATTATTTTATTTAATTGTTGATGAATTATGCGTCTGTTACTTTCTTCACTTAATTTTGTATGTTCAACTTATAGTTTGTAAATAACTTTGTGGCAGTTAAGTATGAGTAGCGAAAGCTAAACTTCACCTATGTATTTGTATTGTAGCTTGTACGAAATAAAGGCAATTTATCATTATTATTCAAATTTCAGATGGGTAATTCTAAAACCGAATGACCGATTATGCCTATTAACGAACTCAAATATCGCATTCGGATGCGCAACGTACCCTGAAAATTGCAAGTCGTTATCTCTTTCCCTTCTCAAGTTATCGTGAGATACATAATGTTGTTATTAATTATTTTTGAATTTCAGTGATACTATCCCCACGACATTTCACATACGTCTTTGTGTCGGTATTCTACAACGAACTACCAAGTTTCAGTTCGATCGGATCTCTATTATTTGAAAAAGGAATTAGTATTCGGAAACCGTTTGGCTGATTATGCGCATAAACGAACTTTACCGTCCATTCAGATAAGCACCCTGAACATTTCTAGTCGATAGCTCATTCCGTTCGAAAGTTATCGTGGCAATCATCGGCTTGCCGGACATATCAAATTTGACCTCGAATTCTTCATCAGTGAGCCGAACCCAATCGTTTGAGGCGATTCTCGGTGAAAATTCGCAAATTACGGACATTTGGGCAAAATTATAGCACGCTGTTTCCCAGAACATGCGCTTAAGCGGTATAGCAAGCTGTCCCTTAGTAGCCATCGGATTGAACAATCATTTTATAACACATATATACCTAGCCACGAATGGCTGACAGCCCACGTTTCTGATGGGTCTTACCGACATCCTATGACTTATACTCCACCCTCGTAAGAGTTCCCAAGTGTGCTTTCCAAGAATCGTCTAACACCCTTTTATACCACCTGCCATATGAAAAACCCGAAGGATTTATAGACCGCGACCTATATGATTCTAAGCCACAATACAGAGGTATGAGGTAAGATACATTTTCATATGGCAAGTCAGTTCACAACAGTAGATAAATCTCCTACCTTCCGGACAGAATCAAATTTGACCTGGAAGTCTTCATCAGTGAGTCGAACCTAATCGAACTAAAGTCGTGAAGCATTAGCTTGTTAGAGTTGAGAATAATATCAATGGATTCTTATGATGAAACTGCATCTTAAAAAAAATAACGAACTTAACCGAGATATTTATATCCCAGGCCTATTCTGAACATTTCAACTCTCAGCCAAAAATTCGAAATTACAGACATTTGGGCTAATTGATAAGCACTCTGTTCCGAGGAACAAGAGCACCAATAAAACCTTACTAATTCCATCCTTTGACAATTTCTAATCATCCCTAAAATATCGAAATTTTTGATACAGCTATCATCTTTAGCTGCTATCAGTGTTCCTCAACTTTTCAAGAAAGTTGCAAATGATTTATTTAATCGTTTTAATGAATGGTAGGAACAGAAAACCATAACTGTACACTGCACTTTAGGTTTCATACCTAGTGAAACTCAAGCCAGGTGATATCCCATTCCTTTCAATAATTATCAAAATTTATCATCTCTCTCCACAAGATATATATTTTATGGTACTGTGAAATAATATACATTTCTCGAGCGTATTCTATACCTGTAATCAAAGGTAATTTATGTCTTTCACCATGCGAATTTGAGAACGATCTTTGCTGGGATTGTTCAGTGTCAAATACTCCAGTGTACAAGTCTCGTTCAATAGATCATCATGCGATTGCATCGTGTCATACATAAACCAATAAATACAGGTTGGAAATAACCACACATTCACTTGTTTGCTTCTAAGATTACTAGGATGGAATATCGGTATTCATGAACGATTCTTGTTGTAATGATGCACGTTGTAATCTTTGACTTGACGCATGTACGAATAGCGATTTCTGTTTGCAATTTATGATTCGCGAGAGATTCTTATTTCCCACCGATACTCTTGGTTTACTATGTTTCGGAGTTTCGTGAACAGAATTGAGTATTGGGTATTTTCACTGGATAAATTAAATTTGAATTTGTTCAATGAATTCAGGGTCACTGGAGATGAGCATAAAGCCAGAGTAGACATTGCAGGACATTTTCGTCAGTTTCTGCCAGTTCCTATTAAGGAAAGTTTGAAATTGATAACTTCTGATTTGGTACGCTTGTTCAAATTCATGGCCTGGGCGGCCAACCATCCCGGTAGTGAAATCACGGCTTGACTTCCGGGAAAAAAACTATTTTCCTAATATTTACAATCATATACGTAGATCCGAACAAATTTAAAGCTAGAACTTGGTTTTGGAATAATGTTTGAAAGGTTCTTGCAGAATTTCAGCGTTATCTGATAAATAGTTTCTGAGATATAGATTTTTTCAATAATCTTTTCAAAATTTTCTGAGACAGACAGACAGACAGATCCTCATGAAATTAATCATAAGAACATATTTAATTAATAATGATGACGAAAATGAATTTAACTATATCAAAAGAATTTCATGCGGAACACGTATCCAGGTGATAATCACAAATTTGTTACTTTACCTACTTTATCTAAGACTATATGTGGATAATTTTGAAGTGGCTTCATGAAGCACATGAGGAGCTAGTGAATTTTTGGAACTGCCTCAATACTCAATCCCAAATTGTAATTATGAGATAAATTTTCTAACAGTTTATGTAAAGCCAGGAAAATAGAGGTAGTGAGAATTCCAGTCGAAAAATTTCTGCGACATATAACGGATATCCTAGCGGTTTACCCCTCGGTTAAAACCAACTATTTGGAGCTGTTACTTGATTGTCCGATAGGTGTCGCACTCTAACATCAAAAGGAATTCTGAATAATTCAATAGGAGTTCCATGGATATCAATAGGAATTCAATGGAAATTTCCCGGAATTCATTAGGAAATCCAGGAATTCGATAGGAATTCCAGGAATTCAATAGGAATTCCTCGGAATTCAATTGGAATTCCATGTAATTCTGCTTTCTTGTAGGTACACCAGAATTCCTAGCGGTTTACCACTCACTGTAGAGTTATGCTTTCGAAGGCTCTCGCAAAATTTCAGCGATATTGAATGCATAGTCTCTGATGAGTATTAGAAATTTTTCAATGATTTTCATTGATTTTTTCAAAAACGTTCTTCTCACTGAATTTCGCAAAAATTTGCGCGTCGGCATTCTACCACTAATTACCACGTTTGAATTAAATCGGTTTCGTAGTTTTTTAATTATCGAGGAGATAACAACTAAATTGGAGATAGATATAACTCCGAAACCGTTCGGCCGATTATGCCTACCTACTTCGAGCCACCATTATTATGAAGGGTGAGAAGTAGCAGAAAATTTAATTTTAAAAATAAAAAAATATATATTTATTTAATATTTTATTAAAATTTTTATCTACATGAGTATGGTGTTGGAGGTAGTGATGACATTTATGAAACAATTCATGAAACAAAATATCGGTTATATGGCCACCGTTGCTCTGTTGGTAGGTATGGACTCTTTTGATGAAATTTTGCAGTGAGGGCTGCTGGATTTGACGAATTTGACGTGTAATTTCTTCTTTGAGTTCCTCAGATGTCTCACGATGGTTCGCATAGACCTTACTTTTCAAAAAACTCCAGAGAAAATAGTCCAAGCAAGTTAAATCACAACTTCTTGGCAGCCAGTTTTGGTCTCCGAAACTAGAAATTACTCGACCTGAAAACTTGGTTTGTAACAAAGTCATTCTTTCCCTCGAAGTGTGACCGGTAGCACCATCCTGTTGAGACCACATCTCATTCAAGTCTATTCCGTCTAAGGCCGGCTTCATACAGCCGGAATGTCTCTCTGAATTCATACTCTTAATTCATATTATTATTTCAGTCACTCAACAATTGACAGTCAAAAATGGCGTGCAATTCGAACTTCAAGTGCTTGCTGAGACACCCTTCATAATCGAGTACCGAATTTCAGCTCGATCGAAATCGTATGAGACGTGAATAGACAATGAAATAAGCGCGCAAAAATACCTGACTTCACGTCAGGCTTTACTCAAATTTGTGTGAAATTCATCTGAAATTTGATCATATACACAATCATATTTATTTCTCTTGATTACTTTTAAAACTGTTATTTTATATTATGGTTGAGAATACCCATTTTGGTGTATATTATTATCAATCTCAATTATCTTGTCTTCGTCTCGTATAGGGATCAGCGTGAGAACCTTGTCCTCCTTGTCCGAAACGGTCCTCAATCTACAACGTCCCCTTCGAAGGACTTGCGTGCACATAATTCATACCGACCGTGGCAGAAATCTATGTTGGTCAGAAATGGTCAGGACCACCGCTGCGTGTGCTATCGACACTTTCCGTACCGGAGTTAACGACTTCATCTGACACGAATCCAACAAGCTGTTCCAGAGAAATATTAACAACTGCCGTGGCGAACTTAGCCATGAATAATGGAAACATGGTGCCTATTGTACGCGAACTGAGTGCAAGGATGTCTACCATCGGGTATACATTTTCCCTCACCCTAGGAATGTACCATACAAGGCTGATGGCGTAAGGTACAGGAACTTACCTTTTATACTGTTCGGATAACCACGAAGAAAGAGCCATAGCGTTGAGAAATACTCTTCAATAGATATTAGCTCGATAGTTTTTCAGATGTTGCAGGTGGCCTATTGATATCACTAGTGGAAGAAAGGATACGTTTTTGCGCTTATGTTCTGGGATCATCGCGTTATCATTTTGCCCGAATGTCTGTAACTTTCGAATTTTTCGCCGAAAATGGTGTCAAACGATTGGGTTCCACTTCCTGATGAAGAATTCGTGGTCAAATTTGATTCTGTCCGGCCGGCCGTTGCCACGATGACTTGAGAACGGAAAGAGCTAGCGACTTGAAAATCTCAGAGTATATAGGTGGCGCATCCGAATACGACGGCCAAGTTCCTTAGTGGGCATAATCAGCCCAATGGTTTCCGAGTAATAATTTTGTTTTCAACCAATATGAATCCGATCGAATTGAGACTTGGTGAATAGTTGTAGAATATGAACCTAAGCAAGTTTGTGGAATTTTGTGAGAATCGTATCGCTAGAAAATAAAAAAAAAATTTAAAAAAATATTTTTCATGTCTCGATAACCTGAGAACGGAAAGAGAAAGCGATTTGAAATTTTCATGTTAGGTTGTACATCAGAATGCGACATTTGAGTTTGTTTATAAGCATAATAGGCCAAACGGTTTTGGAGTTATACCCATCTGAAATTTGGTTGTTATTTTCTCAATAACTCGACAACTATACAACCGATCTAATTCAAACATGGTGGTTAGATGTAGAATGCCAACGCGAAAGTTCTCGCAAAATTTTGAGAGGATCGTATCACTATAAAATTTTTAAAAAATCATTGAGAAATATTGAAAAAAATTCTATAAATCAAAAACTTGGAACTTGGTAGTAGAGCTAGGTTCTGAAGGCTCTCGCAAAATTTCAGCGATATCGGACGAATAGTTTCTGATATATAGAATTTTTTTCGATCATTTTCTATGATTTTTTAAAAATATTCTAGTTATACGATCCTCACAAAATTTTGCACGAATTTCCGCGTTGCCATTCTACAACTAATAACGATGTTTGAATTGGATTGGTTTCGTATTTTTCGAGTTATTGAGGAAATAACAACCAAATTTCAGATAGATATAACTCAAAAACCGTTCTGCCGATTATGCTCATAATCAAACTCAAATGTCGCATTCAGACGCACAACCTAACCTGAAATCTTCAAGCTGCTATCTCTTTCCGTTCTCAGGTTATCGTGACAACAAAAATATTTTTTAATAATTTTTTAATAATTTTCTAGCGATACGATTCTCACAAAATTGCATAGGTTCATATTCTACAACTATTCACCAAGTTTCAATTCGATCGGATCAATATTGGTTGAAAACAAAATTATTACTCGGAAACCATTAGGCCGATGCCCATTAACGAACTTTTCCGTCGTATGGAGATGCGCCAACTACCCTGAAAATTTCAAGTCGCTAGCTTATTATTATCGTGGCAATGGCCGGACGGCCGGACAGAATCAAATTTGACCTCGAATTCTTCATTGGGAAGTCGAACCGAATCGTTTGAGACCATTTTCGTAAAAAAAATTCGAAAGTTACAGACATTTGGGCAAAATGATAACGCGATGTTCCCCAGAACATAGGCGCAAAAATGATATAAAACTTGGCCAACTGCGACTTCTGGCCATTTTTGAACAAAAATGTAAACTATCTCGGAAATTTCGAACTTTTTGTATGAAACGCTCTAGGTGAACTTGTTTGAAATTACAATTCATACGAATCTGCAAAAATTCAGGTCGGAAAACCATAATTTTTTTTTTCCTTTTTTGCTTATTACTCTTTTAAAAATTGAAAAATTACCCAACGGAATTTTTTTTGGTGACTAGACAATATTAGTGTCGGCATGAAAGGCGTAGACAATTTTGCTCGAACTTGGTTTTTCGACATTTGTTCGAATTTTCCCAAATCTGAGATCATAGAAAATAATTAACTGGCCTTGAAATTGAACGATGGATATTCATGACAAAATTTTATTCAATTCTATCAAAAATACAGCTATAAATTGGCGAGTTGTAGCAAGATTTGTCTGAGTTGGCCAACTTTTATATCATTTCTTATCACTTTTGATGCACTTACTTTTTGTAATCAATAGAATTCGGAAATATTAATAGGAAAGAAAAGTTCCTCTTGGTACGGAGTTGCTGGGAAGCACTGCATATGAATATAATTTCTTTTATGATGCAGTTCTATCATAAGAATCCATTGGTAACATTCTCAACTCTGAGAAACCATTACTTTCGGAGATATGATTCGTCAAAGTTTGAACAAGAGCGCCAAAGATCCTGTCCACATGGCGTTCCCACGTTTTATTTCATAATATGGTTGCAGAAAAAAGCACAACGTTCTGCTCTCAATAGGAAAATAACAATTTAATGACTTGCACAGACTAGAGGAAGGTTAATGACGAGATAGACGCAGGTGCCGTCAAACATTTGTTTGAACACATTGAGCTTTGGATTTAGCTTTGTGTTAATAGCAACAAGCACACGAACATAGGCTGTGGTGAAAAAGTTACATTTTCCCGACCAGTTAGTCTAGTGTGATTAGGTGGAAAATAAAAGCCTCATGCATTCATCCGCATGCTCCTACTTACGATACTGACCCTAGTTTCCGACAAGGAATTCTCTTCTTATTAGCAACAACTAATACTTTACAGAGCTATTATGTAGAGCACTTACTCATTTCTGGAACTCAGTTACCGCAGCTCATCGCAAAGAGCTTAAAAATTGCCATTATTCGAGGCATAAAAATTACAACTAGATCCTCTCCATAGAGGCACAAAGCGTAAAATGTCAATCTTTGCTCCAATAATAAACGCCCCACATTTAAAGTAATTGCTACCTTTGTTATTGGTTATTTCTTGGCTCAACCCTATAACCTCGTGCGATTTTTCAACCTACAATTCTACCTAGCAACCGGCTGTAGGATAAAAATATAATTATGCATGGTTTATAGCTACCTGTTATTATAATGTGGAAGTTTGTTGATTGTGAGATATTTTCGTAGATATCGTTTTTTCATTTTCTCGAGCTACTACCGCTGAATATATATTGCCTTCAATCATTTTAATCATAAATATACATTGAAAATGGGTATGTATAATTAATAGTGTAGCAATGCTTCTGGCCTTGCATATGAATAATGTGCTGTTAGCGTATTCTAGGAACGTCGAAAAAATTCACTCATAAATCAGGAAAAATAATATGAATGCCCTAGGGTGAAACCAAATAATCTTCGCCAGCATTGAAGGAAATTTGAGGAAGAGATTTTAGGGAAACCTGTCTTGTATGGTTCAATGTTAAGCATTTCGAGTATACTGCTCCATAAAAGTTAAGGATGTTCAGAACTTTTGTGACGGTTTCAAAAGTATTCGATTCTTGAATTTGTGAATATACACAAGACTATTTTGATGCAGTTTATGGAGGCAATAGGAAAGAAGAACATAATGGAATCATCAAAAGAAATTACTGTTCGTTGACCACTGAGGTTAATATTACCTTTTACTTCCTTAAGTAGTGAGACATGTTCCTATATACAGTATTTTCATAATGTTGCTAGCAAAAAAATACTGAAATATGGATACATTTGTGTATCAATCATTTTTTCTCGAGTTAATGTTCATAACACAGAAAAAAAATGTGTTATTGGTATGAACTATTAAATTTTGAATTATGAAAAGAGGATAGTATTTTATTAATATATTTTGAACTATTAAAATAATTTGTTCGTAATCCACTACCTACTCA
Source organism: Halyzia sedecimguttata (assembly GCA_937662695.2). Lineage (NCBI taxonomy): Eukaryota > Metazoa > Arthropoda > Insecta > Coleoptera > Coccinellidae > Halyzia > Halyzia sedecimguttata. The sequence goes on along the minus strand of OW569417.2, from coordinate 15,923,431 downwards.
AATATCAGGAATTAATGGACAATCTGCTATGACTGTCTCCTACCTTGCTCTAGACATTTCGATGATACTTTCCTCAGGTATTTCGAGTTGTGAAAACTATGCACCGAGTGTAAGTTTCAACAACCCATTCCACGAGGTTGAATCATTGCAAATTGCTCATTTAATCTTGATAAATAAATTTAATGACAATTTTTGAAGCATTAAGGCACTGAAGCATTGTAGATTGCTCTTTTTTTATAACATAATTTTTGAAGCATTTTTTTTTCGACACTTTTTTTTAAATTTAGTTTCTTTCATGATGCATTTCTATCATAGGAATCCATTGATATAATTCCCAACTCTGAGAAACCAATATTTTCGGAGATTAAATTTGTCTGTTTGAACAAGAGCGCCAAAAAGCTCTTGTCTTTATCTTTCGAATGTATTTTTACAATTCTTGGTCAGAGCTATTCAATTGTTACGATCGTTAAGAAGCTAAGAATTTTTTGTGATGTATGGTGAAAACGGCAGAGTACTCGGAAGAACATGCCGAGCATTCCACAGTTAGTTATTACTAGTTAATAGATAGTAATCCTAAACATCTACTCAGTAGTTCCTAATCCTCCACTATTAAAATTACATGCAACTTTTGTGGGCTAATTTAGTACACAGAGTTTATAAAACAATGGATATATCAACCATCATAAAATTCCCACTAAAATTTCGTCATCCAAAAAATAACCACTTACTCATGCTTCGACAATTCATGAACGTAATAATACGTGATGAATATCGTGACTTCAAGACTTTGGCTTCCGTTGCCTGCCTAACGAAAACAAATTATTAAATATTATTGATGTCAAAACAATTGGACTCCTTTGTTGTCGAATCCATCATCGCCTCTTTATGTGAGAAACATTTCCGAGAATTGTTGATGAAACAAGAACAGAATCATGTTCTCAGCTCCTCAATTGAATTGCATGATTCCCCGAACAAATGTCAGGTGAAAAAATCACGATGATGCCACATAATGGTTGCGGATAATCGCAGAAACGTCTGATTCGAAACATGATGACTTTTTACATCATTCATACAGACGGATTCGTTGCTAATTTCTTTTTAATTTTGGCCACAATAACTGGAACAGAATTCGCGTGGAGTGTGGAAGCCAACTGCATAATTTGGAGTGATGCCAGGGACGTACTCTGGTCAAAATACTGTAGTCCGTCTAAAAAGTATACGGAATTTATTGGTTTTCATAATTTTAATTTATTGTTTGTAACATTCTAAGACAAGACTAATGTATAAAAATTGGTTCAAGCCCTGTGGACAGGAGCTCCTTGGCGCTCTTGTTCAAATAGACAAATTATATCTCCGAAAGTATTGGTTTCTCAGAGTTGGGACTTATATCAATAGATGCAACATGAAAGAAAATTTTAAAAAAGTGTTGTTTAAAATATTTTGTTTCAAAAATTATCTTATAAAAAAAGCAATAACAATGCTTCAATGACTTAATGCTTCAAAAATTGTCATTAAATTTATTTATCAAGATTAAATGAGCAATCTGCAATGATTCAACGTCATCGTATGGGTTGTTCCAACTTACACTCGGTGCATAGTTTCCACAACTCGAAATACCTAAGGAAAGTCTCATCGAAATGTCTAGAGCAAGGCTGGAGACAACCATAGCAGATTGTCCATTTATTCCTGATATTTGAGTAGGCAGTGGATTAGGAACAAATTATTTTAATAGTTCTAAATATATTAATAAAATACTATCCTCTTTTCATATTTTAAAATTTAATAAATCATAACACTAACATAATGTTTTCTGTATTATGAACCTTAACTCAAAAAAAAAAGATTGATACACAAATGTAGATCCATATTTCAGTATTGTTTGCTAGCAACATTATGAAATTACTGTATATATGAACATGTCTCACTACTTAAGGAAGTAAAAGGTAATATTATCATCAGTGGTCAACGAACAGTAATTTCTTTTGATGATTCCATTATGTTCTTCTTTCTTGTTGCCTCCCTAAACTACATCAAAACAGTCTTGCATATATTCACAAATTCAAGAATCGAATACTTGCTTTTCAAGACAAAATGACAACTCCGAATCGACAATATCTAATAGCTAGAAAAGATGACATTTATGAATAGTGATCACAGACAGATTCTGTGTTCACATTCTCTGAATACATAGAACTTACGATGTCTTATTGAAACTTTGAAACATCATATCTCCGAAAGTATTAGCATGTTAGAGTTGAAAATGATAACAAATTCTTATGAAGAAACTGCATCTTAAAAAATTTGAATTCAAAAGTTGTAATGTAAAAAAATATTTTATTTCGTTACTCCGAAACTATTAGACCGATTTTACACAATAACGAACTTTACCGAGATATTTATCCCTCAAACCTACTCTGATAATTTCAACTGTCTAGCTCATTCCGTTCGAGAGTTATCGTGTTTACGGCCGGACGGATGGACGGCCGGCCGGACAGAATCGATTTCGACCACGGATTCTTGATCAGTGAGTCAAACCAAATCGTTCAAGACCATTTTCAGCCAAAGATTCGAAAATTACAGACATTTGGGCAAATTGATAAGCACTCTGTTCCGAGGAAACAGAGCGCCAAAAAGGTAAGTTTTCACCAAATTTCGTGAATAATTTTTTTTTTGTAAAAGATAAAAATAGCAAACAAAAAACTTGGTTATTTGAATTTTTCACGTAAATTTTGAGGTTGTGTGAGAAACATGAGAATAAAAAGTTTCAGATCTTTTTATTACCTACAACTTCAACATTTAACCGTTTTCCATAGGACTTTTTTCCAGAAATTTAGGTTAACTGTTTTCAACCCTAAAAAACTCATCCCCTCCTTTTTCCAACCTCAGATCGACCGTAAATTATATTTACTTTCACTTGTGTTATATTTTCTTCCTTTTTCAATGAGTTCATCCTACTATTATTTTTTTTTGTTTTAAAAATTATCTGGTCGATAAATTGAATTGTAAATTATTATAAATCAACAAGAGTGCCAAAAATTATTAATCCAAAACCAACAGACCAAACAACGAACTTATCTGAGATATTCATCCCTCAAATCTATGATGAACGAAATATTCATTCAATATTCCAGTTTTGTTTTTACTCAATATTATTATCTTACCATTACCATTCCCATCATCACATGGATTAACCATGGGCATTAAAATATCACCTAAAAAGTATGATATCATCTTATTATAATCCTCATAATTCTACGATAGCTGAAATGAATTTGATATGTTATGTCTCTCATAGGAAATCAAGTTCACATGTATAAATACAGATCATATAATAATTCATATATAGAATAATTATAGCATTCTGTGAAATTATTTAAGAACGATTTATTACTGAAATTTTGAAAAATCATATCTTCGAAAATATTAGCTTGTTAGGGTTAAAAATGATATCAATGGATTCTTATGGTGAATCTATTTCGACCACGGATTCTTGATCGGTGAGTCGAACCAATTCGTTTGAGACCATTTTCACCCGAAAATTCGAAAATTACAGAGATTTGGGCAAATTTAAAAGCACTATGTTCCGAGGAACAAGAGCGCCAAAAACTAAACATATTTCTAATCGAATCAACGTAAAAAATTCATCGAAAAGTGCACCTATCCAGAAACTACAATGATAAACACGTTAAATAGTAGTCAGAATGAAATGTTCACCACACCTAGTTGAGCTATGTAGCGTGACAAAAGAGGGATGTGGCTCGTTCCTGCAGTATATATTTCAATTTAGCTTCTGTTGAATGCAGTAGCATGTTATGTCCTGCATTATCTCCTGATTGATATTTATCTTCCGATGTTGTTTCGCAATCCGCATAAGTCGTGAACACTTCACGATGAATTGTATATCTCGCCAATTTTGATTGATATTACAGCAATTCCATTTTCGCCTATTGATTGTTGCCAGGAATAGGCCACAGCTATTAAAAAGAGAATGCCGATACTGAGAATTTATATACAGGGTGTCCCAACGAATTTGCTCCTCCCCAGTACTCAGAAACGAAGAATTTCCGAAGATTAAAAAAAAAAAATTTCAATCTCTGTTTTGAGAGGGACGAACTTCCAACATGGGTTTGTTCCGCAAAAACCACCCCCATGAAGGTGGCATCAACCCCCAACATTTTTTGAATAGGGAAGAGATGTCGAGTGTTGGTTAGTTTGGAAGTTATTTATGTTCTGTACACAACCCAATTTTCAAAATCATTTCATTATTTAGGAAATGATGTAATAATTGAACCTACCGTCAAAAGGTGATGTTGAACAGACAGTTGAACCGCCCAAACTAAAGAACCTAAGAGTTTTAGCTTTATGCATCAAATGCTAAACATATTGGTGACTTATATTCCTTTCTGGAATATTGTTATTAAAATACCTTGTAGGTAATCTAGCACTTTCGTTATTCCGATAGAATAATTTGAGAATTCTTATTCTTTGAACCTATCCATATCCATAGAATAGACCATTTTCGCCGCGTAAATAAGTCTCAAACCGATTTATGATGCAGAAACGAAAGACTGAAATACATTTGAGGAAGAATCTTCAAAAAAATAGTTTAACATAATGAATTGTCTTACACATTTTCCGATCATGAACGATAAGACAATCAAATGTTTTTAAAGTGAAATAATTCAAAAATTCGAATTGTTCCACCATTAAATAAATAAAATTTAAAATTATTTCAACTGCGATGATTATAGAGAACAGAAAAAAACGTCTTAACTAAACCCCATCCACACGCAGAGAAAAAGACGGTAATTGTTACTATTATCGCGATGGAATCAACCGAACAGAATGGTGCGTATAGCGCCAGACATTTTTCTTGATTAATTCTACTATGATGTAGTGACGATTTTATTAAAAACGTGAAAAGTACTCCAAACCCAACCAAAAGATGGGTAGTGTCGTTAGTAATAGTAGCGTTATACATTTAATACAGTGAAATCATATAACAATTGATGGTACAATTTACCACGAATCGTGGCACTTTCATAATCGTGGCAGAGTATAACCACGATATAATTGATGGTGAAATTTACCACGACGAATTTACCACGACGATAGTGAAATTTAACACAAGCAGATTCACCACGAGACTTGGGGTATTTTTGAACATTGCCAATCGTGCCATTGAATTTACTGGAATAGTCATTTTCACTTATCAAATGTTCAAATGGACTATTCATTTTGATTGTTTTTTTTTTCAATTAAATCGGTCTAAATATGTAGTCATTGAGTGATTTCTTTCTGGGTTTTCTCTCCCAAACTCTGAAAAATATCTATAAAATAAAAAATTAATTTATAGATATTTTTAAGAGTTTGGGAGAGAAAACCCAGAAAGAAACCATTCAATGGTGAATATAACTCCCACAGTATCCTTTAATGATTACCTAAATATACAGTTTCGATTCTTGAAATGAAAAACAATGCTGCATTATACATCACCATGTATGACAAAAATATATTGAACTAATGTCAGGTACACTCTCTTAAATATACTATAAAGAACAAATATAACTACACTCTCATAAAACAAATTGGTAAATGTTCCACATTCCTTATCTCATCAATCAGTCAATGGTAGTGATGGTAACTTCTGATTTCATTATATGATCATAAGGAGTCGAACGATACTGGGTCTGGTATTGTTGTTATCTTCAGAGACTATGGAGATAAATCCACTTGTTTTATTCTTTTGCGCAATGAGTATGACGGAAAGGTGGACATCAAACAGAGTTTGCCCTGTTATTATTTTTCATCAACGTATCCAAAATGCTGTTTCTCTTCAAGGGTCGATTCAGGAAAAGGTTATCTGCTTTGTCAAGATAGATTTTTCAGAATTCATTTTCGATCTGAAAAGGAAAATTGTATTCACTACACATAATGTTTTGGCATAATATAAATGATTTTTTGAATCAGAATAATGGAAAGTGTCATTCGATAACGAATTTTAAAGTAGATTTTCATAGGACCGATTGTGTCAGTTTTCCATTATGTGACAACATAATCGTCCATACAAACTTCACTGAATATATCCACAGTACACATTGCAATCGAAAAAATCAAAATAAAGGTTAATTTTTGCTAACTGATGATTGATATTGGCTCTCGATATTAAGTATTATGTAAAAAATTCCAATATAACAACATGAACACCTTATATCAAATATTTTCGGTTTGAAAAATATGTAATAATTGTTACCGTTTATAAAATTTCTGCATTCTCGTATTCGAATAGTGTTGTATAAACTCATCAAATTCCAACCCAGTATATTTTTGAAGGGAATAAATGAGTCATTTACATCTAGTATACTGCTTCCTAAGTAATCAAGTAACTCAAATCTTGCTTGATAGGTTTGCTCCCATTTTTTGAAACCATTGTCCATGGCTCAAAGGTATCATTTAGCCATTGAACATCGTCCAGTATTTCTTCTGGTATCATTTTCCTTGGAAAAAAAATATGGTTAATATTGATATGCGTATAAGAAGTGGTAGTTATAGATCATTTTACCTTGGGAAATCTTCTGCCACTTCTGGATCGAACCAAGTATGATAAATTTCCTCCTTTGATTGCAATAGTTATCGTATAATATTCCTTTGCAAGAAATTCTTCGTCTGACCACAATCTTGGATGGAATATAGTAGATTTCTCTTTTTTGACTTGGAGCACACTCTATTATTTTGTCCACCATGTCCTCAAAAATGTCTCTGGTGAACCTGAAATTAATTTATAGATTCAGTAATTTACTCAGTGTAGCTTAGGTACAAGCCACCAACTTTTCGTTCACATCTGCCCCCATTCAATAAGACAATGTGAAGACAACCGAATATCGCTCTACTGTACGGGGCTCCCAAGAACCGGGGTTATATGTATCTATCATTCTATCCCGTCGTGGTAACTTTGACCAACCTCCGCTCGGTGTATCTATAAACCCGCCATTGATGCAGCATGCAGTGAATTTTAAATATTATAACAACGTTTTTTGTCGGTATAAAAATGCAAAAATGAGATGTATAGATAATATTCCTCTACTTACCGTGGAAATGCTGATCAAATGTGACAATCCGTACAGTTCAAAAGTTTCCTCCAACTTATTGTCGTATGCTTTAATCGTCCGAACTCTTATGCAATTTTCACTTCATTTAGGACGGAGGTTGAAATGAATACTGACTGACACTATCTTTGAGTAGTTTTTCGGTCATAGCTTGGGTAGGGGGTGAACATACAGGGTACTATGACAGGGATGGCGACACAGGAACATGTTCATCATTTATTTTCAATTTTTATACCCTTCCTATGGGTGAAAAATTAGGGTACATGTAGAAAATAATAAGTGTTTGTCAAAATAAATCGTTTCTGGTGTTTAACCTCAAACAAGAAAGTTGTATTAATGGTCCAGACATTCTGAACACTTTTCCATAATGCAACATATTTTGGCGTTTTGGTTTCAATATATTTTTGAATAACTCCTGATGGAGAGTAAGGTGTTCTCGACAAGTTCATCGATTAATAAATGATATTCACCCTGAAGAAACCTGGAAGTGATCAAATCAATTATCCTTGATGATACAATGTAAACCTCCAATGAATAAACCTAAATATTAACAAAATATTTTCATTTCGGTGGCAGACATGAGAATTTTGAACTCTTTAAAATCATCTGTCTTTAGTTTTAGTGGTCTATTCTTATTATCAATGCATTCAAAGTCGAAAATTTTAAGTCTGTGGTTAATAATTTTCAGTTCAATCACATTGTCAGTGTAAATCATATCGTTCAAAATAGGAACAAATCAAAAATGCAAACTCCTTCAACAATATCATGCATTATATCCACATAGGTATTATGAGTAAGGTGATATATTTTCAAAGTATGCCAAACATACTCTTCTTTTATATCCGTTTGGGTCTTATCGTTCTTCTTCAGATCTATTTCATAATTTATTTTTTTTGTATGTGTCCTCACTTACACTACATCTAGACATATTAGAATTTTTGGGGCTTTTCATGATCTACTATTGTAGATTCTGAAATGAATGCCTCAAGTCCTTAAAAATGCTTGTACTCCTATTATTCTCAAGAATTACTTGATACGCTTCGAATCCATCGGAAGAAAATGAATCCTCACGGCTTTTATTTTAATTAATTCTTATTCACAGCATATTCATCGTGTTCATGCGACCATCCATTATGATATATTTTTACCAAAGTAGCATTATAAGTAATATCTGTTCAGAAAATAGTAAAACAATTGTATCTTAAAATATACAAAGAATGAGAAGACAAATTTGTTAAATGTTAGATTCATTAGAATTGAACAATATTTAGTGGCGTTCATCACTCGATATAGTAATACATTTGCATAACTCATAACCACAATAAGATTAGTACCACATACGGACAATTTGGGTTACAATTACCATTCAGTGTGGTGAATATATGTTGGTATTCCGTGAACACGTTTTCGGTACAAAGAACTAAAAACGAATGGTTGGAACCTCTTTGCGTCGTGGTAAATTATACCATGAAAACATTTCTTATTGAATCGTTTTAACATAGTGAATATGAATAAGGTTGAGATACTTTGTGCCGATTCTGGAGGTTGATTTAATCGCGATTTGGATATTTTGTACCACGAATTAAAAACTACAACAAATGGTTGATTTTTCCAACTCTATTTCTTTGCGTGCAACATCTTCTCCGTATTAAAAACATTTTGGGGTTTGTTACACCGTCAAGTGTGGTTATAGGAATCCTTTCTTCCTAATACAGAACTTGAAAATTAGTTTTGACTTCTTCAAAACTCTTAGGTTCTTGAGTTTGGCGGTTCAACTATCCGTTCAACAGCACCTTTTGACGGTAAGTTCAACTATTACATTATTTCGTGAATAATGAACCGAGTTTGAAAATTTTAACATAACATAAATGACTTTCAAACTAACCAATATTCGACATCTCTTCAATATTCGGAAAATGTTGGGGGTTGATACCACCTTCAGGGGGGTGTTTTTTTCGGAACAAACTCATGACGGAAATTCGTCCCCCTCCAAACAGAAGTTGACCTGTTTTATTAAAATCTTCGAAAATTCTTCATTTCTGAGTTGTTGGGACACCCTGTATATTCAAAAATCTGACTGAATTATGAATGGCCAAACTACTACCGTTTCAAGGTCTAATTTTCATAAGTGATTTTTGAGTTAAATTATAAAAAAATTGTTTTGAAATCTCATTATATTCAATAATCGAGTGAAATAACTTGTGGTCAAATTCGATTCAGTTTAACAGTTTTCAAGCAGGATAACTTTTGGAATGAATTACTTGGAGAGTAGATATATGCAGGATAGTTACAATACTCCAGGGAAAAGATGAGGATCCTTCTTTGGATCCAGTAATATGTCCAGTTAAATAAAAATCCAACCAATGTTCAAATCGAGTCATTGGATGCGAACAATCGATTTGAACATTCATGTAGCCATAGGGACTCATTTCAAAATTTTCAAAATAGATTTTTTATTTGAAATTGTCAATTTATAATTCAAGATTCAAATAGGATGTGATTGCAAAGACTTTCAGTACACTTTCATTAGTCTAATAAGCCCGATATCGCGAATATTGAAGCGGTTAAATTATCATACATTCTTTTCTCTATTTTCGTATCGTAATGAGTTCACTACAGCACTAAAAACAGTGCTGTAATGAACTAATTACCACATTGTTTCTAGTTATATTTTCCGTTTTGTGGTAGTCAGCACTAATATTCGATCCTATCAAATTTCAACACACGTCAATTGTCAATAAATGTGGATATAGTGAAATAATTGTTGAGAGGAAAAGTTTTATTTTCATTGAAAAATAAGGTACTAGAGATTTCTTTTAAGCTAATTTTGAATGGAAATGTTCGAAACCATATCAAAGGCTCTTTTTTCATTAAGGGCAATTCGAATGGCGATAAATATTTAGCACTACTTCAAAATGATGTCGTTCCAACTTTGACAAATTTATATCCTGATCTAGGAAATCCTCAAATTCAACGGAATACGATATGGTTCCAACAGGATGGAGCTCCACCTCATTGCCAATGCAATGTTCGGCAGTACCTCGACGCAATATTTCCAAATCGGTGGATAGGAAGGCGAGGAACGATCGAATGGCCAGCGCGATCCCCTGAACTTAACCCATTAGATTTATTTTAATGGGGATATGTAAAGAGCATTGTGTACAAAACTAAACCCCTTGATTTCAATGACCCAAAAGATCTAATAACGCTAGCGATTAGGTTGATCACTCCTGAGATGTTGAATAATGTTAGGTTAGGTTAGTTCCTACTTAAAAAATTGGGGGTTGTACCTGTCTTTCTAAAGGCTTTGTAGGTAGGGTTTGCATTTTAAAGAAGGTGAATGACAATTTACAATAAAAATTCGACGTGTTTCAGGATTTTCCATAAATATGTATAGTTACCAAGATAATGAATTTGTTCCGTTTGTCTTTTGCACACTGTATACTTTATTTAGGGCCAATTTCACCAAGCTCTAAACCAAGATCAATGTTGATGTAAACTCCGTTTGCGACAATGTCGGAATTCACCATGCTGGTTCATGAGGTAAACCGCGTTTTACGTTAACTGGCCATTTTTGGTGTTGCAATAAACAGAAACCGAGTTTACGCAGTTTGAAATTTGTCAATATTTGAAATTGAGGATTGTTGACACTTTTTGCTGCGCTTATTTCGTAGATTGTGGTTAAGGAATTAAGAATACAAATATAAATTTTATTATTCCATATTTAGTTAGCTTGTTCCATTCCAGATGCCTACATAATATTGAAAACAACAAAAATAATTATATTTGAAATGAAAGTTTGTTATCAATACTTCAAACCTTATTGATATCTTTCATTCAACAATTTGAAATGATGTAGGGAATTGTTTTAGGCTTTTGAAGGAATATGAAAGATAAATCATAATAAGTTAATGGAATCATTTATTCAACACAAACAACGAATACCTACAAAATATTGCTGAAACACATAACTTGGTACACGAGAATACTGTAAACGACATTATAATTAATCTTGCATGACATTCCTCATTCAGGATTTCAGTTTTGATTCATCTTGTTTCAATTTTTCCATTTCTTGTTCGGCTTGAAAATCAGCGGCGAGGAAGATTTGAATTCTTCTGCGATTTTTTGCCAGGTTTTCTTTTTCGTAGCCACAATCATATATTGTCTGTTTTTGCACACTCGACTATGCTAAAATATTTACCCACTATATGAAGAATATTAGCTTGAAATACGGTATTTCTTTTCTGTCCCAATATTTTCAACACAACACCAACTCCTTTTTCGATTAAATTAACCTCTTAACGGTAACTATTCTCAAATTTAAATGATGGTAGGCTTAATTCGTCAATACTCAGGTAAACACTACTGTCAAATTGGTTTATTTTGCGACGTTGCCATTATTCTGGAGCTTCAAACTCGGATTACTCGAACGCCCTTCAATTATGTATGGAGAAATCTGAATTCTCTAAACCGAGATTTAGTTCTCCGTTTAGGTTAAACCGAGTTTGTTAGATCTGTGATTAATGATTTCTCGGTGAAATTGGGCCTTAGTGTTATGTGTACTGTTTTGCATTAATATAAGTGGGTGTTTAATTTATTTTTCGAATGGTTTAAAAAATATTCTTCCAACTTACGTTCGTGAGAAAATTTAAATGTTCAGCTTATATGTACAGACATACGACCCTGCATAAAGCCGGGTACACCTAAAGATGTGGTCTCATTATCGGGTAATGTGGCTGGTTCGGGAGCCTATCCCGAGGCCCGATACCGAAAAAAACGGATAATTTACACCCAATTAGAGACGGACGAAATTGAATATCAAGCACCGAATATTTCTCAATACCCTTCATACACCATCGACCATCGGCCGATAACTTATTACGTTGGAATTCAATTTACTCGACATCGAATCGGTCTTGAATTTCCTTATTATTATTGACGCTTAAGTATTAGTCGCATATACCTAGCGTAAATGTTTTCCCATCGAGTCCATTTAAGGTTAACAGAGTGGTTATTTCGTTGAACATAATTTCCTACGGCGAGATGATGGTGATTATGCGCCCGTTTTTAGTATTTTTTCAGCAAAACGGGTGAAGAATTCATTTCAGGGTATGTTTTGGAGACGACGGTGCACGTGTACTCATTAATAATAATAAATTGCGTATTTCTTTCACACCTTTCCCATCTCCTCGTTTCACAAGTTAGAGATACGTCGATTAAATGGCTATTGGCAAGTACATAGACAAGATGTATAGGGTGGGCCAATTTATTGATATCTGAACTACAACTTTTTAACCCTAAGGGATAGAGAAAAAAAATCGAATTCGATTAAAAGTGGCCAATACAGGAGAAAGGACAATAGAATTCTTCTTTAAGGGAGATATAATTTACTTTGTTTTTTAACTTTGAAATGATCGTACAATATTATCATAATTTTTGTTCTATAATTTTGATGTTCTCTTGTAGCCAAATGATCTGAAGATGGGGTGTAATTGTTGATCCCGAAACTATGGTAGTAGAAGATTAAATAATAGTTGGAATTGTTAGAACTTTTTCACTTTTTTGTCCCTTTCATTGTAAAAAAATGAACTCACATTTATTATCACTTCAATCATCGTTATTAAATAGTTAATCTGTTGAAGATTGAATTGGCAAACCTTTCTGAACACAAATATCAAAGAAACTTACCATTTTTTCAGACATGCGCTACATGCCTCACTTATATTCATTATCAATATAGAATGGAATTCCACACTCACCTGAAAAAAAAATTAATTAGCAAGAAGTATGTGGATTTTCAATTAATGGGAATATACACATTAAAGGGCACTTTTGAAGTGAATTTATCACAATATCTGGATGTTCTCTCCCAAACTCTGAAAAATACGTATACAGGGTGATTAAATTAAACCGACACGGGCAAGGAGGTGATGGGGTAACATTAGGGTGTCACCCTTCCTGTCGTTAAACCATCCTCCGGGTCTTCTGATGGAAGTAAGGGATGGTTTAAGCCAGGAGTGAGTTTCCCTATTTCGCAAATATCTTAGAGACCAGTTGAGATAGAGCAATGAAATTTGACGGTTTGAGTAAGCAGCTCGAGTGCTTTGAAACCCTAGTGAAATAAGTTTTGGTAACCTCCACTAAAATAAATGGTAGGTGGGGGGGTACTTTTTAAGTTACATGATTTTTTCCACGGTAACGTAACAATAGTAACTTAGATTCCAAAACTGCTATCTTTTAGATTTAATTTGGTGTATCGTTGATATTTGGGGCTCAAGCGGTTACAAAGATGTTATCAGAAGAATGTCACGAACACAATATTTTCGATAACGGGGTAGGGCACTACATACAGATCGGCGTTTTCCAGCTTCCCATTACCATATTGAAATTTTTTCTCTTGCGAGCTTCGTTAGGGGCCATAGTCGCCATATTTTCTAGATATTAAGAAGTATAAATGGTGTTCCAAAAAAGGAGAGTCATCTTATAACTTCCAAATTTTCAATGTGATACCCCGTATAATTTGTCATTTTTTTAATTCTACAACACAGTTTAACGCAAGTTTGTCGTAGAATTCAAAAATATCAATATACATGGTATCACATTGAAAATTTGGAAGTTATGAGGTGACTAGCCCTTTTTTGGAACACCATGTATACTTCTTAATATCATGAAAATATGGAGAGTATGGTCCCTAACGATACTCGCAAGAGAAAAAATATTTCAATATGGTAATGGGAAGCTGGAAAACGTCGATCTGTATGTAGTGCTCTACCAAGTGATCGAAAATGTTGTATGTTCGTGACATTCTATTGATAACATCTTTTTAACCGCTTGAGCCCCAAATATCAACGATACACCAAATGAAAGGTATCAGATCATAGTTTTGGAATCTAAAATATCTAATACGTTACCGCTGAAAAAATCATTTATTTTAAAAAATAACCCCCACCCCTTTCCATTTCTTTTGGTGGAGGTTACAAAAACTTATTTTGCCGAGTTTCAAAATACACGAGCTGTTTACTCAAACCATCAGATTTCATTGCTCTATCTCAACTAGTCTCTAAATTATTTGCGAAACAAGGAAACTCATCCCCGGCTTAAACCATCCCTAACTTCCATCACAAGACCCGAAGGGCAGTTTAACAACAGGAAGTGTGACACCCTAATGGTACCCCATCACCACCTTGATCGTGTCGGTGTGGCGGCCTCGGATCCTGTATACTGATCTTACTCATCATGTATTTTTCATTTTGGAAATTTTTCATTTCAGTATCTGAGTCAAAGTGGCTATTGTGATAAACACGTTGTAGCTCTTGTCAAAGTTAACGTATTGAAAAAATGTTCATCGAAAATATCAAAGATATTCGAATTTTTAAATTTTTCCGGCCGCTGAAAAGTTTGTGTGAGTGAAAGCGTTGAATTGTACTTTATGTCGAAAAAATTGACCATCGAAAAAACAACATTCAATCGACTAAAAGCTCCAAATTGGAACAACCCTGTGTATAATCACACATATCCACCTATGACTTATTGCTATGCTCAACACGAAACATCTTCATCCCGATTAAAACAAAACTTAACATGAAACACACAAGTCTGTTCTCTCCAAGTCCACATTAGACCTTTGTTCTCTTCATCTCCACCAATACCATATACGTGTACATGTGACCCGAGCAAGCCCCCCGAGAGAGCGATCGATGTCAAACACGTCCAAACACGCTGTCCGGAATGTCGTAGGTCGTCGTGATCGCGACTCCGGGATCGTCCACCCCCGGATCCGCGCCCGCTGGCAGATCGTCCTTTCCGGACGCCTCGGTACAACGTACGTGGTACGTGTACGTTAATTTGTTTGCCGTGTCCTTGGACGCCGATCGCTGCGGCGTCCGGATGAGATGTGAGGTTGTTAGACGGGCGGTTGTTTGGTTCAGTCATAGATGCATAGAATACATGGTGCGGACACTTTTTGACATATTTTCGGACGAAATGTGGTCCAGTGCTTGAACCAATTTTTTTTTCTTATATATTAGTGTTTCTTTCTTTTTGTTCTTGGTTTGGTTTAAATTCATAACTTAGGTCTATGACTCACCTCCTATATTGGAATTATATACATCACTTCATCAGCAAATTATAATTAGAGCATTCTATGGTATGGAGTGATGGTTGTGAGGTAATCATGTATGTAGATGATACCAATTTTCTGATATCTGCACCTGATATTTCAGAAACATTGTGAATTGCTCAACAAAGTTTTCAAAACATCTCCAAATGGTGTTCACTAAATCGTCTCACGATTAACTCTAATAAAACAGAGTGCGTCATTTTTGCCACTTCACATTCAAAAATAAAAAAAAAAAAACAGAAAATATTAATCTCCATGGTGAGTTCATCAAATTTGCAGAAAAAAAAATGTTTAGGAATCACTATCGATTGCAATTTGAGCTGGTACGATCAGGTGAGAGTACTGCAGGGGAAACTGAATTATGTTTTATTTACCATTCGTATTTTGGCCCAACAATCGGACATGTAATTGTTGCGAGTAGTCTATTTTGCCAATTTCCAGTCGATAATTGGATCATGGTATGGGGGAATAGTTCAGATATACATAAAATTTGTATCATCCAGAAGAGAGTGCTTAGGACCATGCTCGGCTTAACGCCCAGATTATCGTGTCGCGGATTATTCAAGAGCCAGGAAATACTGTCAACCTTCGGACTCTATATATTTAATTGGCGGATCTTCTTAAAAAATAATCCAAACTATTTTTGTAGATATGATAACACTAACAGAATAAGACGTATTCATCCCTTTCTTCCACCAATCTGTTCTCTTTCACTAACACAAAAGAATGCGGGATACATGTGCATTAAGCTTTTTAACAAATTGCAAATTAGGTTTTTTTTCGATACTTTGTGGCAGTACTCAAGGGGCCACCAGACTCTACAGATAATTTATTCAGGGACCTTTTAGGATTTTGTTCAATTTGAGATCTCAGTTCTTCAACAACTTCTTGAGACACTTGCGTTCTTCCTGTCGATTTTGCCTTGATAACGGTTCTAGTCTGCATGAATCTGTTTATACAACCTCTGATGTGGCTCCTCAGAGAGGATTCTAGAATCTGAACATCAGGATATTTCACCAGATATTCATTTTCTCAGGCCTCTACAGGGTAAATCCATTCACTATTGATCAATGTACCATTGCGGTAATGTGACATCACAATAAATGTGTTGTGTCCTAAATCATAAGAAATTGCAGATTCAAATAATTTGGAAACTGAATTTTCACGAATTTTAAAAATAATCTTAAGAACTGACAATAATTCAATATTGGCTGTCCATTCAGATTTTCTATGATATCGCAGAATACAAGAAGTAAGAAGTGGCAAATAAAGATCTAAAGCATAGTATGATGCTACAATAATTAATAAAGACCCCGAATTATATAAATATTTCAGATTTCAGCAAATCCTCGAACCTTGGGTTTCAGAAAGTATCTGATGAATTATCTAACAATGTCCGACCATTCTGTAAAAACCGATCTGCCGACTTCTGTACGCCTTCCCAGCGGCATCCTTGAGGAATATCTCGGAGCAAAAAACCTCAAAATCGCCTACCCCGATTTTATCACATCTCACGGGATGCAATTTATACTGCGACTCTCGAAATTAAAATCGGACATTCAAAAATCAATTTACGATAATTGCGCCAGTGCCGCTAAGAAATTCAGGCGCTAAAGATCATATCGTAAGAGCGGACACAGCGTCATCAAGGCACTGAAAGATGAAATTTTAATGGTGGACCGCTTTCGGTAATGAGGTTTTTATAGTGTTAATTAAGATTTATTCCCTGCGTTCCCTGGACCCTTCATTACGTTGATAGTTCACGTCTTCTTGGGTATCGCGAAAGGTTGTCAACTTGCGACGATTTTCTTGTATAATATTTTCTCGATCAGGTAATTTAAAGAATTGCAATTCTTCAAATTCTTTGAATTAACTGTTATCGAGAATGTGTTCTCTTTTTGCGCGTATGTTCTGTGGAACATCGCGTTATCATTTTGCCCAAATGTCTGCAACTTTCGAATTTTTTGACGAAAATGGTCTCAAACGATTTAGTTCGACTCCATCTGACCGATTTTGCCCAAAAACAAACTTAGCCGAGATATGTATGTCCCAAACCTATTCTGAAAATTTCAGCTGTCTAGCTGATTCCGTTCGAGAGTTATCGTGTTACCGGCCGGCCGGACAGAATCGATTTCATCCACGTATTCTTGTCATTTGGGCAAATTGATAAGCACTCTGTTCCGATGAACAAGAGCGCCAAAAATTATATGTAAGTAAATGCCGGCAATGGAGTAATATCGTACTCCCATAGGAAAAACTGTTCCAGCTTTCGTATGAAACATGAAAACAAAACATCATTCCACATCAACAGCGAAATATCACGACTTCTGAAAGTTCTGAAGCGAGCGAAGATAGCTGCCCGACTTGGTGACTTGGATGCGATTTCGCCTCTTAGTCTTGAACATCGGTCAAGTTTTTTCGGCACCCTGGATATTTGACGACAAGTTTTTGTTTTAGATGGACAACCAACGTAACAAGAACGACGCAGCTTGCGTGTTTACCCAGAACATACCACCACATTGGCGTGCTTCGAGAGTTATTGTAGAAACGAAATTTAAAAATAAAAAAAAATTGTTTTGATACCTTATTGCTACCCGATCAAAACAAAACTTCGCATGCATATAGAAGTCATTATTCTACAATTTAATGCTAAATTTCAGATAGATCGAGTGATCGATCCTCTAAAAAGGGCCATAACTCCAAAACCACATGGTGGATTTCACCCGTTAACGAACTCGTCCGAGATATTTACGCTCAAAACCTACCCTGCAAATTTCAATCCTCTAACTCCTTTCGTTCGAGAGTTATCGTGCCTACGGCCGGCTGCCGGCAGGACAGAATTGATTTCGACTACGGATTCTTGATCGGTGAGTCGAACCAAATCGTTTAAGACCATTTTCAGCCAAAACATCGAAAATTACAGACATTTGGGCAAATTGATAAGCACTCTGTTCCGAGGAAAAAGAGCGCCAAAAAGATTCAAATAGAGGAGGTAATTGTCTGAAGAAAGTCTCAACTACCGGAACTGTAGGACCAATACATATAATTTTATTTTTTGTAGCACGAATATTAACATTGCAAGTGCGATAATTGTTAAACTATTAATCTGAGAATGTTTTCCTTTCGTGGGGCTAGTTTTCAGAGGTCTTGTAATAGGTCTTGGAAAATTTAAAAAATTGTTAATTTTCGTTTTGTTTAATTTAGGTACTTAGTTTAAAATTATAAAGCTTCATTAAACCTTTAAAAAAACCTTTTTTTATAATATTACTATTGATCCGTTTTCTTATGATCAGAAGCTACTTAAAAATGATTTTTCATAATTTTTATCTCCTAATGTCTGAAAAATTGTTATAAATGATGCGTTGTTTATGAGATAATTATTTATTTTTTTGAAAACATTATCCTTGATAATAATTATGATTGAAAAAAAACCCTTTTATTATAAAAAAATTCCTCACGGCGCATTTGTTTGATAACAATTTTTTTACCACTTGTTACGAAAATTATGGAACCACTTTCTTTTAATTCATTACATATCTAGGTTTTTGATATCAAATAAAAATTTTGTTATTATTTCAAATTTCATTGTTTATTCAATAAACAATTTGTTATACACAAATTAATTATCTCTTTGTTTTTTTTTCTATTCAAAAAAACAATAATAACCATGTATTATTAAAAAAAAAAATTTATATTTTGCATTGAACCTTCAATTCAACCCTTTTTTTTTAATTATACTTGGTTATTTTTGTTTTTTCAAATAGAAAAAAAAATACAACGAGATAATTCATTTGTATAAATAACAGGCTTTTATTAATTAAACAATGAAAATTTAAATAATAATCTATTTTTTTTAATATCAAAGACCAAGATAAATAATTATTAAAAAAAAAATTGTTCCTCAATTTTCGTAACAAGTGGAAAAAAAATTGTTATTCAACAAATTCGTTTCTTTTTAAGAAACGATTTTTTTTAAATCATAATTATCATCAAGTATTATGTTTTCAAGATGAAATTTTAAATTATCTCATGAACAACGCATTAGTATATAACAATTCTTCAAACAATAGAAGATCTCAGATTAATAGTTTAATAATTATCGCACTTGCAATGTTAATGTTCACACTACAAAAAAATGTTAATTAACCAATGTATAATTACTTGAACAATCACGATAAACATTTTTGGACCACGGATTACTGTTCATTTATCTATCCTGCAGAGGTCCGAAGGGGGCGAGGCTTACGCAAGCCTGAGAACCGTTTTCGGGAGTATTTTCAAGCCTGTAGGAAAATTATAAATATTGGTACCTAGTCCGAGAGTTGGGCCTATTTGTTGGGAAATTTCCTCCTCTTCTTGAATCTTTTTTCAAATTTGAATTATCTCAAATAGTTTTTGAGATATTTTCGAAAAACCAAACCCCCTTCTTTTTTTTCACTTAATTGCTTATTACTATTGGAATTTTTGCGAGCGGCCTTAGCATTTTTTCAAACACTATCTACATGCCATTCCAAATTGAATGATACCTCAATCATAATTTTCGGAGAATACGTAAAAATTTCGACCTAAAAAGCATTTGTTGACTAGACTACAATGTTCAGCAATATTGCCAAATGATGACGAAACAGATATACCCCCATCAGGATATTTGCTTGCAACAAGATGGGGCTCCTCCTCACTTTGGGATAAACGACCGTCAATATCTTGATGCCACATTTCCTGGAAGGTGGATAGGACGTGGAGGAACTATTGAGTTTTCAGTCCTCCATGGTGGACTGCACGAGACTTCGAACGGAGTACTTGCGAATCACTACGAAGAGAAAAATAATATAATCAGGGATCTATAGTCGTATACTCTGAAGTGAGTGTCGGATTTTGATAAGACTGGTTTCTTAGTAGTTTTTTTTTCATCATCGTTGATTTGTGCGTCACTTATGATTAAAACGGTATGTAGCTATTCAACTTTGATGAAATCACACTCTATGGATTGTTGAGAACTGTGGTCTCTGCTAGTTCTTTCATCCTTGAATTACTAGTGGTAGCTTCCTGAAGATTTCGCTTGGTGTCTGACGAAGGAGTCTGATACTGTCAACGAAATAGCTGTTTTATCGTTGATGTTCGTTGATTCTGCTCACGCAGAAGCAATTCGCAAAATAATGAATTTTTTGTATTATAAATCGGGAGTTAGGGAGAGAAAACCTAAAAATGAACCATTTAATTATTATGAGCATTTCAAATCACTTATTTTTGAAAAGTATCGATCGAGACTGATTGTGTAGCGAATTCCTGCTTCCTTCTATTTGATCCCTTAAGAGACGCTAATGCCACATAAACAATGCGGTCATATAGCGTCGGCAGCCAGCAGCATCAGACAGCGGTCGTTCTTTCTTCATTCTTTAACGGCGATCACTATCAGAAAATTGGTTAATTTAAAAAATTGATTCATGATAGAGGCGTTGCTAGTCGTTAGATTTTGGCCCACCTATTATTTGTTGAGGTTGTAGGTATTCACCTAGCATTCGTGAAATCAGAAAACGGGTTGCATCTGAGCCAGTGTACCGTACCTATTGCTGTCAGGAATTTGAGGATACCTACATCTGAAATGGTAGGACTGGTTTTGTTGATCGTCCGTAACATTCTGCATGTGTAATTATACATTTTACCGAAAAATAAACAAGACGGGCAAAAGCCAGCCTGGACAAAAAAAAGTGGGAAAGCCCTGTGGATATGAGCTTTGTTGCTCTTGTTCAAACTTTGACAAATCATATCTCCGAAAGTATCGGTTTCTCAGAGTTGGGAATGATATCAATGGATATGTTGAGTCCTGATTCTTTTATCAGGATAATGTCAATTCGAAGGACCAGAATTATACACCCTGATTATTTTATCAGGGGGATGAGTAAAGGGTTATACTTAACTTTAAGCACCCAGCAGTAATCTCGTTGATTACGGCGTGAGTTGTTACTTGCAATAAGATAACAATAACGAGGATAGGAAGTGGTGAAAGATTCGAACGCACTTTAAACAAAACAACAAACTGCATTTTCTTGTAACCGATAATATGATTACAAGCATGAAGTAATTGTACAATGCAATATAGATACAATCTAAAATCTTCCTTCTACATGAAAATGAATAGCAAGGAATAAGTGACTACTTGGTACGAGAACTGAAGGGGTATTAGATTCGCGACCGTACAAAATATAAGTAATGTCTCTTGCACTAAGAGAAGTCGCAATAGTAGTAAATTATTTTCACTAGTAATATTACAAGTGATTGAATTTTTGCGATAAGTCTGTCGACTGATTTCTTAACGAAACTGAGTTGCTTGAAAACAAGTCCGAAGGACGAGTGGTGCTTTCTGTATGCAACTCAGTTGAGTTAAGAAATAAATGACAGATTTATGAGATAAATTCAGTCGCGAGTGATATTTCATTAGACTATTTCACGAACAATGTACGATGTAATTTATATTTATCATTTGTCAAACAGTCCGTTTCCATGGTTGAGTCGTTGAAAACACCAAAGTTGTAAGAACTATCATAATTCAAAGACAGTTGGTTTTTTCGCGATAATACGAGCTGTCGTTGGCCTGTAGTTAGTCAGTGTAATGGTATATCAAAGACCAGATAGAAGGAAAATAGGGGGTTCCTTCATCTGGATAAGAGAGGGGGAAATATTAACGATGATTGGGGTTTCGATCCTAAAACCACCCTGACATGTTACAACAATACTCTCAATTGTCGTTTATGCAATAGAGTGCGAATATGTCCGAAATTTCGGATACAAGCACCAATGAGTGAACTTGTAGGGTGTTTAATCTTAGGAATTCAAAATCTGTAATTTGTCTCTCTCATCTGAATTGACTTTACTTGATTTCTGCATAAAAGCTGGCAGCAACAGCTGGACAAATTCCGCAGTTTAGGAGTTTCAATAGCCAGGAAATAGGCCATAAATACCTGAAAATGGTCGACGTTTCACAAGAAACTTCACTCTCAGACAAAGCAAGGTTGCTTTCTTTAAAAGTATTATTTTCAGGGATTAGTCCCCACATGGCAAATGAGAGCCCAGTTATATCTAAGAAAAAATATTCACGTTTTACAATAGAGCTCCTTCGTTGAGAAAACCAAATCTACGTTTCTTAAAATGTGACGTCATGAGACGTAACAGAATCCATTGATATCATTCCTAAGTCTGAGAAACTTTTTCTTTTCACTTTTTCTTCTGGGATTTTTCATAAAATTCTGAAATAATAAGTATATAGTTAGGGGATTTTACAATTCATTTGGAATTGTTTCTGCATTAACTACCATGTTGTCGGGTACCTGCTCTGGTATCTCAATTTTGACATTACCTACTTTCTCGCATCAGAACATCGAAGAAAGATCGGCGGTTTCACGTCGTATCCGATAATCAGGAAATTATACCAGTAAATATTACCGATTGAAACGATGGAGATTATTTCCGGTCGCGTTTGGAGAAGTCGCGATAAAATAGGACGATCGTGAGGAGACGTGTTGGTTTCGCGGAGTGTGATATGATTGGGATAATTTACAACATATCGTGCAATCTTCGGGAACACGCCTTTACAGTATCTCGATGGCAAATCGATTGGCGAATAATTCTTGCGACGTTTCTGTAGTGAAATGGACAACATGTCCCGAATTGAATAGAATCGTCCAGGAAAACTAATGGAAAACTCCATAATAATAATGATAAGGGTTGTTTCTTTGGAAATTCCCACTATACAGCCATGAGGACGAAATTAGTTATTTTTGTATCTAGTGCGCGAAATGCTACTTTGGTGATCGAGAACTGATTTTTTTAACGAGGCGCAGCCGAGTTAAAAAAATAGTCGAGATCACCAAAATATTTCGCGCATGAGATGCAAACAAAATTTTTTCTACAAACGCCAAAAATATTGTTCAAAAATAAGTAACATGCTTAGCTTAATATGAAAAATAGTATTGAACTGGCTTAAATTGTTTTTCCAAATCAAGTTATTACTGTAACTATGGAAATAAAATGGCATTTGTTGACAATTATTTCAAAGTGATTGAGGAACATAAAGGTTAAAATATAAAAATTCCATATAGTTTACATGCAGTGTGCGAAGTAAGTATTTCGCACACTACTTCGCGCACGGTGTCATGGTAACGAAGGAAAATGAAAAAAAGGGTCACTTCGCATATTGTTATCAATGCGCGAACCTTGTCATTTTTTGACGTTTGTAGAAAAAATATATTTTCGTATTTTTTTTTTAATTTTCTAGTGTTATATTCCTCACAAAATGTCACACACGTATTTATATCGATATTCTACAAAGTTTCTACTGAATCGGGTCTGTATTTTTTTGAGTTATAGAGAAAATAATATTCCAGATGGGTACAACTCTGAAACCATTGGGCAGATTACGCCTAACAACGACTTAATACTCCCATTCAGATGCGCAACGTACCCTGAAAATTGCAAGTCCCTAGATATTTTCATTCGAAAGGTATGGAGGCAACGGTCATCCATCCAGCTGCTGAACTCACCCAAGGCTGCTCGAATCTCCAACAAGATCCGATGGTGTTCAAACTTGGAACTTGGCAGTAGAGCGATGTTGGACGAATAGTTTCTGATATTTAAATTTTTTTTCAATGATTTTTAATGATTTTTTGAAAATTTTCTACTGATACAATCCTCATGAAATTTTCAAAGAATTTTCGAGACGGCATTCTACATCTAATTACCATTGTTGAACAACTAAATTTCAGATGGGTATAACCCCAACACCGTTTGGCCGATTATGCCTACTAACAAACTCAAATGTCGCATCCAGATGCAAAACTTACCCAAAAAATTGTAAGTCCCTATCTCTTTCCGTTCTCAGGTTATCCTGACACTGATTATAATTTTTTTTTGGATTTATTTTCTAGTGATATGATTCACGAAATTTCACAAACGTCTTTGTGTCAGTACTCTACAACTAGCTACCAAGTTCAAATTTAATCTAATCTGTATTGGTTGATGACAAAATTATTACTCGAAAACCGTTAGGCTGATTACACCACCTACCTTCAAAATTTCAGGTATTTTTCTCGAATTCTTCATCAGTGAGTTCGGGACTATTTTCGGCAAAAAAAATCGAATATTACAGAATTTTGGGCAAAATGATAACGCGATGTTATCCAGAACTACAATTGAATCAATAAAATACGAACACATTTAAAACTGTAAATAAGTAAAATTTGCAAAATATTCACATGAAAATGACATGAATAAAATTATTATATATCAAGTTATGTAGAAAACAGATTACTGACAAGAAAAACTGCTGGAATTAAGTAGAAATTGGGTATTAGGTATTCTTATTCATTCCTAATAAGTAAATTGAAAACACCACAATAATCACAAATTAGGCACGCCTATGTTTCCTAACCATACATTCTGTATCTATCGGAACTATTCTTCCGATGTTGTTGAAATTTTGCAAAAGCCTTCAAATCCTTATTATACAGCAAACTTCTAGAATTCAAATCGGACAGATTTATATTGTTGGAGATATTGGCAAAGTATTGAAATATCACGACGGTTGTAGTGTACTAGTCCACTTTATTACACTCGAACAACAAAGTTGTCGATGGTTTTTGATAATTGATGTGAATTCGAATAAATTTCATGACGATAATAAGAAATGTCATGTCTGTCTGCTGTGGTCACGTCACTTTTATCACGGCAGTGCAATTTGTTTAATAGATGATTTTTTTAAATCGATTTTCAATAACTTTATAATATAAAACTGGTAGGTTTCTTATAATCTTCAAGAATTTTCCAGACTTTTACAAATTTTTTCAATACGAAAGAATCATTGTGAGTTTCCGAGGAGGTTGGAAAACATTTTAGGTGTATTTATATCGATAAAAAACCAGTCGTTGGTCAAAGGGAATCAAATATGGTAAAATTCTAGGTTTCAACTCGATCGGATCTATATTGTAGAAGATATTAGGGAAATACAGAAAAATCACAATAACTGAAATCAGAAATTTGAAAACAAAGTATTAAAGGTCAATAATAAAATTAGTTCATAATCCAGCTTCTACCATCATGAAGACCGAGCACAGCTCTGATAGTCTGGCTGATAAAGAAGTTGACTGACTGACTGACTTCAGAAGCTACCTGGATGGAGCCCCGGAGCCGAAATTGCTCTTTCTCGTTTTTCTATTCTATTGAACGGTTATCTAAGAAATTTAGAGCGACTGTTTCTTAAAATTTCGTGAGTATTTTGGTATATTATTCGATATTTTCAAATTTCTGCTATACAGAATGGGTTTCGTGAATTCTCAGCTTATAGTTTTTCATGGCATAACCGTACCATTGGACTGATTTGTTTCATAGATATTGCTCTCGTATTACACAATTAAACCAAAAAGTGGACCAGATTTATGGGATTTATGAAAATATTGGGACTTATATTTTTTTTCCTGTAGCTAAGACCCTTGGGTGAGTTTAATACCGATCTGGCTATAAATTTTAACAAGCGCACCAAAGCTCCTGCTTATTGTTCTATGAGTGAAATAATTTTCTAAAACGGTTCTAACGACCTCCTGCATACAAACAAATGTTAACTCATTATAATATTAATACAAATCAAATATCGAGGTGACCGTCTATTAAAGAACCTCTATGAAATATTTCATTGCTTGAAATCAGAAAGGTTGATACGAAGTTCCATGTAAACTGCTCCACAAGAGTTAGGGATAATCGTTTCAACTAAAATAACTGACTTTCTGAAACCTTTGTTTGCACTGAAAACATAATTAAATATAGTTTTAGGTTCAAAACTATAAATGCACGAAAGTTTTTTGGTCTGCAACATATACAGGGTGATTAACAGAATAGGGTCAAATTTAACGACTTTTATTTCCGGACATTTTATTGTTTTTTTGTCTTTTTATGCCTTCAATACAAGGTATGGCCACCACGGGCATCAATGACCGCCTGACATCTTCGTTGCATACAGTCAACGAGGGTGTTGAGCATATCTTGAGGAATTTCATTCCATAAACGAGGCAGTAGTGCTTTGAGGTCATTCAATGTTTCTGGTGGAGGTTGGTGATCATCTAGTCTTATTTGAAACATATCCCATGCAAGTTCTATGCAGTTTAAGTCTGGCGAATGCGGAGGTATTGGTGGTCCTACGTTATCGTCAAGAAATTGGAATGCTTCACCAATGGCAGCATGTAAATTTGGCACTACGTTGCCAATGACATGTTTCCTATAATGTAAAGCAGTCATATTGCCAGGACAAATGTGAAGGTCTGTGCGCCCGTTGTAACATATCCCAGCCCATACCATAACAGAGCCTCCTCGAAATGGATGAACCTCTTGCACATGACGGTGATTTCGGGGTATACGTGGCATAATCCATACCGTTATTCTTCGAGAATCTCAAAATCGACTGTATCTGGATTCATCTGTGAAAAGTACACTAGACCATTGGACGTTCAGATTAACATGCTGCCTGGCCCATTCTAATCTTTGTCATTTATGCTCACGTGTTAACGGAAGACCCCTCAATGGACGTCTAGAAGCCAGGTTAATCTTCCCTAAACGACGTCAGATGGTTTCAATGGAAATTTCAGGACCATTGGCATTTAAAAGTCGATTTCTCAGCATCCTACATGAAGAAAGAGGATATCTCCTCGCCGAAATGGTGACAAAACGGTCTTGTGCGGGTGTTCTTTTTCTTGTTTCACCAACCCTATGTCTTTCCTGCACCGAACCTGTCTCATTGAACCGATTCCAGAGTCGCGATATTACACTTTGCGATACTTGAAATGTTTCTGCCACAGCGACTTGAGTGAGGCCCCCCTGTAGCATACCGATAGCCCTATTAGCCTCGGCGTTTGTTAATTTACGTCTTGGCATGTTAAGAAGCTCGTGAAATTTACTGAGTTCGATATCTCTAAGAGACTGACAATAAATTAACTGCATATTGAAATGCTAAATCTTACGAATAATGTGAAAAACTGCCAAACTCAAGAAAATAGACGACCAGATGGTGAAAATATGCATTCAAATCGAATTAATAAGTTTTTATTGGCAGTTGATCATGTTTTTGATATTGTCTTTAAAATTTTACGCCCCTCAGAACAACTTAATATGATATCCCTAACTCTAGTGGAGCAGTTTATATAGACTTCCATAACAAATCTCCGAACATTATTCAATAGCGATACCTGTAGGTGATCGGGAAGCGGTCCCGTTTAAGAAAAATCGTCCGACCTGGTACCGATGACGTGTAGTGTGAGATTTCCCTCCATCCGTCATTGTTAAACTTAAATTGTCGCGCATTTTTCACTTGTCGACGCCAGCATCTCGACACTCATATTGTTGAGGTTGTAACGTGTGAATTATACGATGTGGACCAGATAAAATTGAATAATGAATCTAGATGCCCGCTCAAATTAGGCACAGATCCGGCTCAGGAAGTGGAGAACTGGAACCCCGAAAATAGAAGTGAATGGGCGACGAATATCAGTCAGATTGTGGGATATCTGAACACAAGATTATAGATCCAGTATTACAAACTATACACACAACTCAGTTTTCCAAATAGAGTTTATGACAAAAATAATATAAAAATTATACCTAACAATTTTCTTGAAAATAGAACAAATAACATATATGAAGTGTAGATTGCTGTAAAAGTAATTTTCCTGAAAATATAAATTTAATCAAGAAATAAAGCTAATTATAAAATTTTAATAATAAGTACCTCTGGCCACCTCTGGCAACGAAACAAGCATCAATTCGTCGAGGCTAGCTAACTATCAAGTTGTTAATTTATGTTAGGGGAACATTTTCCCATTCCTCTAAAACTGCTTGCAGTTATAAAATGCTGTGTGTTATACCAGCGTACGAGCTCTAATCTTTCTTTTGATCTTACGCCATGAATGTTCCATTCTACAAAAAATTTTGAAACTTTGTTAATATGTGGAGGTGCAATATTCAACATACACTGAAAGAAAAATATAATAACAGCTATGAGAAAATTCATATACTATATGCCTCAACAAAACTTTCTATTTCTCACAGTTCACCTTGATTTACTACGATTCAGTTAATAATGGCTATATGATTTAATCCTTCATAACAGGAATAATGCCGTTTTACAGCCAGTATTGAAGTGATTATACTATAGTCGTACTTTTATATTACTGGTTTTGAAACTTTGTCTCACTACCGTAGTAAACTTAAATAACTGCGTTTGTGAATTGTAACTCCGTATTACTATCATAGTAATCTGGTATATCTGCACTTGTAACTTTGTTTTACAACCATAGTAATATTGTATAACTGCATTTTACTGTTTTAGTAAACCTAGTTTACCGCTCTCGTAATATCATCTTACTGTCTTTATCAGCTTAAGTTGCAATTTGAGTTATTTTTTAACCGCCATATTACAAACTGAGCTCATCTGACAGAAAACAATGGCCAATTTAATACTGTGTCTGTACTTTTAATAAATTTCTAATTTATTATTAAGACAAGCAATAAATTGGCCAAATTTTTGTGCTACGTTGGCTCAGTCAGTAACATGGCAGTTAAATGAATTAACTAAAGTGCACAAGTTAACAAAGGCAATCAGAAGAGATTAACCATATTATGAAGAGAATAAATTACATAATATATCTGATAGTTTCTCTAATGATAAAATTGAGTGTCGAAAGTTCAAACCTACCTGCGAAAGATATCAACTCGAATTTACAAATTGAGAATTCATCATATTGATTACCTAATAAGCCCAGCAGGACTGACATCAAGGAAACACTCGGCATGAAGCAATTCGTTGAACTCATAGTGTATTCAAATGAGCTAAATTGATACAACTATCTCTGGAACTTTATTTAATTATCTTTGTCGAATTATTCATAACTAGATCTCAATTATACCTTACCTGCAAATTATACAATTTCTTTTATAAATTGTAATGGTCTATATTTCTATTTTTTGAAGCAGTATTTTATTCATTTCATATGGAGAACATATTATCTCCACTGTCTCCTGCCAGAATTATATTGGGTGGATATTCATATACAAATAAAAAAATAGAAGCATAACAAGACATTTTATTGTTAGAAATAATCACATTCTGTGGTTTGAATTAGTAGATATACATACACTGAGAGCAAATACTGGTCGAAATATTTCAAATATAAAGGGCTTTTCATCACAATACCATACTAAAAGACGAACAAATAGATTATAACAGATAAACAAACACTGAGATTAAACTTACTCGTATCACGAAAAAAAGATATTCGATTTGAATGAGAAATTAACTGCACACTTTCTCAAATATTGGTGAAAAAAATATATTCAAAAAAACAATATTATAATGCAAACAAAACACATTCCAATGATAAGGAGCAATGGATTCAACAGAAGAACAATAATGTTCTATTTAAAAAAAAGTTGACCTAATCTTTTCAATAATTAATTATTCAGAATTTCGAATAAAATTTAATTATCAATCTGATGAGATCAATAGAAACTATTAAATGATTACATACTAGCATTCATTCGAATGATGAATTATTCATTCCGAACGCATGGACGCCATTGTTTCAAGTTTCAAGATCCAACGGCCAATATTCTTCTGTTCCATGTGTGCAGGAAGATTGATTGTAGATACACAAAACAAAAACGGTGATATTTCAATGCACGAACTAAACACCTTCAAACTACACTATGATGATGCTTGTTGATTAATATCATGAATAAACTAGGATTCATATTTCACAAATTAGTTTAATCGCGTTATCAGGTTGTCTCAAGTCGAATAGACAAACGATGAGTTTGAGTGGATGCTAGGAATCGGGAGGCGCGCAACCCTGCATTCGAGCATAATCGTTTATATTCGACTGGTTTAATGAATCAACATTAACTGCCGTAGTAAATTTATGGAACTAAATTATCTCGCATAGTATCGCTAAATTATTATGGCTATTGGATGCCGGTTAGAAAACTTTGGTTTACCGTGGCAATTCCACATTTGAATGATATAATAAAACACTTTCATTGGTGTAATAAGAAAAGCGTAGTAAGATCTGTTCAATAACTATAGCAACTCAATTTACTATGTCTATAGTGCAATTTTAACCGAATAGTAAGAAATGTATCAACCCTAGTAAGAATATTTTTGGTAAACCTTTCTCATTGAATCATTTCTTTCAGTGTACCCTTGACCTGTTAGGGTTTATCGAATTGGAATTAAAGGAGTTCTTTCGCCAATCAGAATTTCATCCCAAAACATTACAGTACCTCCTTTGGATTTCGGGATATATTAGGCAGCATCGAGTCTAGCTTGTTCCACTTTATACCTCTTAAATGCGAATTCGGTGGTCATCGGATCATAGGCCGATTCTCGTTTCATCCGAAAATAAGACATTTTTCCAACCTTCAGTAGTCAAAGGTTCATGCTTCACACCAACATAAACGGTCAGAATTATTTTGCGTTGAAGGTTCTGGAACCCTTAACTGTCTAAATAACTGCTGTCCGGCCGGCCAGCCGTCCTAACACGATTACTCTCGAACGAAAGGAGTTAGAGGATTGAAATTTTCAGGGTAGGTTTGGAGCGTAAATATATCGAACAAGTTCGATAATGGGCGAAATCCACCAAGCGGTTTCGGAGTTATGGCCGTTTTTATTTAAAATATTTTTTATGAATATTTCCGAAACCGATCACTTGATCTATCTGAAATTTATCATCAGATTGTAGAATAATGACCTTTATACGCAAGCGGAGTTTTGTATTGATCGGGTAGCCGCAAAGTGTCAAAAAATTTTTTTTTTTATTTTTAAATTTTGTTTCTACAATAACTCTCCAACAGAATGAGCTAGGCAGTTGAAATTTGCAGAGTAGATTTGAGAAATAAATATCTCGGTTGAGTTCGTTAGTGGGTGAAATAGGTCGGATGGTTTCGGAGTAACGAAAAGAAGAATTTTTTTCAACTTATATATTTCAAATTCATTTTAATTAAGATGCAGTTTCACCATAAAAATCCATTGATATTATTTTCAACTCAAACATGCTAATACTTTCGGAGATATGATTTTTCGAAATTTCAATAATGAATCATACTTCTATGTTTTCACAGACTGCTATAATTATTCTATCTATAAATTATTATATGGTCTATGCTCATGCTCGTACATGTCATCATGTTCTATAAGAGAGAGTGAAATTCATTTCAGCTATTTTAAGTTGATTTCTTTCATGGTACAGTCCTCATTCTTAGATTGCTTATTCAATTTTGATAAATAAACTATTATTTGAATTTCCTTCATGATGCAGTTCTATCATAAGAATTCATTGATCTAATTCCCAACTCTGAGAAACCAATACTACGGAGATAATTTGAACAAAAGCGCCAGAAAGCTCCTGTCCACAGAGCTTGATCCAATGTTTTGATGTAGGAATCAATATTGAAGAAGGAAATGCAATATTTTCAAATTTCAGAAAATTTCTGAACAAAACTTCCAAATCACAACACTGACGGGGAGACAGGGTTTTTTTGCTGAAATTTTCCCTAAGTCATACGTCTATTATATGGTACCCCGTTACACTAACATATAAAGCTCTCAATCAAAAGAATATATATACTACAAAATTTATAAAATTCTTGAATTTGTGAATACAATTTTGACTTATTTGATTCTGACACTAGTTGGTGCCATTAATCCTAAATGAAATCAGAAACAAGATGTCGCTAGCAGAGTCTGTTCAGCAATGAAATCCATTGAAAGAATAAACATTTTCCCACTAAAGAAAAACGTTATTCCATATCTGAAATCGTTATGGGAATACTTTTATTCAGCCACGGTCACTTGCTCGATTGCAACCAGTCCGGCCCTGGTATCTTCCATCGATGTTCCATACGATAGTAAGTACTTGGAGCATCAGCCGATTCTCCAACAAATAACTACCCAATGAATTATGGGAAATGAAAATTCGACCCATGTACCGTCCAAATTTCAACGTAGGTGGTCTTTGAGTAAAAAAGTAGTAGATGTTTCACGAGGATTTGTACAAATTTTCAGTTATGTTTTATTAATCGTCGTTCATTCGGGCTATTTATTATGTTAAATCCGCCGTCTAATACTTCTAGACGATTGAAAGCGTGGTATGGGGAATTGTTTGTGGAGCGATGATGAAACAATAATTGTGGTAGCTATGTCAGTTGCTGCTATGTGTTTGATTCCCTGCTGAAATTGATGCTGATGTTTTTATGAATTCCTCTTCGGGAACAATAAGTGGAATAGATTAGTCTGATTGAATTTGATGCTAGAAAGGAGGAATGTTTATTGGTTCTTGATTGTTGTTTTGTTAAGAATAATTCAATAAATCTTCACATCCTCTTCAAGACTCAACTGAGTGTATTACTTTGTTCATGATGGATATTGATGGATGTATTGGGTACCTATATGAATTTTTAAGTTACTGAAACTTCCTTCTAAACAGAATAATTCAGATACTTGAAAAGATTGAAATTAATGGTGTAAATGTGAGATTGATATGAGTTATGATTATTCTAAAACTTCTTGGTCAACGTGACCCCTCAGAGCTCTCACGAAATCCTGTGCTGGTGAGGATAGTCAGTTATTTTCTGGAGTTTCTACTACTTTTTTATCTTCATTTCACCATAGTTACAGTAGTGATCAATTTCAACCTCGACCATAAATAATGGCCAATACCGTCCGATTATAAAATATAGTTTGTGACCAGAAGGAATTTGAATCCAGAAGCTTTCATTTCCTATTCCAACGCTTATCAAGCACTGATTTCTTGAGGATTTTAAAGAGTGGCTCACATAAAACACTCCAGTAAATATTTTCGTGAGTATGAGATTTTCTGGAAGCGCCGAGACAGGACAATCATCCTCCTGAACGGTTTGGTAACTCCCGCAAGTATCCTGAAGGATAGTAGGTTGAAGCGCATAGCATGATGAAGGTTTGGTAATTCTACTATGAACGTGCTCTAAAACTTTCTGTGTAGCGGTGTGAAAAACTGGTTGTATAGAATTAAATATGTCAAACACAAGAAGGTTCGTAAAATACGTTGAAATTTCTTTTTCTGGACAAAAATAATCATCAAAGTATTCCAAACGATTTATGTAAAGAAGAAAATGTACTCTGATAGCAAGAATAGAATCAGGTTCTCTGAAAAATATCCGTAGATTCACAAAATTTGATTGTGTTCTCCCGAATACGAATTTTATTATGTTCTTCAAATTAACAGATTTTTAAAAAATCATTGAAGGATACTGTGGGAGGTATATTCATTATTAAATAGTTTCGTTATGGGCTTTCTCTCCCAAACTCTGAAAAATATCTATTAAATAAAA
This sequence comes from Halyzia sedecimguttata, assembly GCA_937662695.2. Lineage (NCBI taxonomy): Eukaryota > Metazoa > Arthropoda > Insecta > Coleoptera > Coccinellidae > Halyzia > Halyzia sedecimguttata. Next base: position 15,889,807 of record OW569417.2, on the reverse strand, counting down.
ATTTATTGAATTGAATTCATTTTGTGAACTAAATTTCGTAACGTTTCGGAGTCTAAATCAGACTCCTTCTTCAGACACTAACGAAAATCTTCAAAATTATTTTTTGTTGATATAGCTATTCTGAAATTCGAGGAAAATAATTCTGAAGATTTTCGTTAGAGTCTGAAGAAGGAGTTTGATTTTGACTCTGGAACGTTACCAAATTTAGTTGTTTCATCTTTGATGTTGTTCGTTATTGTTTGTTTTTGTGTTTCTTACGCAGAAGCAATTCACAAAATAATAAATTTTTATTTAATAGATATTTTTCATATAGTTTGGGAGAGAAAACCCAGAAAGAAACCATTTAATAACAGATTTTTATTGCAAAAACGATACTTGGTGGCATAATTGAATCTGATTGACATTCACTTCGTGATAGTACGCCAATCGAGCTCGAAACTTGGAAGAAATATTTCGAAGAGTTTCAGGCTGTTTCTAATGAAATCATGGAGATATTCGCGCATTTCTAATAGGACTAAAAAACATTTTGTGCAAGGTTTCCAAGTCAGGTAAATAAGGTTGGACAAGTACGGTCAGGTAATCAAGGCAAGGTCATTAAGGTCAGGTTATTCAGGTCAGGAAATTAAAGTCAGGTAAGTGATGTGAGGTAAGTAAGGTCTAGTAATTAAGGTCTAGTAATTAAGGCCAGATAAGTAAGGCCGGGTAATTGAAGTCAGGTAATTACGGTTAGGTAAGTAAGGTAAGGTTAATAATAATATTCACTGCAGGCAAGTATGCACTAGTAGAACACACAAGACTTCCAGATGGTCTAAAATATTGTTTGTGATCAATATTATATCAATACTAGTATCGTTATTCTAATAAAGAAGTGTTTATTTAATGAAGACTCAATATACAAATTCTCACGTATTTAAATTAAAAAAAAATAATATCTCGAGAATTATCGACCAAAATGGCTTTACATGTGCATTACTGAATTCAGAATCTTATGTTCTATCCATGTTGGGAAAAAAATAGGTGCTTACAATATAAAAAAATATCGATGGCGTCACTGCCTGGTAACGGAAATGGTACATAGTGAAATAAGAATTAACGGAAAATGTTCCTCGAAAAATGAATTACTTTGACATATCAGACTTTTTTTCGATGTTCCAGAAAGGGGGAAAAATAAATCCACTATTCCATACTTTTGACGCTCACTGTGTAGGTATCAGGAGCAATCAGCTGCCGAATCTTGTACGAAAATTCTATCACAATTGTTGCTGGAGTCACAACATATGTAATAATAATATCTCATTTGATTGTATCATTCTGGGCGACATCTCAACGCTAACTAGATCTTCGAAGAATGTGACCCGATAGATTTCATCAATTTCAGATATGTAGAATATGCACTCATTGTTATGTAAATGCAGCCATAATACGAAACGTCTTATCTTCTCGACTAGTTTTATTGTGTCCATAAATAACAACGTAGCATGCACCCAACGTAGGCGAAGTTTATTACTAATGGCGATTTTTCATCCTTCGGCAATTAATTATAACATGCGCCTGGACATGCACGTTACGTTTTTCCCATTTTAAAAAGCCCCGCAACTTAAATGGGTGTTATTTTTCTTCGTCGTAGAGTTGAACAGCAATGAGTGATACAGTTGAATAAATTGTCGTGGCTGCTGAAATATTCGCCAACTAATAACAGATTGGTAAAAGAAATCAATGAGATCAAAAGTTCTATTGGAACTCCATGTCAAAATTAAGCGAAATATTTACGGCAGTTTTCATACCCATTAACAGAAAAGAAGGAAAGTTTTTTGAAGAACCACAAACACTTTGTTGAAAAATTAAGAAATTCGAATTCGAACCAAAATGACATCTAGTAAGTTTTGATGTTGTTAGTTTGTTCCCAGCAATGTTCCTGTCGACTATTTCACACATATCAAAATCTGACCAACCACAGGCCAAAGACAGCTCGTGTTATCGCAAAAACACCAACTGTCTTTGGATTATGATTGGTCTTACTACTTTAGTGTTTTCAACGACTCAACAATGGATACAAATGCCAAATGATAAATATAAATTACAGACGTCAACATGGGTAATTTTGTTCGTGAAAAAGACTAATGAAATATCACTCGTGACTGAATTTATCTCATAAGTCTGCCTTTTATTTCTAAACTCAACTGAGTTGCTTAGAGAAAACACCACTCGTCCTTCGGACTCTTGGTGTTTTCAAGCAACTCAAATTCCTTAAGGAATAAGTAGACAGACTTATCGCGAAAATTCAATCACTTGTGATATTACTAGTGATAAGTCCCTTCAAATAGTTCGAACGAAATTCGAAATCTAATACTAACGATATTATGAAAATGCTTGATGCATGTTTGAGTACCACCTATTTCCAACTAGGATATCGACAAAGTTTTAGAATGGCAATGGGTTCTTCTTTATCACCTATCATGGAAAATTTTTAAGAAAAATTTGTGGGTACATATTTGTTGAAACTTGTACTTGTAATTTGGCTAATTTTTCGATTTCATAAATTCAAACGGACTAACAATAAATTCCACTTTGGAAATAGAGAAGAATAATTAATTAATTTCTTTATTAGATAATAATACTAATAATAAACTTTATTTTGCTGAATCAGCTATTACATACAAATAAATCCATAATACATATTAAAAAAAAGAAGATACAAGTGTCAACCAAAAAAAATACATTCTTCTCAATCTTGATTTAAATTGCCCTAAAGTAAGAGAAGTTTTAATATTATCTGGTAACAAGTGTCTTCAGGAAGATATCTGAATTTCTATTCAAACCATCAAGTTGGTGCGAAAAAAGGTGTTATTAAAACACTTTACGATAGCGTTGATCTAATTGGTTCCACTCTTGAAATTCAAAATAATGAAATTGATTCCATCAAAAAAATCCTGAAGATAATGGATATCCGAGGCTATTTATAAATACATCTATCATGAATTCAAATAGAAGAGCCTCTGATAAAATAACAATTAATCAAATACAACTGAAAAAATTGGTTCAAGCCCTGTGGACAGGAGCTATTGGGCGCATGTTCATCTTCCTTGTGGCCCGTACTGACCAGTAAAGAAACTAAAGAAAAAAAGCAGTATCATGTTGAATACCTTAATATTATTCTGGAACACAAATTTTCCATTACAATAATCTTCATCTAGCTTCTATTTAGTATCAATTCCTGTAGAACGTGATCATAATAAGTGTTTTCCATATAATAAAATGTGTTTGAACTTGGTATGTAGGAAATCTGACATCAATTATTGGAATTAATTGATTTGACAAACAGCCGTCAAATGAGGTAAATAGATTTTTGTGACGATTTTCTGTGACCATAGAACGTCAAAACACGCTGGAATGTGAATTTTAAGCAATATCTTCTGGAATTGAGATCGTATCGAACTGAAATTTTGCACACTCGTGTAGAATGCTTGATTTAACGTCGGTGCAAATTTTTTTATTAAGAAATGTTCCAACTGCCCGATCCCAACAATACTCAGATAATATTATATCCATAAATTAAGCATTTCATTATTGCATTTCTTGAAATAGGTACCTTTTCAAGTCGATATACATCGTCCTTCTTTCGACGTCTAAACTATGACTTGATTCTTTATGTTTATGTCTTTGAATTTGTTTTCGGTGGAATTCAAAGAGTTCATAGAATAATCGATGAAAATACTGAGAGAGACCCAGGAAATTTGACACATTTTGTCTTATATCTCCAGAAATTGAAATCGTATAGAGCCAAAATTTTGCACAATGTTGCAAAATACTACAATTGACGTTAGTACAAGTTTTTGTTGCAATCTGATGAATATTTCACGAAAAAAAAATTTTTTTTTCGAAAAAATTAAAAGAAATATTTTTTTAAAAATTACCAACATTTCGATCATAACAGAATTTTCCAAAAGTTGCGCGTTTATATCCTCGAACTGACTACCAAGTTTCGATTCAACATCTTCTTTAGTTCCTGAAATATCAGGGAAATAACCTCAAAATTTTAAATGTCTATAACTCCTAAACCGTCCGGCCGATTTTGCCCGTTAACGAACTTAACCGTCGCATTTTGATCAGAAACCTACCCTGAAAGTTTGAAGTCGATAGGACCTTCGGTGCTCCTGTTATCGTGCCTACGGCCGGAAGTACGGCCGGCCGGCCGGCCGTACGGCACCCAAAAATCTGACACCGGATTCGTGATCAGGGAGTCCGAATTAGTCTATTAGCCAATTTTCAGCTCGAAATTCGAAAATTACAGACATTTGGACGAAATGATAGGACGATGTTCCCCTAGAACATGCGCCCAAAAACGAATAAGAACAACAACCCAATCCATTGAATGTATCCTTTAGGTATGTTCCTTTCGGAAAAACATCGGGAGAATCGGGTCTATGCCCCGATTGCCGACAATTTTCAAGACACAAAATGATCTCAGGTGTTTATTAACAAATACAAAAGACATTAATAAAGTACAAACATCCAAAAACTGTGTTTATAATATTCCTTGTATTTGTGGTAAATCGTATATAGGAGAAACATCGAGACCACTAGAAGTAAGAAAGTCGGAACATGAGAACAACTTAAGAAATAGAGACATACAGAAATCAAAAACAGCAGAACATGTATGTACAATCCATGGTGATCACATAATGGATTGAAGTAAAACAAAGATTCTGATGACAGGAAACTTAAGGAGTCGACTTGTATTTTGTTGAACAAAAAATGCAATTTAGCGAATTACTCAATTGGAATTGCCAATAGTAAGTTGAATTTGTTGGACAAGGAGTTGGAACTTTGAAATTTGTATGCAAAGTAAAACTATGTTGCTATGATCTTCAAAGACTGTCAATGTGTTATATAACCACCTCAAATTTTGTTGTTATTTCCTCAATTTCTCAAAATATACAGATCTGATCCAATTAAAACTTGTTAATTATACTAGTAGAGTGGCGACGCGCTAACTTAACCAGAATTGTGCAACGAAGAAAATTGGTTAGAAATATTTGAAATTTGGTACAATAAACGAGATCTAACTTCAGATAGTTTCTCCACGAGAAGAATGTGAGAATTATATTTACTACTTCTAATCGCTGTTTATTATGACAACAAAAGCTGTTAGGTGCTATCTGCCTCCCACCTGGTCTGCATTTATCCGATTTATAACAAATCTACAATAAATGATTCCTGTGTTCCTAATGATCTATTGTTCTCAACTTGAGTACCTGCTCTGCAACTTAATATCTAATTTGTTCCATTAAGTTTGTGTGCAGTGAAACAATTTGTAAGGAATCAGATTGTGGTCTCTACTGTTTATGTGTGGGAGGTACTACTTTTTAAGTAGTGCGAGGTAGTAAGGAGCTTTTGCGCGCTTATGCTGTTGTCTATTCAAGCCTTACTCACCCTCACGAAATACAGGATGACCCTTGAGGCAGATCATAGTACAAAAATATCACAAAAGTAACAACACAAACAATTGTAGGAGATAGGGAAGCTAGAAATTTTGTCCTGAGGTAAAATCAAAAACAAAAACACACTACTGAAGATAAAATCCGTATATTATAAAGTATGTATTTAATGAATAGTTTAAAAAAGTAAGATGTATGGATAAAAGGCACAACCAGATACTGAAGTAAAGATAAAATTATTTAAAAATTGAAATACATGAATAATAAAGTTAACATTTAGTGTACACATAAAATGGGAGCAATAACACACATTGGATAGGAGCTCAAGCTTTTCTCTGCAACAAAAAGTTGTAATCATTGTTGAAATGAACAGTTCTTGTAGTGATCTTCCACATTCTATATTGCAGGCGGCTATTGAAGCGAGTTTGAAGCGAGTTTGTATTACCTGCAAAATCTAAATTCAACTATGAAGTATAATATCAGAATTTTGAAAACTGGTCTCACAGTGAAGGGACCACAAGCCATGAGTAGGAAGTATTTCTAAGTTTACTTAAAGAGAAGAGAAACTTAGATTTTAGTGAATATTTTAAACTCATTCGTTTTTAAAGAAGCAATATGTTGTGGGTACCGTCCGAAAAAGGACAAAATATTTGAAAAAGTGAAGAGATTTATGGAAGATGCATCTGATGTAATTTACTCCTCCTCAAAGTTGCTACAATTTTTGAGTTGGCCGATGCCTGCAGGCGCGACGGACTCTGCAAATTAATGATTGATTACATCGAGGACAAGGGAAATTTGATAGTGGTCAAAATCCCGGATTCCAAAAATAATTCATCGAGAATATTTGTTATTTCCAATGAAACGACTTATGGATAACATTTGCAGCTCCACCATAAATATGCAAATTTAAGGAAACAAATTACTCCACACAGGCGTTTTTTTGTCCATTATAGACAAGGAGCATATAGTACCCAATGTGTGGGAATAAATTCATTCGGAAAAATGCCTTCGGAAATAGTAGCATATTTAAAATTGGAAAATCCTGAGCAGTTCGTCGGCTACCATGTTGGCCAATTCTGGGGAAGGAATAACAAATGTTAAGCACCTGCGAGGCTGCAAATCTACCACTGTTGCCGAGAGTTACATCGACGAGTCAACTAATCAAAAAAAAAGAGAAAAGTCAATAATAAGATATTGTCTACAGATAACTCTTCTTTAAATGATCAACTTTTATCAAACCATCCGTACAGCTACCTTACAGAGAATCATTAACTTTCGAACGACTGTCTTTCAACTTCAACGAACGAGAATATTACTTGCCCTTTTGCGCCGAATCAGTGTTCACCGGGACACCCTTTGAAAGAACTGACATGATCAGCAATCAATTTATATTACGAACTAATAATTTGATATTTCTTCTTTTTTTACAGTTATTGTTTATTTTGGAATGGTTGAGTTGTTACATTCCGGATTAATTAAAAGTTTCAGAATGAATTATTATTTTTCAATTCTGTATTTTCTTGTTATTATAAGACGCTCGAATGAAAAACATTGTTCCTAACACGTTCGCAAAATGAGTTTTCCGCACGCAAAAACTTATCCGAACTCAGCCTCGCGTCGTACTGTAAATGCGGCCGGAAAAGTATCACTTTGCGGACTTGTTAGGAAATAGTTTATTTTAAAACAAGTTGCAGAATGGGCTCCTATTCAAATACGAATGCGAAATTCGAAAACGAGCGACGAAGGAGCGAGTTTTCGAACGCATCAGTGTTGGAATTCCCTTCTGCAACGAGTATTAGACTATAAGTTCTCTATTTCAGGCACGTTTTATTAAATACTGTTGAAATTTAGATAAAAACTAGGATTATACATCCTAGTGACTTTTGTATTGTATCCTGGCAGTTGGTGTGATTGTTACAAAAGTTGACAGATTACGGAATTCGAATCGTACGCAGGGTATGGAGATCAGATTTAAAATAGTTTCGTTATAGCATGAATGATTCAGAATGATCAAGAAAGAAATCTCTAGTACCTTATTTTTTAATGAAAATAAACTTTTCCTAACAATTATTTCACTATATCGAGATTATATTGACAATAATTGACGTGTGTTGAAATGTGATAGGATCGAATGTCAGTGCTGACTATCACAAAACGAAAAATATAACTAGAAACAATGCGGGAATGAGTTCATTAAAGCACTGTTTTTAGTGCTGTAATGAACTCCTGACGATACTGAAATAGAGAAATAACTATTATCAATATATCCTTAAGTTGCTTATTAACTTCTAGTTTTAACTTAAAAACTTAACTAACTTCCCATAAAAAGTAACCTAAATTAGACAGTAAATTAATTTCAATCTGTCTTGTCATCGTAGGGTTGATTTTCGAAAAATCAAACCTCCTAGAAAGTTCGTCTGAGAAAAACAAACGTGGCAACGAATTTAGAGCTCGACCGAACAATTCCACAATATCCGGGTGTAGAAGACCAGTCTTGCAAGAGAAGCTGCGAGAAGTCGTTATGAAACCCGCACCCCGGTCATAAATTCGCGAGGAACTATGAAATATTAGGTGCAGTGGATGCATCATCCAGGCCCGTTCTCGGCAATAAATACGCCGATATGGCTGATCGTTTATGGTCGGTTTTGTGTCCCACCTTGACCAGAGTCTCGGGTCATCTGGAATGGACTCGGAGTTATTTGTCTAGACGTTTATGACTTGCAATTTTTTTCTTCTCGCTAATAGTGCCGTCCACGACCGATCGAATTAAGCTTGTAACTTCATCTCAGCAATTGTGTATCTGGGTAATTATATATTGGTTAGGAGTGTGAGCATGTAATATTGCGTACAATTCATTCGATATTATGTTAAAATAGTTGGTTCAAGCACTGACATGAAGTAAGCTTTTGCGCGTTCTCACACACGTCTTTATATCAATATTCAACAACCAAGCTTCAGTTCGATCGAGTCTATATTTTTTGAGTTATAGAAGAAATAATATTCGAGGTGGGTATACCTCCGAAACCTTTGAACCGATTAAGCTCAAAAACGAACTCAACTCTCCCATTCGGATGCGCAATCTACCCTGAGAATTGGAAGTCTCTATCTCCTCTCATTCGAAAGTTATCGAGGTAACGGTCACACATCCAGCTACAGAACTCACACAAGGCTGCTCGGATCTCCGACAATATAGATCCGATCGTGTTCAAACTTGGAACTTGAGAGTAGAGTTAGGATCTGAAGGCTCCAGCAAAATTTCTGCGATGTCGGAAGGATAGTTTTCGATAAATAGAATTTTTTTCAATGATTTTTAAAAAAAATTCGAGTTATACTATCTTCACGAAATTTCACGAGAATTTTCGCTTTGGTGTTCTACAACTAATAACCATGCTTGAATCGGATCGGTTCTGTAGATTTCGAGTTATTGAGGAAATAACAACCACATTTCAGATGCGTTTAACTCCGAAACCTTTCAGCCGTTTATGCCTATAAACAAACTGAAATGTCGCATTCAGATGCACAAATTAACCTGAAAATTTTAAGTCGTTATCTCTTTCCGTCCTCAGGTTATGGTGACATAAATAATATTTTTCAATGATTTTTTTTTTGATTTTCTTGTCATACGATTCTCAAAAAATTTCACAAACGTCCTTGTCCTTGTGTTCGTTTGTATCCTATAATACCCACCAACTTTCAATTCGATCGGATCTGTATTGGTTGATGACAAAATTATAACTCAAAAACCGTTGAGCCGATTATGCTCATTAACAAACTTGTCCGTCGTATTTGGATGCGCCCCTATCCTGAAAATTTTAAGTCGCTATCTCTTTCCGTTCTCTAGTTATCGTGGCAACGGCCAGCCGACCAGACAGAATAAAATTCAACCTCGAATTTTTCATCAGTGAGTCGAACCTAGTCGTTTGTGACCATTTTACAGACATTTGGGCAAAATGATAACGCGATGTTCCCCAGAACACTGAGGCCAGGAGATTTGGCGCGCTTCTCCAAATTTATAGCCAGAATGATCACCCATCCAGGTACTGAACTCGCCCAAGGCAGCTCGATTTCCAGAAAAATAACATTTTTTCACAATACTTCCAACAATGTAGATGTGATCGAGTTTGAATATAGAATTTGGCATTAAAATTAGGTTTTGAAGGCTGCTACAAGATTTCAGCGATAACTGTGATGTAAAAATATATCAAGAAAATTATATGAAATCATTGCAATTGTAGATCGTCTGTGAATCTTATAATCTGTCACGATCACCTGTTTAATGCGTATTCCGAATTAAAGATTCAATTGAACATACAGGGTATTTCTATTTCAATGTCAACTCCAGTCATGACAAAAACCTCAGAACTATTTTTTTTTCAAATGAGCTGGATTCTACGTTGAGTGTATTTTTTATAATACATACTAATGCTCTAAAATTCTTATTTCCCGAGATATTCGGTAAGTAAAGCAGTAGTATTTATTATAAAAAATACACTATTTTTTAACGTAGATTACAGCTGACCAATAAAATAATGGGTTCTCATTTGAAAAGAATGAGTTTTGAGGTTTTTGTCATGATTGACTTTGACTTTGAAATAGAAACACCCTGTATGTTCAATTGAATTTTTAATTAACGAAGGAGAAGCATTGATATGTCTCCTGGTAGAAGCTCGAAAATTAGGAATTTTCATGCAAAAATCTACACATTGGAATGAAGGTCTATTTGAGAAAATTTGAAGTTTTTTCAGATTTGACACGAATTATCTGAGAATAATATGTAAGTGACACATTAAAAAAATGGGTTCAAGCCCTGTGGACAGAAGCTTTCTGGTTTCTCAGAGTTGAGAATTAAATCAATGTATTCTTATGATAGAACTGCATCATAAAGGAAATTCAATTCAAATAATAGTTTATTTATCAAGATTAAATGAGCAATCTGAGAATGAGAACTGCACCATGGAAGAAACCAAATTAAAATAGCTGAAATGAATCTGACTCTCTCTTATAGAACAGGATGAAATGTACGAGTATGAACACAGATCATATAATAAAGCTTAGATAGAATAATTATAGCATTCTGTGAAAACATAGAAGTACGATTCATTATTGAAATTTAGAACTTCATCTTAGCAGAAATTGAATTCAAACATCATAGAAGAATTTAAATTCAACAAGAGTGCCAAAAATTATCAATCCAAAACCAATAGACGAATTCTACCCAACAACGAACTCATTCGAGATATTCATTCCTCAATTCTATGATGAACGATAATATATATCTTTCCTCAAATCTACTCCAATACACCAATATTCCAGTTTTGTTTTTAGTGGAGATATTCTGAACTCAATATTATTAACTTACCATTACCATTCCCATCATCATATGGATTGACCATCGGCATGAAAATATCAACCAACAAAAAGTATGATATTATATTATAATTCTCATATTTATACGATTGCTGGAATGAATGACAATGTTATTAACTTACCATTACCATTCCCATCATCATATGGATTGACCATCGGCATGAAAATATTAACCAACAAAAAGTATGATATTATATTATAATTCTCATATTGATACCATTACTGGAATGAATGACAATGAGACAACGTCAAAGTTGATATTATAACAATTCATAGAATAGCCACAGAATAATTCTATACTTGAAATTTTGAAAAATCATATCTCCGAAAGTATTAGTTTGTTAGAGTTAAAAATGATATGAATGGGTTCTTATGGTTAAACTGCTTATTGAAAAAAATTTAATTTGGAATTTGATTTGTAAAAAAAAATTTTTTTTGTTACTCCGAAACCATCTGTCCGATTTTGCCCAATAACGAACTTAGCCGAGATATTTATCCCCCAAACCTACTCTGAAAATTTCAACTGTCTAGCTCATTCCGTTCGAGAGTTATCGTGCCTACGGCCGGACGGCCGGACCGGCCGGACAGAATGAAGTTCGACCACGGATTCTTGATCAGTAAGTCGAACCAAATCGTTTAAGACCATTTTCATCGAAAAATTGGAAAATTACAGACATTTGGGCAAATTGATAAGCACTCAGTTCCGAGGAACTAGAGCGCCAAAAAAGTATAATTTAATGAGTAATCTGATTATTAATGAAACAACAGGGTAGCACATTCAAAGTTGTTATCATTACCGGTGAAACCTTAATATATAACGATCGATCTTCGTGAATCACCCTGCATATGTGAGCTAGTGAGCTAATGTTCCATTTGCAGAGCCTGAATAAAACTTTAGCATATAGTAAAAACTAGCCGGCATAATCTGAAGAATTGGTAGTTAATTTAAACCCTCGCCTTTACTCCTTAAAAATCATCATTATGACAATAAATGTCGAATCCTTATCGAACCTCAAACACTATTCCCAGTCGACGAAACCTGAAAAATTCTGAACCGAAACTCCTACTCTATCCTGGAATTAATTCATTCACTCAACAGAACTGAATAATGTATGGACCGGTACTCGGGAACCCATCCACATGAGTCGTTTCCTCGAAAAGCAGAACGTCTGAAGAATGGCCACAATTAACTTGAATTTCACGGGATATGTTCGTTAAATACTCAACGTTGGCGCAATCGCAAAAATGTGTCTACATTAGGAAGTTGCCGTGTCGCGCTATAATTACCGCAGACTCGACGCGAGTGTCTTCACGAAGAAGAAGAAGATTTATTCCCAGTCCTCCCGGTGGTTCCATTGTGTGCAAATATGGCCCCGCTTGTTACCTGCCATTGTTAAGCGGTCTCTTCCTTACTCCGTGGCGTGTCACTGAAAAAATGTGACTTACTTAACGGTTCATTTCTTCATTTTATGGGGTATACTTTGGTTATAATAACTTCATATGTTTATAGCGACCGGCGGCAGCTTCAAGAAGGAGTTTCGACGTGCAGAAAATTGTTGGTTGTAAAATATGTTCTAACAGCATGGCACATGGTGCTGATGAAGCTCCATTTAGCGTACCGAATGAAGAATCAGAATCGCAAATGGTCAATATTTTCTATCGAATATATTTCTGTCAATTAAAATATAGGCAATCTAATTTTTTTGGGAATTGATGGAACTATTAGAACTGCACCTACTCATTGGCTAGCAGTTCTTTCGAACATTGTCCCACCCCATATTCACAGGCAGTGAACGCTGAATTCTCGGAATAAATTTCATTATAATTTCCAATTATCTCCTATATTCCAGACAATAATATTTCCAGAATGAAGTCACGAAAGCCTTGATGGTCGGTCTGATTCAAATAAAAGCGACAAGAAAATTTGCCAGTCTGAATGGTATTCATGCGATATTTTCAACAAGGATCTTTTTTGTCACCTGTGTGAGAGGAGAATCCTCTTATAGGCTTACCCTGAGGGGGTGCTCATTTTCAGGATCTTCGTCCTGCCTTACAACGTCCCTTAACAAAAGAGATCAGCTGCAAGCGGCCCTCAGAGTTGAGGGGACCTGATGGCTCGAAGTGTACCGAGGAACACTGCTTTCTACGTTCTGTGCGCCAAAACCTAGGCTAGGGATATATACAGGCCGGAATTATTTTCAATTCTGTCACGTGGTTCGTTCTCATTCCGCCTAGGCATCCTTTGATTGGTTCCACACTCTTAACTATATGCCTTGGATATAGGGTCTCCAGTTCGAACATTAGATCGTTGTATTTTTCCCCTTTCTGTTTTTCTATCATCACCACGCAATTTTAGGTAGAGGAGGAAAATTAAACAACATGCAATTCCATGAGCACTTTGTCGAGCAGGACTATATAGAGGCTTTATGGAGTGGATCTGCCGAGTTGTTGGAATATCGTAGTTCCAATAGATGCGAGCATGATCATTTTCAACAAATGCTTCAATTACCAGAGAGACATATGGCAGCACTGGTTCGTTGTATAAACCATAAACTCCTCTCAGATGGAAGTAGAGAATTCGGAGTGCCGCGTTGTATCTTTCTATGTATACTGATGGAGCATGGACTTTGCGAGCAGACAGGATGTGCATAACAGTTTCCTGCTAGCTGCGGCATGCTCTGCAAGTTCTCGGGCTGTCTACTTTAATGCCGTTCTTCTTATACCATCTTGTATTTATCACTCCAACCTGACAACCCATAATAAATCCCTCCGTTAGCGACTGAAGCCCAGTCGACTTCAAAAAGGCGATTTCTTGGCCTTGTTTTATACACTTCATTTTTACATACCCCAAAAACAAAAATCCATGGGCGTATATGTATATTGTATGTAGGGGGTAACGTTGCACTGCGACCTTAAGGTCTATTGTGCCCCCAGTCAGAGCTGTCGATGTCATCACCATCTACAGCTCGCCTTCCAGTTCCAGAGTTCTGATGAACTCCAGTATCTGGAATGGCTTCAAGAAGGCTACGTATTTGCTCCTGCAGATTGGTTGGTTTGAGATGCAAGGCAATCCGTTATTAGGTGATCAGGAGTTCCATCCCTCTCCCAACAGAATCTGCACTCGTCAGTTCCATAGGAGTAGCATCGGGTGATCTTGGGTCCAAAAATTCGTGAGAATTGTAGCACTAGAACATTTTGAAAAAATAATTGAATAAATAAATTGGTTCAAGCACTGACGTGAAGTCAGAAGCTTTTGCGCGTATGTTCTCTTGTCCATTCTTCTGTATTGGACACTCTTTATCGAATTTACCATGGTGAATTCAATTGTCTGTTCTCCTGTATTGGACACTCTTAAGCGAATTACCCATGGTATATTCGATTAAGAGTGTCAAATACAGGAAAACAGACAATAGAATTCACCATGGTAAATTCGATTAAGAGTGTCCAATACAGAAGAATGGACAAGAGAACATACGCGCAAAAGCTTCTGAATTTTTTTTAATACAGCCACAACGCAATCATGTACCATAATGAGATGAGAGATATCCAATATCACGATTTCCTTATAATCAACATCATAACTTGTTATATTGTCCATAACGCATAGTTTATTATGAATTCTAATCTTGGTTTAACACGCGTCAACGGATCTGGTGTCCAGAAGGACACATCCTACCAGTTCATCAATAATCGTCCCGGCGATTCTTGCACCATCTTCAACAGTTCCATCAGAATCACAAGAATCTCATTATGCAGTCAGTTTTCGGAATGATAAATTTCTACGCGGAGCCGTGAAAGAGATGCGTGTCGGAAACCGATAAATCTCAAATCGCTATACGAGAGACATCCATTGATCATTTCTATTTAAATAATTAGTTTGGAAATTTTATTTCTCGTTTCGTAAAAATATAATACCTTATGTCCGGGAACATAACAGTCGATAACTGCTTATGCAGATATATTATATGGGCATTCCATACCTCCAGCTAACAATATGTTATTCTCTCACTCGCCCACGTTAGCCAACAAAACGAAGAAATAAGTCGAAAACAATTTCGAGATAAGGATAATGGCGGATTTGATTTTTCCGCGATGGAATTATTTTACTGTTTGAAGCCATCCAATATCATTGAAATATATCTTGACAACACAATTATAATTAACATAGCCGCAGGCGAGTCTCACACTGAGGAGGTGGAAACTGGTGGACAGGAGTTCAGCTCAACGATGTTAGGAGGACCCCCGCGGGATAATTGGTTCTGTTTATTGGTCCTTCGGGCCGGAAGGGTAGAAGTTGTAAATGAAGCGTTTAATTTTGAATTTATTATAGAATGTATAACTAATCTTCTGGCTTATTGTAAATAAGGTACCATGAAAACGATACAGTGTTGACAGTATTCATAACTGTTATTTTCTTTCTCACTCTATAATATAATTGAAATTATAATTATTATAGAACGAACAGGACGAATGTGAACATAGACATAAGATTCCTATAATAATATGAACAATTATACGAACATGCCCACAAAAACTCCTGCATTAAATCAGTGATTCTCTCAAATTTTTTTTTTTAAGCGATTTTGGTATCGAGTACCCAATTATTCCTTTTTACATGAGATATTCTTGTGATAACGGAGTGTTACACATGAATTCATTCGAGCATATTAATTCCTAAGTCACATTTTTTACCAAATAGAGTTAGTAACTTCTTTATTTCTTTGAAAGTTATAATAGTTCTTCTTATACCAATATCTTCCGTGGAGAATATGACAGTTTTTTCAATTAGGAAATTTCATCATGAAGGGTGTACCCATACTATATTATGCATCAGAACTTCTTCATGTTTGAACATTGTTCAAATGAAAAAAATTATTCAAGAAGACATTTTCAATATTCAATTTTTTTGCATTACGACTTCCCCCCTGAAATTGCTTGTTCGGCTCAAAGGTATTTGCAGAATTTAAGCGGATTCTGACGCATAATTTCTGAAACATGATTTTTTTTCTACTGATACGGATATTCACGAAAATTGGCGCCGTTTGACCGTTTGACTGACTTTGCCCAACAACGAAAATAACCTTCCCATTCAGATGCGCAAACTACCCTGAAAGGGGTGGAAAAATCAACACCTACTATGTTATGCATCAGCACTTTTTGATGCTTCAACATTTTTTAAATAAAAAATTGATTGAAGAAGACAAATTCAATGTGCAACTTTTCTGTATTATGATTTTTCCCCCTAAAATTGTTAGTTTGATTACAAAAAAATTCAGGAGCTCTCATACGAAGTCAGTCGAGCTGAAATTCGGTGCTCGATTGTAAAATGGTGGCTGACGCATAGTTTCTGAAATATAAAATTTTTTAAGACAATTTTTTTCATTTATTTTTTTAGTGATATGGATATTCACGAAATTTAGGAAAAATTAGCGCGTCGGCATTCTACAAGTAGTCAACCAGTTTGAATTGGACCGAATTTGTATATTTTGTGATACTGAAGAAATAAGAACAAAATATAAGGTAGGTATAACTCCGAAACCGTTTGACCGATTATAACCAATAATTATATTAACTGCCTCATTCGGTTGCGCAACCTACCTCGAAAATTGCAAGTCACTCCGCCGTATTCACAAAGCATTCAACCTCCGTTAAGTCCTAACTGAAATCCTCAGTTAAGGATAAATAAGAATCGCAAAATCAGTTAACGTATGTAACTGTGCTGAAACATGCCTGTTTTACGTTGATTTTCACTTAAACTGAGGTTGCGATTCTTATTTATCCTTATCTGAAGACCTCAGTTAGGACTTAACGGAGATTGAATGCTTTGTGAATACGGCGGTCAATCTCTTTCCGTTCTGAAGTTACCGTACATAATATTGTTCAATAATTTCTTTTTAATGTTGTAGTGATACGATCCTCACGAAATTTAAAATTCGTCTTTGTGGCAGTTTCAATTCGTTACAATCTGCATTGTTTGAAAACAAAATTAGTACTCGGAAATAGTTGTGCCGAGCTGGAATTCGTTACTCGATTCTAATGCCGGGTCCAAACTGGTGTAATGTAACGCGTAATGTAATGCGTAATGTAAGGCAAATTCTCCGTGTGGACGGTAGACGAGCGTTACATGCAATACTCGTAGTACCGTACACACGGAGAATTCGCCTTACATTACGCATTAAGCCAGGTGCAGACGAGTGTAATGTAACGCGTAATGTAATGCGTGATGTAAGGCGAATTATCCGTGTGGACGGTACAACGAGCGTTACATATAATGCTCGTAGTACCGTCCACACGGAGAATTCGCCTTACATTACGCATTGCATAACGCGTTCAATTACGCCCGTCTGGACCCGGCTCAAGATTACGCGTTAAATTACACCCGTCTGCACCCGGCATTAAATGGTGGCACGAATGTATGTGCGGATATTCAGCTGATTCTGACGCGTCGTTTCTGAAATATAAGATTTGGAACTTCTTGTTTTCTTCGAAAGATATAGTAGCTCTTTTCCTACCAATATCTGCCGTAGGGAATATTCTACGGCATAATTATTAATGTACGTATACGCTCGTCGTAGCCGCATCTTCCCACGTACATCCGCGATATCGGAAAACTATCGCCAAACCGCATACGGCGGCAGTTACATTATATATTCGAGTTGATCACCTGCTCTTCCATAAATCGTACCCTGATCAGGTGCTATGCCAGTGCGAATATAGGTACATACTAACAATTGCTTTATAAAACGGGTAGATCACCTACCTACTTACTGCCGCTCGTTCAGTTCATTATAAGACACCTTACTGCCTTGTCCGTTAATCACCTCGCCTATCCTCTTAGATGGGGTTGATAGTATCTACCTGTTGCCGTTCTGTACAGATCGAGGGTGTTTTTATGGCCGGGATAACGTTCGAAGACGAATACATTGTCTAAAGGTGGGTAGCGATGTATGAAATACCGGCTGCTATAAGCCAATAACTTTTAAATTTATTTGTTCATTTCGACAACCTTCGCAATTATTAAACACTTATGGTGGTTTTGCCAGTTGGTCAATATTCACTGAAATAAATCGCATCTAATCCCGTATATGATCTCTTCGATTCATAAATACCCATTGTCAACATTCGATCGAATCTGCAGATATTTGGAGATATTGGAGAATTAAAATTCGGCTTGAGGATTTATGTGGAATTTCAGTGGAATCAGACAAAACATTTCTGAAAAGTGACAGTTCTGGAAATTTTTTTCAATATAATACAAGGCTTGTCAAACATTGCCCATTACGGAACTCTACTGTCGCATTTGGATGCACAGCTCACCCCGAAAAGTGCAAGTTGCTATCTCTTTTCGTTCGAAAGTTATCGTGGCAACGCGCTGTGCCGAAATGCTGTCGAAAACTTCTGGAATTGACTTCATCAGTGTATCGCCGATGATGGGCGCCATCTTCATATATCGCTTTCGAAACTTGAAGAGAAAAATAACATTGTATGCTGATTCAAATATACCAAACCGTTTTTCTGTTTTTTTACAGTCCCTTGAAGCTGGAATGGTCTGCAGCATAGTCTTGTTAGTGCGAGTACGGCCTATACGTTCGAGAACAAAATTGATCGGCACATGCTAGTTCAAAATTGACTCATAACTGTTAGTGATATTATGTGCAATCCCTTTTATTTCTCTCTACTCAAGTGCGTTCAGATGATCTTTTTGCTTGATTTTTTGTATTATTGAGTTTATAGTTTAAGTTATAGTTTTTTTACCTCAATTCTGCTCTAAATAAATAATAATAATAAACTGGCTTGTTAACAACTGAGTTGGAGGCAAGCAGAATAAGGTACAAGGCCGGGCCACCAGGCGAAAGAGAACATCTGGTCTGGCATGGACGACTTAAAACTATACGCTCCTTTCAAGGCAGCACTACAACAACTACTAAATATCGCTCATCGAATACACGGTTTGGACAAATGTGCTGTTTTTCATTTGAGCAAAGGAAGATACCAGCACTCCATATATTTCAGGGGTTTGAAAGATCAGGGCCTGTCAGAATAGTCATCCTTCTCCTTTTTGAAGTCAACTGGGCTCAAGTTGGAAACGGAGGGATTTATTAAGGCTTGTCTAGATGGGGTGATAAATACGAGATGGTATAAAAAGAAGATCATGAAAGTGGACACCCCAACTACTTGCAGAGCATGCCACAGTCAGCAGGAAACTGTTATGCACATTCTGTCCGGTTGCAGAGTCCATGCTCCATCAGGATATGTGGAAAGACACAATGCTGCACTCCGAATTCTCTACTTCCATCTGAGAGAGGTTTATGAAGCCAGACAGGTTTATGAAGCTGGACAAAGAGCTCAAGGAATTGTTTGTTGAAGAATTTTCCTCCCCTGCCGAAAATAATGTGGTGATGAAAGAATAACAGAAGAGGGAAGATACAAGGCTTTAATGTTGGATGGTTGTACTGGACGTCTAGGCAGAATGAGAGTTAACTTCGTGATATAATTGAAGATTATTCCGGCCTGTAAATCCCTAGCCGAGGTATTGGCGCACAGATTGCAGAAAGCAGTGTTGCTCCGATCATCAGGTCCCAACAATAACCAAGGTCACTTACAACTCATTTCTTTTGTTAAGGGACGCTGTAGAGGAATGATGAAGAACTACTCCAAGTAATCTGTGGAAGGTTTTTTGTTGAGTAACCAACAACAGTCTCACACTCCTGACAGTGAGGGTCCGCAGGTAAGCCTATAAAAGGTTTCTCCCCCTGCACGGGAAAAAAACTCATCAGTCGGCTCTAAACCATCCTGTATATTATACTTGCGATACCAGAATGATGAATTTTCTCCCTCCTATAGAGGATGTAAGCTGTGGGAGTTAACAACAAGAATCGTTAGAAAATCAGTCGAGCATTTCTATGTTTTTTTACAAACCGGCACCTATTTCATGTACGGATCGCTTCCAAACGGGCATTTCGAATTCATGCCACCCATCCGCAGCAACTTGTACGAACGGAACGGCTCGGCGGCTCCTTCACTGTCAATCGCACTTCGTATAAGGCCGCGATCACATGAAAAAGCGCAGTTCAGATCCCGTGGGACAGTTATTTCGTCGTTCCAAATGCGCGGTGGCGACCTTATGGCACAAGATGCGATCCTTAATTAATTCATTAGGCAATGCGTCCGATAAGGTTGTTAGGGGGCTCGTATGTGTCCGCACAAAGCGCAAATAACGTGTTTTATATCGGTGTTTAATTGCCGGGCAAAGCTTGCGGAGCAGCAGTTAAAAGCCCATAAAGCAGCGGTGGTCTTCGGGCTATCGTTCAACGGTCTGCGGTTTGTGTATTTTGTGTTCAAAATGTTCAGTCGATAGGATCGGTGTAAATTTCCAGACGTGGACTTTTGCGGATATCGGTTACGTCCATTCGAGGGATTTGGGGATTGAGTAGAATTAGGCTTCTGGTGTTCTTTACTGTTATGCTAAACAGAGTGGGCCACGGTCGATGGTATCCTGGACTTTTACGGAGAACGGGACGTACAATTTTATTAAAAATTTGGTTCTTTGGCTAGGAACCACTCCTCCATCGATCTAGAGTATTTTCAGCGCTGCGGTGTTGCCGCTTATATGAAATAGTACCAACAACTTTGATATTTCAACTGGAACACCCTATATATTATTGCTTTTTTCGATCCGCTGTAGCCTATTGATTAATAAAGTATCAACTTCATCACTCCTATCTCTAGAGGTTTTCGAGTAATTAATTGATTTACATCCTTTTTGGCACTCTTTTTCCTCGGAACAGAGTGCTTATCAATTTGCCAAAATGTCTGTGATTTTCGAATTTTTGGCAGAAAATGGTATCAAACGATTTGGTTCGACTGTCTGATCAAGAATGCGTGGTCGAAATCGATTATGTCCGGCCGTCCGTCCGTTAACAAGATAACTATCGAACAAAAGGAGTTAGATGATTGAAATTTGCAGGGTAGGTTTGGAGTGTAACTATCTCGAATGACTTCGTTAACGGGCGAAATCCATCAAGTGGTTTCGGAGTTAGGGCCGTTTTTAGTAAAAACATTTTTCATGAATATTTCCGAAACCGATCACTCGATCTATCTGTATTTTGCATCAAATTGTAGAATCATGACCTTTAGACGCGTGTGAAGTTTTGTATTGATCGGGTCACAGCAAAGTGTAAAAAAAAATTAATTTTGTTTCTTCAATAACTCTCGAACGGAATGAGCTAGGCAGTTGAAATTTTCAGAGTAGGTTAGGGAGATAAAGATCTAGGTTAAGTTCGCTATTGGGCAAAATTTTTCTTCTGAGAAAATGAGT
Organism: Halyzia sedecimguttata; assembly: GCA_937662695.2. NCBI lineage: Eukaryota > Metazoa > Arthropoda > Insecta > Coleoptera > Coccinellidae > Halyzia > Halyzia sedecimguttata. Next base: position 15,868,684 of record OW569417.2, on the reverse strand, counting down.
TTGTTCCAGAATTTTGACGCGCACTGTATAGACATCTTCTCAATTATTTTTTTCAATGTTCTAGTGATACGATCCTCACGAAATTCAACATTTTACAAGTAACTACAGTATTTGAATTGGATCAGATTGTCACTTTTTGAGTTATTGGGAAAATAACAACAAAATTTCAGAAGGGTATCAACGAACTCAAATGTCGCATTCGGATGCACTAAATACTCTAAAAATTGCAAATCGCTACCTCTTTCTGTTCTAAAGTTATCGTGAGATAAATGATATTTTTTAACAATTTTTTAAAAATTTCTAATGATAGATACGATCATCACAAAATTCATCACATACGTCTTTGTGTCTGTATTCTACAACTAGTTAACAAGTATAGATTTGACCACTACTGTATTGGCCGAAAACAAAATTAGTACTTCCGAAGTCAGAATTTCGTCGCCTTTCATGAATTTAAGAGAAATTAACGAAAATCGATCGATTTTAGGTCAGAAATGTGCCGAGAATTATTCAGAATCACGAAGAGACCGTTGGATTCGGTTTGGGATAATGGTAATTTTAAGGGAAATTGATATTTTCCACGGTTTGTATTCGGCGGTTGAAAATAAGCTAAATGGATGAATTTACGTGAAATCGACGATTATCTGTGGAAAATTATGTGGCAAATTACTCAGAACGGTAAATATACCATGCATCGATAACTTTCATTAACAGAATTCAACAATTTTCAAGTCAATTGATCTCCACTGAATAAACGTAAATATGTAGTATACTACAATTTTGATAATTTTGGGGACAAAAAGGTGGAAATATAACGATAGAAAGTAAGTATCCATGCCTATTTCTTGATATTTTTTGTTTCAAAGAAATTCCGTCGAATCTTCATAAACAAATTACGTATTCCTTGGGTCGTTTCAACCTAAAAACGACGTAGGATTTTGAAAGTTTCTTGCTTTGAACCTGACAGTTCAACAGTTTCGTTAATTTTCATCATTTATTTCTACACGTGAGTAATTTTAAACAACATTGTTAAAATATGATGTCTTCCTGTGGTGTTCCAAGTCATATAACTGTCGCTATTTCTTCTAGATTGGTACGGGTAGGTTCTTACCTTTCAAATGGACAAAAAGATATCGAAGTAAATATTTGATGATTACTTTCCAATAGAGGTGACGAACCAGTTATATTGATTGCACACAAAGATGAAAAGTAATAATATTTTCCCAATATGTCCAACAATACATAGATCTAGAATTTTTTTAAATTAAATTTGTTAAACTTCCTAGTATCGCGAAATTTTGCAATGTTTTCGTGTAGATAGGTATTTTTCAACGAACTACACAGTTTCAATTCGATATCGGTCATTTTCGAGGAATTGAAAAAAAAATGTTGGACTCCTAACCTATCCTGCAACAAACATACAGAATTCAGTTTGACCTCGAATTTATCATCAGTGAGTTGAAACCAAAGGATTGAGACCATTTTCAGCCAAAAATATGGACCATTTTCAGCCAAAAATATGGAATTTGGGCGAATTGTTCTATTAGGAGAATAAGCGCGCCGAAAAAATGTACCACCTCGAAATTTTGACCTCGGCTATGGTAGTGAAGCACTTTTTTCAAAGGTGTCTATATTATACGAATTTTTTAATCTCAATCAAACTTTACGATTACTAAGTTCGGACGTATGTATAATGTATACCCTGTATGTCTGAAACTGACAAAGGGATTCAGTCTCAAAATAAAGACTATGTAACGGAACAGCGCGGCGTCCAGTCCATCCCGACAACGATGGCGAATTCATCCTTTGTTGCGGCCCTATTTGCCGAAACTTTAATTGTATTCGAATAAAGAAAAGGCTGGCTGATGGACAATTCAATACGAGATGAGCCTGTTTCGCGGGAGGTATCGGAATGCGGCGTGAAGGATTGTGCCAGTTTTCTGTCAACCGCCTCTAAATCTGGGAGGTATTAATCAGTTGGGCATAGGCATAATATCTCTGAGGAAATAGTGACGGTCAAACATTGTTTTGAGACACCTCGTAATATTCATACAACAAGAGAGATGACTGTGTGTCCTCAAATTTCTCGTAATGTGTGGCGAGTGGTAACGTCTTGTTGGAACTACACTTCCTCCTCATTAATACTATTCAATTCGATATCATCTGGCTATAACGTCACCATAAGCAGTTTCGAAAAAGTGTTGCATTTCGTAGTTATGCAGATTTCAGTATGTACTTAGTTAATAGCCACAGTGTGGTAAACTGTAGAAAAGTTTCAATTATTGGGACCGAAAGCGAATGGAAGTTGATGGATTATCATGGACACTTGCAGCCTCAACGATGACGTAGGTACTGGTATTTTTATCCATTTCGATACTAAGTTTTCAGTTTGATTTGACGGATTTCTGATAACTTCCATAGGTTCAACAAATATACAGGGTCTTTTCAAAGGTGGGTCTTTATTTAACAGAAAGCAGAACTCATCAAAATAAATCATTGCACCAAAACTCGAATATATAAAATATGCATGATAGGGCTGCTATCTACCACCGAAGTCGCATGCGATTCCAATAATTTTCGAGTACGGCGCTGTGTCCCCATGCTTTCAGCCATTGTGAACACGTAATTCCAAGGTCGTATACAAATTAGCAATGCTTATCTCTACATAAATATATCGTTGTACATCCATTTAGTTTTTTGTAAAGGACCTAGAGAGATCATGGGAACAGGAGCACCTGGACGTACAACGTTAGGTTTCTGCACATATACGCATTGCTAATTTGTATGCGACCTTGGGATAACGCGTTTAAAATGGTCAAAAGCGGGGGGAGACAGAGTCGTACTCGGAAATTCGTGGAATCGTATGCCACTTCGGGGGTGGATAGCAGCACTATAACGCATATTTTTAACGCATATTTTATAGCTACGGTTTTTGGTGGAATGATTTATTTATAAGAGTTCTGCCGTCTTTCGAAAACAAGACTCGCCTTTGAAAACATCCTGTATTCAACAAACAATTCAACGTTAGTGCTTTTGTAATTTTTCATATGTATACGATATTACCATTCAAAATGTACCGATCGGGCCAAGAAGCTATAGTAAACTTTTGAAAAAATTTTCATGACTTCTCGGCGAGAAATTCTAGCTGTGGCATATTATGATTTTTGGACCGTTTGTTCCCCTGAATGGAGCTCTTACAATTTTTCCAAAATGTCTGTATGGTAATGTAAAGCCTGATGAAGAATATAAGGTCAATTTCAATTATATCCATCCATCCATAGACAATAAAATACTAGAATGAAATGAGGTAGACAGTTGAAATTTGCAGGATTTGCATAGACTCCGAAACGTTACGTATAGTTGTTTCTTCGTTGATGTTGTTTCGTTGTCTTTTGTTAGGCATCATTGTTCAATTGATTGCTTCTGACAAATATAATGTGTTTCTTACGCAGAAGCAAATCACAAAATAGTTAATTTTTATTTTATAGATATTTTTCAGAGTTTGGGAGAGAAAACCCAGAAAAATCCTTTTAATAATTAGTATACCTCCCACAATATTCTTTAATGATTACTGAAAATATAAAGTGCGCGTCCAAATTATGGAACAAATTCATTTTTTCAGAAGAAAATTATTTGGCAACAAAATCCTGAAACAGGTCGATTCTTGTTTCACTTTTACCAAATTTTTATGCATTTCTGAAGGATTTTTGTTGCACCCTGTGCCATCCCCATCAACCCTTTAAATTTTTTGAATAGGGAAAGTGGGTCATGTGGTACTTTTTTGGAAAGGTTTTATATCTTCTTCACAGATGTGCAGAAATTTTCAAGAAAACATTTTTCTTTTTTGAAAAATAGTAAGTTCAAAGAGTTTTTCAGTATGTGCACTTTGTCATGGCTCATTTACTTTGAGACGATGGTACCATATGAAATTTGTCACCGAATGAAAGTCGACCATTACAGTTTTGTTCATGCACAACTTTCAACCCCTACTCTAACTTTTCACGTGAGGGGGTTGAAAGTTGAGCATGAACAAAACTATAATGGTCGACTTTCGTTCGGTGAGAAAATTCATCAGGTACCATCATCTCAAAGTAAATGAGCCATGACAAAGTGCACATACTGAAAACTACTTTGAACTAACTATTTTTCAAAAAAGAAAAATATCTTCTTGAAAATTTCTGCACGCCTGTAAAGAAGATACAAAGACCTTGCCAAAAAAGTACCACATGACCCACTTTCCCTATTCAAAAAATTTAGAGGGTTGCTGGGGATGGTACAGGGTACAACAAAAATCCTTCAAAAATGCATAAAAATTTGGTAAAAGTGAAACCAAAATTGGCCTGTTTCAGTATTTTGTTGCCAAATATGTTTCTTCTGAGAAAACGAATTTGTTCCATAATTTTGACGAGCACTGTATAAATCCGATCTAATCAGAACTCGGCAATTACTTGTAGAATGCTGACGCGCTAATTTTCGCGAAATTTACCAAATAGGTATATTATGACTAGAAAAAAAATTAAAAATTTTTTTGTTGAAATTTTATCATTTTGTAATCCAGTACCGAAATTCAGCTCGATCTACTTCGTATGAGGCGTAAATAGACTTAGAACATTTCCGCAAACGCTCCTGACTTCAGTGCTTTTCTAATATCTTTTTTCTTTTCTTGAATTCTTCATTCCACGAAATGTAAACATAAAGTTGGCTGAAAAATCTTGTTCGCCACTCGATTTAAAGTGTTCATTATTTGGAAATAATGAATCAATACAAGCTCATGATACCGGTTCCAAACATAAGAGGCCTAAACGGCCTACGTCTTCTGATGCGAGCTTGATCTCGGCCAATATTTCAACCGCCGAGTCAATTAAAATTACTCTTATGTCGCCTCGGTTTTTCATCCTCAACAACTTACGGCAATTGCTCGTTTATCGACACCGATAATTAAAGCCTATCTTCATCTCACGGTGCTCACTTCTTCTCCTCGTTGTCCGCATTATATTAAATAATGTGATGGAGTCATTTTGCCATGTCCGATTACGTTCTGTCTTCCGCTATTGAGGAAGTGATTCGAATCATTATTGGAAATGATGCAAACAGATTTGTGTCTGCTCTAATGGCGAGGTTTATAGTGTTGGTGAATGTTGGAAGTATGTGGACGTTCTAACGTGTGCACATTGAGGAACCCGCTTTGCAGTTAGTAAACCAGCTGTTCTTAACAAGCTTTTATTTACTCGACATATACAGGATGGTCCACGAAGACCGTTCGTTGGAATATTTCAAAGAAAGACTCGTCAGACGCTTAATGAAAATCTTTAGAATTATAAAAATAATTCAAAAGATTTTCATTAAGCGTCTGACGAAGGAGTCTGATATAGACTCCGAAAAGTTACGATATAGTTGTTCTTCGTCGACGTTGTTTCGTTGTTGTTTGTTAGGCAACATTGTTCAATTGATTGCTTCTGACAAATATCTTGTGTTTCTTACGCAGAAGCAAATCACAAAATAATTAATTTTTATTTTATAGATATTTTTCAAAGTTTGGGAGAGAAAACCCAGAAAAAAACCTCTCAATAATGAGTATACCTCCCACAGTATCCTTAATGATTACTTTTCTAGATAAATACTTGAAATTTTATAGTTAAGCTTTTTTAGGAGAGATTAATTCTTTCGTTTCTTTTCTTAAATGTAATACCCAGTTTTCTCATTGATAATCAGATTACCAATTCTACATTGTTTTAATGTGTCACTTACATACTATTCTCAGAAAATAGAAACACCCTGTATGTTCAATTAAATTTTTACTCTGTTTTTTCATTGATAATCAGATTACCCATTGAATTCTACATTGTTTTGATGTGTCACTTACATATTTTTCTCAGAAAATTTGTGTGAAATCTGGAAAAAGCCTTCAAATTTTCTCAAATAAGTCTTCATTCCAATGTCAATAGATTTTTGCATGATAATTTCTAATTTTCTAGCTTCTATCAGAAGACATACCAATGCTTCTCCTTCGTAAATTAAAAATTCAATTGAACATACAGGGTGTTTCTATTTCAATGTCAAAGTCAGTCATGACAAAAACCTCGAAACTCATTTTATTCAAATGAGAACCCATTTCTTTAGCGTATGTTCAGGGGAACATCGCGTTATCATTTAGCCCAAATGTCTGTAATTTTCGAATTTTTGCCGAAAATGGTCTCAAACGATTGAGTTCGACTACCTGATGAATCATTCGAGGTCATTCGAGAACAGGATGAGATAGCGACTTGAAATTTTCAGGGTAGGCGAATAGTTGTAGAATATGAACCTAAAGACGCTAGTGGAATTTTGTGAAAATCGCATCACTAGAAAATTTTAAAAGAATTATTAAAAAATATTTTTTATGTCACGATAACCTGACAACGGAAAGGGATAGCGACTTGAAATTTCCAGGTTACATTGTGCATCTGAATGCAACATTTGAGTTTGTTTATAGACATAATCGGCCAAACGGTTTTGGAGTTATAACCATCTGAAATTTTATAGTTATTTCCTCAATAACTCGAAAAATACAAAACCGATTAAATTCAAACATGATTATTAGTTGTATAACGTCAACGCGAAAATTTCTACAAAATTTCGTGAGGATCGTATTACTAGAAAAGATTTAAGAACTCATTGAAAATTATTGAAAATTTTATATATCAGTAACTATTTGTCCAACATCGCTAAAATTTTGCGAGAGCCTTCAGAACGTAACTCTACTGCCAAGTTCCAAGTTTGAACCTGATCAGATAAATATTGTTGGAGATTCGAGCAGCTTTGTGTGAGTTTAGTAGATGGACGGGCGACCGTTGCCTCGATAACTTTCGAACGAAAGGAGATAGGGACTTGCAATTTTCAGGGTATGTTGCGTATCCGAATGGGAGTGTTAAGTTTGATTACGGGCATAATCAGTCCAACGGTTTCAGAGTTATACCCACCTGGAATATTATTTCCTCGATAACTCAAAAAATATAGACTTAATCGAATTGAAGCTTGGTATCTACTTGCAGAATATCGACAGAAAGTCGTGTCTAGAATTTTATAAGAACTGTACCCCTAGAAAAAGTTAAAAAAATTATGAAAAATAAATTAGTTCAAGCACTGACGTGAAGTCGGGAGCTTTTGCGAGTATGTTCTATTGTCCAATCTCCTGTATTGGACACTCTCAATCAAATTTACCATGGTAAATTATATTGTCCATTCTCCTGTATTGGACACTTAATTCGAATTGACCATGGTAAATTCGAATTAATTATTAAACCAGTTGTATCAATTGTCAACATGTATATCAGAAAGCATAAAGGTGCGTATAAACTACGTGAAGCAAACCCTCGAACATTGATAAACGCGAGGCGGCCTCGCGCTATGTAGACGGGGTTGCCGCGCGAGGCGTGCCAGTATAAAAAGCGGAATGCCGCCTCGCGTATCAATGTTCGAGGGTTTGCCGCGCGTAGTTTATACGCAGCTTAAGTGTATCGTTGACCTCCCAGCTAAACGGGCAGATAACTAAAAGGAGGTTTAGCGCACAGTATACACTTGATACACTTGAAAACGGTCGGAGATACATTACTGACCGAAACGTCGGGGAGTACACATTTATTATTATATTTTTATACTTATTTCAATTGTTCGATAATAATCACAGAAATATCTTTATTGTTTTACCATTTTAATTTTCCTCAATATTTCAGGTTTCAGATTCAATTTTTTTTTTGTTATATATTTCTGTATAAAAATCAGGCAAGGGATGTCCGAAATCTAAATAATTATCCTATCGTATTTCCCTATACCAAAGATTAGAAGAGTACTGAAGCTTTCTTAAACATAGATAAATATTCTACAAACCTAAATTATTCTTCAGCTTATCTGAATCTCAATAAACTCCCGTCACCCTTTCTACTCCTACCCCCTACCAAACTTATCACCGCCAGAGCGTTAACACATGTCCATAAAAAAATATCAAATATTCATAGATCAGTTCGTATTACGTGTTAATGGGTCCTTAGCACGTCGTTCCTCCTCTGGCGCTCTCGGGCGTATCAAAAAAAGGCAAGATCAGAGCGATCCACCTTGTTCTTCCCAATTAGTGAGTCGATCAGAGAAGACACGCGCGTCAAAAAAGACGCCACATGTTGAGCTCGAAGCGCTTATCCGGGAATAAAATTTTCATTTTATCGCTCATACGGACCCGCTGAATTATGACGCCCGCGGCAGTCAAAGGAAGTGACAGCTGCGATGCTATGGGCGTCAAGCGGCGTCTGACTTGTTTTTCTATGCGTTGCGCGTCCGAGTACTTATTGGCGCTTGATTTGAATGTTTGACTGTTCGATAAATATCTGAATATTGATTATGCCGTGCCATGAAAGTGTAAACTCGACGATCCGGGAGGGCAATTGAATTTAACGATAATGATTATGGGTTGATAAGTTCGTTACAGCTTTCACCACGGTGAGGAATCGAGAAAGATTCATATGAATATTTCTGGTTCGGTAATCAAATCCTGTTCATCCTGACGTAAAATACTCGCCGAAGAATATAGTGAATTCGGAAAATTATTCAGTATATAATTCTGTCAGAAAAATCCTCGACTTAGGTGAATATTTATTTGTGATTGTTTTAGTATGAAAATCAACTCAACAATTTTTTTTTAAAGAAGTTTAGTAATAAGGAATAAAAGGCCCATTGGATTCAGAGCTACTTTTGAGATATCAGCATTTTTCCAGAGAATAGGCGCAGGGGACTTACTGTTATGTCACCAAGCTGATGAAACATTACTTATTAAAAATTTGAGAAAAGTACCTACGTGAAGTACATTGCCCATTGTCGTGGCTTGAAGTTATAAGGTCAATTTACAATTATAATTCCAATAAATGAAATTGTTTTATGATGAATAAATTAATAATTTACTCTGTTAAGAATAAATCCTTCAGAAAGTAATATTTCATGTATATTTTGTGAATTAATTTGGCATAGAAAAAACAAACTTTTTTTCGCGGTGAAAAAAGTAAACATGTACGCATCAATAGAGATGCAGAAAAGTCAGATTTTTTTTACAGTTGTACAAAGATTATATATTCTCTAGTGATACGATATTCACCAAATTTCTGCTAAAATTAGCGAGTCAGTATTCTACACGTGATCATCAAGTTTGAATTGGATCGGATTTGTATATATTGAGTTATAAAGGAAATAACATACAAATTTCAGATGGGTATAATCCCAAAACAGTTTGGCGATTATGCCTATTAACAAACTTAAGCGTCGCATTCGGATGCACAACCTGCCCTGAAAATTGCAAGTCGCTATCTTTCTCCGTTCTCGAGTTGTTCGAATATACATAATATTTTTTCATGATTTTTTTAAACTTTTCTAGTTATACTATCCTCATAAAATTTCACATACGTCTTTGTGGTATTCTAAACTAGTTATAAAGTTTCAGTTCGATAAAATCTGTATTTCTGAGTCATCGATAAAACAATATTGCAGATGGATATAACTCCGAAACCGTTTGGCCAGTTATGCCTATTAATAAACTCAAATGTCGCATTCGGATGCGCAACCTACCCTAAACATTGAAAGCCGCAATCTCTTTCTGGTTTCAAGTTATCGTGAGATAAATAATATTTTTTTTAAATTTGCTAGTGATACGATCCTCACATACGTCTTTGTGTCGGTATTCTACAATTAGTGAACTAGCCACCAAGTTTTAATTTGATCGGATCTGTATTGGTTGAAACCAAAACAAGTACTCGGAAACCGTTGGGCCGATTATGCCCATTAACGATCCTCTCCGTCACATTTAGATGCATCACATACCTTGAAAATTTCACGTCGTTTCCTCTTTCCGTTCGAAAGCTATCGTGGCAACGGCTGGACAGAATACAAATTCTTCAGTTTGTCGAATCTAATCGTATGAGACTATTTTCGGCAAAAATTCGAACTTTACAGACATTTGGGTAAAATGATAGTTCCCCAGAGCATGCGAACAAAAAATATCTCGAACGCGAAAGTCTAACAAAATTGGAAAATTATTACAAATATTCCCTTTCGGAGCCGTCGAGTGATTCTTTTTTTGATAATTTATAAGTAGAAAATTATGTATTTTACGTAATTTCATGAGGATGGTACATATTTAATAAGAAATCACAAAATTAACTACCTACATTGAAATAGTTGAATGTAAATTTCACGATTTGAAAAAAATACATACAAAGTCCATTGCCATATTACAAAGCAAGGGACTGTTGCCAGAGGACTGTTTCCAGGGGACTGTGTATTTTGGTTAAATCGTGAAATATCAAATTAACTATTGTGATGAAATTATTTTTGTGGGTTCGTAATGATGGCTAAAAATCAATCCCCTGGGTAATTAGTATTAAGTTCGTTTTCTTGGTAGAATTTTATATATTTTATATATTTTACAGATTTTTCCGTAAAATATATAAAATTCTACCAAGAAAATTAACTTAATACTAATTACCCAGGAGACCGGTTTGAGAATTTTTTAATAACAAAACTATAATTAATACCATTATGACTCTAACAGCTCTAAATAGGAATATTTATATTATATCAATATTAACTGAAAAAATTATCCAGACAGCCATTTACGAGCTTACAGAGAATCACCCATATTCCATAATTGTGGAACACCGTCAACGAATAGGGGTGAAAAAGAGGGTGAAATAATAAAATAACCATCGAATTACAAAATGGATCGAAATGGGTCCAAATTGAAGTGCGGAGATCATAATGAGATTATTAAAAGGGGGGAAAATTTTAATTTCAAATTTCCAACCCCAACACGAACGTAGAGGGATGGACAGATTTTATGTATTCGATTTTTGAGTTCTACCTTTTTTGAAAACTGAACAGTTAAAATTTCAAGAGGTTACAAGTAATTTCCACGATTCCAAAGTTTCATTTTTTGAGAAAATAATACACAAAATTACTAAATAAAAAAAGTTCTTAACTTCCCATGAAATAGAAATGTTCAACTAGTAATCCATTAGAGGCAACCCGATAGATATCTGAATGGCGATTGTTTAATGGCATTAAATCGTTGAATGTCCCATATAAATGCGGTTAATAGGATTATTCACGCTGGTCCCATATGTGGGAGATAAATTTATGTTTTAATTCGATAAGGTGGCGATAAAAACGAATTATGTCGCATATGATATATAAACTGGCCATTGATATGTCTATTATACAACTATACGGAATGTTCCAATGAGGTATCCTATAGTAATATTGTTTAGATATAAATTTACTATATAGATTTTATTGTTTCCAGAACATTCACACATACTCAAATACATATAGATTTTGTTGGATTTCAACGAAATAGCTTAATCGGTAAATTTTTGCGCTCATTTTCCAGGAAACAGGGCATCACATCATTTATTTTCATATATAGCCGATTTTAACATGTATTTAATTTAATTTAATGTATTTCCTAGAAATTGTTCAATTTTCGTGGAAGATTTGAAAGCCAGTTTTATAGTAACCTTTTTAAAAATATTGTTGTTTGTTTTCGGATGTATTTTTGTTCTTGTTCCTCGGAACAGAGTGCTTATCAATTTGCCCAAATGTCTGTAATTTTCGAATTTTTGGCTGAAAATAGTCTTAAACGATTTGGTTCAACTCACTGATCAAGAATCCATGGTCAAAATCGATTCTGTTCGGCCGGCCGTCGGTCCGGCCGTTAACACGATAACTCACGAACGCAATGAGCTAGACAGTTGAAATTTTCAGAGTAGGTTTGGGAGATAAATATCTCGGTTGGTTATTGGGCAAAAACAATTTTTTTTTACATTAAAAATTTTAAATTAAATTTTTTTTAAGATGCAGTTTCATCATAAGAATCCATTGGTATCATTCTCAACTCTAGCGAACTAATACTTTTGGAGACATGAATTTTCAAAATTTCAATATTTTTTCTCAATTCTATATGATTTCATATAATACTCTAATTATAATTTCCTGATGTATGTAAATCCAGCATCAGATAAGGTAATAGACCTACGTTTTGAATATAATTACGAAATTTCTTGAAAATTGACGCATAGAAGCCAAATTGAAAAAGTGGGAAAGCCCTGTGGATATCAGGAACTTTGGCGCTCTGGTTCAAACTTTGACAAAGCAGAACTCCAAAAGTATTGGTTTCTTCGAGTCGGGACTGATATCAATGGATTACTATCGAATTTAATTTGATTTATGATGCAGTCCTATCATAAGAATCTATTGGTATCATTCCCAACACTGAGAAACCAATACTTTCGGATAATTATATGATTGGTCAAAGTTTGATCAAGGGCCCAAACGCTCCTGTCCACAGGGCTTGAACCAATTTTATTATTTGTTTAGGTAATATTAGAATGAAGTAAAACTATGTTACTATAATTTTCAAATACTGTCAAAGTGACAATTCTCGAATTTCAGAATAGCTATATGAACAAAAAATAATTCTGAAGATTTTCGTTATATATATATATATATATATATATTAGTGTCTGACGAAGGAGTCTGATTTAGACTCCGAAACGTAACGAAAATTAGTTGTTTCATCGTTGATGTTGGTTCGTTATTGTTTGTTAGGCAACATTGTTCGATTAATTGCTTCTGACAAATATCTTGTGTTTCTTACGCTGAAGCAATTCACAAAATAATACATTTTTATTTAATATATATTTTTCTGAGTTTGGGAGAGAAAACCTAGGAAGAAACCATTTAATAATGGATATGCCTCCCACAGTATCCTTTAATGATCCTCTCAAATTTTGTTGTAATTTCCTCTATTACTCAAAATATACAATACCGATCCAATTAAAACTCGGTAATTAGTTGAAGAATACCAACACGCTAACTTTCACGTAATTTCAAGAATATCGTATCCTGAAATTACTCCAGACGTAAGTTTTTTCTTATACTTTTTCTGTGATCTCTCATTCTCTCATTACTCAAGTCATACAAATTGTAAGATCTTATAAAAGCTGAGAAAATGGTCTATACCGATGGTAAATTCGATTAGGAGTGTCCAATAGAGGTGAATAGACAATAGAACTGACACGTTCTTCTTTAGAATATTTATCCGTAGAAGAATAGTATATTCTACAACAAGTTGCAGAATGGGCTGAAATTTAAACACGAATGCGAAATTCGAAAACGAGCGACGAAGGAGCGAATTTTCGTACGCATGAGTGTTAGAATTGCCTTCTGAAACGAGACGACATTTTCTCTATTTCAGGCAAGTTTTGTAAAATACTGTTGAAATTTAATGAAAAATTAGGATTATACATCCTAGTGACTTTTGTATTGTATCTTGGCAGTTGGTGTGACTGTAACGAAAGTTGACAGATCACGGAATTTGAATTGTACCTAGAGCATGGAGTGGATATCAGATTTAACAGTTTCCTAATATAAAGAATGATTCAAAATTAGCAAGAAGTAAATCGCTAGTACCTTATTTTTTGATGAATATGAAACCTTTCCTCTCAACAATTATTTCACCTTATCCAGATTATCTTATATTGACAATAATTGACGTGTGTTGAAATTTGATAGGATCGAATGTCAGTGCTGACTACCACAAAACGAAACATATAACTAGAAACAATGCGGGAATGAGTTCATTCCAGCACTGTTTTTAGTGCTGGAATGAACTCATTACGATATTGAAATAGAGAAAAGTTATTTTGGTCCATGTAAAGCCTGGTTGGACATATATCCATAATTTTTCAAGGAAACAAGATGCAATAAGAGAAATTTCCCCATTTCAGGCCATCACGGATGCCCCGCAGCGACCATCTAGTATTTAATAGACGCTATTTAAAGAAAATACGGATTGGAGCACACTTAAAATGTTTGATCGTTCAATAAATAGCTGAAAATCGATTGTTCGACACCGGGAAAGTGTGAACTGTCCCATTCCTTCCAGTAATTGAATTACATATTTATATTTCATAATGTACTTTTCACGGCGCTGGTAATAAAATTGTTTTATTATGATTCGATGTATGGACGATAAAAATTAATCGGCTCGTAAAGATAGAAGAATTATTTCTTTATCGCTCGCGCGTCCCATGTTATCCCACACAATGTCCGACCGGATTTCTATTTCTATGAGCGCTAATTTGAAATTCAGAATCACACACAGGTGGAACAATAGAGATAAGGAGAATCGGTTTTTGATTAAAAGTGTTCCAATCTAGAAGAAATATTGTTATTGGGAAGTTGTCGCGATAATTTTATGTTTTGTGGTCCTCGACGACTTGTCCAAATACGGTACGAGGTTGAATATCCCCAAAATTTATTCATATCGTTCATATGACGCGCTTATTCACCGAAGAAAAATACAGATTATATATTGTGTCATCTGCATATGGGTGATACCATTCTAACTGGATTTTTCATGTTTAATGCAGTTTGCTCTTACTGGACATACATTATCAATTTATTATAATTTTTTTCAATATCAATACAACTCCCATGAATATTATGCATCAGTTTTTTTTATATACTTAGTAAATTTCACTCGAAAGATCTCACTTTAATGTCAGTACCGTGGCAGATTTGAGTGTAAATAATTTTTCCAACTAACGAACTAACTGACAAATGAATTCTATACATTAATATTTATTATTGATAATTGAACTTAACACAAATTGATTATATTTTTGAATATATCAATTTACCGGTAAATTCAGGCTTAATAACTTTTGTCACCGGATTTAAGAAAGTTTTTGAATTTTTTTTTCAATTTATGGGACTTGTACGCCATCTACTTCGATATTAGTAGGCCATAATGAAAGAACGTCAACTGAGTAATATTTACAAACATCCAGTCGAAATGAAATAGTACAAAAAATTAGTTTCATTTAAGAACTAAATATTTCAAGAGGTATGCCCTAAATTTACTTCTCAGTACCGTGGTATTGAAAAAGTAAATCAAAAATAATTTTTTTTATCATAGAAGATTAATTTCTCTGCTTTTTACTAACCTTAATTAAACGTTAATTGGATATTATAAAATTCATAACAAAAATATTGCCATTTAATATTGAAATGTCATGACAACTGAGTTTGACTGATTTCGCGTGGGAACGTAGACTTCTAGATATTTTCGACCTATCAAAACACACTAAATTTCTGAGGAACGTCATATAAATTTAGTTATGATTGCTAAAAATTCCTTAAATTGATATATTCATTTTTTCTGAACATTTTTTTTTCGCTTCTAGTGATATCACGGGGACTTAAATCTGAATCATCCAGGGAATCCACACGCACACAAAATTTCATCAAAATCAGTACCGTCGTTCAGTCACATCCTTGTCATTTTGAATTGAAATATCGCCAATTATTTGGGTCATAGCCAGTGATCCTTAAGCACTTCTTCTACCGATTTCCTGATCTACCTTGAATAATAATCTATCATCAACCCTCACTCTACAACCGCACCAACTTGAATTACCAAAAAATTGGTTCAAGTCCTGTGGACAGGAGCTATTTGGCGCTCTTGTTCAAACAGACAAATTATATCTCCGAAAGTATTGGTTTCTCAGAGTTGGGAATTATATCAATGGATTCTTATGATAGAACTGCATCATGAAAGAAATTAAATTTAAAACAAACTTTGACAATTCATATCTACGAAAGTACTGGTAAGATGTAAGGTATGATAGAACTTCATAATAGCAGAAATTAAATTCAAACATCATAAAAGAATTTAAATTCAACAAGAGTGCCAAAAATTATCAATCCAAAACCAATAGACCAATTCTACCTAACAACGAACTCATCCGGGATATTCGTTTCTCAATTCAATGATGAACGATATATTTTTTCCTCAACTCCACTCTGAAAATTATATTATATCAATTGAAACCAATATTTCAGTTTTGTTTTTACTGGAGATATTCTGAACTCAATACATATTATTAACTTACCATTATCATTCCCATCATCATATGGATTTAACCATGGGCATTAAATATGAAAATTTGACATATCATGTCTCAGGAAAATAAGTTGACATGTATCAACACAGATCATATTATAATAATTCATATATAGAATAATTATCGCATTCTGTGAAAACACAGAAGTACGATTTATTATTGAAATTTTGAAAAATCATATCTCCGAAATTATTAACTTGTTAGAGTTAAAAATGACATCAATGGATTCCTATGGCGAAACTGCATCTTGAGAAAAACTTATTTTGAAATTTGTAATGTAAAAAAATTATTGTTTTTTGTTACTCCGAAACCATCAACTCGATTTCACCCAATAACGAACTTATCCGAGATATTTATGTCCCAAACCTATTCTGAAAATTTCAACTGTCTAGCTCATTCCGTCCGGGAGTTATCGTGTTAACGGCCGGCCGAACATAATCGATTTCGACCACGTATTCTTGATCAGTGAGTCGAATCAAATCGTTTAAGACCATTTTCAGCCAAAAATTCGAAAATGACAGACATTTGGGCAAATTGATAAGCTCTCTGTTCCGAGGAACAAGAGCGTCAAAAACTCACCGTTTTTTCCGGATTAAATCCATCTAAGAGAAATCTTTTGTCAATTGACTGCTAATTCATCTTATACTACAATTCAATTTATTATACGGCGTCAGCCAATTTTTTTTCTCGTGCATACCGAACGTTGTTATAAACTCCATATAATCGATAATCACTGTCCTTATCTGTGACACTCTCACCTGTCATCCATAATTTGATTAATAAGCTACAAGATCAACGGTGATACATGTGTGAAATTGATGAAACGATCCCGAATTTGACCCGGGGAAAAAGAAGGAATCTCCTGCCTACGGACCGGAATATATTCCAATTTGAATATCGCGACGACTATCTTAATATAATTTTTTTTTACTGCCAAACATATTCGTTCCGACGTGTTTAATGATCCTACTCGGTTTCAGTTTTGTCGACTGAGATTAAATTAATAACGATCGTACATAATGGAGGAGAAACATCGGTATGTTCAGTATTCGGGATTTGTCTGGTTATTTATCATTTCTTGGTGTTATTTCGACTACGAAATGTGTAAGAAGTCGACTGTTTGAGAAATTCCGACGAATATTAGAATACGGGAAGTTCCGATGCCATATCCATAAATTTCGTTAGAAAGTTGAAGTTGAGTTTTTATTATGTTGCGGGACCATCTACGCGTTAGGTTAAACAAAATGCGGTAAAGAAATTGTAAATTATATCATTTCACATCAGTTTCAATAAATCTGTGTGAGCATTCTTCATCCAATTAATCTTTTTCGGATATTTTCCTATACTACTTCGAAGTTAAAGGTGTTATTATAAAAATCATTATATTTGATACAGAGTTGAGTATAGATATAACTCTAGAACTCTTAAAAAAACACAATAAAAACCTTAGTGAGCAAAGTAATACAAAAACAATCAAGGAAAATTTCGAAAAAGCTATTATGATTAAGCTAATGAAAAATCCCTTAAAAAATGCACTAAATCTCGAAAAGCTGCTGGATTCGATGCAATATATCCTGAAATCATTAAACGCTTGGGCAAAAGGGCCTTGTCTTAGTTATTATCTTAATATAATTATGTATAAAATTCTTCTGTGTGTTTATGTCGTTTATATCCCCCTAAACAACTTGGCCGATTTGGATGAAATTTTGTGTGAGTTTTTGAGTGGGGTCCCCGGGGTCGGATCCTTGTTTTGAAGCGAACAAAAACGCGTATAGATGTGTGAATCGACTACATTTCACATTATTCTTGAAAATGTGGGGGTGAAATTCCTTATTGAATATTTATAATTTTCGGAAAATCTATTCTTCATTTCAGTAATATCATTTCTTGATATTGAAATCTCTAAAAATATAAATATATTCATAATATTTTTATTGGGAATGTTGGTTGGATTTTAACATATTGTAGAAAAATGGTTTCGTTGCTCAAATGTTATTATATATTGAAACTTGAAAAAATGTTTTAAAGTTAAATGTTTTAAAGTTAAATGTTTTTTTTTCTTATTATTTTCTAGTAAATAGACACCCCTTATGATCACTATATGAGGCTGCTCAAAATCCTTTGAACCGGCTGCTTTATGAAATTACATACCATCGAGGTTTTGACTGATGAAGTATGCGCCGATAGATCAAGAAAGAAGACCACATAGAATAATGTCAATTTCAGGAAGTTATTCGTTTTCGAAATATGAGAACATATACTTCAGTTTCCTTTCATTTAATCATATTTATTGGTGAAATATATTGCTTTCTGGAAAAGAACATTTATTTATTGTAAAAACTCGTTATTTAAAAAAATATCACTTAAGTATAACGAATTAGGAGAATATTGATATACATCGAAAAAATAATTTTATTCTCATCAATATCATTTATTTATAATTAATAATTCGTTATTGAATAAAATTCATCTAGTAAACAACTTAATTTTCTATGAATAAATCGTATATTAGTAATCAATATTTCAGTAATATATATTTAACTAAAATAAAAAATTTAAAATCGAAGAAAGAATTTCCCGAAATGTTTTCGCCACTACGAAAATTTACGTAACAAGTCCGGAAAATAGGGTTTTTTTGGACGAATAGACAAAATTCTATGAAGTCTATGAGTCCAAAAAAACCTTTTTCGGGCGTGTTGCGTACAATATTTTTTCGGCAACCGTGTAGAATAACAAATCAATGAGACGACACACTTCTTTTTTATATATTTTGATTCTTATTCAAATTAAACAGAACAGAAAATATCACATGTGCAAATTGTTGACAACTAATTTTATATGAACTGTCATCCGTTTTCTCAGTGCTATGGTAACTTCATTTATTAAAAATATACCTACCAAGATTTTCATATTTACAATGACCAAATCGACGTACTTCCCGGCCTAGTCCGGGAAGTACGTACTTCCCGGACTAGGCCGGGAAATGCTTCTTTCTCAAAGAAAAAGCGTCCGGGAAGTGGGCACTTCCCGGACGGTTGCCGAAAATAGTAATTTACGTAACAAGTCCAAAAAAACCTTTTTCGGGCGTGTTGCGTACAATATTTTTTCGGCAACCGTGTAGAATAACAAATCAATGAGACGACACATTTCTTTTTTATATATTTCGATTCTTATTCAAATTAAAAAGAACAGAAAATATAACATGTTAACTAATTTTATATGAACTGTCAGCCGTTTTCTCAGTGCTATGGTAACTTCATTTATCAAAAATATACCTACCAAGATTTTCATATTTACAATGACCAAAACGACGTGATTCTTCTGGCCTAGTCCGGGAAGTACGTCCTTCCCGGACTAGGCCGGGAAATGCTTCTTTCTCAAAGAGAAAACGTCCGGGAAGTGGGCACTTCCCGGACGGTTGCCGAAAAACATATTGCTATTTGAATACATTGTTTTCGACATAATTTTTCCCCACTTCACGGATATGTATGTATCCTAATGAGAAATATGTGAATCATATACAGAGTGATGTTTTTAATAGCTTACCAGCAAAACAATGGCTCAGATACAGTCCTGTCTTTCACATTAAAATTATTTTTAGACCTTATTGATAATCATAGTTTTCATTGAAACCAGTCCAGTATTTCGCGAATTATAGTGATTATTTTTTGCTGTTGTTGGTGTTGAAGTAACTGACCTATTTTGATAATAAGATAGGCGAATTTGGAACGATATTAAACTCCAAAATGCATTTTAATATTCAAATAATCACAAGGTTGTTGTGAATGGCAAACGTTGCCAATGCTATGGTTACCAACAAATAAAAAAGACGCTGTCATTTAAATTGCGTTCTTATCCAATATTTGTCTTTGGATATTGACTGCTTAATATGTTTGTCGATAGTGGACTAATTAATAAAAGTGTTGATTTGGTTGTTCCTGAGGATATTGAAGAGTTTGCAAGAAGGGTAACTTTGGGATTCCTACCTCAAAATGATTTCATAAGGAAATGTAGCGTTAAAAATATTTTTAACACTGCGTTGAAAATATTTATCAATTTCAGTATCGTAATGAGTTCATTACAGCACTAAAAACATCGCTGTATTGAACTCATTCCCGCATTGTTTCTAGTTATATTTTTCGTTTTGTGGTAGTCAGCACATATTCGATCATATCAAATTACAACACACGTCAATTATTATCCTTATAATAAATCTGTATATAGTGAAATAATTGTTGAGAGGAAAAGTTTTCTTTTCATTGAAAAATAAGGTACTAGAGATCTACTTCTTGCTAATTTTGAATCATTCATGCTATTACGAAACTGTTTTCAATCTGCATGCCCTACGTACGATTCAAATTCAAATTCCGTAACTTTCGTGACAGTCACACCAACTGCCAAGATACAATACAAAAGTCACTAGGACGTATAATCCGAAGTTTTCATTAAATTTCAACAGAATTTTTCAAAACTTGTTAAAATTGTTATATCGCGTTTGACGATTCCATTTAATTTTAATGTTATGCATCATCTTTACGGAAATTAAAAATAACTCAACGCTCGTTTTACCACGACTATGT
The DNA here is from genome assembly GCA_937662695.2 of Halyzia sedecimguttata. Lineage (NCBI taxonomy): Eukaryota > Metazoa > Arthropoda > Insecta > Coleoptera > Coccinellidae > Halyzia > Halyzia sedecimguttata. Next base: position 15,848,121 of record OW569417.2, on the reverse strand, counting down.
GAAGAACTTCCTGGATACTAAATTTCTACATTATTTGTGTACGAATGGCGTTAGATTCCCAGTGAAGCAATAACGAAAACCGTAAAGATGTGGGCGAGAGCGAGGCGTAAACTCCAAACGCGCCCAGCGCCTTAATATCTCGGATTATAAAGGACTTAATCAACAATCCGTCATATTGATGGACGAGAACAATCAAATCTGCCAAGGTGGGCGTCCCACATCGCACCATGGTCCGAATGAAGCCATCACAGGCAATAAGTGGTAAGATATTGCGGGTTCCGAAGTGCTAACACGGGGATTTGTGCGAGTTCCGTAATCGCATCAACGTTTTCGGAGTTTATCGGCTTCCAACTATTATTCGCCTGACCAGTTTTCAATTATCTCAATTTGAAGATAGGATTGGAGTCACGGAGGAATCATGTGCAGGCATTTCATACTACATTGATCTCACTCTATATTTTATAAAATTTTTACTATAGGGCTTCACGCGTGAGCGAGATTTTTCTCGTCTCGTCTCATAAAAGCGAGACGAGACGAGAAGAGACTTTTTCAAAAATATTATAGGCGATACCGAGTCCACATACAGTGCAACACGAAAGTCTCGTTTTTGGTCTCGTTAAATTTTTTGTATGAAGTTTTATATACGACTCGACTTTTTTCAACACCCACAGAAAACATTTGAATATGAAGAGTTTCCACAATATATTTTGTCTATAGTATGCATCGATCGTTCTAGAAATACACGATTTTGTAGAAGATTTTTAATTCGTTATTACCTTGTGATAATTGAGATTATTTTTCAAGAAACAATAGAATTCACAAACATAAAAACGGATGCCATTATGAATTAAATACTTAACGGACAACTTTTATTGGCCCTAAATCCCAATGCTTTGAAAATTTCGTCTCTATCTGAACATCTGGAGAAATTTATTCTCTTGTGCTCCTTGTAGTGAATATGTGAACAATTATTGTATACATCTGTGGAACTACTTATAATAAAACTAGTACAGAAATGAAGCTATTCAATGCTTTGAAAAGTGTTCTGAGGAATACGCCAAGAACACCCTCAATGATCTACCCACTGGGAAGGTATTCACTGAAAACCATACCAAATTGTTCGATTCTATTAAAGCATGTATCGACATCGATAGCCTATTTAAAACATCAACAAAACTTTCGAAATATTGGAAAGCTGAGTTTGAAGAATTTTTGCTGTTAGAAATAGCAAATAGGAATCAAAATATTTTACAGTGGTGGAGAGTGATGAAAAAGATCTTCCTACACTTTCCAAGATGGCCGATGATTTATTATTGGCTACATCTGTACCTGTTGAAAGATCATTTTCCACAGCAGGTATGGCAAAAACACGTACATCATTAAAAAAAGATGTGATCCTAGCGTGATTATGTTTGAATTCTTGGTCATCGAGTAATTTAAAAGTAGAAATCATCAATGTTTAAAATTAAAAATTATATGTTCATGTACAAATATTGTTGTATAAGATCGTGATAAATATAGTTATACAAAATTATTCATTATTGTATACCATTTCGTTTAAATATTATAATATTTATTATCGTTATTCAGACGAGAACGAGACTTAATTTTTGGTCAATTGGCGAGAGCGAGACGAGATTTTTTATACCCTTGCCTACTCTCGTTTAGTGTGAAGCCCTAATTTTTATGAAACTTACAACAAAATATTTTCTTTTCATGTACAGAGTGATATTTTGGTACTCGGACATGGAAATTAATGTTCTAGTACGGTCCAATTTCTTTCTTCACTTTTGCTTTCAGCTTTTTCTTAGTGTCTCAAAGCTCACAAAAAATTATCAAAATTGATTCGAAACTATTGAACTTATAAGGGTTTTAAAATTCAATAATTCTCAGGAAATAACCTGTGTCTCAAACATTTCTTTCCAGATTTTGTCAATATTAATTAATTTTGATCGAAGAATTGGGGATTATCGGTAAAATATAAACTCTTCACTGGTAAAATGAATAAGAATCGACAAATTGCCAACAAAAGAATAATTGTCTCATATAAAACTGTTTCGAGTTCAAACCTTTTGCGGAGGATAAATTTATTTTTCAGTTCTCACTTTCTATTTACCGAACAAAAATACCCAGTCACATAGATTTTGAAAAAGTGGTATAGAACCGTAAGTGGTACCACACATTTTTCAACGCCCTACGATGTCTACATAGGGTTGAATCAAACAACCCCTTGAATAAATTATTTAAATATGATTAAAAATGATATAAAAGTCAGCCAGCTGCGGCTTCCGGTTGGAGCGGAAATCGCCATTTTTGAACAAGAATGCCGACTATCTCGGAAAATTCCGAACTTTTTGTATAAAATGCTCTAAGTAAACTTGTTTGAAATTACAATTCAGATCAATGTGGAAAAATTCAGATCGGAAAACCGTAAAAACTATTTTTCCTTTTTTTGCTAAAAACTCTTTCTCGAAAATTGAATAATTACAGAACGGAATTTCTTTTGAGGACTAGACAACATAAGTGTCAGCATGGAAAGTATAGAAATTTTTTTTAACCTAGTTTATCGACATTTGGTCGAATTTTCACAAATATGTGATCATATAAAATAATTAACTGGCGTTGAAATTGAACTAACGATGGATATTCATGAAAAAATTCTATTTCAATAAAAAATCTCACTATAAATTGGAAATTTGCAGCAATATTTGCATTCTTGGAATTCTCGGACGTGAATTGAATGTGAAATTGAAATATTTTAAGGACGAAAATAAGAATAGGAGCAACTTTGCATCAGAATGAAACTACTTTTGAGGGAAAATTCGAACAAATGTCGGAAAACTAAGTTCAAACGAAATGTACTAGTTACAATCATATTCAAGCTGACACTAATGCCGTGTAGTCGCCGAAAAAAAAATCCAACAGGTAATTATTCAATTTTCAAAATGAGCAAAAAAATGTTGATGATTTTCCGACCTGAAATTTGGTACATGGATCTTCATTGTTATTTCAAACAAGTTTACACAAAGTGCTTCACAAAAAAAGTTCGAATTTTCCAAGATAATGGTATTTTTGTTTGAAGATGGCGATTTCCGCTCAAACCGGAAGTATCAGTTAGCCCCGAGTTTTATATCATTTTTTATCATTCTTGATGCACCAGAAAGTTGGTGCAATTAACAAAATTCGGAAATATTAATAGAAAAGAAAAGTCCCTTTTGGTGCGGAGTTGTTGAGAAGTACTATATAAATGAATAGACAAGAGGAGAAAAACGAACCACTTAAAAATAATACATAACCTTTCAAAACGGAAAAATTAAATCATTTTAATGAGTTTTAACTCAGCTAGATGTGTGAATTTGAAAAAGTTTTATATAACATATAATCATTTGCAGTTATTTTTAAACACCCTAAATACTGATAGTCATACGTAACTTAATAATATATTGTTTGCTCTTGAAACACAAAATTATCATTCGCATATGATAGGTTTTGATTAGCTACTACCACTACTACTACAGAAATAAATAACTGACAAAAATTGGAGCGGAAAATGGCCTTTTTATTGACAATAATTACAAGGTTTCTCCGCTCCCTCTATATACATCATAACTGCAATATACTGCAAAACGAATCAATTCTACTTGGGGTATTATGCAAGGCTAATCAGTTCAGAAATATTCTTTAAACACTCACACGGGAATTGATTTGATCAGATACCATTTTAACGACAGTTAATTAAGCGAAAATCATCGAGAAAGTATTTATAACATTCCGAAATTGCCCTTAAGCCATATTCCTAATATGTACGTAACTAATGGTCATTCGAAAGTATTTTAAATGCACATAAACACGAATTTAAGATAACAATCACGAGCTCAAATGAATCTAATTGTTTTTGTGTTAGCATACATGTGAACTTATATAATACTCTTACTCGTTCGATTGTTACTCAATTAAATCACAATATACGTTCGTCAATTATTTATGAAATTGAAATTTTGAATGTGTAACGAATTCAATCATGAGTGAAACTAGATATTGGACGGGGTTGTGGCATAACGAGGTCTGATGAAAGATTGTTTAATGTTCCATATGATATCAGCACGTGTATTCCGTCACACATAAATTACTTTTTCTCTGGTGAAATACAAGAAATCTGATATCGATTTCAATCAAGAAATAGCCTACACTCCTGGCTTATGAGAATTCTCCAAATGAACTTGATTACAGATTTGAAAATGTTCGCGACATCTAACTTCTATTGCCAAAAGCTTAACGCAGTTGGTATTGTTGGTTGGGAAGAATTGAAAAACGCTGAAAATTTTAAACAAAGGCCCTATTCTCTGAACTGATTTCAACGATTTTTTATTCTCCAGAAAAAAATTATTTTTGACTAGTTGTTTGTTTATTTAGGTATCTATTTATTTATTAATTATTAATGAATATTTTTGCCCTTCGATTATATTTTATTTAACATTGAATTTCATGTAGGTAGAACGAAATCTGACACGAGATCTTTGAAGTTGGAATTGAATACAAATATTGGTTCAAATACCGACGTGAAGTCAGGAGCTTTTGCGCGCAAAATTATTTTTTTGTGACACGATCCTCACGAAATGTTGCAAAAATTTCCGCATTCTACAACTAAATACCACGTTTGAATTGGATTGGATTTGTATTTTTCGTGTTATTGAGGAAATAAAAACCAAATTTCAGATGGGTATAACTCCAAAACCGTTTGGCCGAATATACCTATTAACAAACTCAATGCACAACCTACACTAAAAATTGTGTCCCTATCTCTATTCGTTCTCAGGTTATCGTGAGTTAAAAATAATATTTTTCAATAATTTTTTAGTGACACTTTTGGCTGAAAATGGTCTCAAACGATTTGGTTCGACTCACTGATCAAGAATCCGTGGTCGAAATCAATTCTGTCCGGCCGTCCGGTCCGTTAACACGATAACTCTCGAACCAAAGGAGCTAGACGATTGAAATGTTCAGGGTAGGTTTGGAGCGTAAATATCTCGGACGAGTTCGTTAACAGGCAAAATCCACCAAGCGATTTCGGAGTTATGGCCGTTTTTAGTAAAAACATTTTTTATGAATATTTCCGAAACCGATCTCTCGATCTATCTGCAATTTATCATTAGATTGTAGAGTAATGACCTTTATACGCATGCGAAGATTTGTATTGATCGGGTAGCCGTTAAGTGTAAAAAAAAAATTATTTAAATTTTCAAATTTTGTTTCTACAATAACTCTCGAACATAATGAGCTAGGCAGTCGAAATTTTCAGAGTAGACTTAAGAGATAAATATCTCGGTCGAATTCGTTAGTGGGTAAAATAGGCCGTATGGTTTCGGAGGAACGAAAAAAAGATTTTTTTAACTTACATATTTCAAATTCAATTTTTTTTAAAGAGGCTGTTTCACCATAAAAATCCATTGATATGATTTTCAACTCTATGCTAATACTTTCGGAAATATGATTTTTCCAAATATCAATAATGAATCGTACTTCTATAGAATGCTATAATTATTCTATCTATGAATTATTATATGATCTATGTTCATACTCGAGTCAAATTCATTTCAGCTATTTCAATTGGATTTTTCCATGGTGCAGTCCTCATTCTTAGATTGCTCATTTAATTTTGATAAATAAACTATTATTTGAATTGAATTTCCTTTATGATGCAGTTCTATCATAAGAATCCATTGATATAATTCCCAATTCTGAAAAACCAATACTTTCGGAGATATAATTTGTCTGTTTGAATAAGAGTGCCAGAAAGCTTCTGTCCACAGGGCTTGATTATGTTCAATATTTTCAAAAAATTCTGGGAGTTCATGGGTATTTTTAACAATTTATGGATTGAACTACATATTAAGGCCGACATTTTTTTGTTGAATAGATGGCTAGATCTTTAATGTACGGTGATATGTGTGTGATTAGGTTTTTGAAATACACTAAGTCCTGTGAATAATTTAATCTGAAAATGGTGATCTCACTTTAATGCTAAGGTTCTTTTATCATCAAACGTGAATTTAGATGGAAAATGAAGGCAGGTAATACAATATGTGAAATTGTCTGAAGGTACCTTTAAAACAACATAATGATGTCTTCTACGTAGTTTAGCCAATAAAGAAAATATTTCCCCGTCGAATGCGAATATATTTTCAATTCTAAAATCTCAGGAAACACTATGCCAATATTTGAATTCCTACCACGACTTTTCCCGAGAAAAGAAAGATGTTAGATGAAAGAGAAAACAGACCGGTAAGTCCGAAGTAGTTTTCGCAATATGTTTCATGTTGTGCTGAGTGGAATCATTTATGTCGGTTATTCTCTATTCCATTTGCTTCGTCACGATAACTTATATTGTTGCAAGTATATGGCATAGTGATAACAATAAAATTCACTATTGTTCGTGGGCAGATATGTACCGCTACCTTGAGCAATATTCCACATCCTTTGAATGAATATTATTCAGTTGAACAACCAGAGGCTATTTAATAATTGTTTGGGTCAGACAACATAAACATATCCGAAGATTCTTTTCTAAAATGGTGTTTCATGGGCGCGCCGGGACACTTGACTTCCTGGAATAAGATAGTGTACCACAATTTGAGACGAACTTGTCTAGATAATATTATTAATAATAAGAATTTATAATGAAATGTAATTTAATATAATGAATACAAAATTCCTTAAGGGCAGTGAGGTGAAGTCAAGTTTTAAGCCATTCTCCTGTATTGGACACTCTTAAATCGAATTTACCATGGTAAATTCGAATTAAGTGTCCAATACAGGAGAATGGACAACATAATTTACCATGGTAAATTCGATTAAGGGTGTCCAATACAGAAGAATGGACAATAGAACATACGCGCAAAAGCTTCTGACTTCACGTCAGTGCTTGAACCAATTTTTTTTTTCGTGATTTTTTTTAAATTTTCTAGGGGTACGGTTCTTAAAATTTTTTTTTTCGTCATTTTTTCCAAACTTTCTAGGGGTACGGTTCTTACAACATTTTAAACACGTATTTATGTTGATTTTCTACTACTAGTTACCAAGCACCAATTCGATCGAATGTTTATTTTTTGAGTTATTAAGGAAATAATATTCCAGGTGGGTATAACTTGGAAACCGTTAGACCGATTATGCCCAAAAACGAACTCAACTCTCCCTTTCGGATACACAACCTACCCTGAAAATTGCAAATCCCTATCTCCTTTCGTTCGAAAGTTATCGAGGCAACGGTCACCCATCTACTGAACTCACACAAGAATGCTCGAATCTCCAACAATATTTAACCGATCGTATTAAAACTTGAAACTTGGCAGTAGAGTTAGGTTATGAAGCCTCTTGCAAAATTTCAGCAATTTCAAACGAACAGTTACTGATATATAGAAATTTTTTTTTTATATTCAATGATTTATTAAAAATTTTCTACAAATGCTATCCTCACCAAATTTTGCGAACATTTTCGCGTTGGCATTCTACAACTAATAACCATGACTGAATTCAATCGGTTCAGTATTTTTCGAGTTAATGAGGAACAAAAACCACCAAATTTCAGAAAATTTCAGATGGCTATAACTCTAAAACCGTTTGGCCGATTATGCTTATAAACTAACTGAAATATCGCGTGCTGGTGCACATCCTAACCTGAAAACGTCAAGCCGCTATCTCATTCCGTTCTCAAGTTATCGTGACAACAAAAATATTTTTTAATAATTTTTTTAAAATTTTCTAGCCATACGATTCGCATAAAATTTCACAAACGTGCTTAGGTTCATATTCTACAACTACCCACCAAGTTTCAATTCGATCGGATTTATATTGGTTGAAAACAAAATTATTACTCGGAAACCACTAAGCCGATTATGCCCATTAACGAACTTGTCCGTCGTATTGGGATGCGCCACCTATCCTGAAAATTTCAAATCGCTAGCTCTTTTCGTTCTCAAGTTATCGTGGCAACGGCCGGACGGCCGGCCGGACAGAATCAAATTTGACCTCGAATTCTTCATTGGGGAGTCGAACTTAATCGTTTGAGACCATTCTTGTCAAAAAATTCGAAAGTTACAGACATTTGGGCAAAACTATAACGCGATGTTCCCCAGAACATAAGCGCAAAAATTGTCACATTGTCGGTCTTTGAAGATCGTAGTAACATAGTTTCACTTTGCATAGTTCTCTGTCCAACAAAATACAAGTTGCCTCGTTAAGTTTCCTTTTAATGCAATCAGATTCTTTCATCAGAATCTTTATTTTACTCCAATGCATCATGTTCTTGTTCCGACTTTCTTACATGCAAAGGTTCTGGGTTTATTAATACAGATCTAAGATTGAAAACAGTTCTTATATTGCACCGATTCTCCTGATTTTTTCCGAAAGGCCACGAACATAAAGGATATATTCATACATTCAACATATTGGGTTGTTGTTCTTGTTCTTGACATACTAGTGATTAGCTTTCCAAAAGCGTTATTCTCTTTCTATGGTTCCATATTGCGCACCGCATATTAACCTGGGCGTTTTCGCTCACCGTGGTGGACTGCATGAGACTCCAAAAGGAGTACCCACGATAAAGAAAATAATATAAACAGGAATCTATAAATTTTGAGTAGTCGCAGCGAGGAGCTTGGTTGATTGAACGTCAGGTGTCACTTCTGTCTACTTTGTACTTGGAAGTGATTGCTGGAGTTTGATAAAACCGGTTTAATAGTAGTGATTTTTCATCATCGTTATGTGGATTACTCTGAACTTTGGTATCTGCTAGTCCTTTCATCCTTGAAAGACTAGTGGGTAGCTTTCTTTAAACTAACAGTGGAATCATTGAAAATAAAAGTGAATACTGAACACTGACTGACTCCGCACGCCGCTGTGATGCGAAAGCAATCGCCTCATCTCGTATGCTCGGCCGGGGTCATAAACTACATTGCGAGATTCTTTAGAAGTTTGAGTTGCCTTTTAATAAAATTCCACATAAATTTCGAATTTGTGTGGCATCAAGACAAATAGTTACGAGAAATGTAATTTCCATCCGAAAGAGCAATTCCGGAGCGGTAAGAATTTTATTTAATTTCACATGTACGTTTTCGAGCTCGTTCATAAATTACCAGAACGAATCGTACTAACATCGTTTGGGTTGATTAATTCAGGATGTGTGAATCGAAATAAAATTTTTACACGGATTTCGTGGAACATCGAAGTCCAGAAAAACAGTTGTAGATAAGAGTTCAACACGAGACAAAACAACCTTTTTTTAACGAGTATAGTAAAATATCGATTTTAGATAAGGAATAACATACATTCCACAATAGTGTTCATTCTCTTGCTAAGGGTCACTATTGTCAGAAGGTTCACGCAGTTTTATTGTTGGTTGTCAAATGTCAAAAAATATAGGAATTTCAGATTTTTTTATTGGAGAAGTGTATACCCATTAAGAAGATTTTTGCTTTGCTTGATGATAATTCGGCAGAAGATCTTTGTACGAGCGTTTAGTTGGGTCAGATAGGATATTACAATAAATGTGTTTTATTCTAAATCATAACTCAGATTTTAATAATTTGGAAACTAAATTATCACGAGTTTTAAAAATACACTATTTATTGCTCAACTATGGCTCATAGGATAAATTAGTTCAGACATATTTATTTTATTTACACACAAAATAGATGATCGATTGTACTGACAAAATCTTCCATTAGTGCAATCAATAATTTAGATGGGTAATGGAAACACACTAATATTCATAAGTTTTATTCTATAATAATAATAATAAAACTTATGAATATTAGTGTGTTTCCATTACCCATCTAAAATAGATGATCGATATTTTGACATTACTATCACGATAATTACTTTGAATCGATAATTCTTACAACCGGATTACACTTTTATCCAGATAACCGAAAGTCTCAGACCCACTCAACCTACCATTAAAGATTTCAGGATGGCTCTTCGAAAAACAAATAAAAATACAAGGTATTCCATTTAAAGAAATTGTCGATGACGTCATATCTTGAACAACAATGAATGAACGGAAAATCTGTAAATGCCAATAAATAGTATATAAAATGTGGTATAATGTGGTGGGTATATAAAATGTAGTATAAAATACATGAGTCTGATGCGAGCGCGCAAACGGATAAATAATAAAAGAGGGAATTTGATCGTCACGAACCTCCAACAATTTATGCAATAATCAAGTCGCCGGCTCCCGTTTTGAATTGAAAAAAATATGGATTGAGGAACTCATTATCCTGGATGATGCTCTGGTAAGCCTCTTTGCAAAAGCCCGTTGAACTTGCCGGTCTTCGGTATTGTGAAAGCAAAAATAATCCAAAATAAATATAGCTATATAAGTTCAGCTTAACAGCATGTTCGACTATAATCTCGATTTGTTGCAACCTGTGCCCTAAGAAAATAATCAAGAGGGCTTGCCACATATTATGCAAATTATGCATGTATGAGATCATCTTAGGTATGTGACTATTACAATGTTATGAGTAATACATACGGAAGGTAGAACCAATGAAATGCAGTCGGTGTAGGCATTGGTGAAGAATCATTTTTATTTGTTATTCTCAACACAGTGTCATCGAGAACAATCCTGCCTAAGCGAAGGCTACTTTTGGAAATTCAAAACGAAATATACTGCTCCATAAGAGTTGAGGAAGTTCAGAAATTTTGTGACAGTTTCAAAAGTTGCCGATTCTTGTCGACCAAATGTTCATTCATGGGAAATCAAATGTTAAAGGTAGACGCCCACTTAGGCGAAGCGTCACGAACGAAAGCGCGGCGAGGAGAAGAGTCATTTCGCCGAAGATCGAGAGAGTCCTTTGAATATTTTCAGTATCATTTGAATATTTCATATCGTGCGGTCAAAATGAGCAGCTCTTCCTCTGAAGCCCATCTGTTTGTTTCGGGTTTAATTACCAGTATGGAAGAAGACGAAACTGCCGATAAACATGCTGGGTCGGAAACATAAATCAAAGGAGGAAAATGTACGGTGAATTTCATCACTTGTTTTCCGACTTCAGACTAAAGAAAAAGAAATATTTAAATACTACAGCAAGCATTTCTTACTGAATACTACCACTGACTGACTCTAGACCACGGATCAAGAATGCAATTTTGACTCTCCTCTTCGCCTGAGACCGCGCACTTGGGCGAAGCGTCAGGAGAAACGACTCCTAGTTGCTTCGAAGATCATTCGCGAATTCAATGTAAACTTCTTGGGCGAAAAACGAGGCGCCTACCTTAAAGGTAGACGCAAGTTCTTGTCGTTTGCGTTTCTGAGAATTTTGGATCAGTTATTGTTTTACGTTCTTATTACGTTCTTACAATCAACTTCGATTCAAATTTCGAAAATTTGTTTCGCAACAATGCCTAGACGTAAATTTAGAGCGGATGAAGCCAATAGGGCTATTAGTAAGATCGAGGCGAGACGTAATAAGAGATGATTCACAATTTCTTTCAAGTTAGTGAAAGCGTAGTTTCCCAGCTCGACTATCGATATCGAGAAGATGGAAATGTGACCGAAAGAACGAGAAGTAGACGCCCAAGATCTACCACTCCTGTACAAGATCAGTTTCCGACTTTGTCTACCTGTAGAGAGCCTTTGAGTACTTCTCGAATCATGCAACAGCGCCTTCTGGACGCTACTGGTATTTTGGTTTCGATTGAAACAGTTCGTCGAAGACTTCAAGATCTGTATTATCGGCGACTAACTGAAAATAATATGCAACTTCGATTGTAATGGGCCAATGAGCACGTGAATTGGAATGATCAATAGAGGTCTGTATTGTCCAGAGATAAGTCGAGATATGGACGGTTTTCGGATAGTCGGTGTGTTCGGGTATGGAACCATCCTCTGGTGCCCAGAAATCCTAGATTGGTTCAGGAAGTTCATCCAACAGAATTGTTGATGCTTGATGCTACCCTGAATGCGCAGATTTACGTAGAGAAAGTCATCGACAACATTATTCCTTTGTTTCATGCTGCTAGTGGGCCAAATTTCTTAGTTTTGGACGATAATGCTCCACCCCATCGTGCGAGAATTGTCGATGAAGCTGTCGGTGAAGCTGTGAAATCCATGGTTTTCCACAGTCCAATTGAACACGCTTGAGATCAGCTACAAAGAGCTTTGGATTCGCATCAATCACCTCCAAATACACTTCAAGAACTCAGACGGTCTTTACCACAACTCTGCAGATAAATTGATCAGATAGCTAGCTAGCTTGAAAACCGCAAAATGACTCTAGACCAACGAAGGGGGTTGCCTTACCTTCCCTCGCAAACTGATCTACCATTTCGTTACCATGCACCCCATAATGACCACGCACCCAAATCAGCTTGACCTGGTTATCTTCTCCGAGTGATATCTTGCATTCCCAGAGTAACTTTTACCCAACTAACGGGGAGTAAAGTGCTAGTAGGGCTCCTCTGCTGTCAGATATGATCGCGATAATTATACCGTATATCAATCCGTGTTCTTCTTATGGCGTTGAAATGCAATAAATCAGACTTCACGAAACCATTTTAAGATTCCCGCATAAATTTGAAATTCGCAATTATCTGATCATCGCTTTTCACCCCGCGTGAAATTCGTTCTCCATAACATTATTCAAAGGCGAAGGCGAAGTTCTTGTGAACCACAAGAACAAGACCATAAATCGGGAGGTACAATGAAAAGGACGTTCCAGAAGAATCGAAATTTATTGTTCGACGCCTACTCTTTAACCCTGGAGCGGAAGTTTCGAAGCTAATTTTCAGAATATCTATTAGCAGGGCTCTCACATTTGTCCAGTTAAAAATCCACAGCCATACGTTCAAACCATTATTGGCTTATACATCATGGAGAATTTCAGTAATATACTGTTATGATTTCTGTAATGAATTTTTATTTCAACCAGATTGAATCGCGAAAACATATAATGATAACTGCTCTATGATGAAGTTCAGGTGTATGCTACAACTGGGCCTTCTTCTTTAATTTAACCAATTGTTGTTCTATAAACCATCAACATGTAAGATGAAAAGGTATATGCATTATCTTACATTTGATCCTTAGATCAGATTTTGGGGAAAAACATCATTTTACTCTCTGACAAATTGCAACTCTATCTTGATGGTTAAAGGAGGGTTGTTTTGGGTTGAAAGTTGGTGGGAGTAATAATAACCCTTTTATGACTGCACTGACACTCTACTGAAGATTGCAGCTCGAAGATCATCTCACAAGATTATTACTAAGACTGGTGTTAAGACAAAATTCATAAAAGCTCAATTATAAAATCAATATAGCAAAAACCATAAAATGACGGCTGTGCCAACAGACATTTTACAATTTAAATATATACGGCTTCACAAAAGTTAAGGAAGTTTCAAAAGTTGCCGATTCTGGTCAACCAAATTTTCATCTATGACAAATCAAATGGTTACTCTCTTATATCTGAATAGTTTTTTTGCTCCTCGTTTGATAACTTTTTCAGTTTCAGGCAAGTTGTTTCAAGTTAGTGAATGTGTGGTTTCCCGGCTCGTACATCGAAATCGAAAAACTGGAAACGTGACCGAAAGACCGAGAAGTGGACGCCCGAGATCTACCACTCATGCACAAGATCGGTTTCTGACTGTGTCTCCCGTAGGAAGCCTTTGAGTACTTACGCCTTTTTAACGCTACCGGAGTTTCGGTTTCGATTGAAACAGTTCGACTTCTATTGGAATGGATCAATGAGCAAGTGAATTGGAACGATCAATGGATGTCTGCATTGTTCACAGATGTGCCGAGATATGGACAGTTTTCAGATAGTCGGCGTGTTTGTTTCAATAGACGTATGTAATTCTTGGTGCTTGATGCTACCATGATTGCGCAGATTTAAATAGAGCAATTGCTTGACAATATTATTCCTTTGTTTCATGCTGCTATTGGGCCAAATCTATTATTTTTGGACGATAATTCGCCACCCCATCGTTCGAGAAATGACGATGAAGCTCTGGAAATCCATGGTATTCCACAATTGGCCTTGCTCCCTCAGTCGCCAGACCTCAATCCCATTGAACACGCTTGGGATCAGCTATAAAGAGCTTTAGATTCTCATCAACCAGCTCAACATACACTTCAAGAAATTAGACGGCTTTTATAGCAACTCTGGAGAGATCAAGGCTACTAGTGTTTCAAAATAATGATTTTTTTTCATTTCACAGATATGTTTCAGAGCTTGGGAGGGAAAACCCATTTAGTGATGAATCAACCTCCGAAAGTATCCTTTAACTGATGGCATTAATACAATTAACAGGAGATCATGGCAATTTAAACGACGATTTTCGTCACAAATTCATGCAGTCCTTATTCAGCGGTGCCATATTAGGGGGGCGGGGGTGAGGTAGAACAATTAACATCGCCAATCTGCTCGCGGTGATCTCGGCAGCGCGTGAGCCGCCGGCATTGTTAATTTATTTTTGCGAGCGAGTCCGGGTGTTAATTGATGTGGCGCGCAGAAGAGCCACTATCGCGATATGCTAATGCACCTCCCGGATCCCAGTGCGCTTTGCATAGTAACCGACAATTAGAACCGTATATTTACTTTTGTATCTTTAATTGTATAATTGATAAATTGGTGGTGAACGTATCGGTCGGCCCTTCGCTTTTAATTTGAATATAAATCGTTTTCGAACACCACACCTGTGAGGACTTACTTGAAATTAATGTTTGTCACTTCAACATAAAAATCCCTATATTTAAAAGAAAAGGCAAGAACTAATTTATATAAAAATAATTCAGCACCTTCCGAAGATGTTGCTAAAAGAATCAACTAAATAAATGAAAAAAAGTTAGAAAGGATGCACAAAATGAATGTATATAATTTCCGTATGAAGTCAAAAAAACCATTTACATCAAAAACAATTTCACCGGTTCAATATCTGAAAATTATTATCGAAAAATATTTTGAATAAAAAGTATTTTAACAGGCAACAAGAACACAATAATTTTGTCCATTAAAAAATATTTTGAAATGGACATAAATTCAGGCGCGTAATGAAATGTAATACTTCTCATCATGAAAAGGTTTCTTTCTGGGTTTTCTCTCCCAAACTCTGAAAAATATCTATAAAATAAAAATTGAGTATTTTGTGATTTGCTTCTGCGTAAGAAACAAAAGATGTTTATCAGAAGCAAGCACTTGAACAATGTTGCCTAACAAACAACAACGAAACATCATCAACGAAGAAACAACTATATCGTAACGTTTCGGTGTCTATATCAGACTCCTTCGTCAGACGCTTAATGAAAATCTTTAGAATTATTTTGTGATTGCTTCTGACAAATATCTTGTGTTTCTTATGCAGAAGCAAATCACAAAATAATTAATTTTTATTTTATAGATATTTTTCAGAGTTTGGGAGAGAAAACCCAGAAGGAAACTTTTCATAATGAGTATACCTCCCACAGTATCCTATAATGATTACGTAATACTTCTCCTCTGCAAAAAATAATATATTATTATTTCAACGCACTAGTGCAGGATGAACGTTTAGTGATGCAGTTTATTGAATTGATGAAGATGAATTACATTTTGTGATTATGTAATTGATTACATAATGTAATTCATCTTGATCATTTTTAAAGAAGGTTTAAAAACTTGAGATTTGTCATATTGCCCACTTGTACCAAGAAAATATGATTTTTCCCAAATGTCTGTAATTTTCAATTTTTTTCAACAATAAAAGTCGTAAATACGAAAGGGCAGAAGACGGTTCAATCACTTATTGCGGAATATGGAGCCATATTGCTGGTCAAAGTATTTAGAGTGTAATTTTCGAGGAAAATAGAATATGTCTGAAATTTATACTGTTTAATATTCAGGCATATTTTGTTTTCTGTATTTTTTGCTCGTATGTTCTGGGAAACATCGCGTTATCATTTTGCCCAAATATCTGTAATTTTCGAATTCATTGCCGCAAATGGTCCCAACGAATGGGTTCTACTCCCTGAAGAAGAATTCGAGGTCAAATTTGATTTTTTTCCGGCCGTTCGGCCTTTTCCACGATAACTAGAGAACGGACAGAGATAGCGACTTGAAATTTTCAGGCTAGGTGGCGCATCCCAACACGACGGACAGCTTCGTTAATGGGCATAATTGGCCCAATGGTTTCCGAGTAATAATTTTGTTTTCAACCAATACAAACACGATCGAACTGAAACTTGGTGAGTAGTTGTAGACTACAAACCTAAGGACGTTTCTTAAATTTTTTGAGAATCGTATCACTAGAAAATTTTGAAAAAATATTATTTATGTCACGATAACCTGAGAATGGGGAGAGATGGCGACTTGAAATTTTCTGGTTAGGTTGTGCATCTGAATGCGACATTTGAGTTCGTTTATAGGCATAATCGGCCAAACGGTTTTGAATTTATACCTATCTAAAATTTGGTTGTTATTTCCGCAATAACTCGAAAAATACAAAACCGATCCAACTCGAACATAGTTATTAGTTTTAGAATGCCAACACGAAAATTCTCGGGAATTTTCATGAGGATCGTAATACTAGAAAATCATTGAATATCATTGAAAAAATTCGATATATCAAAAACTATTCGTCCGACATCGCTGAAATTTCGCGAGATCCTTGAAACCTAACTATCTGACAAGTTGCAAGTTTGAACACGATCGGATCTATATTGTTGGAGATCCGAACAGCCTTGTGTGAGTTCAGTAGCTGGATGGGTGACTGTTGCCTCGATAACTTTCGAAGGAAAGGAGATAGTGACTTGCAATTTCCAGGGTAGATTGCGCATCTGAATGGGAGGGTTAAGTTCGTTTTTAAGCATAATCGTTCTAACGGTTTTGGAGTTATACCCACCTGAATATTATTTCCTCGATATCTCAAAAAAATAGACTTGATCGAAGTGAAGCTTGGTAACTAGTTGTAGAATATCGACATGAAGACGTGTGTACAATTTTGTGAGAACCGTACCCCTAGAAAATTAAAAATAAAAATCACGAAAAAGAAAATTGGTTCAAGCACTGATGTCACTTACGTCAGTGCTTGAACCCATTTTTTCTTTGTATGACAAATTTTCACAATCTCTGAACGTGATGTGAACTAAAGGGATTATTATTTTTGAATATGTCATGAGTTAATAAACAAGATATATAATTCACAATAAAAACACAGCCAAGTTCATAATAGCTGAATTATGAACAAGAGAAAGGTCCTTCAAAATCAACAATAGAGTTTTCTCATCATAACAGAAAATGGATTTTCCTGGAAACTACATAATGAATCTAAGTAAACGAATCATTCGTTGCTGTTAATTTTATTTCCTAAAAATGTCATTTTGATATACTAAGAAATATCAATGAAAGACCTTACTTTGACAGATTCACTTAAATGGATAAAAAGATGAAAAGATTTAGATTTGCAATGAACATTCTCTACATGCCCAGTGAATTTAATTATTTGATTGATGCACAACTAGAATCATTCGAAATTTTGATTTCTTGATAGAACAGATCTCTAATAACCATACATTTCAACACTGTACGGTGTTACAGATCAGTAAATTCAAATTCAAATCAGTCACATTCCACTGAAATTGCAAACCTTCAAGTTACCACCTTACAATAAATTACCAAATTTCAGACAGATCAACTCTGTATTTTTGGAATTGTTTTATTTATAATTTGATTTCAGGTGATACCCAATGCATTTTTCAACATGTTAACGCTGCCTTTATTCATACTCTATTTTATGCAGTGTTTCTTGTGGTTATGTGCGGCGTGAGTAGACAATGGAACATGCTCGCAAAAGATCCTGACTCTACGTCAGTTGCTTTTTTTGTGAATTAATCATTGCAGGATATATGTAAGAAATTGGTTCAAGTCCTGCCAACAGGAGCTTTGGCGCTCTCGTTCAAACTTTGACAAATCATTATCTCCGAAGTATTGTTTTCTCAGAGTTGGGAATGATATCAATGGATTATTGTGATAGAACTGCATAATAAGGAAAATTCAATTCAAATAATAGTTCATTTATCAAGATGATCAATCTTCAATGCTTCAATACTTCAAAAAATATCATTTAAAATAACAAGGAAAGTATCATCTAAATGTCTAGAGCAAGGCTGGAGAAAATCATAGCAGATTGTACATTTATTCCTGATATTGAGAAGGCAGAGGCTGATGAACAAATTATTATCTTTTCACAATTTAATAGTTCATACCACTAACACATTAATTTTGTATTATGAACCTTAACTCCAGAAAAAAATATTTGATACACAAATGTAGATCCATATTTCAGCATTTCTTTGCTAGCAACATTATAAAAATACTGTATATAGGAATATGTCTCACTACTTAAGGAAGTAAAAGGTAATATTTACCTCAGTGATTGATGATTTCATTATGTTCTTCTTTCCTATTGCCTTCATAAACTACATCATTGAAATGATCCAATTCTAAATCTTCTGACACATCATCCCGAATTTATACATAAATTATTCAATATGCAACCAGTCAACATTATTTTCGGTTTCAGAACAGTCTTATATAAATTCAAGCTAGGATTCTTGTTTACCAGCAAAAAATATTTTCAAACTACGAATTGACATTTACGAACAGTGAACACAGACAGTTAGAATTCGCATTCTGTGAATACATAGAACTGATGTATTATGGACATTTTAAAAATCATATCTCCGAAAGTATTAGCTTGTTAGAGTTGAAAATGATATCAATGGACTCTTATCATGCAACTGCATCTTAAAAAAAAATTAATTCAAAAGTTGCAATGTAAAAAAAATTGTTTTGATACTCCGAAACCATTAGGCGGATTTAGCCCAATAACGAACTTAACCGATATATTTATGTCCCAAACCTACTCTGAAAATTTCAATTGTCTAGCTCATTCCGTTCGAGAGTTATCGTGTTAACGGCCGGATAGAATCGATTTCGACCACGGATTTTTGATCAGTGAGTCGAACCAAATCGACCATTTTCAGCCAAAAATTCGAAAATTACAGACATTTGGGCAAATTGATAAGCACTCTGTTCCGAGGAACAAGAGCGCCAAAAATGAGTTGTATTTCACACCTGTGATCGTGGAGGCTGTAATTAGCGCCCCAGATGATATAAACTACTAGATACCTTGAATATCAACATGAGTGTATTACCATCGTGTCAACAGCGTTAACGACCATAATTATGGTCATTTCCGTAAGGAAACTGCCGAAAATTAGTACCAGTTCCAACGACTAATTTGTTATTTGAACAAATATAACAATGGGCTCATCCAAATTGTCCCAAAACAAATTTTCACAAGTGTGGTCTCCTCGGTTATAATTCTCTTTATTAGTAATCCTTAGCGAGATACAGTAGTACTTTGAGCTCTCTCAATGCGAGAGCCGTGACTATTTAAATATACCAGAATATAGAATATTCTCCGACACTATCTTACGTTCTGGTCTATGAAAAATTTGGTCAGTATACCCACCTAATGAAAATCGAACTAGGACATTAATTAGGAGGATGATAAACATCTTCCCAGTAGATCCAATATATTAACGAATAATGGAAACACTACACTATCGTGTGTGGTCCTCACCAAACTACACTCTTTTATGTAAATAGTCTTAAATTCGGGCATGTTGTCGTTATTCACACGGCATTGTGACAGAAATGCCGCCATCCCTCAACTCTTAAACGCTACCGGAATAAGAATATTGGACGGGAGACGTCCATTGTCCCCCTAATGCCCCATTTGTCCGTAATGTGGGCATTGGTGGGGTCTTAGCTGGAGATGATACGGGCTACGATCTGGATATGGGTTACGACAAAATACGGTCTTAAATTCTGATTTATGGAACTGTGACGAAATCCGAAGAGATAAGCTTTGGGAACTTGAAACCGAGGCTGATCTGGAAAGCCACCGTGCTACGCTGTTGATGTACCGTCGTCATTATGGTAATTGGTCATTTTACAATGATGTTTTGTCGTTGTGCGTCAGGTGAGTGGTACAGACCACATTAGTTAGGTTTGAATCATTCTCTTGGCGGGAGATCCGTATTAAAATTTTTTAACATGGAATTTCAACTTTGAGATGAAACCACCCTATTTAAAAAAGAATGTTAGTACAGACACCACATCACTCAATAAGTCCGTAGGGTGACACATAGATGGCGTTGCTGTGTAATAATCCATATGATTTGTAGAAAGTACTAACCTTAAAAAGATATCTGTCAAAATTTCATGACATTCCGACGATACCTTTGAGTTTTTCAAAAAAATGAATTCAAAGCAATTTCGTGTGTTGATTCATCATTGCTCTTTGACGGGTAAAAATACCATCACAGCCAAAGCATTGCTTGATAAGAGTTATCCGGACTCTGCCCCATCGAGGCAAACGGTGGCGAAGTGGTTTGCTGATTTTAACCAACGACCAACCTCTAAAGGTTGTCTCAGAATATATCTACCACAAAATTCAACTTGGTAAGGAAAATCAATCTTCTGACATCCCAAGAAGAATAGGCCTCTCCCGGGCAGCTTTTGGCCGACTAGGATTTATCCTTAAATGTAGTGGATTCCCTATAAATCTGAAAACGAAAGTATTAGATGCGTACGTGATGCCGGTTCTCACACATACGGACTAGAGACAATGGCAATTACCCGCAAAATCGCCAATAAACTGCAAACCACCCAACGAGCAATGGAGAGGGCTATGGTTGGAATCACTTTAAGGGATAGAGTCCACAATGAAGAAATTCGCAGAAGAACCAAAGTGACAGATGTACTGAGGCTTGTGGCACAACTGAAATGGAGATGGGCTGGGTATGTGGCAAGGCAGGACGACCACAAGTGGGCACATAGGATACTAGTTTGGCGCCCAAGAGATACCAAACGAACCGTTGGTAGGACTCAGAGACGATGGCGAGACGATATCCAGAATGTTTCTGGATCCGGACTGCTAGGAATAGGAAGACGTGGAAGGATTTGGAGGAGGCCTAGATCCAGGAGTGGATAAATACGGGCTGAGAAGATACGTTCCTTAATGTTTCACCTCGAGCTTTGAATCACACTGTATACAGGGTGAGTCTTTGACCACTGCATTCATTATAACCAAAGATTCCTCTCATCAAATGAAACACTTTTTTCATTGACCATTTTTCCAGATTCGGCTCAGGTAAAAAGTTACAAGCGTTTAAAGATTTCACAATGTGCTAATACACTCCCGCATATAAATTATCTATGACATTGTTGGCGAACGAGAATAAGGCATGGTAACGTGGTTTACAGCTTGATTCGGGATTCCAACGCTCAAGGACGGATCCAAAAAAGTAGTGAAATTTCTGGAGTTTTCCATTTTAAAACATTCAATGAAGAATATCTCGAAAACGGTGCGTTTAAGGATAAATGATGAAGAATAATATAATGTTTTAAAATGATGGAATATTCTTGAAATGACTCAAGAAAAATTTTATATGCTTTCTTTATGCTAATTTCGTTTTGTTTTATGAATCCACGAGTCCATAACTAGAAAACCAGTAGAAGTAGAAAATAACTAATATTTGGAAAATATGTATCATAGTTATAGGAAACTTTACGCCAACATTCATTTTATTCGAAAAAAGGAAGTCAAAGCTACAAAATAAAAACTAATTTTTTTTCAAAATTTCAACAGCCTGTATCTTTTTACCTGAGCTGAATTTAGAAAAATGTTAAATGAAAAAAATGGGTTCAAGCCCTGTGGACAGGAGCTTTCTGGCGCTCTAGTTCAAACAGACAAATTATATCTGGTATTGGTTTCTCAGAGTTGGGAATTATATCAATGTATTCATATGATAGAACTGCATCAAAAAGGAAATTCAATTCAAATAATAGTTTATTTATCAAGATTAAATGAGCAATCATGAGAATGAGAACTGCACCACATTTTCAAATTTTTTTTTGACACTTTGCGGTAATCTGGTCAATACAAAACTTCACATGCGTATAAAGGTCATGATTCTACAATTTGGTGCTAAATTTCAGATAGATCGAGTGATCGGTTTCGGAAATATTCATAAAAAATATTTTTACTAAAATCAGCCATAACTCCGAAACACCTTGATGGTTTTCGCCCATTAACGAACTTGTCCGAGATATTTACGCTCCAAAACCACCTTGCAATTTTCAATCCGCTAACTCCTTTCGTTCGAGAGTTATCGTGCCTACGGCCGGTCGGCCGGCCGGACAGAATCGATTTCGCACTCGGATTCTTGATCAGTGAGTCGAACCAAATCATTTGAGACCATTTTCAGCCAAAAATTCCAAAATTACAGATACTTGGGCAAATTGATAAGCAATCTGGAGGAACTAGAGCGCCAAAAAAACAAGTTTCGTATGACAATTTCCCAAAACAGGTTTAAAGTACCTACAAATAGTAGGTATTCCATAAAACATGTATAAAATAATAAATTACCTTGTAATCGATCAAAAATTTCCTGATCTACGTTCACAAAATTTTCCCCTCTCTCGAACTACAGAATTATGCTTTCAATATTTACGTAATATTTTCAAACATTTTCGGGTGAGGTCCCCGTTGCATCGCTAAAATACGAGTATTTCAACCCCAATATTCTTGAAGTTACAATATTCCCTTCTGTCAAGTTGACTTTATGAAAATTCATACATAGAATATACATAGAATAATTATATCAATCTGTGAAATACGATTTACATTGAAATTTTGAAAAATCATATCTCCGAAAGTATTAGTTTGTAAGAGTTAAAAATGATATGAATGGAATCTTATGATAAAACTGCTTATTAAAAAAAATTTAATTTGGAATTTGTTTTGTAAAAAAAAAATTTTTTTTTTATTACTCCGAAACCTTCGGTCCGATTTTGCCCAGTAACGAACTTAGCCGAGATATTAATCCCCCAAACCTACTCTGAAAATTTCAACTCTCTAGCTCATTCTGTTCGAGAGTTATCGTGCCTACGGCCGGACGGCCGGCCAGACAGAATGAATTTCGACCACGGATTCTTGATCAGTGAGTCGAACCAAATCGTTTAAGACCATTTTCATCGAAATATTCGAAAATTACAGACATTTGGGCAAATTGATAAGCACTCAGTTCCGAGGAACTAGAGCGCCAAAAAGTGTTTCATTTGATGAGAGGAATCTTTGGTTAAAATTAAAGCAGTGGTCAAAGACTTACCCTGTATATTCTGTAAATATTCATGAAAATTAAATCATCATTGATTTTCCTCAACCTTGATAGGTAATACAAATAAAGAATCCATTACACCATCTCGGAGCTACGTCCGTAAAGGTACGAAAAGTGCAAAGCTCCCATACGCGGCACTTTATTTGCCGCGATGCCAATTAGCCGCAGCATATTTTCTGCGGCCGGCATTTCGAGCAAACTCACCACTTATAAATTATGCTAAGTGTTTTATCAGTCAGTCGCATGTTCGGTACGAAAAGCGAGAAAACCGAACCCGATCTACATGGGTTTCAACACGGATCCGCCGCTTAATCCATATAAGATCAAATCTGCTCATCCCGGGATTTTTAGCAGAATAAAAAAGAAGAGTGGAAATCGTGCGAAACGGTCACGAACCGCTCTTGCCTGGTTGGAGAGCATATTAGAATATGCCATTAAATTGATCAGATATAATGAAAATGTGAACGGGTGCATTGTCTGGGAAGCATGGTCTATTTTATGAAGGAATTATATCTTAGTTCGTCCCATCTAGTTCTTCTCACGAATGAATTTTATCTGGAAATTGTGGCTGATCTTGTTGTGGTTGAAAATTAAATAAATATTGTATGAGTGCGATGTGGGGACTGTTATTTATAATGTTCTTCAGGAGAACGCAAGGTTAAATGGTTATTGTTCTCGATGGTATACCTGTAGAACATACACACAAAAAAACATGTAAAATGTGGAAAACCCAAATGGAATAAATTCATTATCTTGGTTATTGTACATATTCATGGAAAATCCCGAAACATATCAAATTCAAACCCCTAAGAAAGACAGGTACGACCCCCAACTATTCAAATAGTTGAACCGTTTGCAAGGTCGCGTCATTCTCTATTCAAAAATACTATAACTTCCATAATTATTAGAAAACTCAAAATAGAAAAAAATAAATCAATGTGATTACCGAGATTCCAAATAAAATTCCCTTGAATATTCCCAAATATTATTACAATAATACTAAACTTATTTGCCTTCAAGATGTGATAGAAAGAAAATGAAAAACAACCATAACATCGTTCGATTAACTGAAATGCAAAAAATATCAATTTCACAAATGATTGGATACGGTCATAAATTTGTACTTAGTATAGTAACCAATCAAATAACTTAATTTTGAGTCATGTGTTAAATTTCATCCAATCACCTCTGGATTACTGCGATAATACCAAAATGCATAGAATAACAAGGTGTCGACACTCCCTGCTAATTCCTGTTAAAATTTTCGGCCGAAAAACGGACTTAGAACTGTCAAATCACGTACTTTATGTACTACTTCACTTAATTAACGATGGTGCCGCTAGAGAAGATTCTGACAAGCGAGTAAATGAAAACTGACAAGCGATAAAGTTCACTTTCCACCGGTGCTAGTTCGTAAATCCAAATTGAAAGAATATAATTAAGCAGTTTATTGAAAAATCAATTCACTTTTTGATTAATCAGACATCTGTTCGGTCAATTAAATGTAAACGCCATTTGTTTGGAACAGAAATTTCATCTTGTCAAGACATAACGAGTTCAAATAAGGGATTTATCAGTAAAGGAGTTTCTTTGGAACATTTTGAATGGAACTGTAAATGAAGAAACATATGAAATCATTATTTTTCCATTACAAAAGATCACATCCAATGTCATTAGAATGTAAGCATTTAATTTATTTTCTATAATACCTCTACAAAATATCTTTCGATATCATATTATTATTCAAATGTATTGATTACCTTTATCATGTGAGGCTCATTTAAATTAAGCATTTTACTTATTATTTTCGATATATAATTTGAAACTTCATAAAAACATTCTCATGTATACAGCATTTTTTCAGACACCCAATACCTCTTGACAACTTTTTATGTTCTCAGCAATTAGATTGCAAAATATATTTGATTCGATAGCTATTATTCAGAACAAAGTATACTGATGAAATATCGAAAAATGATTCATTAAATTGATAAACTGAACAAATAGAGGGTAGTGTAATACGTTTCAATCTTTTATTCAATATATATTCGTTAGAATAAAATTTTGTTTAAAAAAACTATATTCGCATAAAAAGGAAGTATATTCGAAATAAAAATAGTATTTGATTAAAATGGTTCTGGATACTCGTTCAGAGTTCACACAGCAAACATTTGGCTTACTATCGGCGCGGAAAACAAGGACGTTGAACAAAATACTCAATTTCAGCAAACGGTACGACTTTCCACAAGAAACTAGAATAAACAAAGATTCGAATTTAATTTGACATGTCGATAATTTTGTCCATAAAATGTCTACTGCCGACATCTATCGGCGAAAACTGAAGTAGAACAAAATCCTTGTATTTTGACAGTATTTGGACCGCAAGTCGGCCGAAAATATGTCAAAGAGTGTCTTCACCATGTATTCTATGCATCTATGATAATACCCTACATTTGGTGTTTTGAGATTGACAATCAATTATTGTATTGAAAATTATTAAACGTCAGATTGACAATCAATTTTTTGAAATCTACAAAGTAAAACATTATCTCATCGAATACCACTCGGGCCTTGATAAATACTCATAACTTTGTCATAGAGAAACCTTCAAGCGTGTTGCTGAAGGTTAATAGCCCTCGGCCTCCAGCCATGGGCTATTATCAAGCAACACGCTCTCAGCATTCTCTATGACTGAATTATCTCGGTATTATCAAGGCCCTAGGGGTATTACTACTGAAAATTATTGAACGTCTGACTCACAATCAATTTTTTCAAATCTACAAGGTAAATAATTATCTTATCGAATACCCCTCGGTCCTTGATAATACTCGAAATTTTGTCATAGAGAATCCTTGAAGCGTGTTGCTCAAGGATAATAGCCTTCAGCCTGGAGCTATTATCAAGCAACACGATTTCAGCATTCTCTATGACTCGGTATTATCAAGGCGCTAGAGGTATTACTACTGATAACACTCGACCACAAAATGAAGTCGCTTGTCTCATGAGAAATTTTCGAATTTGCCGCCTATAACCCAAGGAACAATAAGTATAATAGAGAAGCAGTTTCGCGAGTTTAGGCATGACGAGCAGATTGAAAAAGCAACTGCTAATACACCGTGTGAGGATGTGAAATAAGATGTGATGCTCAACTTCGAATAAAATCCACATAAATCGAGAAGAGATGCCTCCACGAAATTCAATGTCAGCCATACAACGATTCTAAACATATTAACAAAATAAAATGCATCCCTATAAAACGATACCTGACCAGGAGCTCTCGGAAGACGATTTTGATAGGAGAACTTATTCTTCTGAACAAATAATGGACATGTTGGATAACAATATTGGCCAATTAGTAGACGGTTTGCATTCTGATGATGGCACTTTTTCTCTCAACGGCCATGCTTATCATTGAAATGGCCGCCACTGGTCTACCGAAAATCCTCACTAAATGAGAGAGGAAAGTTTAATGGTTGGACAGGAAAGGTTCGAAGCAATATCAAAGGCTGCTTTTTCATTGAGGGCATTTTGAACGGCGATAAATATTTAGCACCTTCAAAATGATGTCGTTCTAACTTTGGCAAATTTATATCCTGATCTACGGAATACGATATGGTTCCAACAGGATGAAGCTCCACCACATTACCAACGCAAATCGGTGGATAGGAAGGCGAGGAACGATCTAATGATCAGCGCGATCCCCTGATCTTAACCCATTGGATTTCTTTTTATGGGGATATGTGAAGAAAATTGTGTACAAAACTAAACCCCTTGATTTTAATGACCAAAAGGATCGAATAACGCTTGCGATTAGGTCGATCACCTGAGATGGTCAATAATGTTGAAAGAAATTTTCATTTGAAGTTAAGGATGTTCCAAAACGTTCGTGATGAACACTTTGAACATCTACTTCATTTACATTCATAATATTTTTGCTACATTTTCTATTACATTTTAGTTTTTAATATTGTACCAAATTTCACCAATCACTTGATATCATCTTTGTAATAAACATGAAGGTGACGTTTCGGACACTAGATCAACAAAAATTAATTAATGCACTAAAATGTGGTGTTAAGTGAAATAATCCAGCTTGACCGGATTTTATACCGTGACAATCTTGAAGCCTGACAACCATAGATCAAAGTCTACAAACTTTTCGACTCATGTGGACATTTCTGTGGCGCCTCAGCCAGCGAACAGAATTTCTGATAGGCGCATTCTTCCAAACGCTGTCAACAAAGCCTAACAAGTTTTTCAGGCGAACAATCGACACCAGAAACCCCTTGAAATATTCATAAATTCCGACAATCAGACCGCGTAACCGACATCAGGGTCATCCCGACACCACCGCGGCCCGGCCCGACAAAAAACCTTCATTTTTACGAGCCGTTTCGTCTTCTGATCGCCACACGGGCAGGTGGATAAGCATCTGAAATTGTCCCCGATTGCCAAGATATGCCAGGCATCTGCAATGGAGCGCCCAGCATTCGTCTATCCCTTTCTAGGAATGCCGCGGGTCCTTTTGGACGGTGGAAGATAAGATCGCGAGAACCGAACCGAAGTTGAAATCTTTCGAATATTCCTGATATTACGGAGGGCATGCCGTTTGTGCGCACTGCGATCAAGCGGTTGGAATTAACCTGTTTTGGCATGAGTTGACTACGTCGGTTTGAACTCATTTCAGAAGAAAATAAAATCTACATTTTTCAATGATTTTTGACGGGCTATTGTATCTCAGTGAAAAAAGATCGCATCGCGGATTTAAAGAAAGCAATCTGAAGCTTCAAAACACTTATTTGTGAACTACCTACAGTAAAAAAAAATTCAGAGCTACGGTGTTTTTGAAATCAGAACAAAAAACGAATCCAAAATTTTACCATATTTTTCTCGGTCCACAGATAAGGAAAATGGTTATTCGTTTAAACCACCATATGGACTGGATACTGTATCCATTGATTTTTTTTTCTTTTACTGCTTGCGACATCCATTTGTCGCGGAGATATCTGAAATCAAACAAAAAAGGACACTTTTGTCTACAACCATCGGTATCTGGGCAACCAATAATCGTTCTAGAAATTGTGTGACAATTTCGGAAACCGGAATAAACTTCCTAGCAAAGTCTGTCACGACATTTGAATAAAAAAAATGTCCGCAATTTCAATTTAAAAAAGTAAAAATAAAGTGGGAAAGCCCTGTGGACCGGAGCTTTGGCACTCTTGTTCAAACTTTGACAAATCATATCTCCGAAAGTATTGGTTTCTCTGTGTTGGGAATGATATCAATTGATTTTTATGATATAACTGCATCATAAAAGAAATTAAATTCAAAAAAGTGTAATTTAAAAAATTTGGTCAAGCCCTGTGGACAGGAGCTTTGGCGGTCTTGTTCATACTTCGACAATTATTCATCTCCGAAATTATTGTTTTCTCAGAGTTGGGAATGATATCAATCGATTCTTATAATAGAACTGCATCAAAAACGAAACTAACATAAAATATAAATTACGAACTTATTCGAGATTTCCTCAAATTTCCTCTGAATATTATATTATATCAATTAAACCTTAGCCAATATTCCAGTTTTATTGTCACTGAATATATTCTGAATATATTTTCATCATCATATGGATTGACCAAGGGCATATAGGGTAGGGGTAATTATAATATCCAATAATTGTTCATTTTGCATTCAATCATATTTTGTTACAACAGAAATCAATATATTTGACATATCTCTCATAGGTAGATAAGATTATATGTATGAACAGTGAACACAGATAGAACACAGACAGATAGAATTTTCATTCTGTGATAACATAGAAGTACGATGTATTATTGAAATTTTGAAAAATCATATCTCCGAAAGTATTAGCTTGTTAACGTTGAAAAGGATATCTATGGATTCTTATGATGAAACTGCGTCTTAAAAAAATTTAATTTAGTAATAATTTAATTTTAATTAATTCGTAATGTAAAAAAAAAATGTTTTCGTTTCTTCGAAACCACCAGGCTGATTTTTGCCGAATAACGAACTTAGCCGAGATACTTATCTCTCAAACCTTCTCTGAAAATTTCAACGTTCTAGCTCATTCCGTTCGAGTGTTATCGTGTTAAGGGACGCACGGACAGAATCGATTTCGACCACGGATCAGTGAGTCAAACCAAATTGTTTGGGACCATTTTCTGCCAATAATTCGAAAATGACAGATATTTGAGCAAATTGCTAAGCACTCTGTTACCAGTAACAAGAGCGCCAAAAAGAACAAGAGCGCCAAAACTTATCAATCCGAAACCACCAGACCGATTCTATCCGATAACGAACTTATCCGAGATATTCATTCGTCAAATCTACACTGAAAATTATGTTATATCAATTGAAACTTAGCCAGTATTCCAGTTTTGTTTTTACTGGATATATTGTGAACCCACATTGACTAACTTACCAAAGTATATATTCCCATCATCATATCAATTATCCAACAGCATTATATTATCACCAAAAAAGTATAATATCATAGAATCCTCATAATTCTAAGATAGCTGAGGTTATTTCATTGGTCAGTTTGCATGCAATCATACTTTGTATTCTAGAACAGGAGGGCATTTTATATCAATAACGAACCAGAAATAAATTTCAGTTTTCTCTCATGGAAAAATAAGATGACATGTATGAACATAGATCATATAATAATTCATAGATATAACAACTAAATGCAGCATTCTGTGAAAATATAGAAGTACGATTTATTATTAAAATCAGTGGATTCTTATGGTGAAACTGCATCTTAAAAAAACTGAATTTGTAATTTGTAATGTTTTAAAAAAAATTTTTTTTCGTTAGTCCGAAACCTTCTGGCCGATTTTGCCCAATAACGAACTTAAGCGAGAAATTTATCTCCCAAACCTGCTCTAAAAATTTCAACTGTCTAGCTAGCATTGACCACGGATTCTTGATCAGTCGAACTAAATTGTTTTTGACCATTTTCATCCAAAAATTCGAAAGTCACGGACATTTGGGCAAATTGATAAGCACTCTGTTCCGAGGAAGAAGGGCGCGCCAATAACTTTTTCCCTTGATTTGGTAAATCGCCCATGTTTTAGGGAAACTGTCGAGATGTAAATTTGTAAATCTGTATATAGTGTATACAGGTTGTCCCAAAAATACCACGCGAAAGTGACACTGGAGATAGATTGGCATTATGTCTATCAGATAGCATCAACATGACCTCAGTAAAAGTCCGCTGGTTTTCGAGATATCACCACTGTTGCGTCCCATGACTTCACATGTTGGGAAGCGCTCATTTGTATTTCTAAACAAAGCAGCTCGCTTGTAAAACTTAAATGTTTTGGGTTAACTGGTTTATTTTTGCATGAGTGGTCTCACCCTTGGGTGGTCTCACCCTTGAAATTAATATTTTCCACGGAAAGATAATTGCAAGTAAAATATCTTGTAATACTTCAACCCTTGTAGAAGTATTTATGACCTATTTCCTGTGAAATATTGATAAAATGCATACAACAACTAACACATTGCCAGAGCTGTGAGTCCTTTGTCTAGATTCTAACCCATACAAAAATCTAGAATTTTCCGATTAGATCGCCACGGTTTTGGCTATTCTCTAAATCGAGGGCGTAGATTCCGAATCTGTAATTAGTTTTTCCGTATCTCGATTAATTTTGGTAATATGGCGAAAAATCCGACTGATTAGTCCATTTTCCGGAGGTAGAGCCAGAAATTGCGACTTTCTTCGTCATTGCTCCGAATCTAATCGAGATACGGAAAATCTAATTACAGATTCGTGATCTGCGTACCCGATGTAGTGAATAACCAAAGCCGCGTCGACCTAATCGGATACTAGAGAAAACTTTTTGGCGTTTGACGGATTCGCTCATTACCTAATATTTTCCGAACGGATAGAGATACAGAAAAAATAGATACAGAAATCTAAACGTCGTCCACCGACCAATCATCGGGGAAAATTTGGATATCGAGATGTGAAAATCATAGATTTCGGACGGGAAAGAAGAATTTTCCTTCGATTCCGGGTCAAAAATATTTCTAAGTGCCGACCCAAAAAATTTTTTTCATGGTATACGATACGGAGCTCGTGTCTAATTTAATCGAGGTCGCTGATCACGAATATGTAATTAGTTTTTCCCTAAGTGGCGTACTTTGGGAAAATTTTCTCTTAAAATGAAAAAATTGACGAAAATAGGTCAATTTTGGAACTTTCCACCGCCCAAAAAAATCGGAGTAGGCTGTTGCTGATTTTTTACGTCATATTTGGATCCTTTATCTATCGAATCATCCGAACAATAAATGTCCAGGTCGTACGCTTCGGACATTATGATTTTTTTTCCCGAGGGTCTATTTTTCGGAAAATTCTTTCCGCGATATTTCCTCGGAAAATTTTCGTAATAAATATCTGATGGTAGATTCGGAATCTACGGCCCCGAATCTATAAGAATAAGTACCCGTTTCATAGTTTTGCGTCAAAAATTTTTATTAATTGTATTAAAAAATTGCCAAAATTCGACCGGTCTCCGATTTCGATGCAAATTACGTCATTTACTAATTCGGGACCGTAGATTACGAATATATGATCGGATTTTTCATTAGAGAATTTTCCGCGGAAATACCGCGAAATGAATTTTCCGAAAAACAGACCCTTGGGAAAAAAATCATAATTTCCGAATAGTACGGCCTGGACATTTTCATTTTGGATTATTCAGTAGATAAAGGATCCATATATGAGGGCAAAAATCAACAACACCTTACTCCGATTTTTTTGGGCGGTGTGAACTTCCAAAATTGACCTATTTTCGTCCATTTTTTCACTCTAAGTGAAAATTTTCCCAAAGTACGCCACTTAGGGAAAAACTAATTGCATATTCGTGATCAGCGACCTCGATTTAACTAGACACGAGCTCCGTATCGATATACCATGAAAAAATTTTTTTGGGTCGGGCAAATATTTTTGACCCGGAATCGAAGGAAAATTCTTCTTTCCCGTCCGAAATCTATGATTTTCACATCTTGATATCCAAATTTTCTCCGATGATTGGTCGGTGGACGACGTTTAGATTTATGTATCTATTTCCTCTGTATCTCTATCCGTTCGGAAAATATTAGGAAATGAGTAAATCCGTCAAACGCCAAAAAGTTTTCTCTAGTATCTAACCCAGGGGTCACCAATTAGTTTCATTGGAGGTCCGTTCACAAAATCTGTATATCTGTCGCGGGTCGTTGATAGCATTATGATGGCATAAGTATTTGACTAGCAGTTAATCTAAATCCAATATCTATAATTAGTAAATAAAACGAAAAGTTATCTGAATTTTTTTATTCAAGAATACATGTTTTCTGGAAAAATGGTCCGCAAAAAAAAGGTTCGCGATCCGCATCCGGACCGCGGTCCGCCATTTGGTGACCCCTGGTCTAGACTATTCGAAGACCCCTAGTCTGTGAAAGTCGGACCGGTTTCCATGTTACAAAACAATGAATGTGGGAGCGAGATAGCCGATAAGGGTTTTGGTTTTTTTTAATAAGTAGCAATTCTGGTTCTGATTAAAAAAAATTGGTATTGTTGTATCATTTTGAAAAGGGCATGAAATGGACCAGTTTTTGCGATTATTTGTCAATTCAGTCTGATATAATTTTTTTTCACAGCAGTCAGTCAAACTTAAGTTAACGATTTAACTTCGGCATAAAATACAACAAGTTAGACATTTTTTGAAGGATTTTGTTCTAGTTGTCGGTTAAGTTATTACTTCATTGTTTAAAGCAACTATTCAGGATAGCCTAGGTAAAAAAAAACATGAGTTTGAAGTAATTTCTAGCAATGCTAGGCGATAAAAGACCGAAAACTGGAGATTTTTAAAAAATACACAAAAGTGGTGATATCTCGAAAACCAGCGGACTTTTACTGAGGTCATGTTGATGCTATCTGATAGACCTAATGCCAATCTATCTCCAGTGTCACTTTCGCGTGGTATTTTTGGGACACCCTGTATGTGTAAATCTTCAGATTTACAGTTCTCTCAAATCTATTTTTTTTTAAGAATCACACAGACATGCACACACACACATCCACGAGAAGCGAAAATCGGACCGTCATAATTTTCACCTTTTTTGGCGCGCTGTTCTGTGAACAGAGTCATTATTTAAATTGAAATTGCGGACGAAAAAGAACTATTGTTTCGAATGTCTTGACAGATTTGACTAGAACATTCGTTCTTGCTTCCCAATATATCAATCAATTTTGTGTACAATCATTGGTTGCTGCGATACCGATGGATGAAGACGAAGGGTCATTTTTTGTATGATTTCGGATATCTCTGCGACAAACGGACGTAGCAAGCCTTAAAAGAAGAGAAATTCAAGCTGGACAAATAGGATATCTGATCGATATGGTGGATCAACTGAAAAACATTTTCCGCTGTTCGAGTATCGGAGAAAAGAAGGTTTAAAATTTGGAAATTTTCATTGAAAAATTAGGATTTTACATTTGTTCCTCCAAATAGCTCGCAAAAGCTACTGATATCGACATAGTCTTTTTAAAATTGATTAAAACATTTTCTGTGTGTGTTATGAAACATATTTTGACTCCACCTTAACGTGAAAACTGTACTGGAACAAATGATTGAACAGGAATGTTTGTCACCCAAAACAAATAATTTGATGAAACTCAGATCGTTAACAAAAAATTATAAAAATTCAAGAATAAACGCATAAACTAATTTAATATGCAAATTGTTCATTAGATCGTCAGCCCATCTTTACGAAATACATATACATATCAGACAGTTGGTTCGAAGAAGGCATTCTTGAAATACTTACCACGGTCCTTGACGTATTTCGGAAATCCATTCCAATCAGATGCGAAGCGAATTTTAATGAAAATTTATTAAAGGAACCCTTCGACGTAAACAAGCTTTCGGTCGTGACAAACAGGTGCAATTTGATAGGGTTTCTGAATGAGCAGTATACAGATAATGAAGGTTGTGCTTGACATTTCTTCGATTCCATTTGTGAAACGTGAATATCTCGTGAAATCTTAAGAATTAATTGATCAGAATTCAAATGAAGACATAAGGAAATGACTTATTGATATCTTCTAGGGTCATAGAATTTGAAAAACGTATGTATTCATTTCGAATAAAAAGTATAATTCTAATATAATTATTATCAATACCCTCCTATCAAAATCGCCTTCCGAGTGCTCCTGGGTTGGTATCATTCAATAGGGATGTTCTGTTGTTCAGAATGTTTAGAATATATGCATCGCTGACATTGATTGTTGTGGAGGCATATCTACTCGATTTATGTGGATTTTCTTCTCAAGTCAAGCATCACATCTAATTTCACATCCTCAATCAGTGTATTAGTAGCTGCTGTTTTGATCTGCCTTACCTGCCTAAACTCACGAAACAGCTTCTCTATTTTACTTATTGTCCCTGGGGTCATAAGCGGCAAATTAGGAAATTTCTCATGAAACAAGTGAATTATTTCTTTTTGTGTTCGGGTGTTATCGCCGTAACCGATCGTTTGTAAAATTGTTATTTTGTGCATTTCCGTTAATCGAACCATTATTCAAAATTGAAGTTGATGAATTTCAAACACAAATTAGACAAGTTATAAGCTAGTTATCAGCACAAAAAAAATTTGGAAGGTGTTCTAAAGAATCTAGCATTGTCACATAAAGTGTTTCACCTAATTTTCATGGTACTAACTGGAAAACACAATTTTATGGTTTTTTCTTCATTATCTTTCTATCACATCTTGAACGAAAACAAGTTTAGTAATATTGAAACAAGACTTGTTGTTGAATTTCAGTAATCGCATGATTTTATTTTTTTTTTATTTTGAGTTTTGCAATAAACATGAAAGTGATAACATTTCTGAATAGAGAATAACGCGACCTTTCAAACGATGTATCACAAGCCCATACTTCCAATTGGGAAAATTGGGGGTTGTACCTGTCTTTCGAAGGGGGTTGAAGGTAGGGTTCACATTTTTATGAAGAAGAATGACAATTTAAAATTTGAATTTGACGTGTTTGGGGATTTTCCATAAATATGTACAGTAACCAAGATAATGCATTTCTTCCATTGGGATTTTCCACACTGTATACATGTGTTCAAATTATTTAACAAATCCATTATAACCATATTCAACTCGTCTCGACCCGTGACAGGCATGACATTTCTATTTCTTTAAACTCAAACTTCGTCATGAAATTCGGTCTATAGGCGTCAAAAATCAAAAACCTTTGAGAACGTTGTTGTTCGAGTGTAAAGTCATAGGATCCTTTCGAAATTCGAAGTCTTCGTGTCGGTATTTCTCAACTAACTAGCGGGCTTTAATTAGTTCAGATCAGTGTTTCTCGAGTTAATATGAAAACAAAATTTCAGAGGGCTATAACTCCGCAACTACTTGGCGGATTCTGCCATCTTAACCGGCATATTTGGACTCAACATATACACTGCAAATTTCAACTCTAACTCTTTTCATTCGAGAGGGCCGGCCGGACAGAACTAAATCCACAGACTGATCATTAGGGTCCATTCTCGGTCAAAAAATCGAAAATTACAGACACTGGTAGGGCTTCACACGAGACGAGAGTAGCCGAGAGTATAAAAATCTCGTCTCGCTCTCGCCAATTCCCAAAAAATTAAGTCTCGTTATCAGTTGTCTCGTCTCGTCTCGCTTAATTCTGAATAACGATAATATCAATTATAATATATAAACGAAATGATATACAATAATGAATAATTTTGTAAAGCTATATTTATTACGCTCTTGTACAAAAATATTTGTACATGTACATATTATTTTTAATTTTAAACAATGATAATTTCAACTTTTAAATTACTCGATGACCAAAAATTCAAACATGATCACACTTGCATCACATCAGTTTTCGATGATGTACGTGTTTTTGCCATGATCATACCTGCTGTGGAAAATAATCTTTCAGAAGATACGGATGCAGCCATTAATAAATCGTCGGCCATCTTGGAAAGTGTAGGAAGTACTTTTTCATCACTCTCCACCACTTCAAAATATTTTGATTCCTATTTGCTCTTTCTAACAGCAAATATTCTTCTAACTGAGCTTTCCAATATTTCGAAAGTTTTGCTGATGTTTTAAATAGGCTATCGATGTCGATACATGTTTTAATAGAATTGAACAATTTGGTATGGTTTTCAAAGAATACGTTCCCAGTGGGTAGATCATTGAGGGTGTTCTTGGCGTATCCCTCATAACACTTTTTGAAACATTGGATAGCTTCATTTCTTTATCAGTTTTATTATACGTAGTTCCACAGATGTATACAATATTGTTCACATCTTCACTACAAGGAGCACAAGAGAATAAATTTCTCCAGATGTTCAGATAGAGACGAAATGTTCAAAGCATTGTCCGTTAAATATTGAATTCATAATGGCATCCGTTTTAATGGTTGTGAATTCTATTTTTTCTTGAAAAATAATCTCAATTTTCGCAAGGTCATAACGAATTAATAATCTTCCGAAAAATCGTGTATTTCTAGTACGATCCATGCATAATATAGACAAAATATATTGGTAATTATAGTGGAAACTCTTCAAATTCAATTGTTTACCGTGGGTGTCGAAAAAGATCGGGTCGTATATAAAACTTCATACGAAAAATTTAACGAGACCAAAAACGAGACTCTCGTGTATGTGTTCTCGGTATCACCTATAATATTTTTGAAAACGTCTCGTCTCGTCTCGCTTTTACGAGACGAGAAAAATCTCGCTCTCGCGTGAAGCCCTAGAGACAGGGACATGTTGATAGGCGATGTGTTCAGGAGAACACGCGCACCAAAAAACCTACCTGGAGAATTCCGGACAAGAATCATTCCGAAAAAAACCCACCCACTACAGGTCTGTTAATAAACATTATTAATATTCTCTCTTCGGTTTCCAACATGCCATGATGAACCCCACGCCCCAGCCAGAATTAAATTCTTGTTTCCCAGAACGATACCACATAAATATCTGCTACTTGATTCCAACCCCATTCCGATTCGAGTTTTACACAGCAATATGTAGGTTTTCCTTACGTGAAATATAATATCCAATATTGTAACTCATTTTATATTGTTCGCGTGACACTTCGAATAATTCCACGGACTATAAAAAATGAGTTATTCTCGGTTGGACTTACCTTCTAGGCCGCGTTATGTGACTTCTGCCATAAAATTTGACTCACCTGGAACATAAAAGGAATCAATTAATTCAAGCGCGACGTGATAGAGAAAAACTCTGGGAAAAATTGGGTTTAAGGAATACAGATGCAATTACTCAAAAATGTTCGCCCACCGCGTACATATACATTGATTTGATGGTCTTTTTCATGCAAAACGACCATTCAATATATTGTTATGGTTTATTGTCCCTACTATTTATTGGAAGAATAAATCATTTGCGTCTTTATAGAAAAGTTGGGGAACACTGACAGCAGCTAAAGATATTAACTGTATTAAAAATTTTGATCTTTTAGGAGTAGTTAGAAATTGTCAAAGGGTGCAATTACTAAGATTTGTTTTTGTTAGGATATATTAGAAAAAGTATGGAGGATTGTATATAATAACATGTTTAGAACTCATAACTGCAATTATAATTAGTAATCATTGAAGGATACTGTGGGGGGTATATTCATCATTGAATGGTTTCTTTCTGGGTTTTCTCTCGCAAACTCTGAAAAATATCTATAAATTAAAAAATTAATTATTTTGTGATTTGCTTCTGCGTAAGAATCACAAGATATTTTTCAGAAGCAATCAATCGAACAATGTTGCCTAACAAATAACAACGAAACAACTTCGACGAAGAAACAACTATATCGTAACGTTTCGGAGTCTATATCAGACTCCTTCGTCAGACGCTTAACGAAAAAATCTTCAGAATTATTTTGTTTGTTGAATTAGAATAATATAAATAACGAAGTAGTTTATGGAAACAAGAAAAAGTGAGTTGAGGAGTGAAATTATTTTGTTAGGAAGATAAGTCGGACCTTTTGGAAGTAGGAGACAAAAAGGATATAGGTACAGGCTCTAAAAGAAAAATAGAGCTGAAATTAGAATCAATATAAAGAGCAGATTATTATTATGATCTTCAAATACTGTCAATGTGATAATTTTCAAATTTCAGAATAACTATCATAAAAAAATAATTCTGAAGATTTTCGTTTAGTGTCTGAAGAAGGAGTGATATTGTTGTTTTATCGTTAATGGTGTTTCATTATTATTTGTTAGGCAACACTGTGAGATAGATTGCTTCTGAAAAATATATTTTATTTTTAACACAGATAATTTTTTTTACCATTGATATTTTTCAGAGTATGTGTGAGAAAACCCAAAAGGAATCATTTAATAATGAATATAACTCTCAAAGTATCTTTAAATGATTATCCAAAGATTAAATTATTCTGAGGTGAATAAAATAAGAGAAAAGGAAAGAAATAATATGAAAAGAAGATAGAAAATAATTGGGGAAGGAAGCTAGAAAGGAACAGAAGAGGTATCACTGGTTTGTGGAAGGGGGAAGATAATAATTAGAAGAGTAAGAACTGGTTTTTGGAAAGGAGAAGAAAATAAGAGAAAAGACAAGAAATTAATAGTAAAGATATTTAAGTATCTTGGAACGAAGAATATTATATTAGGTTAGTTACAGTAATAAGAGTAATATTAAGTTTTGCAGTTGTTCAGTAGATTATTTTGCTGTTAAATACTCCACAAAAATTCAGGAAATTTAATTTTATTCAATAAAAGAAAGAACTCTCCCTCACATTACATGCACAAAATTCTGTTTAACGTTAAGCATTTGTTTTGCCTAATTGTAAGTAATTTTCGAATTTTTCCCCGAAAGTGGTCTCTAACGATTAGGTTCGACCTACTGATGGAGAATTCGAGGTCAAATTTGTTGCCACGATAACTTTCGAAAAGGAAAAAGATAGCGACTTGAAATCCTTAGGGTAAGTTGGGAATCCGAATAAGCCTGTTGAGTTCGTTAATGGGCATAATTGGCCAAACGGATTCCGATTACTTATTTTGTTTGTAAACTATACAGATCCGAGCGAATTAACAGTTAGTAACCAGTTGTAGAGTGCTGACACTAATACGTATGTGAAATTTCATGAGTATCGTATCACTAGAAAATTTTAATAAAATCATTAAAAAATATAATGTATCTCACGATAACTTGAGAACGGAAAATGATAGCGACTTGCAATTTTCAGTGTAGGTTGCGTATCCGAATGCGTTTTGGAGTTGTGCTCATCTTAAATTTTGTTGTTATTTCCTCAATAACACAAAAAATACGAATTCTACCCAATTAACACATGGTAATTGGTTGTAAAATGCTGACGCGCCATTTTTTGCGAAATTTTGTGAGGATCGTATCACTAGAAAATGAAAGAAAAAATCATTGAAAAATATTCTGATACACTTTAAACTTGGTAACAACTTGTAGAATGCTGACGTGATCATTTGTGCAGAATTTCTTCAATATTGTATCAATAGAAAAAGTATAAAATATGTCTTCTTCAAAAATATTTTTTCTTCAAAAATTTTATATTTCAGAAATTATCGGTTATTATCCGCTAAAAGTCCGCACTTACCTTCGAGCCACCATTTCACAATCGATTACTGAATTTCAGCATTTTTACACTAAGGTTTTTCTGTTATATGTTTCCACAATTGGTTTTTTTTTTCATAGTACTTTTCATAGCATAACATGGTGTTATAAATAGGCTGTTGTTGCATTTATCCATACATATTCTTGTGCTGAAGTCATTCCAAACATAAATCACTAAACACGAACAATTCGTTTTAAATGGCATGTCTTTTGGACACAACTGAATTTACTTGCATGGTCATTTAGAATATTTTCACACAACACTCTGAAGTTCTCAGTTCATCTCATCCATGATGACTTCGTGGATGCAGTAACCGAAATATAAAAGACCAGGTAACAACGACAAGAAGTCGAATTCTCAGGATTTTAAGACTAATAAAAAGAGGAATCAATTCCGATCCAATAGTAAAAAGTATTTCATCGTCAATCATCTAAGAATGAGATTTCAGGCAAGCGGTACATTGGAACTTCTTCATCATAATACACAGAAAAACATCCAAAACAATCAATTTCACATCGCGTTTAATATTCCACAGAGGCGAGAAGTTGATATCTTCATATTCGATCTGGCATCCGTCAGCAGTTACCCATTTCCTAGATCCCACAAAAACACGGCCTCAATTAAAGTCAAGCAGAACGCCGCGGCCATTTGGACCGATAATCCCACGTGTTACGTCTTGGTTCGAGGCGTATACGAGTCGGTTTTTTCGAACAAAGCTGGATTAAAACCAATTCCTGCCGCTCAAATATGACGGACTTTGAATATGCTAATGACGTCGTAGATGAAAAAAGAAGTGAAATTCGGTTGTCAAGTTGTCAGTCCACCTTAAACGCGTTTGATGTTTTAATTGTGGCCGGATAGTTGGCCACGTCAAATCTACATTTTTCGAGAGATTATGTCAGATTGACCGGGTCATAAAATTTAACGTATTGCCTATGTCCGTTACGGAACTTTGACTTTGTTTCAGCGCCATGCAGATCCGTCCAGGAATGTTCATGGGTTATTTCACATGCGTTTCACGAAAAAAACGTTACTCCCAAATACATATACCCAAAATCACAATATTCCACAGGGAATTATTCAAATTGAAGTATTAATCGCCTACAATAAGGATAATTTTAGATCACAATTTTCTTCAATTCGTCCAAACTTATTCCAGAATCGCCTTTTTCTATATCTCAAAACCCGTAACCTCTTGTTTTCCCTGCCATAGAATGGAGGATACTAATGGTGAAATGAACTTTTCAGAACCAAGAAAAACAACAACAAATCGAAACATTATTGAATATAAATGGCAATGTTTAACGGGTAATTCCGCAAAAGAAGCAGAGAAAAATCATTCTGCTGTTACCTGCCGACACGTGTTTCTGCTAGTTCGATTCTTCAGGACAGGGCAACTCAGAAACCAAGGAAAAGATGGAAATAAAAGTGTAAATAGGTGACACCACACCAGGAGTGAGCAACCAATGGTGCCTTCAGCTTCAGCTTCAGCGCAGTTGGTCGCTCCTGGTGTGGTGTCACCTAGTTTCACTTTTATTTCCATCTTTTCCTTGGTTTCTTGGTTGTCCTGCCTTGAAGAAGCCAACTAGCAGAAACACGTGCTGGCAGGTACCAGCAGAATGATTTTTGCGTTTTGCAGTTTTTGAGAAATTACACTCAAATGTAGTATAAAGATTGAGCTAAGACGATTACATGTTTGGGTATGCCCGACTCACTGGTGAAGAATTCGAGGTCAAAATCGGTTCTGTCTGGCCGTTGTCACGATAACTTTCGAACGGAAAGAGATAGTAACTTGAGATTTTCAGGGTAGGCTAGGCCAATTTGCCAATTAAAAAAA
Source organism: Halyzia sedecimguttata (assembly GCA_937662695.2). Taxonomy (NCBI): domain Eukaryota; kingdom Metazoa; phylum Arthropoda; class Insecta; order Coleoptera; family Coccinellidae; genus Halyzia; species Halyzia sedecimguttata. Next base: position 15,806,386 of record OW569417.2, on the reverse strand, counting down.
ATATATCGATGACGTCATATCTCGAATTTGGAAAATTTAAAATACTATTCTTTGATTTACTGAATTCAGTCCAATTTAAGACGCTCGCACTGTAGATCATAATGGGAACCAATATGACCTGAAAAATTGGTTCAAGCAATGACGTGAAGTCAGGAGCTTTTGCGCGTATGTTCTATTGTCCATTCTCCTGTATTGGACAATCTTAATCGAATTTACCATGGTGAATTATATTGTCCGTTCTCCTGTATTGGACTCTCTTAATCAAATTTACCATGGTAAATTCGATGTATCGAACGCTCTCAGTTCAATACAGGAGAATGGACAATAGAACATACGCAAAAAAGCTCCTGACTTAACGTCAGTGCTTGAACCATTTTTTTTTATTTTCTAGATGTACGGTTCTCACAAAATTTTACACACGTCTTTATGTCGATATTCTACAACTAGTTAGATGAGCTTCAATTCGATCGGGTCTGGATTTTTTGAGTCATCGAGGAAATAATATTCCAGATGGGTATAACTCCGAAACCGTTGGGGCGATTATGGCCAACAGTGAACTTAACTTTCCCATTTAGATGCGCAACATATCCTGAAGATTGCAAGTCCTTATCGCCTTTCGCTCGGGAATAATCGAGGCAACGGTCACCCATCCAGCTACTGAACCCACACAATGCTGCTCAGATCTCCAACAATATAGATCCGATCGTGTTCAAACTTGGAAATTGGTAGTAGGCTCCAGCAAAATTTCAGCCATGTCGGATGAATAGTTTCGGATATATAGAATTTTTTTCAATGGTTTTCAATGATTTTTAAAAAAATTTCTAGCGATACAATCCTCACAACATTTTGCAAGAATTTTTGCGTTGGCATTCTTCATCGAAGACCCATATTTGAAATGGATCAGTTTTGTATTTTTCGAGTTATTGAGCAAATAAGAACCAAATTTCAGATAGGTATAACTCCAAAACCATTTGGGTGATTATATTTATAATCAATATGAAATGTCGCATTCAGATGCACAACCCAACCTGAAAATTTCAAGTCGCGATCTCTTTCCGTTCTCAGGTTATCGTGACATGAAAAATATTTTTTAATAATTTTTTTAAAATTTTCTAGTGATACGATTCTCTCAAAATTTCACGAACGTGCTAAGGCTTATATTCTACAACTATTCACCAAGTTTCAATTCGATAGTTGAAAACAAAATTATTACTCGGAAACCATTGGCCCGATTATGCCCATTAACAACCTTGTCCGTCGTATTGGCATGCGCCACCTACCATAAAAATTTCAAGTCTCAAATTCTCAAGTTATCGTGGCAACGGCCGGCCGGATGGACAGAATCAATTTGACCTCGAATTCTTCATCAGGGAGTCGAACCCAATCGTTTGAGACCATTTTCGGCAAAAAAAACTCAAAAATTACAGACATTTGGGCAAAATGATAACGCGCAAAAAGGAGCCCCATAGCTCATCAATCCTGCAAAAGAAAAAATAGACAACTCACCATCGTGATCGTAAAAAATAAAATGCAGAGGTTGCACACAAAATAATACACAATAAAAAAACCATAAACGAGAGCCGATATCGCGTCTAATGAATACAAAATTGAAACAATATTATATCCACCTTGACCGGCTCCCTCGCAGCAGCAATTAATTTCTCAAACCATAAACTTATCTAAATTTATTCATCGTTGACAATGCGATCAAAGGCCGGATGAGAGAAATATGCCGAGAACGATCCATCGTGTTGCCGATTCCGCGAAACCCGATTGCGGATTTCGGTTTTAGTATCGAAGCAATACCATGCCAAAATTCGGCTATTTGAAGGATGACGAGGAAATAAAACGGACCATTTGGGATGTCGTTGCATGCCTATGTAAATGTACAGGTATAGGCCATAGGAGGATTTTAACATAATGATGAGGTACTATAACGAAGAGATAGGAAAGGATTGTTGTGTTAGATGCTGCCTGGCGTGGGCCGTTGCTGACTGTAACTCATTAAATTGCAATTACAGAGAGGGCAATCAAAAATACTGTGGTCTCTAAAGCGTAAATTTCCGTCAAAATCCGTCAGTAGTTTCGCAATTATAGCCATCTGAAATTATATTTTGTCATTGACTCCAAAAATACTGATATGATCGAATTAAGGCACGATAGTTAGTTGGAAAATACCGACACGAAGACTTATATAAAATTTTGTGAGGATAGCATGACCGAAACATAAAAAAAAAATCTGTATCTCAAAAAATATCCGTCCGATTAAGTTCAAATTTTGCAAGAATCTTTTGAACGTTATTTGGACGTAATTAAGCAGAAACAATCCAATCTATAAATTGTAATTTCAACAGACAATTGAATTCACCATGGTAAATTCGATTAAAGTATTAGGATATTAGGGAATTAGCATGAAAACGTGTAAAGTTTTATGATAACTTCTATTGGAAGAGCGCTTTCGACTGCTTTAAAACAATCATTTTCAATACCTCGTCATTAATACATAGAATCAGCATTGTCATGTTAACATCTTAAAAGAATTTAATCTTGACTGGAATATTACGAAATTTAATTAACACAATGAACACAATTAACAAGTTATTCAACTTTGTGTTAATTATATTTCGTAATATTCCAGTCAAGATTAAATTCTTTTAAGATGTTAACATGACAATGCTGATAGATTCTATGTATTAATGACGAGGTATTGAAAATGATTGTTTTAAAGCAGTCGAAAGCGCTCTACCAATAGAAGTTATCATAAAACTTTACACGTTTTCATGCTAATTCCCTAATATCCTAATACTCTTAATCGAATTTACCATGGTGAATTCTATTGTCTGTTCTCCTGTATTGGACTCTCCGAATTTAGAATGGTAAATTCGATTAAGACCAACCAATTTTTATCTTCAATGATTTTTTAAAAATCATCAACAGTGCTACGATCCTCACGAAATGTTGCAAGAACTTTCGCGTTGGCATTCTACAACTAATAAACATATTTGAATTGGATCGGATTTGTATTTATTTGAGTTATTGTGGAAATTACAAGCAAATTTCAGATTGATATAACTCCAAAACCATTTGGCCGATTATGCTAGTTAACGAACCTAAATCTCGTATTCAGATGCGTAATCTACCCTGAAAACTGCAAGTCGCTATTTCTTTCCGTTCTTAAGCAATCATAAAATATGTAATATTTTTCCGTAGTTTTTTAAAAAGTTTCTAGTGGAACGGTTCCCACTAATTTTTACTCACGTCTTCATGTCGATATTCTACAACTAGTTACCAAGCTTCAATTCGATCGGAACTATATTTTTTGAGTTATCGAGGAAATAATATTCCAGATGGGTATAACTCCGAAAACGTTTGGCCGATTATGGCCAACAGCGAACTTAACTCTTCCATTCAGATGTGCAGCTTATCCTGAAAATTGCAAGTCCCTATCTCCTTTCGTTCGAGAGTTGTCGAGGCAACGCTCACCCATCCAGCTACTGAACTCACACAAAGCTGCTCGGATCTCCAACAATATACATCCGATCATGTTTAAACTTAGAACTTGGTAGTAGAGTTAGGTTTTGAAGGCTCTCGCAAAATTCAAGCGATATGGGACGAATAGTTTCTGATATATAGAATTTTTTTTTTAATTTTCTATGATTTTTTAAAAATTTTTTAGTTATACGATCCTCATAAAATTTTTCAAGAATGTTTGCGTTGCCATTCTACAACTAGTAACCATGATTGAATTGAATCGGTGTCGTATTTTTCGAGTTATTGAGGAAATAACAACTAAATTTCAGATATATATAACTCCAAAACTGTTTGGCCGATTATGCCTATAATCGAACTCAAATGGCGGATTAAGATTCTCAACCTTACCTGAAAATTTCAAGTCGCTATCTCTTTCCGTTCTCAAGTTATCGTGGCAACGGCCGGCCGCACAGAATAAAATTTTAACTAGAATTCTTGATTAGGGAGTCCAACTCAATCGTTGGAGACCATTTTCAGCGAAAAATTTGAAAATTACAGACATTTGGGCAAAATGATAACGCGATGTTCCCCAGGACATACGTGCAAAATTCTAGTTAGTTCGTATTATGGCTTAGCACTATGCAAATATTTTCACACTGAGTAGGGATTTCATTTAGACGTTTTCTGGAAATGTTCAAAAGGTTGATTTTACAATAGAACGTATATAAATCTGATTTTTGACAATTAGTGGGATTTGAACTCGATCGGATCTATATTGTAGAAGATATTAGGGAAATACAGAAGAACAACACGAGAAAATGGACCAGCTATCTTGGACACTTTTTACAGTCGGATTTATATTCTTCAAGTAGCCTTGGACGAGTTCAGTACCAGGATGGGTACCACCCTGCCTATAAATTTGAACAAGCGAGCCAAAGGTCCTGAGCTCCTGGCCACAGTGCTCTTCTAAACCGTTAACCTCAAAATTCATATGGATCGGGGAATACCTTTTATCAACGTCGAAATCAGAAACCGCTCAAATAAATATCAACAGAAGCTCCAAGGTAACGAAACCAACCTCATAGACCAAAATATATCCTTTTAGACTTAAAGATTTTAATTTAAGTATTGTATAGATATCAAGATATTAGTTTCTTCTACTTCTCGATTGCATATATCATATTAAATCCATATTTCACAAAAGAAGATTGTAAACTGCAATAAAAAATTTTAAGAAACTAGTTGGGATAACTCTGGAGTTTGAGCTTTGGCGCACTGGTTCAAATCCCATCCCATCCAGGTACTGAACTCGCCCAAGCCAGCTTGGCTTCCAGGAGAATAATCGGCCAAACGGTTTCCGAATTTTGTTCTCAACCAATACAGATCCGATCAAATTGAAACTTGCTAATTAGTTGTATGTGAAATTTTGTGGGAATCGTATCACCAAGAAATTGAAAAAAAATTATCAAAAAAATATTATTTATGTCACGATAACTTGAGAACGGTAAAAATAAAGCTACTTGGTTAGGATGCGCATTCGAATGTGATATTTGAGTTTGTTAATAGGCATAATCGGCCAAACGGTTTTGAAGTTATATAAATCTGAAATGTTGTTGTTATTTTATCAATAACTAAAAAAAAATACGGAACCGATCCAATTCAAACATGGTAGTTAGTTGTAGATTGTCGACGTGCAAATTTTTGCGGAATTTCGAGAGTATCGTATCACTGTAAAATTTTCAAAAAATCATCGAGAACCATTGCATAATATTCTATATATCAGAAAGTGTTCCTCCGACATAGCTGAAATTTTGCGAGAGCCTTCAAAACCTAACTTTACAGGCAAGTTCCAAATTTGAACCCGATCGGATTTATATTGTTGGATATCCGAGCAGCCTTGGGCGAGATCAGTAGCTGGATGGGTGACCGTGGCCAAAATCAATTCCGATTGGAAAGAGATAGTAACTTATAATAATAATAATAAATAAATAATAATAATAAGTAGGCTGCACAACTGAATGCGACAGTTAGGTTCGTTGATAGGCATAATCGGCCAACGGTTTCGGAGTTATACCCATCTGGAATATTATTTTCTGGATTACTCAAAAAATACAGGTCCTATGGAATTGATACTTTGTAACTACTTGTGGAATATTGACATAAAGACGTATGTAAAATGCGAGGATCGTATCACTACAAACTTTAAAACAAAATATGAAAAATTATTATATATCTCCCGATAACTTGAGAACAGAAAGAGATAGCAACTTGCAGTTTTCAGGGTAGACTGTGCATCCGAATGCGACATTTGAATTTGTTAATAGATATAATCGGCCAAATGGTTTTGGAGTTATACACATCTGAAATTTTGTTGTTATTTCCTCTGTAACTCAAAATATCATACAAATCCGATCCAGTTAATGCTCGGTTATTACTTGTAGAATGCCGACGCGCTAGTTTTTGCGGAATTTACTGAATATCGTATCTTGAAATTACTTGGGACCTAAATGTTTTTGTATATTATTGGATATTCAATGAATTTCAATTGCGATAGAATACATTTGTCAGAATTAAAAATTCTGTGATCTCTCATTACACAAGTCTGTCATCAATGGTAGGAATGGTATGATATAAGTCGTAATTTGTCCGGCGCATTTTTTCATTCTTTTATACAATATAAAGCAAAATAAATATCTTTGGGAGATGATAGCCCTTCTTAAGGGCCCTGTAGCGGGCTTCGAACATTTGAAGTTCTGAATAATCATCACTTGGACTTGGACCGGTCAGACCTGGTTTTGAAAGAGACCCTCCTGGCCTTACGAGCAACATTTTCATTTTTGAATTCAAATATTGAAGGGATTTCAGGAGTGAATATCTTCGAAAACTAGCGGAGGCGATTCTTCTCCACGAGATCCCATTCGCCTACAGAGAAGTATTTTTGTGAGAGGAGACTTTTGAAAGGTTATGTATTATTTTTAATTTGTTCGTTTCCTCCTCTTGTCTTTTCAGTTTTCAGGTTGAGTTTCGGGTACCTTGGAGAAACCTATCCGTTTTTTGACGAGGGAATCCACATTGAAGAAATATATCCCCATCAATATTTTTAAATTTCAGCAAATTTTGTAAACAATAGTTACAAATCACCACACTCACGGGGAGAAAGGGTTTTTTGCTGAGGTTTTTCCCTAAGCTCTTGTATCATACGTCGAATTGTATGGTACCCCGTTACACCAACCTCTGCTAACACATATACAGCTCTCAGTCAAAAGAATATATATATATATATGGTATGAATCTTAATTTTCATCTCAATTTTCAACATCCCTTCATTTCGAAAGACTCGGGAAAAATATGGAGATGTACAAGACGCATCCAGTGCAATACATGACATGTAGACGAGGCGGAGCGACAGCGGACAGCGCCGATAGCATCGCCCGTCATTACAATAACAAATAAGAACACATAGTGCCATGTTCGAGTCTGTTGACGGCGACAGCTAAGTATAAATATACCCCTTTGGGTGTTCACGGCGCACAGTGTTGCCATTCCGCGATAAGACGAAAAAGGAACGAGAAAATCCAAAGTGAAGTCAATTTTTTTTTCTCGTATGATAATTCGAACTCACGCCTCCTGTCAGGTACGTCTGCCCGAAATGGGTGGTACAGGTCCATCATGCTGTAGAATGTTTTGATAACGATGTTTATCGAAAATTAATTCTTCGAAAGAACGAGTGGTATATTGACGGCAGATTTTTTTTTGGGACGCGGTTGAGAGGTCCAATATTGCTACCGTGAGGTATCGTCGATAAACTATCATCACAAAAACCTTGTCAGGACTTTGAGTGCTGAACGAGAGGATTATTGACGCATATGAGGACAAGCACTCTCTGTGGAAACGGCAGAAAGGTAGAAATATTTTGGAATGTCGCGCCCTCTTGCTTCGAAGTGGCGAAAAAGTAATTATTAAAGGATACTTTGGGAGGTCCATTCATAATTAAATGTTCCTTTATGGGTTTTCTCCATCTATATTGTTGTTTCCCTCCCAAGCTCTGAAAAATGTCTATAAAATGAAAAATTTATTATTTTGGGAATTATTTCTGCGTTAAAAACACAAGATATTTGTCAGAAGCAATGTATAGAACAATGTTCAATGTTAAATAATAAATGCTCGGTTTAGTGTGGTTAGAGAAAACCACAAACCAGTGAACAAACAATAAGGTGAACTGTAGCTAATTGCTTAGGTATATAACTAAACAGCAAGCGCCCAACTAGTATAGCGCTAGGCGAGTTGCGATAACTTGCGAACAGAAAGAGATAGCGATTTGCAATTCTCAGGATAGGTTGCGCATCCGAATGCGACATTTTATTTCGTTAATGGGCATAATCGACCCAACGGTTTTTGAGTTATATCTACTCATCTAATTTTGTTCGTTATTTCCCCAATAACTCAAAATATACTAATCTGATCCAATTAAAACTTAGTAATTACTTGTAGAATGTCAATGCGCAAGTTTTGGCGGAATTTCGTAGAAAAATATCACTAGCAAAATAACCAAAGAAAATTTTTCTTTACAAATGATATATTTTAGATAATCATTAAAGGATACTGTGGAAGGTATACTCCTTATTGAAAGGATTTTTTCCGGGTTTTCTCTCCCAAACTCTGAAAACTATCTACAAAATAAAAATTAATTATTTTGTGATTTGCTTCTGCGTAAGAAACACAAGATATTTGTCAGAAGCAATCAATTGAACAATGTTGCCTAACAAACAACAACGAAACAACATCAAGGAAGAAACAGCTATATCGTAACCTTTCGGAGTCTATATCAGACACCTTCGTCAGACTTTTAATGAAAATCTTTAGAATTATTTTGTGACAATTTTCAAAAATTCACAATTTCACAAAATAACTATCAACAAAATAATTCTAAAGATTTTCATTAAAAGTCTGACGAAGGAGTATGATATAGACTCCGAAACGTTACGATATAGTTTTTTCGTCGTTGATGTTGTTTCGTTGTTAATTGTTAGGCAACATTGTTCAATCGATTGCTTCTGACAAATATCTTGTGTTTCTTACGCAGAAGCAAATCACAAAATATTAAATTTTTATTTTGTAGATATTTTTCAGAGTTTGGGAGAGAAAACTCAGAAAAAAAAACCTTTCAATAATGAGTATACCTTCCACAGTATCCGTTAATGATTATCTAAAATATATCATTTGTAAAGAAAATTTTTCTTTGATTATTTTGCCTTCCAGTCACCATTTTGCAAACGAGTACTGAATTTCAACTCTCGACTTTGTACGAGGCGCGCCAAAGCTCCTGGCTTAATGTCAGTGCTTTTCAAGAATTTTTCTATGTTTCCCCATTCCGTCTCTTTCCAATGATAAATCCGACAACTCCGTCCTCCTTTCAGTCTCCCATCCCGTGTGACACATCGGGTGATTTGCAATGTCGATGCTTTTTGCACGTCGTTGCATAATCGCAGATATAAAGTGATTCGATCCGGCAAACGAATATATCGCGACATGCAGAGGACAATGCAGCGTTCGCGGCGAGGCCTATTAGCGATACATTCAAATGCTATTCAATTGATGGAAATCTTCCCGGCTTGATGTAGAGAGCATGGCGGAACGTGTTCGCATTATCATCTCCGAGTGATCGATATCGGGCCCTCTGTTGCGTGTGTCACTCACGACTCAGATACCACTTTGTACCGAATGTGACTGGCGGCTTTTTGTTATGCGACCTACTTTCTAGGACCAATTCAAATGGGAGTCTTAATTACAACAACAAAATGAAAACCGTTTTCTGAAATGTCCGTTCTAATATTGTATAAAACGTATTTTTGATGAATAACTCATTATACCAATTTATGGTGCAAATAAAAATAGCCGAATGCAAGTTGCCCTCAAGATCACCGAAAATTGGTGCAAGGAAGAAGGGCTTAACGTCAATCCCTCTAAGATAACCTTGACTGCCTTCACTAGAAGGAGGAATCTGAATCTCCGGGTTTCGATCCTAAATGGCCAGACTCGGAACTTCTCCAGTGAGTGCAAATATCTAGGAGTCATACCAGATAGAAAACACATAGACATAATTCGTTCCAAAGCCACAGCGGCTATGTGCCACAAAAGCCTTTTTGGGAAGATATGGGAGCTAAATCGGAAATGGCAATGTGGATATACATACACAGCATTTGTACGCCCCCTTGTCACCTACGCAGCTTTAGCATGGTAACAAAAACTGATGAGGCCACCACACGCAGTCGATTGCAGACACACAATGCAACGGTTGCCTGTGTCATAGGATTTAACTACACTTCTTGATGTCATAATTAATGTGCCTCCCTTGCTCTTACATGTAAAGAAAGTAGCCAGCTGGATGCAATAAGAATTTATCTTAGAGGCAAAGTCTATTGATTGGACAAACAGCTATACATTTGGTATACGCATGGATCCAAATCAGATAAGGGCGCAGGTATTGGGGTATATCGACCGAACCTAAGGATCTCTGTTCCCCTGGGACATGAGCCCGCTATCTAACAGGAAGAGACACTAGCTGTCTTCATTGGTGCTCGAGAGTGTCTGAAACGGAACCTCAAAGGAGCACACATCTTTATTATAACGAACAGCTAGGCCTCACTGAAAGACCTGGAATCACCCATTCCAATATTCTCTACTGTTATGGGAATGCCAGAATACCATAAAGCAACTGGCTAGATGCAATAAGGTGACTCTTCTATGGGGGCCAGGCCACTCTGGAATTGAAGGAAATGAGAAAGCCGATGAACCTGTGAAAAGGGCCTCCAGGGTAACATCTGCTGGAACAGAACCCTTCTATGGGCTTGAAAAAGACCACAACAAAGCAGCGGTCCAAGAATGTTAGATAAATAACAGCATAGCTGTTTTGAGCTATTGAGTTTTCCCCCTACCTTTTTGGTAAGCAGGTATAAACAGTTAAGTCGACACTAATAATTTGCACTAATCTGTTCAATTAATAAAGCGTATGTCAAAATAAAGATAATTTCACTGAGAACATTGTGATATAGGGTTGTCTGCGAAAAATATGTCTTGAATTCCGCTTGTCGAGTTTTACAAAAAGAAAGTTCTAGGGAACCATCCGGTGCGATAGAAGAGCATGCACCATTACAGTTGCGTGTGGCTCGTCATCACACGATATAGAGTGCGCATGCTATTTGTCCGTGAAAATGAAAAGGATAGCGATACACCTGTCAATGCTGAGCAATATTTTAGAGCAATGGGCAATAGACTTCAAATGAAGTTATTAATAAAAACAAGTCATTCTTGTAACGCGGAGTATGATACTCAACAAAATCGAGTGACGCATTCGTTAGTACTGTAGGTAAGTATATGACATTATTTTTGTACAAGTGACACTTTTAATGACAGCCAACAGTGTTAAAACTGAATGTTTACGTGGAGGCGTGTTAGAAATATTTTTAACACTACATTTTCTTATGATGAAATCATAATAAGGGCGCTTAACTTGATTATGGAAAATTTGCTCCACAAAGTTGATAAGCTCCATATTTTTGTAAGTATGCTAAGAAAACAGGTTCACTTCATTCAATATACACCAGGCCAGGAAATTGGTATATTATGCAATGTCGTATTGCTGAGCTGATTGTTTAGGTAGAGTTTCAAAGTTGCACTTCTTGCAGACTCTTCAATATCCTCAGGAACAACCAAATCAACACTTTTATAAATGATTCCACTATCGAAAAATAACATACTAAGCAGTCAAGAACTAAAAACAAAAATTGGACAAGAACGCCATTTAAATGACAGCTTATTTTTCATTTGTAAACAAGTATTTGTTAGCAACCATCGTTGGCAACGTTAGCCATTCACTAAAACTTTGTGATTATTTAAATATTAAAATTCATTTTGAAATTCAATTCCATGCCATATTAGCCTACTCTATAATCAAAATAGGGCAGCTATACAAAAAACATTGTATGATATTTGTCTTGAAAGTGATTTTATTTTGTTCGTGGAAAAAAAAAATTTCACTCACAAAATAAAACTATTACTATTTTCTTGTAACACGTAGTATGATACCCTACAAAATCAAGTGATGTATTCATTAGTTAAATATCACTGTAGGTAAGAAGGTATATAAACTTTATTTATTTTACGAAAAGCCAACTTCAATGAACCGTTTTCAAAGGTTTCTACGTTGAAATTATTTACAGTCGACGTCGTCCGCATTACACAAATATCACTATTAAGCCATTTTTTATTACAATGTAATTTTAATGAAAGTTCTGCTCTTAATAACAGTTCTGCAGTTAATAACAGTTTTGCTCTTAATAACAGTTCGGCTGTTAAAAACAGTCCTGCTGTTAATAACAGTTCTGCTGTTAATAACATATATTCTGATGTTTATTCATAGCTCATCATGTTGTTTCATATATCCAAAATCCGAAATGAATTCTGATCAAGTTCATAATGAATAGATGGCTTCGATGCCTACAAAGTCTTCTTAAATTTGTTGATATTCATATGGACAATCACCGTCTTTACGAATTTCTTGTTTGAGTTGTTATTTGCACCATCATTTCCTTCCAGTTTTGTGGTTTAGTAGATGTGGTCATGCACAACCGTTGAAGAAGCGGTCAACTGCAACATTAAGATCCCGGCGCCATTTCTCAGCTGAAACAATTTCACGGAAATAATGTCATGATTCCTAGACACGAACGGTTCTATTGCCCCAACAAAATTGATCGATGCGATATGTTTATGTGCATATTCATCTGGCAACCGCTGAAAAAGCGTCAATCTCGCTGTAAGTGCTAGATAGAGAGATACGGGTCAGACATGACGGGCATGTATATATTCTACTTACCCCGCTTCATTGGTATACAGTCAGGTCACTTACATAATGGCAGGATGGTGAGTGGGCATATGGAGGTAACACGAGATCGTGAAGCTTATAATTTGTTTGAATTATTGTCTCAAATTTACGAGATACGAACCACACGTTGTGTGTGGAATGATGGTGGAAATTGAAAGATAACATATAAAAAGGATTTTTATGTCACGGAATATTTTGTGAAATTATAGCCTTTGTTGGGATCTAGATGGTAATTGGCCGTAACAAGCCTAGGTACGGCTTCACATCCAGTTATTCAGTTTGTGTTGAGTCTATTTGTTTAATATTAATGGTAGTGAAGTCCTGGTAAAAACATATAGTTACATAATATAGTCGTAATAGGAATGCTGATAAGATTCCACAGATTTTTAATGAATAAGAGATTTTGCAAATAGATAATTCACCGTTAATATATCAATATGTATACAGGGTGTCCCAGCACCACTTAAATCTTTCTCAGGTGTGAATGAAGGATATAAAGACGATTCAGGAATGCTAACAATTTTTTTCCTACGACGCCCCCCTGCGAAGATATGGGCCTCAAATTGGTACTTCCATAATTCAGTTTTTTTTTTGATAACTCCAGAACAACTCAACCGATTCTGGTAATTTTTCGAATTCGAATCAACGAAAATATCAGTAATGATTTGTTTCCAACACCTTCCCCATAAGTCATCAAGACAGCCAGGGACGGACTGACCCTAGCACATTCTTCATCAATTAGTCGAATCTAATAGTCTGAAACCATTTTTGGCAAAAAATGTATTCCAGACATATGGGCAAAATTAGAGCACGCTCTTCCTCAGAACATGCACGCAAAAAAAACCCATACCTGGATAATTTCGGATTTTTGTTGAAATTACTGTCTTTCGACTCTTTCGAGTGTAAAGATAGTGACATACATATCACTTTTACAGTTGTTGTCTGTCAATCACTCTTGTCTGTTCGTTCATACATACATATATCTCTCAACAGACAGGCATTTTAAATCAGCTGGATATCTTCTGAAACCCTTTGACATCAAATGGTTCATACTCTTTGTGTCAGAATGTATGATCGATCACAAGTCGTCTTTCTTATGGACCTACTTATTTTTGCTGAAAATATTAAAGTATACAGGGTGTCCCAAAAATACCACGCGAAAGTGACACTGGAGATAGATTGGCATTAGGTCTATCAGATAGCATCAACATGACCTCAGTAAAAGTCCGCTGGTTTTCGAGATATCACCACTTTTGTGTATTTTTTAAAAATCTCCAGTTTTCGGTCTTTTATCGCCTAGCATTGCTAGAAATTTCTTCAAACTCATGTTTTTTTTTTACCTAGGCTATCCTGAATAGTTGCTTTAAACAATGAAGTAATAACTTCACCGACAACTAGACCAAAATCCTTCAAAAAATGTCTAACTTGTTGTATTTTATGCCGAAGTTAAAACGTTAACTTAAGTTTGACTGACTGCTGTGAAAAAAAATTATATCAGACTGAATTGACAAATAATCGCAAAAACTGGTCCATTTCATGCCCTTTTCAAAATGATACAACAATACCAATTTTTTTGAATCAGAACCAGAATTGCTACTTATTAAAAAAAACCAAAACCCTTATCGGCTATCTCGCTCCCACATTCATTGTTTTGTAACATGGAAACCGGTCCGTATTTCACAGACTAGGGGTCTTCGAATAGTCTAGACCAGGGGTCACCAAATGGCGGACCGCGGTCCGGATGCGGATCGCGAACCTTTTTTTTGCGGACCATTTTTCCAGAAAACATGTATTCTTGATTAAAAAAATTCAGATAACTTTTCGTTTAATTTACTAATTATAGATATTGGATTTAGATTAACTGCTAGTCAAATTCTTATGCCATCATAATGCTATCAACGACCCGCGACAGATATACAGATTTTGTGAACGGACCTCCAATGAAACTAATTGGTGACCCCTGGGTTAGATACTAGAGAAAACTTTTTGGCGTTTGACAGATTTACTCATTTCCTAATATTTTCCGAACGGATAGAGATACAGAGGAAATAGATACATAAATCTAAACGTCGTCCACCGACCAAATTTGGATATCGAGATGTGAAAATCATAGATTTCGGACGGGAAAGAAGAATTTTCCTTCGATTCCGGGTCAAAAATATTTTTAAGTGCCAACCCAAAAAATTTTTTTCATGGTATATCGATACGGAGCTCGTGTCTAGTTAAATCGAGGTCGCTGATCACGAATATGCAATTAGTTTTTCCCTAAGTGGCGTACTTTGGGAAAATTTTCACTTAGAGTGAAAAAATGGACGAAAATAGGTCAATTTTGGAAGTTCACACCGCCCAAAAAAATCGGAGTAAGGTGTTGTTGATTTTTGCCCTCATATATGGATCCTTTATCTACTGAATAATCCAAAATGAAAATGTCCAGGCCGTACTATTCGGAAATTATGATTTTTTTCCCAAGGGTCTGTTTTTCGGAAAATTCATTTCGCGGTATTTCCGCGGAAAATTATCTAATGAAAAATCCGATCATATATTCGTTATCTACGGTCCCGAATTAGTAAATGACGTAATTTGCATCGAAATCGGAGACCGGTCGAATTTTGGCAATTTTTCAATACATTAGCCTTAAAAAAATCCCATTTTTCGAGAAAAATTTTTTGACGCAAAACTATGAAACGGGTACTTATTCTTATAGATTCGGGGCCGTAGATTCCGAATCTACCATCAGATATTTATTACAAAAATTTTCCGAGGAAATATCGCGGAAAGAATTTTCCGAAAAATAGACCCTCGGGAAAAAAAATCATAATTTCCGAAGCGTACGACCTGGACATTTATTGTTCGGATGATTCGATAGATAAAGGATCCAAATATGACGTCAAAAATCAGCAACACCCTACTTCGATTTTTTTGGGCGGTGGAAAGTTCCAAAATTGACCTATTTTCGTCAATTTTTTCACTTTAAGTGAAAATTTTCCCAAAGTACGCCACTTAGGGAAAAACTAATTACATATTCGTGATCAGCGACCTCGATTTAATTAGACACGAGCTCCGTATCGATATACCATGAAAAAAATTTTTTAGGTCGGCACTTAAAAATATTTTTGACCCGGAATCGAAGGAAAATTCTTCTTTCCCGTCCGAAATCTATGATTTTCACATCTCGATATCCATATCCGATATTTTCCCCGATGATTGGTCGGTGGACGACGTTTAGATAAATGTATCTATTTTTTCTGTATCTCTATCCGTTCGGAAAATATTAGGTAATGAGAGAATCCGTCAAACGCCAAAAGGTTTTCTCTAGTATCCAACACATACAAAAATCTACAATTTTCCGATTAGGTCGACGCGGCTTTGGTTATTCACTAAATCGGGTACGTAGATCACGCATCTGTAATTAGATTTTCCGTATCTCGATTAGTTTCGGAGCAATGACGAAGAAAGTCGCAATTTCTGGCTCTACCTCCGGAAAATGGACTAATCAGTCGGATTTTTCGCCATATTACCAAAATTAATCGAGATACGGAAAAACTAATTACAGATTCGGAATCTACGCCCTCGATTTAGAGAATAGCCAAAGCCGTGGCGATCTAATCGGAAAATTCTAGATTTTTGTATGGGTTGGAATCTAAACAAAGGACTCACAGCTCTGGCAATGTGTTAGTTGTTGTATGCATTTTATCAATATTTCACAGGAAATAGGTCATAAATACTTCTACAAGCGTTGAAGTATTACAAGATATTTTACTTGCAATTATATTTCCGTGGAAAATATTAATTTCAAGGGTGAGACCACCCATGCAAAAATAAACCAGTTAACCCAAAACATTTAAGTTTTGCAAGCGAGCAGCTTTGTTTAGAAATACAAATGAGCGCTTCCCAACATGTGAAGTCATGGGACGCAACAGTGGTGATATCTCGAAAACCAGCGGACTTTTACTGAGGTCATGTTGATGCTATCTGATAGACCTAATGCCAATCTATCTCCAGTGTCACTTTCGCGTGGTATTTTTGGGACACCCTGTATAAGCTTTATTCAACATAATTTATCTGGGAGCATGGATTCAGTGTTTCCATCTGATAATTTTAACAACAGTTTCCGTCATTTTCTGTCAATTTTTTCTACGTTGACGTTACAAATTTGATTATAATTTTGTATTATTTTATCAGAAAAGAATATGATATGTATGAAAAAAGGAAAACTATGTTGTTTAAGACGTTGAAAGAGAATTAGAAGGATTTGAAATTTTGTGTATGAATGAAAGAAAAATAAAGTTCTAATATCAATTTGCCTGCAACTTTCGGATTCCACAATCTATGTATGCCAACATTATTTTAAAAACTTTCGAAATTCCTTCTTTATTCTCCGAAAAAAAAATTCATTAGATTGCATTCACTAGTTTCGTTTCAGCCGATTTTTTATAACCAACATTTTGAATGTCCGCAATAAAAAATAGTTAAAGTGTAATCAAAAGGAAGCGAGAGTAATTTTCAGGCGGAAAGTAGCACCATAAGAAATAAGAAAGAGGGCACGTGCTTGTAGGGAGAATACTGGAGGTCATTTCGAACATAATTTATGAATAGATTTTCTCATGAAATTTCGAGTTTAGTTGCAATAAAAAAATATATTATTCGTTATTTTTCTTTCTTTGTTCCTTATATCCCCTTTCAAGTCATACTTATTCTTTTTGAACATATAATATAGCACGGTTTTGCCTTTTTCACAAATATCGTATCTTTTTCTGAACAAAATATTCCAAAATTATAATCAAACTTGTCAGCGTAGAAAAAAATGACAAAAAATGAACTAAGGTGAGAAATCTTTTAATAATCATAATAACTCAAAAATCTCAGAAACTGTTGATTTTCGGTTATCAATAAATACGACTCAAACGACAGCAAATGATCCATACTAACACCTCCTTCAAGACTCACGTCTAATTTGGAACCACCCTGTTTATATATACCAGTGGGATACTCTTGAAGACTTCAGTGCTTAGGCGTTGTTGTTCGGCAAAAACCATTGAAATGATTTCAAACAGATGAATAGTAAAAGAGATATTATGGAACACAATCACCCATACAAAAGTGTCGATGAACCAACGCCCCCTAGCGTCTATCCCGATAATTTAAAACGAAGGGCTTTCCACAGTCGACTAAGAATGAAGTGGAATTGTATGAAAGATAAATTAATCATAAATTCGAAAGATTTATAATCCTAGACACTTGTCATTCCCGTTGGAGTCGAAAGACATTTAATGCCCATTGACTACCTAATAATACGTACGTTCACAATTGGTCTGTTATTATGTTAATTCTAAGTACAATGCAGTCTAGTCGACGCTTCTACAATAAGATGAATTTAATTATTATCGACTCTGCTTCGGGATAAGCGTTATGAATAGATCGCTGTTGGTTACGTTAAGAGTGGTATTTCAATCTTTGCATTATTAAATAAGTATTTGTTTTCTAGATTGGTGTATAGATACGTTGGTAAATAGGAAAACAACACCCACAAATACCGGAGAGATATTCTAATTTCTGTATTGTATTTTTTTTAATTGCAGCTAATTACGATGTACTAGGTGAAGTTAACAAAGTAATTGTTTGCTTGGTTCATTTCGCTCTAGTCTGTCTATACAAAAAGAAGCTCCTTAGCGCACTGGACAATTATATACTCATTAGATACGGTCGTAACAGCTCCGTTATTTGAATGAACGTTAAATCTGGAATAGTGATTGGATTGTGGGTTTTCTATTCGTAGTCTGAAGGTACCACATTATTTATTGATTTTTATTACGAGTGCCACGTTTTGTTCCTGTTCATGCCTTTGAACTTTTCAAAACAGCTGGTAGGATCCTGCTGTAGACGTGTGTGAGACGCCGGGCTTCGTTCCGTCCGTAGATCTACTGGAAAGAGCGTAAGGACTAAGGAGAGATACTGTTATGTTATGAACGATGATGCCGATGTTGCCGGGAGGCGCCTAGATGTTTGCGCCATCTACCGTGGTGGATGAGAAGTGGATGAAGTATTTTCCCATAGGATCGCAATATCTCCTGTCTTTATGCGCCCGTACTAAGCGCTATCAGTTTGTCTATATTTTGCGAATTTTCCAATAAAACTGTAACCAAACATGAGACTATAGAAATGTTGTTCTCCTAACATCCCACTACTATTGATTCAACCATGTTCGAATTGAGTAACTAACTGAATCAAATATTTGAACGATTGTGAAGAATTAAATTTTGTGAGGAGAGGAGCGGCATGGGATGGAGGAAATAACAACAAAATTCAAGATGGGTATAACTCTCAAACAGTTTGTTTTGATTATTCCCATTAATGAACTTAACTATCCCATTCAGATGCGCAACCTACTCTGGAAATTGCAAGTCACTGTCACTTTCCGTTCGAAAGTTATCGTAGCAACGGTCTTCCATCCAGATATGATCATGTTCAAATTTGGAACTTGGCTGTAAAGTTAGGTTTTGAAGACTCTATCGCAATTTCTGCGATATCAGACGGATAGTTCCTGAGATACAGAATTTATTTCCATGATTTTTTTCAAATTTCTAGCGATACAAAATTTCGCGAAAAATTGCGCGTCACCATTATGCTTACAACTAATTACCATATTTGAATTTGATCTGTATTTTTTCAATTATTGTGGAAATGACAACAAAATTTCAGATGGTTGTAACTCCGAAACCGTTTGGCAAATTATGCGTATTAAAGACCTTAAATGTAGCATTCGGATTCGCAACCTACTATGAAAATTGGAAGTAGCTATGTCTTTCCGTTCGCAAGTTATCGTAGTTACGATCACCCATCCAGCTACTGAACTCGCCTAACGCTGCTCAGTTTCCATTATTTCTTTAATAGCATGGAACTTGGGTTAAGAATTAGAAGGCTCTCGCAAAATTACAGCAATATTAATTCACTGGATTTGCTTATTTATGCGATTGGATTCCCAATCCGTGATCAAAATCCATTCTGTCCGACCGGTCTAGCCGACACGATAACTCTCGAACGAATTAGCTAGACAGATAAATATCTCGGTTAAGTTCTTTATTGGGCATAATCGGCTAGATGGTTTCGGAGTAACGATTCAATTTTTTTTTAAGATGCAGTTTCATCAGGAGAATTTTCTAAGTGGGCAGTCATTAACAATATGATGGATAGTTTGTTCTTGAGCGCCACAGTCGCAGCCAGGGTCGGGTCTCATCTCTATTTTGTTTGTACCTTATACAGGGTGAGTCTTCGACCACTGCATTAATTTTAACCAAAGATTCCTCTCATCAAATGAAACACTTTTTTCATTTACCATTTTTTCAGATTCGGCTCAGGTAAAAAGTTATACAAGCGTTTAAAGATTTCACAATGTGCTAATACATTCCCGCATATAAATTATCTATGACATTGTTGGCAGACGAGAATAAGGCATGGTAACGTGGTTTACAGCTTGATTCGGGAATCCAAAGCTCAGGGACGGATCCATAAAAGTAGTGAAATTTCTGGAGTTTTCCATTTTAAAACATTCAATGAAGAATATATCAAGGAGAAATGATGAAGAATAATATACTGTTCTAAAACGATCGAATATTCTTGAAATGACTCAAGAAAAACCGTATATGCTTTCTTTATGCTAATTTCGTTTAGTTTTATGAATCCACGAGTCCATAACTAGAAAACCAGTAGAAGTAGAAAATAACTAATATTTGGAAAATATGTATCATAGTTATAGGAAACTTTACGCCAACATTCATTTTATTCGAAAAAAAGGTGTCAAAGCTACAAAATAAAAAACTGATTTTTTTCCAAAATTTCAACAACCTGTATCTTTTTACCTGAGCTGAATTTGGAAAAATGTTAAATGAAAAAAGTGTTTCATTTAATGAGAGGAATCTTTGGTTAATATTAATGCAGTGGTCAAAGACTCACCCTGTATACTTTAATTTTTGAATTATCTATATGTGTAATATGCCATAGAATAAATAATAATAAATCCTGAGAATCTATAGATTTCGTTTTACTATAACAAGCGAATATTTTCGGAGATATGATTTTTCAAAATTCAATATTAAATCGTAGTTCTATGATTTCACAGAATGCTGTAGTCGAAACTTAACGTCCGTATTTGTATCTAATATCTATTAATATCTTGATTCTAAAGTTGATGCAATTGGGTTCAGAATATCTCCAGTAAAAACAAAACTGGAAATTTAGCTAAGTTTCAATTGATATAATATAATTTTCAATATAGATTTGAGGAATGAATATCTCGGATAAGTTCGTTATTGGGTAGAATCGGTCTTGTGGTTTCGGATTAATAATTTTTGGTACTCTTGTTTTATTTTAGATGAGATTTTTTAAAATTTATTTTCTTTAATGATCCTGTTCTATCATGAGTATCCATTTATATTTATGCCAACTCTGAGAAACCAATACTTTTAGAGATGATTTGTCGAAGTTTGAACAAGAGCGCCAAAGGTCCTGTCCACAGGGCTTTCCCCCTTTTTCTATTTTCAAATTAGAAAGCGACCAATATAACTGGAAAATTTCTTTCAAATCATTTCCATCTAAACATGACGCCTTGTGTGCTGTAAGAAAATTGGTGTTCTCTATCACTAGAATAGTTGTTGAAAATAACGCATGACAATCCAGACAAGATGGGATTCAAAACGATTGACGTTGATCTTCGAATTAGAGAGATTCTAAGGTAATTTTCGGTTCATCTTTGATGCAACCATCGAATTAAATATAGAATCGAGTTGATAAGAGACTTGTGAAACCCATATAAAGCCAATTGCAACTTTTGTTCAAATGTTAAATACAGTAACATTTGAACGTCGGCAATGTTGTAGTGATTATGATGTTCATCAAATTGTTTGCAGTGATTATGAGAATAGCAAAGAGGATGCGAACGTGACATTTGTATATACACTCAATAGCCTTAAGGTAGCACACCCAGTTAGTATGAAGCATATCTTCGATTAGATTTCATTCTGAAAACCAAATCTACTATATTTTACTGTGAGAATTTTCATATAAATTAAGCAGTTAGGATCGGTTGCGAGTACTGTTTATTTTTTTGGCGCTCTTGTTCCTCGGAACAGAGTGCTTATCAATTACCCCAAATGTCAGTAATTTTCAAATTTTTGGCTGAATATGGTCTTAAACGAATTGGTTCGACTCACTGATCAAGAATCCGTGGTCGAAATCCATTCTTTCTGGCTGGCCGGCCGGTCCTCCGGTAACACGATAACTCTCGAACGAGAGTCACCCGTAAATTATTTTTCCATTCATTTTTGTTATATTCTCTTTTTTCCAATGGGTTTCATCCTCCTTATTTTTTCTTCACTTTTAACCATTTCCAAACGCCCTAGTCTATAATGATCAAGAAATGAACAAGTACGCTAGAGATTCCGACTTCACGTTTTGCCTTAGTTCAGAACTGAAAATGGGTATAAACATGTTTTCTATGCTGAATTCCAAAAGTTTTTTCATTCACACGATGAACCAAAAGTGACTAATTCCGCGTTTTTGTCATTTCCTGCAGATTCCTACACAGTTTTACCAATGTGCAATTTTTCGTGGGATTAATTTCGATATCTAATACATACATTCAACGAATCGAATTACAAAATATAAGCTTCTAATTCTTATTCTCCGCTATGAATCATAGTTTTCGTAACATTTACACTGCTTCACGCCGAAAGATAAATGCAAATGAAAACATTTATGGGAACGCTAATAAATTATTCACCCGATGTAATGTCACATGAATGCATCGGCTTTTAAATACTAACATGATTCATGACTATTTCACGATATCGACATTATAAGGCGTGAACTGGAAGGAAAAGGCTATTTGTAGGATATTGCATTATGTATTTATGAATTCGAACATAACTGTGAAGCCATTCAAAGTTGATTGTGTTCCTCAGAACTATGGTCATGTGCAGCGATTGTGTTAACATGAGACGAATTCAATTTTTTCATGTTCAGTTATCGCTACATTTCGCACATTTTACGGCAAGTTACCTGCACCATTAGAGTTTAATGACCTTTTATAAGATAAGGCGTTCAATAATGAAGACCGCATCAATTTCCTCAAGTAAAGAATCATATGTGGATTGTTTACTTAAATGTTGAACCGCTATTATTAACTGAATTTTGAAATGACGGATAATTAAACTATTCTCAAAACCATAAATTAAAACTAGTAGAGTTATCCTGTAGTACAACGTTGAAATAAAACAAGTTAATAGGAATAACTTATGTGAGAATTGCTTGTAATATTAGGAGCAGTTAGAGATGTCAACAAAAAACTTATCCTCTGGACGTTCTGATTTGCTTCTGAAGAATAGAAGTCAATATTAAGAATGAATGGAATTATATAGGGTGTATTTGTAGGTGGTTTTATTTAGCTACCCCTTTCCTATTGATCAATTGATCTGATATTAGGTACACTTTAGGTATGTTAATAAACAATTGAATAGCATCATTGTAAATCGAAGATGGCCGTGGCCACAAAATCACCACAATATCTCACGAAATTATTTTTAGAGAATAAAGAAGGAATTTGACAAATTTGTAAAATAATTTTGGCATACATAAATTTTGGAATTCGAAAGTTGCTGGCAAATTGATATTAGAAATCGATTTTTCTTTTATTCATATACCACATTTCAAATCATACCAATTCTTTTTCAACATCTTCTATGGCATAGTTTTGCTTTTCTCATAACTATCATATCCATTTCTGATAAAAATAACCCAAAATTATAATCAAATTTGGTCAACGCAGAAAAAATTGATGAAAAACTAGGTGAGAAATCTTTTAAAAATCACCAGAATTTACCATGGTAAATTCGACTAAGAGTGTCCAATACAGGAGAATGGACAATAGAACAAACGCGCAAAAGCTCCTGACTTCACGTCAGTGCTTGAACCAATTTTTTTTCACAAATTTGAAAAATTTTCTAGGGGTACGGTTCTCACAAAATTTTACACACACCTTTATGTCGATATTCTACAACTAGTTACCAAGCTTCAATTCGATCGAGTCTATATTTTTTTAATAATCGAGGAAATAATATTCCAGGTGGGTATAACTCCGAAACCGATGGGCCGATTATGCCCAAAAGCGAACTTATCTCACCCATTGGGATGTGCAACCTACCCTGAAAATTGCAAGTCTCTATCTCCTTTCGTTCGAAAGTTATCAAGCCAACGGCACCCATCCAGCTACCGAACTCACACAAGGCTGCTCGGATCTCCAACAATATAGATCCGATCGTCTTAAAACTTGGAACTTGGCAGTAGAGTTAGGTTTTGAAGGCTCTCGCAAAATTTCAGCAATGTCGGAGGAATAGTTTCAGATATATAGAATTTTTTTCAATGATTTTCAATGATTTTTAAATGTTTTTCGAGTTTTACGATCCTCATGAAATTTTGCAAGAATTTTTGCATTGGCATTCAACAACTGACAACCATGTTTGAAATGAATCGGTTTTATATTTTTCGAGTTATTGAGGAAATAACAACCAAATTTCAGATGGGTATAACTCCAAAAGCGTTTGGCCGATTATGCCTATAAACAAACTCAAATATAACATTTAGATGCACAATTTTACCCAAAAATTTCCAATCGCTATCTCTTTCTGTTCTCAGGTTATGGTGACATAACTAATATTTTTTGATCATTTTTTAAAATTTTCTAGTGATCCGATTCACACAAAATTTTACAAGCGTTCTTAGTATTTCATTCTACGACAACTCAACAAGTTTCAATTCGATCGGACTTGTATTGGTTGAAAACAAAATTATTAATCGGAAACCGTTGGGCCGATTATGTCCGTTAACGAACTTGTCCGTCTTATTGGGATACGCCACCTACCCTGAAAATTCCAAGTCGCTATCTCTTTCCGTTCTAAAGTTATCGTGGCAACGGACGGCCGGCCGAACAGAATTAAATTTGACCTCGAATTCTTCATCGGGTAGTCGAACCCAATCGTTTATGACCATTTTCGGCGAAAAATTCGTAAATTACACACATTTGGGCAAAATGATAACGCGATGTTCCCCAGAAAATAAGCTCAAAAAACAACAAAATTCGAATAACTTGAACAATAAGGTTGAGTTTTAAATGTATTATGACCCTTACTGATAAAAGCTTACAGCCACATTTGGCCCCCAAACATGAAACGAAAAAGAAAATCTGTATATTATCCATATGAAAATATCATCGCTAAGGTTAAATGAAGTACATAAGATTGTAGGTTGGAGAATGTTCAACTTGTCCATAGTAACGGCATTTCCACATCAACTCCCCATCGCCAACAATCCAAATGTAAACCTTATCGACGTCTTTCACAATGATATTTATATGCAAAACCAGAGTACGACCTGACATGTAACATCCTTATTTGGTTTTATTAGAGGTGAATAACTCTGACATTTCTTCGGAAATACCATTGACTTAATGAGAACAGAAAGAATCAGTCCAGTAACTAGTTGTTTCCAATGCCGTAATAGCTAGTTGACGGAAAGACAAAACCAATAGGAAGTAATCGATGTAATTAACATGTCATCTCCTAGTTCAGACCACCTCCACACGTCAACCTGTAATTATTAGCATTTCAGTGAACAGTCCATCTAGTGAGTCGACATGTAGAGTAATATCGAATTGAATTACAGTAACTAAGAATAATAATATGTAATTTATTTCAAGTGAGCTTGCATACGAAACTATCCGCTATGACTGCTACTAAGATTACACTCACTATAACAACGAACCTTGTGATGTACACTAATTTAAATAATTAAAGGATCAAACAAATTTTAGGGTGATATTCGACAGGCTGATTTTGAAGCAACAAGTTTGCAGTTTGCAAAGTTTGGGGCTAAGTCAGATTGTCAGATTTTGATCTTGAAAATTTTTCCATGCATCATATTGATCTTTGGACTATAGATACTAAAATAAATAGTTCCTCGAATTTTTCGAAAGTTGGCTACAAAAAAATTTATCGCTCTCATTATCGATACTTGTGAGGGTACCACATGCCCAGGCTCTTGCTGAGATCGTTATAAGGGCGCTGTCAAGACTGGAGGACTGGTGTCTTGAAAATCAACTTGTGCTGAATCCCACAAAGACAGAATGTATAGAGTTTTCTACTGATAGATCTAGACAGGAATTCCCAAAGGAAATACATCACAAGAATGAGGTTCTTCACATACTCCCTTTCGCCAAAACCCTTGGAATACACCTGGATCAACATCTGAAATGGCATGAACATGTGGAACAGCTGGGACATAAATTGAACTCCGTGGTATACTCTTTGATGGTGCTGAGACATCAGGTGGAGCATGGGGTTCTAAGGATGGTGTATTTTGCCAGTTTTCAATCGCTGCTGGACTACGGTGTCATTTTTTGGGGAAACAGTACACACATGATGAAGATATTTGTAATACAGAAACGAGCCGTAAGAATTTTGCAAGGGTTGAAATTCAGAGAGACCTGTAGAGGAGTTTTTAAGTTGAATGGTATTCTTACCTTAATAGGAATATATGTGTATAGAACATTGTTATTTTTTTATAAATTTCACAATGTATCTAATAATTTTAATAATACAAGGCGAACATTTCCAATTTTTTATCCACGCCACAGACTTACTCTGACTGAAAAGCAACCATACTACACAGGGTTGAAACTTTTTAACTATCTTCCGATAAATATCAAAAATGAGAAAAACTCTTTAGCTTTTAAAAAGAAAATCTTTGCATTGATTCTCGATATTGAACCATATACATTGGAAGAATATTACTTGTCTTGTAAGCATCTAAGATCATAGATAAAATGTGTGCAGATATTGTATTGTGATAATAATTTTGTTATTAATAGTTGTTATTTTTGGTGACTTGTTTTCTATCTTCTCTTACTGTAAAGTGGGTGATGAGAAAATAAATAAATATTCTATTCTATTCTATCAAACCAAATAGTTTGATAATGAGAGCGAATAATTATCGAGATTATCTAACATGCAAATGGAGCATTCGAGATCATTAATCGTTCGATTGACTGATTACAGTTGATAATAAGTTGATCAAAAAATTCGATGTCAAACTCATTCCTAATGAAATTAAGGAATTCTCAACTGAAAAAATGGATCCGACAGCTGCTGGTGCCTTGATTTGAATTCCAATAATTCCAATAACATTATTGATTGCATTTCTGCTCCAACATTTCCATTCTTGCTTTGTGCTTTTCCTCAGCAATTCTTTGCCTGGGTCATATTGTCCATAAGTTTTTACACACAACAAATTACTAACAGAAATTTAAAAACCACTTCTTTGAACTTGACCTTAATCAGGAAATGTAGCTACTGAACAATGATATAACAACTAGACATTCAAAATGTTGACCAATAGCGCAAAAACTATATATCATATTTTTTCTTGAACTACCTGTTATAGAGCTAAGTTTACATATGCAACGGAAGTATAATTTTGGGGAGGACTCATCATTGAAGCCTTAAACCCCAACTGAAGACCAGTTAGTAAGTCAGTGTTGAATTAAGTCTGATGTGAGGCACTATTATATTTCGAAGATCCTTAAACGATTAATCTATTCATTCAACAGCTAACCTATGATGAAGTTAATTTTTTTTCCACTCACCAAGATGCAAGAGATCAAATTGTGCGATATGCTGTTCGGTAGTCGTTGAAACCTGTCTACAAAGAATACCTACTCATAACAGGCTTTTATTATACCACATTGTTGGTATCATTGTCCTTGTTATTCCTTGTCTATTCATAATCTGAGTGTGTATATTTCAGGTTATCTTAATCTCCGTTGACAAACATACAAATGGAGTCAGATATGAAAAAATATTTAACGACTTCCTCAGGGTTGATCAAGTTGAAAACAACACAGGGGTCTGTAATACCTAACAATCTATCAAATTTATTGACGGAATATCACTTGAAGTGGTCCCGGCTACAGGTTTATGAATTTATGATACCCCTATCTATCTTGAAATTCTTAAAAAGCACTGACGTGAAGTCAGGGGCTTTTGCGCGCATGTTCCATTGTCTACTGACGCCTCATACTAAGTCGATCGAGCTGAGATTCAGTACTCGATTGTAAAATGGTAGCTCGAAGGCATTTGAGCAGATTCTGATGGACCGGTTTTGAAAAAAAAATATTTATTTTTTTTCTAATAATACGATATTTACGAAATTTCGCAAAAATTAGCGCGTCGGCATGCTACAAGTGACTACTAATCCAATATTGGATTGAATTTGACTATTTCGAGTTATTCAGGATATAACCAAAAAATATAAGATGGCCGTTTGCCCATTAACGAAATTAGCTGTCCTATTGGGATACGCAAACTACCCAGAAAATTGACTATTTCTTTCCATTCCATTCGAAAGTTATCGTGACAACGGTCACCCATCCTGCTACTGAACTGACCCAAGGTCAATCAGATCCCCACAATATAGATCTGGTCGTGTTCAAATTTGTAGCTTTCCTCTAACAACTTGAACTAAAATGATGTTATTTTCTAAATAACTCAAAGTGTACAAATTCGATCTGTTTAAAACTTGGTAATTACTTGTAGAAAGCCAACGCGCGGTTTTTCCCGAAATTCATTGAATCACTAAAAAACAAATTAAATTTTTTTTCTTTAAATGTTTTATATTCCACAAACTATTTGTCAGAATCTGCTGAAATACCGTACATACCTTCGAGTCGCCATTTTATATCGGATTTGTTATATGATGGAATTTTGAGGATAAGAATGTAAAAAAGAAATTATATTTTCATATCATTTTTCAATGAACGCACTAGAAAGAATGTATATCCTCCAGGACGGTTGCCTTGAAACTTCAGACTTAAGACTAACCATTATTCTGAAAATATTCCATGGGGGATAATGAGTCAGCCACTTGTGATTACTTAGCATTCCTTATGGTTTTGGTCTCCAGTTCAATATACATCTGGGATCTTATCGAACCCTAAATATGTAGGTCGGTATATTGTTGTAGTTGGTAACGTTGTACTGCTACCTTAAGGTCGATTAATTGTGCCCCTCATCAGAGCTGTCGATTTAATCACCATCTACAGCTCGCCTTCCAGTACCAGAGCTCTGATGAAATCCAGTATTTGGAATAGCTTCAAGGAGGCTACGTCTTCGCTCCTGCAGATTTCTTGCCCAAAGCATTCCTTGAATTGGTTTAAGATGGCAAAGCATTCCGTAATCAGGTAATCAGGAGTTTCATCCTCCTCTCCACAGAATTTGCACTCGTCAGTTTCTGCTAGCCCTAACCTCATCATATGCTTCCTAAGACAACAGTGCTCTGTGAGGAAACCAGTGGATAGGAAACCAGGAATAGTGTCAAAGATCCATAGGACTATTTGGAGTGATACATTCCTGGGAGAGATTTCCAGGGAATATCTCATTCAGTTTATTCTTTCAGCAGTCATTCTCCTTTCATTCAGTCACTTTTGTAGGTGTATCTACCCACCCCACGGTAGGGTTCAGGGCCAATAAAAGGGGTTCGTGCTCCTTTCTTGGCCTCCTTCAATTCCCGAGTGAGCAGGAACTCAAACCAAGGAGACCCTCTTGTTTTTGCCTACTTGATTCAAGTTTTTCAGAACATGGGAGCTCAGAGCTTTAATAGCAGCTTGACTATTCGAATGGATTGCCATATAACACCTCCTATAGTTTCTTAATAGGTTCATTCCCATGTCTTCTGTCTAAAATACGCTCGGATAGGAGCCTGGGGATAGTGAGCATTTGGTGCCTGCCCATATAGTCCTGAACCAGCTCCTAAATTTGTTATTGAACCGTCTGTGTACCATTCAATGGCATTTTTTAAGAACTTGGGTGGTAGATTCCCTGTCTAAGTCTTTCTTCCTACCTAGCATCGTAGTGCTTCGTTACTTATTTTCTAAATCATTTCATCACTAGAAAGACCGGCTGATGAAATATACCTGCTAAAAGAGGACCAGGCTTTCTGGTTTTTAATACTCTCATTAGTTGTTATTTTCCTAGATATTCCGAGAATGGCGTCATGGGCCATTTTGTCTATCACTAATTGAAGGGGTTTGAGATTTGTTCCCTGGTAGGACAGTTCGCATAGCTCTAGTGATAAACACTCAGGCAAGCCTTTGTACTTTGTCGAGGGTTTTCCTTGTACTATTCTGGTTTATTTTTGCATACCAGACTACTGCCCCATAAGTGATTATGGGTCTAAAAATCATGACGTACATCCATCGCAATATCTTGGTGTTGCAGCGCGAGTATAACTAACGGGTCCGCCAAATAACTTTTTTTTTTTGAAAATGCAATTAAAAAAAACTACTGAATATTGTCTTAAATTTCTTTTATTATTTGAAAGTCCAATCCTTCCGGTTAATAATGGAACAAAGTTTCATTCAAATGGCTGCCTCGGCTGGCCATGCAGTAGCCTGCGCGATCGTTCCAATATCGATTGAGTGCAGCTGTATTTCACCAATGGCTTCACGAATATTGTCCTTTGAAGCGTCAATTGTCTCTGGCTTGTCGGCGTAACACTTATCTTTGACGGTACCCCACAAATAATAATCCAACGGTGTCAAATCGCAGCTCCGAGGTGGCCAAACGACATCAGCTCTGCGGCTGATAATGCGATCTTCAAAAACAGGGCGCAAAACATCGAATGTAACTTCGGCTGTGTGGCACGTAGCGCCACAAACGATTGACTTTGTATGACGTCATACCAAGGTCTTTATGCAAAATTCTTCTCAATGTCTCCAAAATGTTTAATTCTTGAGAATGACGGTGAATTGATGTTGATGGCGCTTCACGCACACTTTCTGCTACAGCAGCAATATTCACGGGAGTACGCACTGTTTTTGACTTTTCACGCTTTGGTTTATCGATGAGGATGCCAGTTTCTTTCACTTTTTTCACAAGATAACGAACATACGGAGCTGACGGTGCTTCTCGTCTTCCAAAATCCGTACGCAATTTTCGCAAACATTCTGCAACATTACCATGATTTTCAATGTAATGTCACAATATTTCCCAGCGTTGTCCAAGCGTCGTACACAACCATATTCGTCAGCGGAAAGATAAAACTAATTATCTGTCAAATCAGACATGAGCTAAGTGTTACCATTCACGAAATAAGCACTAGTTGAAAAAAAACGTTAGATGGCGGACCCTTTAGGTCGGTATACTTTGTCGAGTAATTTTTGTTTATTTCTTATAAATGAGAAACATATACATACATCCGTTCAGAAATTCCAACATTTTACAATCGAGTACCGAATTTGAGCTCGATCGACTTCGTACGGGGCGTGAATAAATATAACTCAATTCTGCTAATTATACCAATTTCCGACGATCCTAGTGGATCAAATCTAAAACTAATTTCCATTTCACTACCTCAATAAACGAGCGATGCAATCTTGTTTATACAGCGGCACCAAAAAACGTGACAACAACTATTACACGAAAGATCGAAAGTGATAGCCGAACTGAAATTGAGACTAGAATTACCACCACTCAACTTACAAGAAACATCAACAAAAACCACGACCATACTTCCTGACAAATGCCGAGACCCGCATGTCCATATGTAATAGAGACACACTCATTAAATCTTACGGAACACACGTGTGGTCACGTCATCT
Source organism: Halyzia sedecimguttata (assembly GCA_937662695.2). NCBI lineage: Eukaryota > Metazoa > Arthropoda > Insecta > Coleoptera > Coccinellidae > Halyzia > Halyzia sedecimguttata. The sequence continues at coordinate 15,775,334 of OW569417.2, read as the reverse complement.
CAACATAAACACTACATCATAGAAATCGTCCTTACAAGGAGTATAATTTTCGTCCATAAATCCATCCCGGTTTTCCAGCCACGACGAAAAAGTCGGTACGCATAAATACCGCGGCTTTCAGCTCGTTTTTAATCGGCAATTATCTGTCAATCCATCGGGGGCCCTCGTGGACCGTCCGCGTCCTCGTCGGAACAAGGAAACGCGAAAACGATGGTTTAATGGGAACACTTCATCATTGTGTGTTTTGCATCCACGGCATAATAAATAACTTGTTTTGGTATATTAAGTTGAGAAATACGCCGCATTTAATGGCGGCCATAACCATAAATATCGACGCTAAGGCAAGATTCCGATATCTTTATTGGAAATATGACGCGTTTGATTGCGAATGAGTTCCATAAAAATAAGAAACTAGTCTGATATGTACGTATACGTCGGAAGAGGACGGCATGTGGTTATATGGAGCGGTCTCTTATTGGGTTCCATAGGGCCGTATAGAGTTTTCTGGATGTCTGGAAAAATATTGTAATGTGGGTGGTGAAAACTGAGTCTTGAATTTATGTTAGGAAAAGGTTGGGTAGTTTTATGTGGAAACTAGAGGTGGTAACAATATAAAATATCGACATTATTCGCATATGGAGGTAGTATACAGGGTGATTCTCGAAGACCGTTCGTTAAAATATTTTAAAGAAAGACTCGAGATGAATACTTGAAATTTTATAGTTGAGCTTTGTTAGGAAATATAAATTCTTGGAAATAAAGTCAGATTTGTTCGACTTCCGATTTTCACCGGAAATGATACCAACATTCGTTCTTTGAATGTAATACCCAGTTTTTTCATTGATAATAATAGGATAACCCATTGAATTCTAAATTGATTTAATGCATCACTTACATATTATTCTCAGAAAATTTGTGTGAAATCTGAAAAATTTTCTCATATAGGGCTTCATTTCAATGTTAACAACTTGATATTCAGATTGCAAATTCAATTCTACATTGTTTTAATATGCCACCTACATAGAATTCTAAGAAAATTCGTGTGGAATTTGAGAAATCCCTTTTAATTTATTCAAATAGGGCTTGTTTCCAATGTTAATAACTTGTAGATGTTTGCATGAAAATTCCTAATTTTCTAGCTTCTATCAGAAGACATACCAATGCTTCTCCTTCGTTAATTAAAAATTCATTTGAACATACAAGGTTTTTCTATTTTAAAGTAGGTCATGACAAAACCCTCAAAACTCACTTTTTTCAAATGAGAGTCCATTTTTTTAATTGGTCAGCTGGAATCACCGTCAAAATATTGTGTATTTTTGGCGCTCTTGTTCCTCGGAACAGAGTGCTTATCAATTTGCCCAAATATCTGTAATTTTGGAATTTTTGGATGAAAATGATCTTAACCGATTTGGTTCGACTCACTGATCAAGTATTCATGGTTAAAATCGATTCTAACAGGCCGTCCGTCCGTCCGCCCGTTAACACGATAACTCTCGAACGGAATGAGGTAGACATTTGAAATTTTCAGAGTAGGTTTGAGAGATAAATATCTCGGTTCTTTATTGAGTTCATTATTGGGCAAAATGACCGGATGGTTTCGGAGTATCGGAAAAATATTTTTTTTTACATTTCAATTTTGTTAAGATGGAGTTTCATCATAAAAATCCATTTATATCATTTTCAAACAAGCTAATACTTTCGGAGATATGATTTTTCAAAATTTCAATTATACATCGTAATTCTGTGTTTTCACAGATCATCTGTATGTGTTCTATCTGTGTTCACTGTTCATGCATGTAATCTTATTTACCTATACCAGACATGTAAAATGTATCTCTCAATAATCTATGATAATCTAACAAACAAAGTATGATTGAATGCAAAATGACCAACTATAGGATATTATAATTACCCCTACCTTATATGCCCTTTGATAATAATCCATATGATGATGGAAACACATGATTTGGTAAGTTCAGAATATATTAAAAGGAAACAAAACGGGAATATTGGCTAAGTTTCAATTGATATGATACAATTTTCAGAATAGATTTAAGGAATTAATATTTCGTATAAGTTCGTAATTTAATTTTAAATTAGTATCTTTTATGAATCAGTTCTGTTGTAAGAATCTACTGATATCATTCCCAACTCTGAGAAACCCATAATTTCGGAGATTAATTGTCAAAGTTTGTAAATAATACATACTACTGCTTTACTTACCGAATAACTCAGGAAATTTTAGAGCAATAGAATGTATTATGAAAAATACACTATTTTTTAACGTAGATTCCAGCTGAGCAATTAAACAAATGGGTTCTCATTTGAAAATAGTTATTTTTGTATCTAGTGCGCGAAATGCTACTTTGGTGATCGAGAACTGATTTTTTTAACGAGGCGCAGCCGAGTTAAAAAAATAGTCGAGATCACCAAAGTATTTCGCGCATGAGATGCAAACAAAATTTTTTCTACAAACGCCAAAAATATTGTTCTAAAATAAGTAATATGCATAGCTTAATATGAAAAATAGTATTGAACTGGCTTAAAACGTTTTTCCAAATCAAGTAAATACTGTAACTATGAAAATAAAATGGCATTTGTTTGTTTGATTGAGGAACATAAAGGTTAAAATATAAAAACTCCATATAGTTTACATGCAGTGTGCGAAGTAAGTACTTCGCACACTACTTCGCGCACGGTGTCATGGTAACGAAGGAAAATGAAAAAAAGGGTCACTTCGCATATTGTTTTCAATGCGCGAACCTTGTCATTTTTTGACGTTTGTAGAAAAAAAATGTTTTGAGGCTTTTGTCATGACTGACTTTGACATTGAAATAGTTGGAATTGCTGGGAATGTTGGATTATAATATTTTTTAGGAAAACTGTTTCGTTATTTAAATGTTATTATTTATTCATATTGAAATTTGAAAAAATGATTTAAAGTTAAATGTTTTGTTTTCTTATTATTTTCCACTATTCCGTATGAAATTGCATTGGTACCATCGAAATTTTGACTGAATTCTGCGCTAATAGAGATAAACTAAAGCATATAGAAAAATGATAATAATTTCAGGAATAGTAATTTACGTAACAAGTCCGGAAAATAGGGTTTTTTTGGACGAATAGACAAAATTCTAGGACGAGCGTAAGCGAGTCCTAGAAGTCTATGAGTCCAAAAAAAACCTTTTTCGGGCGTGTTGCGTACAATATTTTTTCGGCAACCGTGTAGTATAACAAATCAATGAGACGACACATTTCTTTTTTATATATTTTGATTCTTATTCAAATTAAACAGAACAGAAAATATAACATGTTAACAAATTTTATATGAACTGTCTGGAACTGTCAACCGTTTTCTCAGTGCCATGGTAACTTCATTTATCAAAAATATACCTACCAAGATTTTCATAATGTATTTACAATGACCAAAACGACGTGACTTCCCGGACTAGGCCGGGAAATGCTTCTTTCTCAAAGAAAAAGCGTCCGGGAAGTGGGCACTTCCCGGACGGTTGCCGAAAAATTATTCTTTTTTGCAAAATATAAGTATACCTCAGTTTCCATTCAAAATCATGTTTATTTGTAAAATATATTTCTTCCTCGAGAAAAAACTTTTACTTACTGTACATAACTCATTATTCAATAAAAATATAAACATTTTATAATGAATTTTCCTTTATTTATACGGAATATTCATTTCTGAAATAGAAACATATTTCTGTTTAATATGAGAATTGATATTCCGAATATAACTTGACTGCAAACTTCTCATCAGTATACTGCAATCGTTTGGCTCAATATTAGAAAATTATAGAAAATTGTGTAAAATGATAGCGATGTGGCAAGAGTGTGCAAAAACCCTAACCACTTCTACAAAGCCTGCCTCACCTGGCAACACTAGTACCAACTGAGCAAAGAGCAAATTATTCGACCATTATTGCTCCTCCCACATTTTATATGATATACGGGATATTGGCATACAAAAACAGTGAATCTCCGATTACTAAACCAGCTGTCGTCCAGTAACTTTATAGTCCAACCATCGACATAACTAAGGCTTACAATCTATATATATCTATCGACAACTACAACGTAAGTTATTATGATTACTGCTGAAGTAGGTAGTATGTATCTCAATTCATGAAGTTTGATTTTACTGTAGCCATAACCATATCAGGATGAATTTATTTCTTCGATTACACCGAGAAACCTAATACTGTCGAAACTGTGCCGTAAATTGTGCCGTTTATCAAAACCTCGTGACATGTCGATAATTTCGCTACTATTTGAGTAGATTGGTTGAAGCTGCTGATAAATTGTCTCCACTGGTATAACGAAATTGAATACGATTATGCATATTTGTCGGTAAAGTGGGGAATAGTTTTCTTTTTAAATTCGGTAGATATCCTTGCGAATGGGGTAATAACTAGTTCATTTACTACAAGAGAAACTAGACCAAATTGGAAGAGTAAATTGTAATATCAGAATTAAACGGTCGAATTCCACCTACAATTGCCAATTAATGTGTTTAGGTATATTTTATGCAGAAATTTGTAATGCGCGGGTTTTATTGTTTTCCTAAATGTTATCCTTAATTTTTTATAAGTAGCTGAACACCCTTTTATTCAAGAAAAAGCCCAACTTGATCTGGAGTGATAAACCAAACGCACTGATTCAACAATAAAGGTTTATCATTTCTTATTCAAAATATTTTTGAGTAGGGTAGGGCTCGGCTAGTTGAGCATAGGGTTAAGTTGGGAATCGGAATATCTCATAAACTATATACGCTTCGAATTGCGGTCGTGAGACGGTAACTTCATCTTGTCACCGCCATTGATGACTTGTCGATCGAGTGTAGTACACTCACGTTTTATTGTTTATTTTGCGAAGAAACCGTAAAAAAAATGTGGAAGGGAATATTTCTTTTAGCCAGCCAAATGTTAAGCTTCCATACATTTAATATATTTTTGATATCTATGAAGGTTTTGTATATAATTTTTCATAAGCCGAGCACATAGTTTTGCAAATACCCAGAGCTGGCCAGCCTGAGAATTTTACATATGGCTAAGCCTGTTTAAAAACCTCAGTACATGATAGCCAAGTCTCTTAAGGACGACATCAGGTATGTTAACACTTTTGACAATTTTCTTAGGATCCAACAAGAAGGGTAATAGAAAAAATATTGTATCGGTCGCAGTTCTGGATGGCTGGACAAAGCCTCACGACCCAATTTCCCCAATTTCAATATATTTTATAAATAGGTCGAATACCCTGAAACTTCGAAATATGAATAAATAAACAAAAATGTTGATCTTTTGGCAATAAAGGAATATCCATATCTACCCAAAACACTTTTTACAGAAAAATCAGACCTCCAATGAATATTTTAATATTTCACACGCGTGAAACATAGTATATTTTTCTATATTGCAACTTTGACAAATTGATTTTACCTTCTATCTTTTATTTTGATGAGTTCTGAATACTGTTGAACCGTAACAGCTTCTTATGTTATGACAAAACTCATGTCATCACGAAATCTTTGGAAAATGATATCATCGTTAACTTGAAACATTTACTATGGCAATTTTTGGTGAAATAGTTTAATTTGATATAATTCTGCCTCCTGATAAAACATGAATTCACAAAAAGTATTACACAGGGTGTTCCTTGAAGATATGCTAATATTTAAGGGTGTATTTATTTGACTCATTTTAAGAAAAGAACTCCCTATGGACGTATTTCATAAAAGTCTCTATATCTCTTTAGATTTAGGGTGATAAAATTTTGGTGCTGCGATATGAAACAATTTAAATTTAATTATTTTAATGAAGAACAGAGCATCTGACAAGAAAACATATTTTTTGCATTCTCATTCACCTTGGAACAAAATTGATCTCTTAATTTGCTTTTAGTCGGTGCAGAAACATTTCCACACCGCATCAGATTTTTGAGGAATTGATCCTGAAGTAAAACGATTTTAATTTTTTAAGCGGAAACCGTGCCAAAGAAACCCCATGAGATCAAATTTGCTCAAAAATGAATGAGGACCTCAAAAGTAATTTTTATTTTAAAAGAAAGCAGTAGAGTAGTATTTTTTTCTCCGAAAATATTACATGCAAAACCCGTATGGAAGCCACTGGTAGAGAAAACTTGGTGGAATAAAATTTTTGTACATCACAAAATGCACCTGGATGCATAGAAGACATGTACCAAATGCTACAAAGATGTCTACAATATTATCTCAGTTATTATTAGAAAACTGATTTTTTCCAAAACTTAATCAACCCGTATCTCAAAAGTTAAGACTTTTAGGACATACGTTCATAGGAAGTTTTTTCTTAAAATAGGAAAAAAAATCACCCTCTTAAATATTAGCACGTCTTTAAGGAACACTCTGTATACCTTTCAAAATCCAAGTTGTGAATGGGTATCTATTACTTCAATGAATCCCCAGCGTAGAGCTCCATAACATATTATCGCCAAAAAGATGTGATAAATTGGTATATACAATTCTTTCCTCAGCACTTCTTCCATTTGCCAAGGTCAGGCTACCAGCATATTTAACATTATCGGCCCCGTATGGAAGAATGTCCAATTTCATTTTGAAAAATGCCCATCGTTAATCACCGGTAATGAAATGGGACAGAGAATAAATGTCTCGTAAATAACTACATACGATATATTGGATATAGAAAGTATCCCATCGGTTTTATTAAGTGTGTGTCTCGCACATGGAAATAATGGCAGCTACGATTATGGCCATCCCGTATACTCTTTTGTGTATGTGTATAACAAGAAGAAAAATAAATAAAGATGTTAATAACCAATCAGAATGTACCGATGATACATTGGGTTTTGTTGTCCGAACGTTCAGAAGGACATTAATAAGAAGGGTTGATACCTTAATCGATGACAAAAGACTTGACCAATGGTGAAGTTGTGCTTGTATCGCGTTGGTGATTCTGCAATGGCTTGAATGCCCTCAAGGTATAAAAATTGGAAAAAATGCGAACTAAAGAATTTAGAAGGGTGTAGAGCACCCTAAATTTAACAGAAGAACGCGTTGAATAATCATGTATCCACTACAGCAATTGAGCAATTTTGCAAATTGCTAGTAGTTCATAGATAGTAAATTCGATTAACATTGTCCAATAGAGGTTAATAGACAATAGAAGATGCGAGCAAAATCTCCCAAATTCACGTCAATGCTTGAACCAATGTTTTAATCAATAATTTGAATATACTGTAATAAAAAAATGTGAATACACTGACATTATGTTCAAATATATATATCCATAGCGGTCACCTATCCAGGTCTAAATTCACGTTAGACTGTTTGGCTTCCAGGAAGAAAATAATATTTTCCCAATATTTCTGACAATATAGATCCGTTGGAACTGGGGACTATAAGGTACTGAAGACAGCGATATCTGACTCCCAGATTTCTTGGATTCAATGAAGTCTGCTGAGCCAGAAGAACTATGATTGTTCCCGATACTCAGCCAAGGAGACTTCAGACGTCCTTATTTATCGTGGCTTTCATTTTAACACTAATATTTCAGAACTGTGAACCTGCTAAACCACGGAAAAGATAAATAGATTTTGCAAAATTTCGTAGTTTTTGGGACATCTCCAGAACTATCCCGGAGTATTGAAATGTTGTTATCGTCTTATTGTTAGGTTAGAATACACACTTTTCTTGGATTTAATCTACCCCCTATCTCTTACCGTTTCCGTGCTGTCGCATCCTCAGTCGAAAGGCAAAAAAGATCAAACTTTTTCGGGTTAAGAAAGAAAAAAACTAATTTGCATAAAATTAATGGATTTTAAATTCTTACCCAGCATTTTTGGAGGATTTGTCACTTTAACACCTCTAAAAGGTGTCTACGTACAGTGAGTCCCAGTCAGCGTCAAAACGGAAGTGCGTGAAAGGAGACATAATAGTTATAAGAAAAATATGACAACAAATCCAAGCTACGTATTTTCGAAATTATAGGCCTAGAAAATCCTCACCCTGTTAAGGTATTTTAATTACCGTTACTACAAATCATTATTTTAATTTCATTTTATTTTTGATAATAACCTTATAAAAATAAAATTGAAAATAAAATAAAAATGTCAATCTCCATCACAGGGCGAAGATTTTTTTGAAATATCTATAATAATAAACAATTAAAATATAATTGATATTACACCAGGCGATATCATTCAGAAAATCTCTATAGTGGAAACACATAGAGTATAACGCTGGTTTTGTATGGTTTACAATAACTACTTATAAATTTTCATGTTCGTGTCCTAACCAAGAGTTGGAGTCTCCACGCTGCATTGCTGAAAAGTATGTAAGTTTTCAAGAACATTGACCATTTTTTAGTGACTTAAGGTTTTTCAACCAATTGGCGTTGAACTGAATTGGGTATTCCGATTTTAATAGTACCTTATGACGTCCAGTCATTTTACTAAAAAAAACAAATGTGCAAGTTATATAGAGATTTTCAAACAAATTGAACCATTCGTTATTTTCCAATATCGCCATAAAACTCTCCGAAATTGTCTATATAATTGGATATAGGTGTTCTCTTATTAAAACTGAATTAATTTCAAATCTCTTCTTTTTTGATTGCATCCCGTGAAAGGTAAAAATGTGCTATCTTCTCCGAAATAACTTCGAGAATCTGCGGAGGATCAGATAAGAAACGATAATTTAATTGTCACTAAGCACATAAAGAACCAGTCGCGTCTCGATAAAGAGAAGCCAAATTCGAGGTCTGATATCAACGGATCCGATGTTGCGAGATGTGTGAAATTGTAAGTATCGGAGGGAGATCGGCGATCAACTGTAACAATTCCTGATGGGTAAACCTCGCTTTTCAGTTCAGCACTTGGTCAAAACAGTAATTTCAGTACAAAAATCCCTACCTTATCGTTATAGTATACTAACATTATGGATTAGTCAGTACATCTGTGTTTTTCGGTAGTGTGTACAATGTTTATAATTTTTTTTTCCTTTTCTTCAAATACAGGTTGTCCCAAGTTCGAGTGTCTATTAGACGTTTCTGGAGAACTGGACATATTTGAAATCTGAAAATTGGGATTATGATATTGCTTGAAAATTTCTACAAAGCTAAAATATTTTCGAAGCCCAAGCACTTCCGGTTGTACAGGGAGTGAAAATAAATTTGATGAAAAAAATTTTTCTTCAAGTTTTGCATTCCTGGTATGATCAAGTATTCAATGCTGAATACATTTCTGTTCGAGCCATTGTATTTATTCGAATAGTTTTCAAAATATCGATAAAAAACTGGAAAAAAAGGCAAATATGTTTAGTCAGTGTTATGTTCATTATTCTTATTTTAAACATCCTGAACGTAAACCGTTTTTACAACAACGAAGAGGAAAAATGTGGAAGGGTCATCATCTTTTGAATTTCAGAAATATCATCACAGGGTGTTTCAAATTTTGTGTCGAAAATTGTGATCAAAAATTGGCCATAACTTCTTTTTTGCGCGTATGTTCTGGGGAACATCGCGTTATCATTATGCCCAAATGTCTGTAACTTTCGAATTTTTTGACGAAAATGGTTTCAAACGATTTTGGTGGACTGATCTTGCACTACAAATTCTAAAAATAAATTTTCAGTTTAATAAGTCAGTAAACATATAGATTTATCATTGAAAAAAAAACGGTGAAAAGAAATGATAACTTTTGAAGCTCAAAATTTTGTGGAGCAGAATAATCGTTTGAAACCATTCCCGGCCAAAATTTCTTAATCCTAACTCCGAGTTACATAACTCTGTGCTAAATATTTTAACCTCATTTTCGATTCAAGTGGATTGGAAAACCCTGTAATGAAGCCACAAAACATAATTTATAATTCATTGAAAGAAATATTTGATAATACCTTAAATTAAGATGATATAACATTATATCAAACCTATCGGTTTGCGAACAAATATTTATCGTCGAAGTGGCAACATTGTCAAAGCCCGCAATCTTTTCTGGATCTCTCATATCGTCGAATAACGCTAACATAAATCGCAGGCGGACTAAATCCGAAAAACAAGAGAGTGCGAAGGCCAGTTTTTTCGAGATGAGAAACAGACGGCTTTCGGACGAGAACCGTGTCGAAAAATAATTGGACCCCAAAAAATGTGCGAAGTCCGAAAACTCGCCATGGCTCTGTATATAACCGTAGAAGTTTAAGAGTCTTTCCGAAGAGAGCGAGAAATTTGCTGACATCCAGTTTTTGTCCGGATCATTGTGAACGAGGGGCAATTGGGAACGGTTGCACAATTGGTAGGATAGTTTCTTTTGAGATTATTCAAGACTTCCTCAGCGTATCGAATAGTTGACGAACGAAAGATTTGGAGTTTAATAATTCAAAGATAATATGCAGGATGGAGCAAAAAAACAGACGATTTTAAAGAGTCAAATAGAATTTTTTACAAAAAAAATTATTATTTTGTTTGAGAAAATAAAAATCTGCGTGATGAAGCAAACCTTTCTGGCGTACATATTGTTTCAATCGTGTTCGGAAAATACTCATTACATTCCGCAGCATTGACAAGGGAATCTGGTTCACTTCCTGACGGAATCATTCTGTGGATTCTTGTGAATTCCGTCTGGCGGTTTGGTTTGAAATCCCGACCAGCTGATCTATACTTGCTTTATTCAATAGCAATTCTTACGTACTCGAGATTCCCTCTAAAGCGCAATGATTTGGACCTTCTCGTCTTCTTTCTTGTCTATAGTGAAGTCTCCTCAATATTCTAAACTCAGTTTTTAATGGCACAAGCCGAAGGCATCGGTTGATTGCGATTGATAATGAAAAGGTTGCGAAAAGCACGACTCGCGCATACTTAAGAATTATTATTTTGGTAAAACGCCGACATAGCTTACGCCTGCTGGTGAGAGGTCCACCACTTCATTTTTACTAAATGCTAATATGCAGGAAACATTGCCGATTGCGTCCCTAACACCTTCTAACGATACTGCGTGCGATTGCCGGGTCTTTTGAAATCGATCTTCATTCTGACTCACCCTGTACAACACGATGCTTAATGGAAAATCGAAATAAACGAATGAAAATAAACATACATCACCTCAATGAAAAAGTTGTTGAATGGAGTTTTTTTCGATCAATGCAAATTCTGCATCAATTTATACAGGGTGGTTCACGAAGACCGTTCGTTAAAATATTTCCAAGGAAGACTCGAGATAAACACTTGAAATTTTACAGTTGTGCTTTGTTAGGAGAGATGAATTCTTGGAAAAAATTTCAGATCCGTTCGACTTCCGGTTTGACCGGAAATGGTAACAACTTTCGTTTTTCAAATGTAATACCCAGTTTTTTCATTGATAATCAGATTACCAATTGAAATCTACATTGTTTTAATGTGTAACTTACATATTGTTCTCTGAAAATTCGTGTAAAATCTGAAGAAATCCTGTAAATTTTCTCAAATAAGGCTTCATTCCAATATTCATAACCTGTAATTTCTTGGATGAAATTTCTTAATTTTCTAGATCCTATCAGAAAACATACCAATGCTTCTGCTTCGTTAATTGAAAATTTCATTGAACGTACAGGGTGTTTCTATTTCAATGTCAAAGGCAGTCATGACAAAAACCTCAGAACTCATTTTTTTCAAATGAGAACCCTTTTTTTGGTCAGCTGGAATCTACATTAAAAAAAGCGTATTTTTTATAATACATACTACTGCTTTAAAATGATTTTTTCCCGAGGTATTCGGTAAGTAAAGCGGTAGTATGTATTATAAAAATACTATTTTTCAAAGTAGAATCCAGCTGACCAATAAAAAAATGGGTTCTCATTTGAAAAACATTAGTTTTGAGATTTTTGTTATGATTGACTTTGACATTGAAATAGAAACACCCTGTATGTTCAGTTGAATTTTTAATTAACGAAGCATTGGTATGTCCACTGAAAGAAGCTAGAAAGTTAGACATTTGAAATTTATATGCTTGGTTTGAGGCTGGAATACTGTTCCACTGAAAGCACTATATTATCTCGATATTTTCCTTATTTCTGCAACAATATCGATCCGATGGAGTTTAGATCTAGGACTAGGCTGAAAAATTGGGTTCTGAAGATTCTCAGAAAATTTCAGCGATATCTAACGAACAGTTTCTGAGATACAGCCTACCTGGAAGGGTGACTGCTCTTGCTAAAACTTTAAATAAGAGCGCCAAAACTCCTGACCTCAGTGCTCTCCCATACTTTGTCATCATTTAGATGAGTTATGAATGCTTTTTGGAAAAATACACAGTCGGAAACACTCCTTCGTGTATATTCAATTGCACAAAGATTCTCGAAATGTCCTTAAAAAACCGGGCATTTAATTAGACATCAAGGATATCGTTCTATTGTAACAATCTAAAATGCCAGGATCCGATCAACGTACTTGATCCAATTCGATGAAATACCTAACCGATGAGTCCATCCAATCTCGATTTATGAGAAACTAGCCCGGCATGCATAATTCGCTAGAGAGACTAGTAATTTTCCAATTAAAAATGAAATCATTGCTCGCAGACAATGTGGATAACTCGATAACTGCTTCTCATTGTCTACCTCTACTAGGTAAACATTATGGAGGGAATGGCCACGAGCAGCAGAAATCACTAGGAACCGTCCGTTTTAATCACTCTCGTTCAAGAGTGATGAATGCTACAGCGATGCCAAATCGATGAAGAATTAATCGAACAAATCCCAATCGGATTCAAACAGAAACATAGGCGTTCATAAAATTCAAGATACTCAAAATAATGTTTATTCACTAAGAACATTTAAAATTGAATGAAGATATTGTCATCTAGGAACTTAAACAGCATATTACTCTATGTTGAAAACAGATAATACTATCGCGCAATATACAGGAGATTGATTAAAAGTGAATTACTTTTTTTCTGGGAGATGGGTGTTATCTCAATGAATAATTTCAGAAAATAGCCTAAAACAAAGTTGTAGATCATAAAAATGAAGACATCTTTCTGGCAGATATACTTGCAATCAAAAGAGACGTGGAAATGAACCTAGAAAGAAACTATCAGAGGTGTGATATAGCAATCCATTCTGACAATCAAATTTCTATGGAAGCTCTGAGCTCCCATGTTATCGAGTGTACGCTAATATGGGAGTGCCAAAGAAAACTTAATGAAGTAGCTGTCAAGAAAAACAGAGTCTGCTTGGGCTGGGTTCCTGGTCACTCAGTAACTAAAGGAAATGAGGAGGCTAACACATTTACCAAGAAAGGAGCACGAACACCTACAATAGTGAATTTCGAATGCAAGAAGAAACTGAAAGAGGTATACTCTGTAGATCTCTGACAGGAATGTATCATTCCAAAAAGTTCCTTCAGAACTTTGACTCTGTCAGATCTTAGTAAAAACACGCTGCATCTCCTCACTGGACACTACTGTATTAGGAAGCATAATGATTAAATCAGGGCTAGTAAAAACTGACGAGTGCAGATTTTGTGGGATGGAGGATGAAACTGCTTATCACCTGATGAAAAAGGGAGAAGACATAGCCCCCGAAGCCGAAGTATCTAAGATACTGGAGTTCATCAGAACTCTGGAACTGGAAGGCGAGCTGTAGATAGATCTGATAGGGGGCACAATAGACCTTAAGGTCGCAGCAAAGCGTTACCCCCTACAACAATATACAATACAGTCTATAAATATATTCAGCGCATCAGGTATAGAATTGAAACCAGTTCTTTAAACCTATACAATTTTTTTTTCTTCCAGGCATGTAGCTATATGTATGTTGTTATCTTCAATGTGTAATTCCACATGGAATTTTCCTTCCAAAATCATTGAAAACAAAGTTACGACTTCACGAGAAGCAGTTTCCTATTTATCGGTCTTTCCTGACAAACATTTTATCGTGAAAACATCGCGAAAAACAGGTATTCGCACCTTAGTTCTCCGAAGGAAACGCAGATAAACGGTAAAGATATGCACACGTCCATTTTAACAACATAATTTACAGAAACATTCATCACCTTTCACCCACTATCTGCATACGAAAGTCTTGTTCGTACCTCATCATCCATGCTCGCCTGTAAAAATTAGACCGAACCAGATTTTTGCCTACTGAATCATCGCAACGATCGTAAAATACAACGCGAAGATCTTATCGTCCGGCAACGTCGCAAACAAAGAAGAGCCAAGAACGTTCTGGTTTCTTCCGCCCTTGCATCCGCGCCTCTTTACACGGTCATCTCGAGAGTTACAGAGGTCAAGGGGGCCAGAGGTAAGTGGGGAGCGCGAGAGGTGATACACGAACAAGACGCTGTAGTCCAGTGTCAAAGTTGCCACTAACGCCTTCGCTGCTGAGACGGATGCGTTAGGCGCGATTCATGCTGACGGGAGATATCGCGTATAAGATATATCGCATGAAAAATATCTCATGAAGGGTTCAGACTATACTCGCGATAATCCGGTAGGCGATTAATTTGCTGGCAATCCTCACGAATATGAGCTCGTAACGAAATATCGCATACGACGAATCGCCTTGCGATAGACAGGCTGCACTCTGTGAGAAATTGTGCATGAGATATGCTTCGCTGTCGCGCGACTGTGGACCTTTTTTTATCACATCCCTTCAGATTATAAGTATCTCTATTCGGCTGTCGAATATAAGATATCTTATACTCGATATCGCATACAAGATATCGCATATGCAATAGGCACAAACAGATACTTGAAATCTAAAGGGAGGCAATAAAAGAGGTAACGCGACAGTCAAGCATATCAAATGCACGATATCTCACAGATTGCAGGTTTTCTGTGGCATCTGCGATTTATCGCATGCGATATTTCGTAATACGTATACGATGACGGTTAGAAAATAAGACGAAATAGAAGTTTTCATAAGGAGAAATAACCTTCCTGAAATCAATTTCTTTTTTTTAAGGGTTCCTCACGCTAACCTTTTCAGTTTCGGGATTCATTTGGTAAAACCCTCCCTGAATTTCGTTTCATTAGTGAGAGTTTTCAGTCGAGATATGGTGTACGTTTACACAGTTGCATCAGGGACATTACCAGTTTTTCGTTCTTCTTTTCATCCTCTTAAGCCAGAGCTTTATACAGTGTGGAAAATCCGGAAGCACTTCAAATACAAATTTTAAATTGCCATTCTTCTTCGTAAGAACGCGAACCCTACCTTCAAGACAAGTACAACCCCCAATTTTTATAGGAAGTATGGGCTTCTGATATATATGGTTTAAAGGGTCAAGTAGTTCTCCATTTTAGGGGTTTAGTTTTGTTTACACATTGCTCTTCACATATCCCCATAAAAAAAAATCTGATGGGTTAAGATCAGGGGATCGCCCTGGCCATTCGATCGTTCCTCGCCTTCGTGTCCACCGATTTGGAAATATTGCGTCGAGGTAGTGCACGACTTTGCATTGGTAATGTGGTGGTGCTCCATCCTGTTGGAACTATATCGTATTCCGTGAAACTGGAGGATTTCCTTGATCAGGATATAAATTTGCCAAAGTTGGAACGACATCATTTCGAAGTAGTGCTAAATAATTATCGCCATTCAAATTGCCCTCAATGGAAAAGGGGCCTCTGATATGGTTTCGGACATTTCCTGCCCAAACATCAAACTTTTGAGGGAATTGCGTGTGTTTGTTTTCCATCCAGTGAGGATTTTCGGTAGACCAGAAGCGGCAATTTTGACGATTAGCTGGACCGTTGAATGAAAAAGTGCACTCATCAGAAAACAAAACTAATATTATTTGGATTATAATTGTTATCCAACATGTCCATCATTTGTTCACAAAAATAAGTTCTCCTATCAAAATCGTCTTCCAAGAGCTCTTGGGTAGGTAACATTTTATAGGGATGCACTTTATTTTGTTTTAATATGTGTAAATCGATGTACGGCTGACATTGAAAGTTGTGGAGGGAATTCTACTCGATTTATGTGGATTTTATCCAAGCATCACATATGATTTCACAGCCTCACACAGTATATTAGCACCTACATTTTAAATCTGCCTTACATGTCCAAACTCGCGGCTAATTCGGAAATTTCTCATGAAACAAGCGACTTAATTCTTTTTGTGTTATCTCCTTAACCAATAATATGTAAAATTTACATCTTTCCGTTAATCGAATCATTATTCAAAATTGAAGAAAATGAAATTACAACACAAATTAACCAATTTATAAATTACAACTTATCAGCACAAAACAATTTACAAAGGCGTTCTAAAGAAACTAACATTGCCACAGAAAGTGTTTTACTTAATTTCATGGAACCATCTATGGAAACCACAATGTTATGCTTTTGGCGCTCCAGTTCCTAGGAACTGAGTGCTTATCAGTTTGCCCAAATGTCTGTAATTTTCGAATTTTTGGCTGAAAATGGCCTCAAACGATTTGGTTCGACTCACTGATCAAGAATCCGAGGTCGAAATCGATTCTGTCCGGCCGGTCCGGCCGGCCGTAGGCACGATTACTCTCGAACGAAAGGAGTTAGAGGATTGAAATTTGCAATGTGGGTTTGGAGCGTACATATCTCGGTTAAGTTCGTTAATGGGCAAAATCCATTGAGCGGTTTCGGAGTTATGGCCGATTTTAGTAAAAATATTTTTTATGAATATTTCCGAAACCAATCGCTCGACTCATCTGAAATTCAGCATCAAATTGTAGAATCATGACCTTCATACGTATGTGAAAATTTGTATTGACCAGGTTACCGCAAAGTGTCAAAAAAAAATGTTTGAAAATTAAAAAAAAAAATTTTTACAATAACTCTCGAACGGAATGAGCTAGGCAGGTGAAATTTTCACAGTAGGTTAGGGAGATGAATATCTCGGCTAAGTTCGTTATTTGGCAAAATAAGCCAGATGTTGTCGGAGTAACAAAAAATAAATTTTTTTTTTAAGTAACAATTTTCAAATTCAATTTTTATTTAAGATGCAGTTTCACCATAAAAATCCATCGATATCATTTTCAACTCCAAAAAGCTAATACTTTCGGAGATATGATTTTTCTAAATTTCAATAATGAATCGTACTTCTATGTTTTCACAGAATGTTATCATTATTCTATCTAAGCTTTATTATATGATCTGTGTTCATACTCGTACATGTCATCCTGTTCTATAAGAGAGAGTCAAATTCTTCCATGGTGCAGTTCTCATTCTCAGATAGCTCATTCAATCTTGATAAATAAACTATTATTTGAATTGAATTTCCTTTATGATGCAGTTCTATCATAAGAATACATTGATATAATTCCCAACTCTGAGAAACCAATACTTTCGGAGATATAATTTGTCTGTTTGAACTAGAGCGCCAGAAAGCTCCTGTCCACAGGGCTTGAACCAATTTTTTTGCATTATCTTTCTATCACATCTTGAAGGCAAATAAATTCAGTATTATTGTAATAAGATTTGGGAATATTCGAGGGAATATTATAAAGAATTTCGGTATTAAAATGTTATTTTTTTTTTATTTTTAGTTTTGCAATAAACATAAAAAGTGATAACACTTCTGAATAGAGAATGACGAGACCTTTCGAATGATGTATCGCAAGCCAATAATAATAATAATAACTTTAGGAAGAAGAAAGAATGACAATTTAAATGTGACATGTTTCGGGATTTTCCATAAATATGTACATTGACCAAGATAATGAATTTATTCCATTTGTTTTTTCTACACTGTATACTGTTGTATGTGCTACATTTGTACAAAGTTCAATTTGAACTTTCGCGGACCATCGAAAACTATAGCAACACCATACTCGAGTAATTTCAGAAGAAGTATCTGAAAAATTTGTTCTACATGTTTGTGGGGCCCACCTAACATGAAGAATGTTCTTTTATACCAACAAGTTCTGTCGAAATCATACCAAAATAATCGTAACTGTTTCTTATCCTTCAAAAAAATGTACGAAGCCATAAATATGGAATATCTATAGGGGACCCGATGACCCCCACAACACCATTTAGATTCAAATAAGCATGATTGGATGCGAGATTTACGGAGCATCGGATGATGTTCGCGGGATTGGAAATTCGGCACTTTTCATTCATACAACTGTTATTTATCCTCTTTTCATTGAATATTTCCAACCATGCCTCCTTAATTGGTTAATTTGCGTTAATAATGAGAGAGAAACACGACAGCTCGGACAATTTGAATACTTACGGCGCCTATTTTGAATAAATGTCGAATGAACTAGGATTAAAGTCAGATCGGTTTAATATCCTAACAGAATTATTTTTCGATTATGTTGGCAATAAATTATTATTGGTAGGGAAGTTTTTTCTATATGGAATATCCGAACAATTTAAATGAAATTATGTGTACGAACATGAGTGGTTATAGCGACATAAAGAAAATGATGAAATGCTTTATAATTCCAGTAATTTGTGGAGGCGCTATTCGAGAAATTATTGACAAAAATAAATGTAAATTGAAAGATAAAATTAAAATAATCGCGTATAGCAATGATGTATCCTCAGGTAGTTCAGCGCTCTTGTTGTTGAACTCAGAGACAATTAAAATTAGCAGGAAAAGTTTTTGTGACAAAATGCGCCGGTTGGGTTCGTGAATAGCAAAATTCTTCAGAGATATATTCGTCTGAAATTATATTTTCCCAAAATTTTCAAAACTTAAAGAATGGTAATCTGGTGTACAGTATGAATTTAAAGGTTAGTGCTGAATTCCATGAGAATCATAGCACTAAAAGCTTATTACAGAATACCCTTTCGGCTTAGGTTCCACAATATAAATAGAAAAATATATTGTGAAAATTCCCTTAATGAGTTGTCAAAATGTTTCACCATGTGATTGGCGAGAAATCAAAATCTTTATAAAATTTAATATTCAAAAAAATTTGAAAAAAGAACTGACGTAAAATCAGGAGCTTTTATGCGTATTTTCTATTCACGCCTCCCACGAAGTCGACAGAGCTGAATTCGGTACTCGATTGTAAAATGAAGGCTCGAAGTTATGTGCGTAATTCGAGGCGGAATTTCAGCTGATTCTGACGCACAATTTCTGAAATATAAAAATTTTCAAGAAGCTGAAGAAACTGAAATTTTAACCTTGAAACGACCAAATTAAAGTTAATAATATTTTATTCCCCTCTTTTGGATACTCTCAATCGAATTTACCATCGACAGAGACCGTTTTCTCAGCTCCTATAAGATATGAATACATTTCGTACATTTCAATGGCAAACTTGAGTATTGAGAGAATCGTCTAAGATCACAGAATTTTTAGTTCTGACAATTATATATTCTACAGGCATTTAAATTTGTTAAATATCTATAATATACGGAAAAACTTACGTCCCAAACAATTTCAGGATACGATATTCACGAAATTAAGCGCGTCGACATTCCACAAGTAATTACCGGGTTTTAATTGCATCAGATTTGTATATTTCCAAATTTAATATGGGTATAACTCCAAACCCGTTTGGCCGACTGAGCCTAATAAGCGACTTCAATGTCGCATTCGCGCAACCTACCCTGAAATTTACAAGTGACCATCTCTGTCCGTTTCCAAATCATCGTGAGATACATAATGTTTTTGCGCGTATGTTCTGGGGAACATACGCGTTATAGTTTTGCCCAAATGTGAAATTTAATTCTGTGGTGCCGTCCGGCCGTCCGGCCGTCCGGCCGTTGCCACGATAACTTGAGAACGAAAAGAGCCAGCGACTTGAAATTTTCAGGGTGGGTTGCGCATCCCAATACGACGGACAAGTTCGTTAATGGGTATAATCGGCCCAATGGTTTCCGAGTAATAATTTTGTTTTCAACCAAAATAAATCCGATCGAATTTAAACTTGGTGAATAGTTGTAGAATATAGACCTAAGCACGTTCGTGAAATTTTGTGAGAATCGTATAGCTAGAAAATTATTAAAAAATTATTGAAAAATATTTTTGTTGTCACGATAACCTGAGAACGGAAAGAGATAGCGGCTTGAAAATTTGAGGTTTGGTTGTGAATCTGAATGCGACATTTGAGTTCGTTTATGAGCATAATTGTCCAAACGGTTTTAGAGTTATAGCCATCTGAAATTTTCTGAAATTTGGATGTTTTTTGTTCCTCATTAACTCGAAGAATACAAAATCGATTGGATTCAAACATGGTTATTAGTTGTAGAATGCCAACGCGAAAATTTTTGCAGAATTTCGTGAGGATGGTATAACTAGAAAATTAAAAAAAAAAATAATTAAAAATAATTGAAAAAAATTCTATATATCATAAACTATTCGTCCGGCATGGCTGAAATTTTGGGAGAGCCTGCAGAACCTAACTCTACTGCAGAATTCCAAGTTTGAACACGATCGGATCTATATTGTTGGAGAAACGCGCAGCCTTTTGTGAGTTCGGTAGCGAATGTGAATCGTCGTATGATATGTTGTCTATGGTCGTATTTTTGCGAGAAGCTTCAAAAATAAAAATATGAATGTCATGATGACATATCTTTTACGCGTATGTTATGGGAAAATTGTGTTATTTCATCACAAATCTATGGGAGATGATAGCCCTACATCGCATGCGCCCCGTTTTAACCTCAACATCTGATCAAAACACATAACACAAATACAAAACGTAAACAAAATATTCTCAATCCACGAAGTACGAACGAGTATTCCTTCCGTTGAAAATAATCGAGATTACCTTGTATTTGAAGATTGGAGGAATCTAGAAATATTGTTTACGTATGTGAAAGAAATTCCAAATTATGGAGAACTGTGGAAAAGTTGTTCATAAAAAGATATCTGGTATATGTCCTTCAGGATTTCTGGCTAAAAATCAGCAGTAAGTAATAGAAGTGAAATGAATGAATTACTTTACTCAGAGAAATCCAAGTCTTAATATTTCCTTTCAGGTTGGAATGAATTAAGGTCCAGTTGACGTAGAGCAAAAAAGTAATGCTTTTCGACAAATAGAATGCATGAGTTACTCTTGGAGTTACTGCAGATAGAATTCTTAAAAACAAGGTATATGAAACTTAGTCGATTGAATATTTGTGAAGCTTAAGTATATCTCATGAGAAAATTTAATATTGATAAGAGGCAACCAAGATGACATGAACACTAAAATTTTTAAAGTTCAAAAGTGGAATAGCCAAGAAGAAAATCTAGTGTTTCTATTCAAACAAATCTGTTTTCCTGATATCATGGGTCTCTTACGATCCATCATCAGGGTGTTTGGATGCCAGCGTGTACCTATATAATAGGCATTTTTAACGAAACATTTTAATTTTTCTAATTGCAGAATATTTTAAAATATAGGAGTAGAAGGTGATGCAATATAACATGTGTGTAGGTATATATTATGTATATTGTTTTCCCGTGGAACTTCAGGTATATGTTTCTTAAATGCTTGTTGCTTAGCATGCTTAACAATGAATACCTCTGAAGAACAGATTTTACTAATATTATAATAGAATGGCTTGATAATTCAACGCTAACTTTGAAAATGATGTATCCTAGTGTTGCGGAGGAAAATCCAAGTATATTTTACAACGAGAAGTAGTATATGAAGAAATGGAGAAAGTCAGTTATCATATTTTAATAATAATCTATATACAAGTATTTATCCTCCCTGCAGTGTTTCACGAATCCTCCATGATTATGTGGGCAGCAGTGGTCCAAACTCGAAAAATTGCATTGCATGCTGCTTGATGTAGTATTGAATTTTCAAAATGAATGTTATTCTTGATCTCTCTTGAAGTAAATAATCGAATATGTTAATAGAGTTTTATTCGAAATTATTTCCTTTGTTTGTATTACGGCTTCAGTGAGGTATACAATTTTTTTGTTCACTGAGGGCTGATATATTTTACGACCTGTAAACTGTCAAGTAGCCTTACCGAAAGGAGAGTAATCTGTAAATGTTCACTTTAAAGGGGATCAGTAAATTCAACGAGCACATAGTTGACGAATACTTTACGGAGAGGTTGAATAAATCGGCCCTTAGTAGATAGTATAAAACAATATATAGATTGGTATCTAAATAAATGAATCTTATTTTCACAATAACTCTTTTCCCCTATCCCATGAAAACAAATTTTCACAGACAATTTACATGAATCATTAGCTTATCTTGAAATACAAATGAATAAGTGGAAATTTAGTTTTAATATTTCAATATTGAATGGAATATTTAGAGTTTATCTATAATTTCAGATATCTCATCTCATCAACGAGTGACAAAAGTATTGAAATTGATTATGCATTAAACGATGTGTTCAAATGTCAAATTATTACCATATTCCATATCGGCAGACATTCTTGTAATGATTATGAAGAATTAAAAAGGTTTGATGGCTAATATAAAAATTTGTTCAAGCACTGACGTGAAGTCAGGAGCTTTTGCGCGTATGTTCTATTGTCCATTCTCCTGTATTGGACACTCTTAATCGAAAAAAAAAATTGGTTCAAGCACTGACGTGAATCAGGAGCTTTTGCTCTTCTAAATCGAATTTACCATGATGAATTCTATTGTCCGTTCTCCTGATTGGACCCTTTTAATCGAAAAAAAAATTGGTTCAAGCACTGACGTGAAGTCAGGAGCTTTTGCGCGTATGTTCTATTGTCCATACTCCTGTAATGAACACTCTTCTTAATCGAATTTACCATGATGAATTCTATTGTCTATTCTCCTGTATTGGACACTCTTCTCAATCGAATTCACCATGATGGTTTTTATTGTCCATTCTCCTGTATACAGGAGAATGGACAATAGAATTCATCATGGTGAATTCGATTGAGAAGAGTGTCCAATACAGGAGAATAGACAATAGAATTCATCATGGTAAATTCGATTAAGAAGAGTGTTCATTACAGGAGTATGGACAATAGAACATACGCGCAAAAGCTCCTGACTTCACGTCAGTGCTTGAACCAATTTTTTTGTATAACTGCCCTATTTTGATAATAAAATAGGCGAATTACATTAACCTTCAAAATGCATTTTAATGTTCAAATAAATAAGAAATGATTAAAAAATGGGTTCAAGCCCTGTGGACAGGAGCTTTCTGGCGCTCTAGTTCAAACAGACAAATTATATCTCCGAAAGTATTGGTTTCTCAGAATTGGGAATTATATCAATGTATTCATATGATAGAACTGCATCATAAAGGAAGTTCAATTCAAATGATAGTTTATTTATCAAGATTAAATGAGCAATCATGAGAATGAGAACTGCACCATGGAAGAAATCAAATTAAATCTGGCCAATTTTGCCCTATAACGAACTCAACCGAGATATTCATCTCCCTAACCTACTCTGAAAATTTCAACTACCTAGCTCATTCCGTTCGAGAGTTATATCTATGTCTATGGATGAAAAGCAGTCTCACTACTCTCAGATCTCTTACTTCATGTTCCGTTCCGAAATGTAAGACTTTTCTGAGAAAAACTAGTTTCGGAGCAAACAACTGAGATTTTTCTCACTTCGCTCACAATTCTTCGATTGATTAGATAATGACATGTCTCAGGAAAATAAACTGACATTATGACAATTCATACATAGAATAATTATATCATTGTGTGACAACGTTGAAATACGATTTATTATTGAAATTTTGAAAAATCATATCTCCGAAAGTATTAGCTTGTTAGAGTTAAAAATGATATCATTGGATTCTTATGGTAAAACTGCTTATTGAAAAAAAGTTAATTTTGAATTTGTTTCGTAAAAAAAAAATTTTTTTTTTGTTACTCCGAAACCATCTGTCCGATTTTGCCCAATAACGAACTTAGCCGAGATACACGCTGTCTTTTAAATTGCGTCTTGACAAATTCTTGTTTTTGACCGCTCAATATGTTTGTCGATAGTGGAATAATTAGTGTTGATTTGATTGTTCCTGAGGATATTGAAGAGTCTGCAAGAAGAGCAACTTTGGAACTCCTACCTAAAGAATCAGCTCAGCATTACGACATTGCTATACCAATTTCCTGGTCTGGTGTAAATTGAAAAGTGGGAAAGCACTGTGTACAGGAGCTTTGGCGCTCTTGTTCAAACTTTGACAAATCGATATCATATCTCCGAAAGTATTAATTTCTCAGAGTTGGTGATGATATCAATGGATTCTAATGATACAAATTCATCATAAAAGAAATTAAATTCAAACATCATAAAAGAAATTAAATTCAACAAGAGTGCCAATAATTATTAATCTGAAACCACTAGACCTATTCCACCCAATAACGAACTTATCCCAGATATTCATTCCTCAAATCTACTATGAAAATTAAATTATATCAATTATAACTTAGACAATATTCCAGTTGTGTTTTTACTGGAGATATTCTGAATCCAATTTTATTAACTTACCAAAGTATACAGCGTGAGTCTTTGACCACTGCATTAATTTTAACCAAATATTCCTCTCATTAAATGAAACACTTTTTTCATTTAACATTTTTCCAAATTCAGCTCAGGTAAAAAGATACAGGCTGTTGA
Organism: Halyzia sedecimguttata; assembly: GCA_937662695.2. Lineage (NCBI taxonomy): Eukaryota > Metazoa > Arthropoda > Insecta > Coleoptera > Coccinellidae > Halyzia > Halyzia sedecimguttata. The sequence goes on along the minus strand of OW569417.2, from coordinate 15,750,845 downwards.
AATTTCGAAAAAAATCAGTTTTTATTTTGTAGCTTTGACATCCTTTTTTGGAATGAAATGAATGTTGGGGTAAAGTTTCCTATAACTATGATACATATTTTCCAAATACTAGTTATTTTCTACTTCTACTGGTTTTCTAGTTTTGGACTCGTGGATTCATAAAACTAAACGAAATTAGCATAAAGAAAGCATATAAAGTTTTTCTTGAGTCATTTCAAGAATATTCCATTATTTTAGAACATTATATTATTCTTCATCATTTCCCTTTAAACGCACCGTTTTCGAGATATTCTTCATTGAATGTTTTAAAATGGAAAACTCCAGAAATTTCACTACTTTTATGGATCCGTCCCTGAGCATTGGAATCCCGAATCAAGCTGTAAACCACGTTACCATGCCTTATTCTCGTCCGCCAACAATGTCATAGATAATTTATATGCGGGAGTGTATTAGCACATTGTGAAATCTTTAAACGCTTGTAACTTTTTACCTGAGCCGAATCTGGAAAAATGGTAAATGAAAAAAGTGTTTCATTTGATGAGAGGAATCTTTGGTTAAAATTAATGCAGTGGTCAAAGACTCACCCTGTATATTTCCATCATCATCATCATCATATGATGGATTATCCAAGAGCTATCTACGATAAGAGAGGTTATTTCATTGGTCATTTTGCATTCAATCATACTTCGTTTGACATGTCTCTTATCTGTAGATCCGATGACAATTCATAGATACGGACGATAATTTTCAATTCACCATGGTAAATTCGATAAGAGTGTCCAATACAGAAGAATGGACAAGAGAACATACGCGCAAAAGCTTCTGACTTCACGTCAGTGCTTGTTTCATATATTTTTTTAAATTTTCTAGTGACACAATCCTCACAAAATTCCACTCCTGTCTGTATTCTACACCTAGTTGTCAAGCTTCAATTCGATCGGATCTGTATTTTTGAGTTATCGAGAAAAAATATTCCAGATGGGTATAACTCAGAAACCGTTAGGCCGATTATGCCCAACAACGAACTTGGCGCTATCTATTTCCGTTCTCGTGTTATCGTGGCAACGACAGACAGAATCAAATGTGAGCTCGGATTCTTCATCAGTGAGTCGAACCTAATTGTTCCTGTTCTCGAGAGTATGCGCGCCAAAGGAATATTGTGAAACCTTCCTTAATAAGTTGTCAAAATTTTTTACCAAGCGATTAGGGAGAAATCAAAAATTTTACATTTAAAAACCACAAAAGTACTCTTTCTTTGATTTTGCTCTTATTTGTTGGCATTTCTAATGCAATAATTTTTAATCATTTTGAAAAATTTTTACTGAGTCTTATTTCAATTTTACGATGTCTTCAACTTTTCATTATAGATTGGAATGTTTCATAAAATTGAAATTAAATGGTAATTCTATTATGTTGACTTTAATTTCCTTGACTCTTCTTTCTTACATCCTGAATATTGAAAACAATAACAATATCAAATCTTTCAGAATGGGGGACTCGATCCCTTTGCCACATCATAAGCCAAATGATTTATCGTCATCAGGCATGTTCGCGATATCATTGTTATTCTTGTATCATTATCCATTTGTAATATATCTCTGTCTGTTAAAGTTTATTCAATATTAATTGAATTCTAATATCTTCAGAAAGACGCGATCCATCGATGAGGAAGCAAAGGCTGTTCCACGAACAGAACACGATAATATTCCTGAAGCACCCATAACAACTTTGAGAGCCTTCTTATTCCCGTCGCTAAATTACGGAGATTGCCGTGGATTTCGATTCTCATCATACCGACGTCTGAATAATATATCAGCATCTCTTTGACATTCTGCCATATTTTAAGTCGACGACAAATAGTTACCTCGTCAAATGCGATGTTCGCGTTTCCGATGGTAATTTATACCATGTGGATGCTCTCTGTACGTCAGATGAATCGCGTCGTCGATAATCGATAAGCCCATCGGAGAAAAAAGGATCGCCTGGGGCCACATATAAATAAATATATATATATATATATACATAAGATTTCCAACATCCGGACAAAGAGAAATTGTCAGGTTGATGGGCAGTTCTCAGTCGGTAATCCAAATCTCGGATAAGCTTATCGATATATTATGATACTGCAATTTCGTTATTGCAGTCAGTAGGTTTTATATGTTTTTAGGGGTTTCCATTATCGATTATAAATTATTAATGGTAGTTTGATTTGATGTCCTTTACTTATGGACCCAATATCAGATGAGCCACCCCGTATATATCTTATCCCATAATGATTGGAAAAATTTCCGGAAACAAGTCGAATGATTTTGATTGCGAGACATCTTTTGACGTATATTTGAGGCTTGAACGAGCAACCCCCTAAGAGGGAACGCTTCAACCCCACAAAATTAAACAGAGGAGAGGGGTTGCGTGATATATCATTTGAAAGGTCTTGGAAGCCTCTTTACAACGTTGCATGAAAAAGGTAATTTTGAAGAACCTTTTTTGCCAAACCTCAATTTTTAAGCTCGAATGAGCGACCTTGAATATTTTAGTTATTTCTACAATGTATACGAGCTCCTTTTTATCAAGCCGTCTCTTCGATCATTTGATGTATTATAAATCAATCTGTCGAGTTACTACTTTGCTGATTTGTTTAAAATTTTACAAATAATTATGTTGTACATATTGCGAGAACGTGTGGAGCTGGTTAGGCTGTATTAGCAAAATCAAAACTGTAGATTTTGGAGCAATGATAATCCTCATTGGACCTCTGTTTATTCCTGGTAATTTAAATGGCCAAATATATCTTGAAATGCTGAAAAATGCGGTTGATCCGTTAATAACAGAAAAATTAGAAAACGATACTCTCCTACTTGAACAACAATTGCATTTCCAACAAGACGGAGCTCGTCCTCACTACGCCGCACCAATTCGCCAATACCTCTATTTGCAATACCCTGGTCGTTCGATTGGAAGAAGAGGTCCTATGGAGTGGCCTGCCCGATCTCCTGACTTGAACCTTCCGGACTTCTTCTTGTGGGGACATCTTAAGTCCAAGATTTTTATGACTCAGCCTGAGAATTTGAACGAACTACGCCAACAAATTGTAAATGAGTGTCGTCAAATAACCCCAATTATGCTGAAACATGTTAGAGACGGTTTTCAGTCAAGATTGTATTATTGTATGGAAGTTAATGGAGACCAATTTGAACATTTGATTTGAAACCGCAGCTCTTATTTTTTTTAAAGTATGCATTATTGTTTGATTGTACTTATGCAATACATTTTTTTAATAATGTGATTTTTTTAAGATTTTTCAAGTATGTAAAAAGGGCTTGATAAAAATGAGCTTGTACATTGTAAAAATAACCAAAATATTCAAGTTTGCTCATTTGCGCTTACGAAATTATTTTTGGTGAAAGCAGTTCATCGAAATTACTTTTTTTAACAGCGTTGCAAACTTCCAAGACCTTTCAAATGAAGTATCACTCAACGCCTCTCGCCTATTAAATTTTGAGGGGTCGAATTGCCTTAGGGGGTTGCTTGTTCAAGCCTCAAATATACGTCAGCTTATTCCCATTCCAGAGAAGAGTCTTTCAAGACGTGTTGATTCTGAAGGAACCTGTGAAATCCGAAACAAATTTTCAAATTTGACTCTTGCGGGGATCCACTTCATCACCAGCCTCTACTTCGTGTTGCCAAGAATAGATGGAGCAATGGTCTACGCCGAACTGGCTATAACGACCGCTTCGGTAATACCTATCACCGTATCTCCAATTTCGCATGTCGAGTAGATCAACGGATCGTATGAAGTCTCCGGCGCCACACTTATACAGCAGGCTCCTACCAGCTGCATTGATAAGTTAAACGGTAGGAGCTGGAGCGAAACGTAGAGTACCTTTTCACAACCAACTAACCAACACCCAGACTGTGTTAAATAAACTATTGATTGATGTTCTCCCTTTCAGACAAACAGGGCAAAGGCGTAACCACACTTGGAACTGAAAATCATTCTCAGCCGTCCCTGGTCGATGGTGTGTGGTTGCACCATGAAATTATGATGGATATCCTCACGGAATTGATCCCATAAATCTTTCGCCTATTTATTATACAACGTAAAAATTGTGCCCGGTATTCGAAACCGAGCCCGAATCCGCTCGGTGTTAAATTATGACAGAGCGCAACGAATGCCCGAACAAACCTCATCAGCAGAAGTGACAAATGTACGGCAACGGCGATTCGTACAAATAAGGCGAAAGAATAATGCAATTTGCCTCGTGGTGCGCGCTGGCCCGTCTGAGGAACGACCGCCGAAGAGGACCGCGAGCGGAGATCATTCTCCCACGCAATCGGGCCATTGCTGAGTAAACAACCGCGAAGGGGGCAGTGCTGTAAACTAGAACTGGCCGATCGTAATTTTGTGGCGAGAATAAATAAGCTGCACGTCCTTTGGCGATAACTCTGTCTTTGGGCCAGCGGCGGCTCTGGGTCCAGTTCGTGGTCTGCGATGGAAGATTTATTCGGCCCGAGAACGATTATCATCCTCCTTATCGATTGATGAAGTTGGGCATCTGACGCTAGATGGCAGCAACCTCGAAATTTTTCTACCTCCGAGACACATTTTTGGAATACCCGACTAACGCTTCATAGGCGAAACGCCATGGACAATCCGTAGAAGAGATAGAACCTTTAGAAACCCTTCTGGCTATGAATCCCTCTACAGTAAAAAATATATACAGGGTGTTCCTTAAAGATAGGCTAATATTTAAGGGACTCATTTTAAGAAAAGCACTTCCTATGAACGTATGTCCTAAAAGTCTCAACTCTTGAGGTAAGGGGTGATAAAAATTTGAAAAAAAAATCAGTTTTATAATCAGTGTTAGTGTTCACGCCTCTTCTATTTAGGTGCATACTGTATGTATATATTCCCGCAAAGGTAAAGCAACACATATGTTGATACCCGCGACAAATTCGTATGTTTCATTGTTAATTCAGTATTATTATGTCTATCTTTAAGATATATCCTCGCCGCTTTGCTATCATTGATTTTCGCATTTTTTAGTAGAATTATTGATGGTTTTCATGCTTGATACTTTCACTATTGAATAGTTTTCCACGCTTAGATATCCCGCTAGTGAGTGTTCAACTTAGTTCGCCGCTTTGAAATAGATAGAAGTTCCGCTAAACAAAAGATAGATTTTCCGCTATAGTGATAGTGCCATTTAGACTTTCCGCTTAGTGTATGTGTTCTTGGAATACACCGCAGCATAGGTAGATTTCCACGATTTTCATTAAATACCAACCAGTTAGTATTATCAATAATTAATAAATTTGATCCGTGCATTTAACTTACTTTTATAAAATTTTTTCTACAAACTGAAATCCATATTTTCGGATTCTCATTAATTTTGGAAAAAATCTGATCTCTGAATTTGCTTTCAGCGGATGCACAAATATTTCCACACCACATCAGATTTTTGAGGAATTGATACTGAACGATTTTTATTTTTTTAAGCGGAAACAAAGGAAACCAAGGAACAAATTTGCTCAAAAATGAATGAGGATCTCACAAAGTATTATTTTTTTCAGGATGAAGCAGTGGCGTAGTATTTTTTTCTCCAAAAATATTCAGTGCGAACCCGTATTGACGCCACTGGTACAGAAAATGAAAATTTTTGTACATCACGTAATGTACCTTGATGCATAGAAGACATGTACCAAATTTTATAGAGATGTCTTTATATTATCACAGTTATTATTAAAATACTGTTTTTATTTTTCAATATTGTATAAACCTGTATCTCAAAAGTTATAGACTTCTAGGACATACGTTCATAGGAAGTTTTTTTTCTTTAAATAGGTCAAACAATCTCCCCCTTAAATATTAGCATGTCTTTAAGGAACATCCTGTATATACAGGGTGATTCCAAATTAGACGTGAACCTTGGAGGAGGTGTTAGTATGGATCATTCGCTGTCGTTTGAGACATATTTGTTAATTACCGAAATTCAACAAGCAAATCACAAAATAATTAATTTTTTATTTTATAGATATTTTTCAGAGTTTGGAAGAGAAAACCCAGAAAGAAACCATTTAATAATAGAGAATAAATTTGGAAAATTTCTAAAACAATGTTGGCATACATAAATTGTGAAATACGTAAATACATAAAGTTGCAGGGAAATCGATATAAGAAATTTATTTTTCTTTTATTCATATAGCATGTTTCAGATCATACTAATTCTTCTTCAACATCTTATACAGCATAGTTTTTTCTTTTCTCATACATATCATATCCTTTTCTGAAAAAGTTATAATAAAATTTGATAAATGTATACAAAATTGACGGAAATGAACAAAGGTGAAAAATCTTTAAAAATCACCAGAACTCAAATATCTCGTTTCAGATCATACTAATTCTTTTTCAACATCTTATACAGCATAGTTTTTTTTTTCTCATACATATCATATCCTTTTCTGAAAAAGTTATAATAAAATTTGATCAACGTATACAAAATTGACGGAAATGAACAAAGGTGAAAAATCTTTCAAAATCACCAGAACTCAAATATCTCGGAAACTGTTGATTTTTGGTTATTAATAAATATGGCTCAAACAACAGCAGATGAGTCATATTAACACCTCCTCCAAGGTTCCTGTACAATTTGGAATCACCCTGTATATACAGTCGTGAAGAATAAATGAATGAGCAATATTAGTTTGATTTTAGTACTTACCGAATTTATCATTTTGTGAGCATATTGAGTAGTTCTGAGAATCGACCAACATCTATTTTTCATACCCCTAAGTGATAAGGGTTGTTCACCCTTAAAATTTTTTTTTAAATATTTGGACGAAATTTTTTGTTTTTATTTTTTTATAATGTGGCATTACAAAATACATACAACCCTAAATTTTCACCCTTTTATCACTAACCCCTATTTTTTAATAGTCATTTTACTAATCAATCATTTTTCATCCCGCTCGATAACTGATCAATTATCACTTGGTAAGTTATCCCAGAGAGAGGGCTAATCAAAACCAAGTCGCCGTATTTTTTGTGAATGTTTTTCACTTTATTTCGATTAAAATTTCCCTGAGCTTATGGCAAAGCTAAAATTTTTGTTCAAAAAAATATTTATTTTTATTAAAGTATCAAGGCAGTTTATTCCTGCTATACTTAGTGCTAGATTTTTTAAAATTTCTGCGTCTTTCTGGATCAACACTCATTTGCCAGACTATACCGGTGTCACGTCCCAGTAAACAGCACGGAGTAGGGATGAGAACGAAGCCGGTCTCCTGTCTTTCTCACCTTTTCTCACTTTTCTTAACCAGATACGTTTGAGTGGGTAGTTCGTATTCGCAATTGAACCCGGTAGGTGGCGCCGCAATCGGGTTCTAGGTATTTTTTAGAATTACGTGTTTGTGTGGGTCCCTGGATAACTTGGAAATCTGGTTCTAGGATTTTTTCGCATTTGGAAATAAAATTGCAACCGCAATAACCGATTTGGCGCAGGCGAAGTTGCGTGGGTCAGCTAGTATTATATAAATTTCTTCAGGAATGATATTCCTCTGGATAATTAGCAATATATATGTTGTTCAACCGATATGTAATCGAATTTTGACATGCTGTTGACGCATCGACTTGTCAAATTGAACTTCGGTCGGCCGCTCGGAAGCATAGAAATATATATGAACATAGACAGACTAGATATGTTGTCTATGACATAATGATTTATGAAATTCAGTCAAGGCAAGTCAAGAATCAAAAACTGTTGACGATTTAGTTTATACAGTGTGATCCAGTAGACCAGTTTATCTCGATCATTGGAATATTTCGATATTTCGGCAATATCTTCACCAATATAGATCCGATCGATTCCCAATCTAAAACCTGACTGTAAAAAAAGTTTTTGAAGGTTCTCGCAGAATTTCATCGATATCGGATAGGTCTGAGATACTGATTTTTGGCGCTCTAGTTCCTCGGAACTGAGTGCTTATCAATTTGCCCAAATGTCTGTAATTTTCGAATATTTCGATGAAAATGGTCTTAAACGATTTGGTTCGACTCACTGATCAAGAATCCGTGGTCGAAATTCATTCTGTCCGGCCGGCCGGTCCGGCCGGTCCGGCCGGCCGGTCCGGCCGGCCGTAGGCACGATAACTCTCGAACGGAATGAGCTAGAGAGTTGAAATTTTCAGAGTAGGTTTGGGGGATAAATATCTCGGCTAAGTTCGTTATTGGGCAAAATCGGACAAATGGTTTCGGAGTAACAAAAAAAAAATTTTTTTTTTACGGAACAAATTCCAAATTAAATTTTTTTTAATAAAAAGTTTTATCATGAGAATCCAATCATATCATTTTTAACTCTAACAAGCTAATACTTTCGGAGATATGATTTTTCAAAATTTCAATAATAAATCGTATTTCAACGTTGTCACAGAATAATATTATTCTATGTATGAATATGAATTGTCATAATGTCAAATGATGTTCAATTGAAGAATTGTGAGCGAAGTGAGAAAAATCTCAGATATGATTTTTCAAAATTTCAATAATAAATCGTATTTCAACGTTGTCACAGAATGATATTATTCTATGTATGAATATGAATTGTCATAATGTCAAATGATGTTCCTGAGAATTGTGAGCGAAGTGAGTTAAATCTCAGTTGTTTGCTCCGATATTAGTTTTTCTCAGAAAATTCTTACATTTCGGAACTGAACATGAAATAAGAGATCTGAGAGTAGTGAGACTGCTTTTCATCCATAGACATAGATATAACTCTCGAACGGAATGAGGTAGGTAGTTGAAATTTTCAGAGTAGTTTAGGGAGATGAATATCTCGGTTGAGTTCGTTATTGGGCAAAATTGACCAGATTTAATTTGATTTCTTCCATGGTGCTTTTCTCATTCTCATGATTGCTCATTTAATCTTGATAAATAAACTATTATTTGAATTGAATTTCCTTTAGGATGCAGTTCTATTATATGAATACATTGATATAATTCCCAACTCTGAGAAACCAATACTTTCGGAGATATAATTTGTCTGTTTGAACTAGAGCGCCAGAAAGCTCCTGTCCACAGGGCTTGAACCCATTTTTTTAAATATGTTTTCAAAATTTTCCAGTCATGCGATCCTCACAAAATATTGCATAAGTCTTCGTGTCAGCAATTTTCAACTTACTTCCGACCTTCAATTCGATCAGAACGGTATTTTTCAAGTTATTGGGAAAACAAATTTTCAGATGACCATAACTCTGAAACCACTCGGTGGATTCTACCCATTAAGGAATTTAGCCGGCACATTTGGACTCCAAACCTATTCTGAAGATTTCAACTGTCTAACTAATTGCGTTCGAGCGTAATCGTGCCGGCTGCCAGGATCAATTTTGATTTCGGATTCTTCATCACTGAGTCGAAACTAATCGTTTGAGACCATTCTCGGCCAAAAATTCGAAATTTACAGTATTTGCACAAACTAACAGGCACTCTTTCCACCTGAACAACGCACCAATACCAACATAATCTCCGCAGATCACAGACAGGAATTAGTGTAGCTCTCCGAAACCAGTCAGCACTTGTGAGCCATTTGTGGGCGAAATTCAAAAGTTACCCAGTCTCTTTCATTGTGTTTTTCTCTGTGGGTTTTCTCCTCGAATGCCGTAGGAGCGATCTTGTATAGAAAAAGTTCTATAAATCTACCTATTTGTATGCTTGGTGCCGAAGATCAGGGCCTCCACAGACAACACGTATTTCACGACGTCTCCGTTTTCACCTTTTAGGGAGAGCCGTTACATGCTCGGATCGTGTACGTAGACGATGTCTCGCTATTTATTTGGGTTCTGGATATTATTTTTATTCTCGCCTGAAAGACCATACACTTTTATTGTCAGTTGGCTAAAACTGCTTCAGGTGGTGGTTGTAGGATAGGTTTTATTTATTCATTTTCCTAACAATCATATCAATAAAAATTGGTTCAAGCACTGACGTGAAGTCAGAAGCTTTTGCGCGTATGTTCGCTTGTCCATTCTCTTGTATTGGACACTCTTAATCGAATCTACCATGGCGAATTCGATTTTCTGTTGTCCTGTATTGGAAAATCTTAATTCGAATTTACCATGGTAAATTCGATTAGGTGTCCAATACAGGAGAACAGACAACAGAATTCACCATGGTAAATTCGATGAAGAGTCCAATACAGGAGAATGGACAAGAGAACATACGCGCAAAAGCTTCTGACTTCACGTCAGTGCTTGAACCAATTCTTTTTTTCAATGATTTTTTAAAATTTTCTAGTGCTACGAAATTTTGCAAGAATTTTCGCGTTGGCATTCTACAATTAATAGCCATATTTGAATCGGATCGGATTGGTATTTTTTGAGTTATTGAGGATATAACCGAGGGGGAAATCGCTGACAAAAATGTGTACACCAGAATTCCAACTCAACCGGAATTTCATGGGAATTCAATAGGAATTCATGAGGAATTCAATAGGAATTCTTTTGAAATTCTATTGGAATTCTATATTCTTGTACACCAGAATTCCTAGCGGTTTACCCCTCAGTTAAAACCAACTATTTGGAGCTGTATACATGATTGTCCGATAGGTGTCTCACTCTCACATCACTAGGAATTTTCAATAATTCGATAGGAATTCCACGGAGTTCAATAATAATTCCAGGAATTCAATAGGAATTCAATGGGAATTCCAGGAATTCAATAGGAATTCCATGGAATTCTAGTTTCTTGTACACCAGAATTCCTAGCGGTTTATCCTCGGAAATAAAAACCAAATTTCAGATTGATGTAACTCCAAAACCTTTTGGCCGATTATGCTAGTTAACGAGCTTAAATGTCTTATTCAGATGTCGCTATTTCTTCCCGTTCTCAAAAGGAATCATGAGATATATAATCTTTTTTCGTAATTTTTTTAAAATTTTCTAGTGGTACGGTTCTGTGAAAATTTTACACACGTCTTCATGTTGATATTCTACAACTAGTTGACAAGCTTCAATTCGATCGAGTCTATATTTTTTGAGTTATCGAGGAAATAATATTCCAGATGGGTATAACTCCGAAACCGTTGGGCCGATTATGTCCAACAGCAAACTTAACTCTCCCATTCAGATGTGCAAGCTATCCTGAAAATTACATGTCCCTATTTCCTTTCGTTCGAGAGTTGTCGACGAACATCCATCCAGCTACTGAACTCACACAAGTCTGCTCGGATCTCCAACAATATAGATCCGACCATGTTCAAACTAGTAACTTTGTAGTAGAGTTAGTAGAGAGAAGGCTCTCGCAGAATTTCAGCGATGTCGGGCGAATAGTTTCTGATATATAGAATTTTTTTCAATAATTTTCTATGATTTCTATAATAAGATAAGTTCATTATTGGGGAGAATCGGTTCTGTTTGAATTTAATTTCTTTCATGATGCATTTCTATCGTTAGAATCCATTTATATCATTCCCAGAGACCAATAATTATTTCGGAGATATGATTTGTCAAATTTTGAACAAGAGCGCGAAAGCTCCTGTCGAAAAGGCTTGAACCAATTTTTTCATTTACAATTTTTCCAGATTGGGCTAAGCTAAAAAGTTATAAGCGTTTAAAGATTTCACAATGTACTAATACAACGTGGATACAGCTTGATTGGGGATTCCAACGCTAAGGGGCAGATCCACAAAAGTAGTGAAATTTCTGGAGTTTCCCATTTTATAACATTCAATCAAGAATATCTCGAAAACGGTGCTTTTAGGAAAAAATGATGAAGAATAATTTATGTTCTAGAACAATTGGATATTCTTGAAATGCCTCAAGAAAATCTTCATCAGCTTCCTCTATGCTTATTTCGTTTAGATTTATGAATCCACGAGTCTATAACTAGAAAACCAGTAAAAGTAGGAAAAAACTGATATTTGGAAAAGATGTATCATTGTTTGAGGAAACTTCACACCAACATTCATTTTAATCGAAATAAGGATGTCAAAGCTACAAAATAAAAATTGTTTTTTTGTTCGAAATTTCAACACCCTGTATCTTTTTACCCGAGCCAAATCTGAAAAAATTGGTTCAAGCACTGACGTGAAGTCAGAAGCTTTTGCGCGTATGTTCTATTGTCCATTCTTCTGTATTGGACACCCTTAATCGAATTTACCATGGTAAATTATGTTGTCCATTCTCCTGTATTGGACAATCTTAATTCGAATTTACCATGGTAAATCGACCATCTACTGAACTCACACAAGAATGCTCGAATCTCCAACAATATTCAACCGATCGTGTTAAAACTTGAAACTTGGCAGTAGAGTTAGGTTATGAACGCTGTTGCAAAATTTCAGCAATTTCAAACGTATAGTTACTGATATATAGAATTTTTTTTTTTTATTTTCAATGATTTATTAAAAATTTTCTACAAATGCTATCCTCACCAAATTTTGCAAACATTTTCGCATTGGCATTCTACAAATAACAACCTTGTTTGAATTCAATCGGTTCAGTATTTTTCGAGTTAATGAGGAACAAAAAACCACCAAATTACAGAAAATTTCAGATGGCTATAACTCTGAAACCGTTTGGCCGATTATGCTCACAAACAAACTCAAATGTCGCATTCAGATGCACATCCTAACCTGAAATTTTCAAGCCGCTATCTCTTTCCGTTCTCAGGTTATCGTGACAAAAAAAATATTATTAATAATTTTTTTTAAATTTTCTAGATATACGATTCGCCCAAAATTTCAGAAACGTGCTTAGATTCATATTCTACAACTACTCACCAAGTTTCAATTCGATCGGATTTATATTGGTTGAAAACAAAATTATTACTCGGAAACCACTAGGCCGATTATGCTCATTAACGAACTTGTCCGTCGTATTGCGATGCGCCACCCACCCTGAAAATTTCAAGTCGCTAGCTCTTTTCGTTCTCAAATTATCGTGGCAACGGACGGCCGGACGGACAGAATCAAATTTGACCTCGAATTCTTCATCGGGGAGTCGAACTAAATCGTTTGAGACCAATTTCGTCAAAAAATTCGAAAGTTACAGACATTTGGGCAAAACTATAACGCGAGGTTCCCCAGAACATACGCGCAAAAATGGTAAATGAAAAAAGTTTTTCATTTGACGGCAAGAATCTATGGTTGAAATTAATGTCCAACTTTAAGACTCACTCTGTATATTACTCCGTAAATTACAAATGGACACTCTGTATAGTTGCACAAAGTGCAAATGTTTGGGTCATATTGTTCATTCAAAGTTGTTCCTTCCAATGGCTGGAGGCAGAAGAGTGTTTAACATTTTTTCTATTGGCGATGTGATATTCGCATTGAGAGTAGTTACGATGAATTGTATCTGACATTTCAAGTGGTATTGATCTATAATTATCATTACAGGTTTTACGTTTCATAGGAGGGGTTCTTGCACGGTTTTCTCCATGGGACCACTCAGCACATGATTATATGCATTACCCGACAATATGCATAAATTGTTAACAGCAAAATAAACACCTGTATCGGTAATGAACCAATCTGCATCTGATTCTCTATACGAGAGATCTGTTAGCTGGTTCGATAACCATCTTTATTTTAGCGTAGGGAAAATCTCTTGCAACTCTTCGTGCCTCGTTAGGCTGCAGACGAAAAGCACGCTAAATATCATCGGTACTCGAGTAACTGATTGTTAGACGATGAAATTACACACTGTACCAGAATTCATATACGTAATTATATACCTGCCTGCCATGAGAAAATTATGAAATATTGTTCGGTTGTTGTATTTTCGGATATCTCAATCGAGCGTTTCAAATCAAAGAGATAGTTATGTATAACTACGACTAATAGGTGAAGGAAAGGTATTCTAAAAATTACATAACATTTTAAAACATTTTGCAAGTTTTATAAGAATAGGCCTTAGACATATGTGAACAAATATCCTTCAAATTAGTCTCAACCCAATTCAATTTCGATGTAGAAGAGAGCACTTTCATGGATTGACGTAATGCAACAGTTCAACACTCGAATCAACCCACAAGAGGTATAATTGAATGTCAGGACCTAAGCGCAGACATGCATGTTTCGAACGTGTTCAGGATATCGTCAGTGCGGCTATTTATTATTATTATTATTGCATAGGGGTACGACTAAGTGTATACCAGGCTGTAGTTACAGAATTCTAATGAACTCCAGGTGGCTATAAAATTCAACGAATCTACGCCACATAAGGAGACCACAGCTTATTTCGCACCCACTAACGCCATCTATCCACGCAGATATATCCATTCTCAAAAATGGAAAAGAAGTGAAATCAGTTGTATTGGAGTGAAATTATGGAATACCTCAGGGTGGTGTTTTGGGTCCTATATTGTTCATCATCTTCATGATTGATATATGTGATGTTACAGAGATAATAAATTTATCAACTTCTTTTGTTGACGATACAAATTGCATAACAGACGGCAAAAACTACAACAATATATCAAAGAATCAAAGAAAATACTGATTGATAATGCGAAGTAAAGATATAAGCAAGCACCATGCGTCATGATAGATCACTCGATCTATCTGAAATTTAGCATCAAATTGTAGAATCATGACCTTTATACGCATGTGAAGTTTTGTATTGATCAGGTTACCGTAAAGTGTCAAAAATAAATTTTTGAAAATTTTTGAATTGTTTTTCTACAATAACTCTCGAACGGAATGAGTTAGGCAGTTTAAATTTTCAGAGTAGGTTAGGGAGATGAACATCTCAGTTAAGTTCGTTATTGGGCATAATAGGCCAGATGGTTTCGGAGTAAAGAAAGAAAAAAATTTTTTAACTAACATATATCAAACTTAATTTTTTTTAAGATGCTGTTTCACCATAAAAATCCATTCATATAATTTTCAACTCCAACAAGCTAATACTTTCGGAGATATGATTTTTCTAAATTTCAATAATGAATACTTCTATGTTTCCACAGAATGCTATAATTATTCATCTATGATTTATTATATGATCTGTGTTCATACTCATACATATCATCCTGTTATATAAGAGAGAGTCAAATTCATTTCAACTATTTTAATTTGAGTTCTTCCATTGTGCAGTTCTCATTCTCAGAATGGTCATTTATGTTGATAAATAAACTATTATTTGAATTGAATTTCCTTTATGATGCAGTACCATCATAAGAATACATTGATATAATTCCCAACTCTGAGAAACCAATACTTTCAGAGATATAATTTGTCTGTTTGAACAAGAGCGCCAGAAAGCTCCTGTCCACAGGGCTTGAAACAATTTTTTTTATGATTGCGTTGGATTCTGCGGTGAAAAATAATGTAGTTTTCTAACATGATTATGCTTCTAAATTAAAAAAAAAACTCAGAAATTATTTAATTTAGGAGTTATACCGCCGTATTCACAAAGCATTCAATCTCCGTTAAGTCCTAACTGAGGTCCTCAGTTAAGGATAAATAAGAATCGCAACTTCAGTTAACGTATGTAAAGGTGGTTAAACAGGCCCGTTTCACGTTAATTGTCACGTTAACCGAGGTTGCGATTCTTATTTATCCTTAACTGAGGACCTCAGTTAGGACTTAACGGAGATTCAAACACTTAACAATGCTTTATGAATACGGCGGATAGTCCTGTAAGAAAACTATCATTATTTTTCACCGCAGAATGCAACGCAATCATAAAGAAATAGGGTTCTAATTTGAAAAACAGAAGTTATGGCCAATTTTCGATCACAATTTTCGACACAAAATTTGAAACACCCTGTGATGATGTTTCTGAAATTCAAAAGATGCATGACATTTCCACATTATTCCTCTTCGATGTTGTGAAAACGGTTCACGCTCAGGATGTTTAAAATAAGAATAATGAACATAATACTGACTGAACATATTTGACTTTTTTCCGGTTTTTTTTCGATATTTTGAAAACTATTCGAATGAATACAATGGTTTCAACAGAAATGTGTTCAGCATTGAATACTTGATCATACCAGGAACGCAAAACTTGAAAAAAAAATGTTTTCATCAAATTTATTTTCCCTCCCTGTATAACCGGAAGTGATTGGGCTTCGTAAATATTTTAGCTCTGTAGAGAATTTCAAGCAATATCATAATCCCAATTTTCAGATTTCAAATATGTCCAGTCCTCCAGAAACGTCTAATAGGCACTCGAACTTGGGACACCCTGCGACGCAGAAGGTATTTCAAAAAAATATTTTTTTTACTTGGAAGATATTTTTAAGAGTGAGGAGTTGGGAGAGAAAACTCAGAATGGAACCATTCATTGTGTTTACGGACAGGCGAACATAATTGAATTTGACTACGAATTATTATTTTTATTTTTTTTTAATCCGCTCGAGAGGAAAAACCTTTTATAGGCCCGCCCTGAGAGGGTCCGCTTCTCTCAGGAGTGTGAGACTCAAGATGTTGATGGTTACTCACTAAAAAACCTCTCGCACGTTCCTTGGAGTAGTTCTTCGTCGTACCCTTACAGCGTCTCTTAACAAAAGAGATGAGCTGCAAGCGGCCTTCATAGTTGATGGGAATAATATTTATTATTATTATTATTATTATTGTTGTTTATAAGTTTGATTTTTGTTGAGGTTAAGTGGAGTAGCGTAAGCTAGACTTCGCCTCGAAATTTAATTGTATTGCATATGACAGTACAAAATAAAGGCGCTTTATTATTATTATTATTATTATTATTATTATTATTATTGTTCATCAGGAATCGATTGAGACCTTTTTCAGCTAAAAATTCGAAAATTACAACCATTTGAGCGCGCTCTGGTACGAGCAAGAGGAAACTATGAATTCAAAAGAATGTACGGTCACACGATCAATTCAAATATTTTCGTTCTATCGAATATTATAACTAAACGGTTCCGAACATCTTTTCTACCTGCTGAAGTAAAATAGGTCGATTATCCCCGTTATTCAACTGAAATAATGTGAATATTAATGAATGTTTTATAATTGATGATATATGGTGAGTAATTACCGGCAATTTGTTAGGAGTACGAAACTGATATGTTGGAGATATAAACGTTATTTAACCTGAATAATATTATCTTCGAATACTCCTATGGTTCTACAGTGCGCGTCAAAATTATGGAACAAATTCATTTTCTCAGAAGAAAAATATTTCGCAACAAAATCCTGAAACAGGTCAATTTTTGTTTCACTTTTACCAAATTTTAATGCATTTTTGAAGGATTTTTGTTGCACCCTGTACCATTCCCACCAACCCTCTAAATGTTTTGAATGGGGAAAGTGGGTCATGTGGTACTTTTTTGGCAAGGTCTTTGTATCTTCTTTACAGGCGTGCAGAATTTTCAAGGAAACAGTTCTCTTTTTTGAAAAATAGTTCAAAGAGGTTTTCAGTATGTGCACTTTGTCATGGCTCATTTACTTTGAGATGATGGTACCTGACGAAATTTGTCAGTTTTGGAGTTATACCCCTCTGAAATTTGGTTGTTATTTTCTCAATAACTCGAAAAATATGAAACCGATTAAATTCAAACATGGTATTAGTTGTACAATGCCATCGCAAAAATTCTTGGAAAATTTCGTGAGGATCGCATTACTACGGACTGTTAGTCCGACATGGCTAAAATTTTGCGAGATCCTGCAGAACCTAACTCTACTGCCAAGTTCTTAGTTTGAACACGATCGGATCTATATTGTTGCAGATTCGAGCAGCCTTGTGTGAGTTCAGTAGATGAATTGGTGAAGGTTGCCTCGATAACTTCCGAAAGAAAGGAGAATTTTCAGGGTATGTTGCATATCCGAATGGGAGAGTTAAGTTCGTTAACGGGGATAATCGGTCCAACTGTTTTGTAGTTATACCGACCAGGAATTATTTTCTCGATAACTCAAAAAATATAGAATCGATCGAATTGAAGCTTGGTAACTAGTTTATTACGAAAATAAAATTGGTTCAAGCACTGACGTGAAGTCAGGAGCTTTTGCGCGTAGAATCGATTAAGAGTGTCCAATAGAGGAGAATGGAGAATAGAACATACGCGCAAAAGAACCTGACTTCCCGTCAGAGCTCGAACTATTTTTGGCACTCTAGTTCCTCGGAACAGAGTGCTTATCAATTTGCCCGAATGTCTGAAATTCTCGAATTTTTGGCTGAAAATGGTCTCAAACGATTTGGTTCGACTCACTGATCAAGAATCCGTGGTCGAAATTCATTATGTCCGGCCGGCCGTAGGCACGATAACTCTCGAACGGAATGAGCTAGACAGTTGAAATTTTCAGAGTAGGTTTGGGAGATAAATATCTCGGTTCGTTATTGGGCAAAATCGGACAGATGGTTTCGGAGTAACAAAAAAAAAATTTTTTTTACATAACAAATTCCACATAAGAATCCATTGATATCATTTTTAACTCTAACAAGCTAATACTTTCGGAGATATGATTTTTCAAAATTTCAAAAATAAATCGTATTTCTATGTTTTCACAGAATGATATAATTATTCTATCTATGGATTGTTATAATGTCAACTTATTTTCCTGAGACATAACATTGTCTAATTCATTTCAGCAATCGAAGAATTATGAGAATAAAGTGTATTCCGAAATGTGAGCGAAGTGAGAAAAATCTCAGTTGTTTGTTCCGAAAGAGATCTGAGAGAAGTGAGACTGCTTTTCATCATGCTCAGTTCCCTCACTTAATGACGGGACTGACGGAAGGGAATATTATAACTTCAAAAATATTATGTTGGTGTTGAAATACGCGTATTTTGGCGATGCAACGGGGACCTCACCCAAAAATGTTTGAAAATATTACGTAAATATTGAAAGCATAATTCTGTAGTTCGAGAGAGGAGAAAATTTGGTAAACGTAGATCAGGAAATTTTTGATCGATTACAAGGTAATTTTTCATTATTACTTCTCTTCTTTCATACATGTTTTATGGAATATCTACTATTTGTAGGTACTTTAAACCTATATTGGGCAATTGTCATACGAAACTTGCTATTTTTGTAATTAGAATCTGTTTCAATTTTCCAGAATTTTTTTTTCAAATTTCTGTTTTTCTTATTTGTATTTTTTAAATTTAATTTCTTTCATGATGCAGTTCTATCATAGGAATCCATTGATATAATTCCCAACTCTGAGAAACCAATACCTTCGGAGATATAATTTGTCTGTTTGAACAAGAGCGCCAAAATGCTCCTGTCCACAGAGCTTGAACGAATTTTTTTATTTCAATCCCTGTCGAATACTCTATCAAAAGTAATCAATTTGAAATGCAAAACTCCGATTCAAAAATCGCAATCAAGAAATCAAATCTGAAATAAATACAGGAGTAGAGCGTGAAGAACATCGCCAATATGAAAATTCATGTAGGGGCCTGTCAGACCAACCGACAATTTGATTAATATATTGGGGCATCGTCGCGGGTATCGACGAAATGAACATTACACGGTCCTGCCCATTTTTTCCGTTTCTAATTAGTAAACGTCAGGAGCGTTCGGACACCCAGGTCCAAAAACAAAGACCACATGTCAGCGAGAGTAATGAATCAATCGTCTGTATTGCTCAAGATTCTAATTAAAAATTCCGTTACTTATAAGGACTGAAGTTTGGGAGACGTTCAGGTTGATATTTGACAATATATCTTATGTTTTGGTTATTTTATTTGACAAATAAAATTCAATTCTTGAATTTCACAATAACTATCAACAAAATAATTCTAAAAATTTTCATTCAGCGTCTGACGAAGGAGTCTGATATAGACTCCGAAATGTTAAGATATAGTTGTTTCTTCGTTGATGTTGTTTCGTTGTTGTTTGTTAGGCAACATTGTTCAATTGATTGCTTCTGACAAATATCTTGTGTTTCTTACGCAGAAGCAAATCACAAAATAACTAATTTTTATTTTATAGATATTTTTCAGAGTTTGGGAGAGAAAACCCAGAAAAAAAAACCTTTCAATAATGAGTATAAACAGTATCCTTTAATGATTTCAGAGAGTCAAACACTGAACTTTTTGAATGGAATCATAAAGTACGTACCTACTTCAAAAATCGAATGAAAAAATTCTTAAAACGCCAAGTCAGGTGCTGTTGCTCGCATGCTCCATTGTCACTCGAGCTATAATTCGGTACTCGATGGAAAAATGGTGGTACAAGTAGAACAATATTCACGAAATGTCGCGAAAATTAGCGCGTCGGCATTACACAAGTAATTACCAAGTTTTAATAGGATCGGATTTGTATATTTCGATGGAAATAACAACAAAATTTAAGATGGGTATAAAGCTGGATTTATAAACTCTGTCGTTCCTTGCAGTTTAGTTCCGCGCAGTTGAGTTCAACATGAACCAACGTATCCAAACGAAGTCATTCATAAACTTTTGTCGTGCTGTTGGTCGCCGTTGGACGTTGTCGGGTGCAGTTCAAAAGATGCCCATGTTTTATGTTCGTCGTTCAGTTGCGTTCGCTATTCGCTTGTTGGCCACTTATGATCTCGTATTTTGTCACGTGAGGAAGCGCTGTGATGACAAGTATCAGCTGATTGTAATGTGTGTTGCTGCCCTCATTGAAATCGCCCAATAAGGTTAGGCGCACTGACAGTACGGCAACAACGGCGCACTCTGGGTTTATAAATTGACCCTTCACAAATGAACGAACTGCACACAACGGCAACGGCAAACTGAACTGCACTGCCCGGAACGATAGAGTTTATAAATCCAGCTTAACTCCGACACCGTTTCACCGATTGTGCCCAACGACGAACATAACTCATTCAGTCGGATGCGCAACCTATTCTGAAAATTGCAAGTCTGTATCTATTTCCAATCGAAAGTTATCGTGGCAACAGTCACCAATCCAGCTACTGATACTGAATCCGACCAAGGCTGCTCGGATCTCCAACAATATAGATCCGATCGTGTTCAAATTTGAAAGTTGGCTGTAAAGTTTGGTTTTGAAGGCTTTCGCAAAATTTCAGTGATAACGTACGGATACTTTTTGAGATACCTACAGAAATAATTCTATAATATTTCTAATAATGATTTTTTAAAAAATGTCTAATGATACGATCCTCATGAAAGTTCGCAAATATTTGCGCGTGACCATTCTACAACTAATTACCATGTTTCAATTGGACTGTATCTGTATTTTTTAAATTATTGAGGAAATAACGACCAAATTTCAGATGGGTATAATTCTAAAACCGTATGGCAGATTAGGCCTATTAACGAAATTAAATGTCGCATTCGGGTGTGTAACCCACTCTGTAAATTGCAAGACGCTATGTCTTTCCATTCGCAAGTTATCGTGGTAACGGTTACCCCTCGAGATACTGAACTCGCTCAATGGTTGTATCTTATACGGCTGATATTTTTCAATTTTCAATATATTCCCTACAGAAGTTCGACGTATTCCATTATTTATTGCCAAATTTGTTGTAGAAATTTAATGCGATTCCTCCAAATCAAATGCAATGTTTTGTCTAGTAGCTTCGCCATCAATATTTCAATACGATCTTTTTCACTCAAGTTAACCATTTTTGCGCGTAAGTTCTGGGGAACATCGCGTTATCATTTTGCCCAAATGTCTGTAATTTTCGATTTTTTCACCAAAAATTATATCAAACAATGGGTTCGACTCCCTCATGAAGAATTCGGGGTCAAATTTGATTCTGTCCGTGCGGCCGGCCGGCCGTTGCCACGATAACTTGAGAACGGAAAGAAATAGCGACATGAAATTTTCAGGGTAGGTGGCGCGTCCCAATACGACTGACAAGTTCGATAATGGGTATAATCGGCTGAACGGATTCCCAGTAATAATTTTGTTTTCATCCTTTACTGATCTGATCAAATTGGAACTTGGTTAGGAGTTGTAGAATACAAACCTTAGGAAGTTTGTGAAATTTTGTGAGAATCGTATCACTAGAAAATTAAAAAAAAATTATTAGGAGTTATGCCCACCTGAAATTTGGTTGATATTTCCTCAATAACTCTAAAAATACAAAACCGATATAATTCTAACATTATTAGTTGAAGAATGCCAAC
The DNA here is from genome assembly GCA_937662695.2 of Halyzia sedecimguttata. Taxonomy (NCBI): domain Eukaryota; kingdom Metazoa; phylum Arthropoda; class Insecta; order Coleoptera; family Coccinellidae; genus Halyzia; species Halyzia sedecimguttata. The sequence goes on along the minus strand of OW569417.2, from coordinate 15,728,815 downwards.
TCGAAAATTCTTGCGAAATTTCGTGAAGATCGTATCACTAGTAAATTAAAAAAAAATCCTTGAAAACAATTCTATATATCAGAAACTATTCTTCCGTCATAGCTGAAATTTTGCATGAGCCTTCAGAACCTAACTCTTCTGCCAAGTTCCAAGTTTGGACTCGATTGGATCCATATTATTGGAGATCCGAGCAGCCTTGTGTGAGTTCAGTAGCTGGATGGGTGACCGTTGCCTCGATAACTTCCGAACGAAAGGAGATAGAGACTTGCAATTTCCAGGGTAGGTTGCGCATCCGAATGGAAGAGTTAAGATCGCTTTTGGGCATAATAGGTCAAACGGTTTCGGAGTTATACCCACCTGAAATATTATTTCCTAGATAACTCAATAAATAAAGACTCGATCAAGTTGAAGCTTAGCAACTAGTTGTAGAATATCGACATAAAGACGTGTGTAAAATTTTTTGAGAACCGTACCCTAAAAAATGTTTAAAAAATTACGAAAAAAAAGTTGATTAAAGCACTGATGTGAAGTCAGCAGCTTGAACCATTTTTGGCGCTCTAGTTCCTCGGAACTTAGTGCTTATCAATTTGCCCAAATGTCTGTAATTTTAGAATTTTTCGATGAAAATGGTCTTGAACGATTTGGTTCGACTCACTGATCAAGAATCCGAGGTCGAAATCGATTCTGTTCGGCCGGCCGGCCATAGGCACGATAACTCTCGAACGAAAGGAGTTAGCGGATTGAAATTTGCAAGGTGGGTTTGGAGAGTAAATATCTCGGACGAGCTCGTTAATGGGAGAAATCCATCAAGCGGTTTCGGAGTTATGGCCGATTTTAGTAAACATATTTTTTATGAATATTTCCGAAACCGATCACTCGATCCATCTAAAATTTAGCATCAAATTGTAGAATTATGACTTTTATACGCATGTGAAGTATTGTGTTGACCAGATTACCGCAAAGTGTAAAAAAAAAATTTGAAAATTTAAAAAAAAGTTTTTCTACAATAACTCTCGAACGGAATGAGCTAGGTAGTTGAAATTTTCAGAATAGGTTGGGGAGATGAATATCTCGGTTAAGTTCGTTATTGGGCAAAATTGGCCAGATTTAATTCGATTTCTTCCATGGTGCAGTACTCATTCTCAGATTGCTCATTTAATCTTGATAAATAAACCATTATTTGAATTGAATTTCCTTTATGATGCAGTTCTATCATAAGAATACATTGATATAATTCCCAACTCTGAGAAACCAATACTTTCGGAGATATAATTTGTCTGTTTGAACTAGAGAGCCAGAAAGCTCCTGTCCACGGGGCTTGAACCCATTTTTTTATGTTATGATGTCAGATTCTGTTACTCCATCATCACAAAGGAATCTACAAAAGTGAGAAAGAGACGATAATCGCTTTCCTCGCGGACGGGATTCGATCATTCCGTCCAATAAATCTCGACTTATAGAACAATAGGCGACCCGTCGATTCCAGTTTGCACTACAGCACCATTTAATTAATCGCAACCTTTTTCGTCCTAACATTTCAATGCTCGTCGTCGGGTTTTTATCGTCTAATTTACACACAATCCTTTGGCTTCCTCGGAGAATCTTACTTCATGGCGAAGCGATCCCGCGCAAAAGAATGCAGTCTAGTCGGCAATTTGGATCGCGACTTTCCAGGCCACATGAGTTATGCGATAGTTTCAGCTAAATTTCCGAGTTTTTTAGTTGGAAGTTTGGGCAGGGTATGCCGAAAGTGATAAACTCCAAAACGCTGAATGTTAACCTTGGCACATTTAATTGCTAATTCGTGGAAAAGCATTTCTGCCAGCTCGTACCAGGGAGCTGTCATTTTGCAGAAGTGTCTATAATTTTCGAATTTTTAGGCGATAATTTATATCCTTGCCCCCTTCGAAGATCCGTCCTGGCTGGGAAGTCAACGATATAAACTGCTCCACAAGAGTTAGGGATATAATATTAAGTTGTTCTGAGGGGCGTAAAATTTTAAAGACTACATCAAAAACATGATCAACTGCCTATAGAAACTTATTAATTCGATTTGAATGCATATTTTCACCATCTGGTCGTCTTTTTTCTTGAGTTTGGCGGTGTTTCACATTATTCGTAAGATTTAGCATTTCAATATGCAGTTAATGTATTGTCAGTCTCTTAGCGATATCGAACTTAGTACATTTCACGAGCTTCTTGAGATGCCAAGACGTAAATTAACAAACGCCGAGGCTAATAGGGCTATCGGTATGCTACAGGGTGGCCTCACTCAAGTCGCTGTGGCAGCAACATTTCAAGTATCGCAAAGTGTAATATCGCGACTCTGGAATAGGTTCAATGAGACAGGTTTGGTGCAGGAAAAACATAGGGTTGGTGGACCAAGAAAAACAACACCCGCACAAGACCATTTTGTCACCATTTCGGCGAGGAGATATCCTCTTTCTTCATGTAGGATGCCGAGAAATCGACTTTTAAATGCCAATAGTCCTGAAATTTCCATTGAAACCATCCGACGGCGTTTGGGGGAGATTAACCTGCTTCTTGTCGTCCATTGAGGGGTGTTCCGTTAACACGTGAGCATAAACGACAAAGATTAGAAGGGGACAGGCAGCATGTTAATCTGAACGTCCAATGGCGTAGTGTACTTTTCACAGATGAATCCAGATACGGTCGATTTGCAGATTCTCGAAGAATAAGGGTATGGACTATGCCGCGTACCCCGAAATCGCAGTCATGTGCAAGAGGTTCTTCCATTTCGAGGAGGTTCTGTTATGGTATGGGCTGATATGTTACAACGGGCCCACAGACCTTCACATTTGTCCTGGCAATATGACTGCTTTACATTATAGGGAACATGTCATTGGCAACGTAGTGCCAAATTTTCATGCTGCCATTGGTAAAGCTTTCCAATTTCTTCACGATAACGCAAGACCACATCGTGCAGCAATAGTAGAAAATGCGCGAGACGAGCATGGTATTCCACATTTACCAATACCTCCGCATTCGTCAGACTTAAACTGCATAGAACATGCATGGGATATGCTACAAAGAAGACTAGATGATCACCAACCTCCACCAGAAACATTGAATGACCTCAAAGCACTACTGCCTCGTTTATGGAATTAAATTCCTCCAGATATGCTCCTCACCCTCGTTGACAGTATGCAACGAAGATGTCAGGCGGTCATTGATGACCGTGTTGGCCATACCTTGTATTGAAGGCATAAAAAGACAAAAAAACAATATAATGTCCGGAAATAAAATCTGTTAATCACCCTGTATATGTTGCAGACCAAAAAACTTACGTTCATTTATAGTTTTGAACCTCGAAACTATATTAAATTACGTTTTCAGCGCAAACAAAGGTTTAAGAATGTCAGTTATTTTAGTTGAAACGATTATCTCTTGTCGAGCAGTTTATTTATGCTTCCTGGGATATATGGTAATAACCGATAAGGCTGGTTTGATAAGGTTCAATAAAAAAAACCTCTGATTACAAATAAAAACACTGCTCTGAAAAGTCATGTTCCTTTGAGAATTCGTCCATAGAAAACTATATACAGGGTGTACCGGGAAACGGATACCATAAATTAATGTCATCAGGCAGGACTCGTATCAAGAGGTTTCAATCGCCCAAGTGCTTTCGTTTGGGATATACAGGGTGATGTTCATCTTATGAGTGAAATTTTACAGTTCAATAACTCTTCAACTAATCGACCGCATGATTTCAAATTTTGAAGTTTTTTCACCCTTTACTTCCTTCGGTATTTCTGAAATCGAATGAATCAGATCCGGACTGAGAAAATTTTAGACTTTTCCTATTTTCGTGGATAATAGATCACCCTGTGCATGAAAATTATGATTTTTTTTCGTTATCGTAACCATAAAAAATCAATTCATAATAAAAAATCTAAATCTCAGCTTGGCACCGTCATACAGGGTGATTAATTAACATTCCCTTCAATAAATCTTGAACTTATAGGTAAATATGTGAAATTTCACTCATAAGATGAACATCACCCTGTATATCCCAAACGAAGGCTCTCAGGCGATTAAAACTCCTTGATACGAGTCCAGCCTGATGACGTTAATTCATGGTATCCGTTGTCGCATTCTTCCCGGGACACCCTGTATATACCGGGTGGCCCACCACATACACGGAGCTCGTATTGAGGGAGTTAATGAAGATATTGTGAAAATGTTTTTTTGTGCTGTGCGTAGGGTGTTCAAAAGCACAATTTAAAATTAATTTCATATATACAGGGTGTTCGAAAACAAAGATATAGACCAAAGTTACATTTTCTCAAATTTAACACCCTGTATTTGACCTGAAAAATGGAATGGCAAACTCAAATTATGATGAGTTTCTTCAGATCAGTTTATACCTCAGAAGCACCATTTACAAGGAAATGGAGAAAAATTGGAAATATAGAGCTTTTTTTTAATAGCAATTAGTGAAGAAACTAGTTACGCCAACGATACAGACAGTATTTTCTCGAGTAGACATATATGCTACTCCTACACAGGAATAAATATTTACTCTGGAATATACAGTGTGATAATTTACTTTCAAACATAAACTACAAATAATGTTCTTTCTTTTTTCAAATGGCACACCCGGTATTTCTATATCTCGCTGAACGTAAAAATTAATTTCGAAATTATCTTTATAGGGTTTTTCTACACCTAAACCTGATGGTTTCTTAGCAATTGTCGACCATTATTTGTAGTTAATGTTTGAAAAATAATTATGATCACTCTGTATATTCCAGAGTTCATTTTTCTTTCTGTATAGGAGTAGCCAATATGTCTACTCGAAAAAATACTGTCTGTATTGTTGGCGTAACTGGTTTCTTCATTAATTGCTATTTAGAAAACTCGCTATTTTCTCGTAAATGGTGCTTCTAAGGTATAAAGTGATCTGAAGAAACTCATCACAATTTGAGCTTGCCATTCCATAATTTTGGTTAAATACAGGGGGTTACATTTAAAAATGTGTAACTTTTGTTCTATATCTTTGTATTAGAACACCCTGTTTATATGAAAATAATTTTCAATTGTGCTTTCGAACACCATACACACATCACAAAAAAATATTCTCAAAAAACCTTAATTTACTTCCTCAAAACGAGCTCCGCGTCTATGGTGGACCACCCGGTATATTGTATATTGTTGTAAGAAGTAACTTTGCATTGCGACCACCTTAAGATCTATTGTGCCCCCTCGTCAGAGCTGTCGATGTCATCACCATCTACAGCTCGCCTTCCAGTACCAGAGTTCTGATGAACTCCAGTATCTGGGATGGCTTCGAGGAAGCTACGTCTTCGCTCCTGCAGATTTCTTGCCCAAAGCATTCCGTGCGTTCGTTTGAGATGGAGAGGCATTCTGTAATCAGTTGATCAGGAGTATACCTTTTTCAGTTTCTTCTTTCATCCGAAATTCACTTTTGTCGTTGTATCTACCTACCCCACAGTAGGGTTCCGGGCTAATAAAAGGGGTTTGTGCTCCTTTCCTGGCAAGTGTGTTGGCCTCCTAACTTCCGTTAGTTCCCGCGTGACCAGGAACCCAGATCAAGGAGACCCTGTTGTTTATAGTGAGGATTTGGCGCCTGTCCCTTATACTCTAGCGCCAGTTCCTGTATTGGTTTTTGAACCGTCTGTGTACCCTTGCATGACTCGGGTGGTGGATTCCCTGTCCCATTCTTTTTTCCTACCGAGCATCGTAGTGAAGTTCTTTTCGATGCCTACTTTCTTGATCATTTCGTCACTACAAAGATTGGCTGATGAAATGTATCTGGTAAGAGAGGATCAGGTTTTCTGGTTTCGAATAATCTCATAACGTCTTCCTTTCCTAGATATTCCGAGAAGGGCTTCCTGGGCAATTTTGTCTATCACTAGATGAAGAGGTGTGAGATTTGTGATAATCTCAAGTGCCCTGGTAGAGCAGGTTCCCATAGGTCCAGTGACACACACACAGACAAGCCTTTATACTTTTTCGAGGTATACATAACAGTTTTAAAACATGACGGTGAACTAGTTCGAATCTGCCGCTCTAGAAAACTATAAATGTTATGATCCACGGTTTTATTTTCCAATCAGATCTAAGAATTCTTGTTATAACGAAACATTAGTGCTAAAACGCATAAATAAATGGCGGCATTGCAACAGCAATATGGCGGATTATTACGTTCGTGATATTTCCAATAACTGGATAAGAAACGGGTGTTATTAAACTGAAGAATTAATTGTGTAAAAATTGCAGTGACTTTTGCATTATTCATAAATTATGGGTTTCTATAATGTACAGGTCAGGTCACTTCAATTGTATGGATCTGTAGGAAATTATAAAATATGCCTCGCTATATACCGAAACAGATTCAACAATAATTTACTCTAGAGATGGATAAATTCCAAGAGGTCATTCTTTGCAGGAAAGAGAGAGTATTGGTCAATTTCAAATATGAATCTATCTTTCAAGCAGCATTCTGTTAGGGCAAAATCATTTGCAGTCCAACAGTTAACCTTATCAAGGAACAAAAAAACAAAAATTATAGACAATAATATGAAAATATTCCAGTCAATCTTTGGATGATTAAATACAGGATTCGAGAATTCAAGCGGCAAATAAAATATATGTATATTCATTTTTAATTTCGTTTTCTGCTTTTGTCTTCTTCTTTTCCAGATCGAGTTTCGGACACCTTGGAGAACTATGCTTGTTGAAGGAAGAATCGATAGTGAAGAATCCTTCAATATCCAATATATCAGCATATTTTGTTAAAAATTTTAATTTTTACGGGTTTTTTACTGAGGTTCTTTCGCTAAGGTTTTTTACTGAGGTTCTTTCGCTAAACTAGAGCTTAGCGAAAGAACCTCAGTAAAAAACCCGTAAAAATTAAAATTTTTAACAAAATATGCTGATATCATACATCGAATACTATGATATACCGTTACATTAACTTATGCTAACAATTTTTTCATTCACGTTGCACATGCAATATTGTTGATGAAGAAATGTAATGCTCAAAATTGAAAAGAATATACAAGATGTTTTTCAAGGTGAGTTTAACAGAAGGTAGAACAAATCGAAATAAATCATTCCACAAAAAATGGCTTATATAAAATATGCATGATAGGGCTGCTAGCCACCCACGAAGTTGCATGCGATTACACGAATTTTCGAGTACGCCTCTGTCTTCCCTCGTTTTCAACCAACCTAACGTTGCACGTCCAGGAACAGGTATCTGTTCCCATGTTCCTTCTATGACCTTTACAAAAAACTAAAAGGACGTACAACGTTAGGTTTCTGCACAGATGAGCATTGCAAATTTCTATGCGACCTTGGGATTACGCGTTTACAATGTTCCGCAATGGAGAGACAAAATTCGTGGAATCGCATGCGGCATCGGGGGTGGATAGCAGCCCTATCATGCATATTTAATATATGCGTTTTTGCGTGAAATGGATTAATTTTTATGAGTTCTACCCTCGGTTCTACCTTATGTTAAAAGAAGGACTCACCTTTGAAAACACCCTGTAGATAAGTTTACCGTGTCTTGGAAACTCAGACGTGTAATACCAAAAATCGACCGTATGACGTCTTATTTTAAGAAGACTTCTTCCTTTTTCCAGCAATCAATTAAATCCTAGATGGACCGACACACAAGTGTAGAAATACGAGAACAGTTTTTCCATACACGATTTCCGACCAATCTATTCCTATTATCGCTAGTGGGGAAATAAAACAGTTTAGTAATTATAAACTAAACGCTGATGAGTTAACAACAAACGTACATGTCGAAAAGAGAAACGAATACACCTCCGCGACCTTCGTAAGTTCAAACTGTGCCGCGATAGTTTTTTTTATTAATAGGCGGTAATTTTTTAGTGTACGCGTTCCCCGAGCCGAAAGTGGGAGCGTTCGGTTAGATAAATTGGTTTCGAATGATTGATGAGCATTTGTTAAAGGTATGAATAGCAAACACAAAACAACAATTCTCTGCATAGGGCCAACATTATTACCGGACGTCACAAGAGCCCTCTCGTGGACTGACGTCAAGAGGACCGCCGGCTAGCCGGCAAACACGAATTGGCCGTTCATATCGTGAAGGAGCCAATCACAAATGTTGAAACTGAGAGAGCTTTGTAGTGTGGAGTGTTCTCGTGTCGTTATCGGTCGGATAATTAGATAATCGATTCGTCTTTAATTCCTTTCAATTTCGAGATCATCTCGAGTGATCGTGATGTGAATTTGAAATGCGGACTTCGGAACCGAAGGTTTCAGCTTGGCGGAAAGGTACGTTTCGTCCGGGCAACTTTAATGTATGTTCCTTTCCTAGAAGCAGAAGCAGTTTGGAGGAACTCAGAGCATCACACTCATGCGCGTTGGACTTAGAGCTCGAATTCGCGATCTTACTGTGTATTGGAGTAAGACAACTGCGGGAGCTCGTTGGAGGTTGGAGAGCCTCCCGGGTTTGCTGCATGCTTCTGATGGGTGAGAACTCGAGAGGAAGTACCAAACCCGCGTATGTGTACTTGCAGTTAATCTTTCTATAGTCGAAGGCCGCAACCTACTTCGCTACTTTCGATTTATCCTAGGTCTTCACGCGAGAGCGAGATTTTTCTCGTCTCGTCTCGTAAAAGCTAGACGAGACGAGACGTTTTCAAAAATATTATAGGCGATACCGAGACCACATACAGCGCAACACGAGAGTCTCGTTTTTGGTCTCTTTAAATATTTTGTATGATGTTTTATATACGACTCGATCTTTTTCAACACCCACGGAAAACAATTGAATAAGAAGAGTTTCCAATATAATTACCAATATATTTTGTCTATATTATGCATCGATCGTTCTAGAAATACACGATTTTTTAAAGATTATTAATTCGTTATGACCTTGCGATAATTGAGATTATTTTTCAAGAAAAAATAGAATTCACAACCATAAAAACGGATGCCGTTATGAATTCAATACTTAACGGACAACTTTTATTGCCCCTAAATCCCAATGCTTTCAAAATTCCATCTCTATCTGAACATCTGGAGAAATTTATTCTATTATGCTCCTAGTAGTGAAGATGTGAACAATATTGCATACATCTGTGGAACTACGTATAATAAAACTGATAAAGAAATGATGCTATTCAATGTTTCGAAAAGTGTTATGAGGAATACGCCAAGAACACCCTCAATGATCTACCCACTGGGAAGGTATTCTTTGAAAACCATACCAAATTGTTCGATTCTATTAAAACATGTATCGACATCGATAGCCTATTTAAAACATCAGCAAAACTTTCGAAATATTGAAAAGCTGAGTTAGAAGAATATTTGTTGTTAGAAATAGCAAATAGGAATCAAAATCTCTTGCAGTGGTGGAGAGTGATGAAAAAGTTCTTCCTACACTTTCCAAGATGGCCGATGATTTATTGATGGCCTTTTGAAAGATTATTTTCCACAGCAGGTATGATCATGGCAAAAACACGTACATAATTGAAAAATGATGTGATGCAAGTGTGATTATGTTTGAATTCTTGGTCATCGAGTAATTTAAAAGTTGAAATTATTAGTGTAAAATTAAAAATCATTTGTACTTGTACAAATATTTTTATATAAAAGCATAATAAATATAGCTAGCTTTACAAAATGATTCATTATTGTATACCATTTCGTTTATATAGGTATTATAATATTTATTATTATCGTTATTCAGAATTAAGCGAGACGAGACGAGACAAATGATAACGAGACGAGACGAGACTTAAACGAGATTTAATTTTTTGGGAATTGGCGAGAGCGAGACGAGATTTTTTATACTCTCGCCTACTCTCGTCTCGTGTGAAGCCCTAATTTATCCGCAGATATTTGTTCCGTTTATTGATTTGATTAGTTTTGTCAATAGTGTTGCGATTATATTTCATCTGGAGTGGATTTACATCCATGGTTGACTGACGCACTCGCTAGAGAGGGTTCAGCTTTCCCTCTCTTCGGATCAGAGCTGGGAGTAGGGGTGACCAAATCGGCTGTGAAGGGCGTCATGAAAAATGGATCATTGCACAGCACACTCGGAACTGGAACAAAACTTCGAGCCTGCGGCATAGCAAGTTAATGATGGGGCAGCCCTGCGCCTCACTAACTAAAGAAGTCCTACTTCTAAGTAGAAGTAAGCTCAGGGCAGTAACTGCCCTACTAACCGGACACTGTATCTTGAGAAAGCACCTGAACTGCATGGGAATTCTCCGAGAAGACCCTGTTTGTAGGAAATGGGGGGGGGGGGGAAAGGCGAAACTGCCTCACATGTCATATTTGACTGTACAGCTTACACACAATGGAGACTTCACAATTGGGTCGACGACAGGACCCTCAGTGACAGAAACCGTGCGAGGTACCGGTACCTAGTCAAGGGCCTAATACTACTTGTTAGGAAAATGGACCTTATGTAGCTAATACAGCGACAAGGCTGTGGGGATGTTACAAGAGACTCATATAATGTCGGTAGTGCAGGACTTAGCTCGGTTAAGTGAACCTGAGCTGCATTGGATCGACTAAGAGACTCTATGGAAGCTAGCAACCTGGGCTGAAGGGGATCAACCATTAGACCCTGTCGGCTAATAGGAGACAGATCAAGGTGCAATAAGGCTGCAGATTCCAAATTCCCTCTTCTCTAGTTTCATACCCAACATACCCTTTGTTTACGAATTCTGGAGTTCACAACCAGTAAAATGTGAATTGGATTTACTGGCCACCTTATAATTCGAAATCGTTAATTTATTTCAATCTGAATTATAAATCCTTTGTCTAGTGATTCCTCGTGATATTCCACAGTTAACCTTTAAATATATTATAGAGTATATTTCGGTTTGTTAAATTTATCGTTTTGATTCTGTAAGACAACGGATTTACAAGATTTTCTGTGGTGATACGATCGTGGATCAAGTTGAAAGCACTGTGACACGGCCTTGCAAGTTGAGCTTATGAGGAAGATACTTAACGTTTCTCATAAGATTCCTTTATTCTCAATAGTTGAGATAAAATAAATGTTGTTCTAGAAATCTCATAATTGTTCGTGTGTGGAAATATACGTCAAAGATTGGCGCTTTGGGCTTGGGTTGGAGATGAATACTTGGCTTGGAGCGAAGGTTAACTTTTTGAACATTTCGACGCTTCGACAGCAAATGATCCCTATATTTTCTATCCGTATCTGTAGGATCCTATATAAGCTTTATGTTTAGGACAGCCAACACTTAACTGCTCAAACCGTGGCAAATTAAAATCTTGCGTTAATTTCGGGAAAGCCTGTATATTTGCAAGCCTTTATCAGGAGATACTCATTTGAATATTATATAAATCTGTAGAACGCAGCATTCGAGTCGAGTGGCATTAAATTGTACTGAATTGGTCATAATTAATTATCTCATATCAGAACATATTCACTGGCAATTTGTATACGGCCCGGGAACTTTATCAATCTCCCCCAAACTGATGAGAGTACAGTTGTCCGAAGCTGTCTCTCGGAAGTTATTCTCTCCGGTCAGCGGTATCAGTGGTTAAATAAACAAAACAAGCCTTTTATCTGAAACGTTTCAGCGCGAGTCCAGCTCACTTAAGAGATGTATAAATTTTAAGACTAAGCCCCCCATTCAGCTATGTGCAGGCTGTTCTGTGCCAGAGGTCAGCGGCGGATCGCAAGGGGAAGATACCAGAATCACAGTATTCCCGTATATTCTACAGGGTGATTTTTTGCAACAGTACATCATAAGAATATAGAGATTGGAATCTTGGATTGGATCTTTCTAGTGCAAATATTTTTTTCTTCTGGAAATACCGGAAGTCGACACATACTCTCTTATTCCAAATACGACTATGTATTTTTAATTGCTGTAATGGATTCAGCAGCTAATTTTAGATGAACTTTCATCAACAGTACCTATACCTAACTGTAGCCATTCTACAGATATTCGACTTTTTGGCGCTCTTGTTCCTCAGAACAGGTTGATTATCAATTTGTCTAAATGTCTGTAATTTTCGAATTTTTGGCTGAAATGGTCTCAAACTTTTTGGTTTGACACAGTGATCAATAATCCGTGGTCAAAACCGATTCTCTCCGGCCGTCCGTTACCACGATAACAGTTGAAATTTTTAAAGTAACTTTGAGAAATAAATATCTCGGTTAAGTTCGTTATTGGGCAAAATCGGTCTCCGGTGGTTTCGGAGTAACGAAAAATAATTTGTTTCGTTACCATAACATTACAAATGTCAAATTCAATTTTTTCAAGATGCGGTTTCATCATAAGTATCCATTGATTTGATTCTCAACTCTAACGAACTAATATTCTGGGAGATATGATTTTTCAAACTCTCAATAATTATCTAAAAAGATCTAATTTCTTGATTTTTTGTATTTCATTTTTTTATGATACAGTTCTATCATAAGAATCCATTGATATCATTCCCAACTCTGAGAAACCAATATATGATTTGTCAAAGTTTGAACAAGAGCGCCAAAGCTCCTGTCCACAGGGCTAGAACTAATTTTTTTTCATCGGAATTGAACTGTGTCCACCCAACCACCCCTCCAACCCCCGTCACCGTCGGAAAATTTTCCATGCCTTTCACCCAAAAAAAAAAATCGGCCGGTCCCTGACTCACTCACCGTACTATACAGAATCTTTTTATCTCATGGCACAATTGTACGATTGACCTGAATTGTGTCCTTACACTGCCACAAACAAAGCACTGTTTATTTTTGGCCCAACAGCAAGTTTATATATTCGAATGGATCCTTATGCCACCACAAACACAGCACTTTTTTTGACCCAACAGTGAATGTATGTATTTGAGTCGAAACAAATCGTTTGAGACCATTCTCCGCTAAAAAGTGGAACAATTATTTTTGGACTCTTGTTTTTACAGTCAGATTTATATTTTTGGTAAAATTGTGAATATTATTTTTTCCCCGGGCTAAGCAGCCTTGGGCAAGTTCAGTACCTGGATGGGTGACCGCTCCGACTGTAAATTCGAAGCTCCTGGCCACTGTACTTTTCCATTTCGTTTCCTTTTGTCTCTGAACAATAACACAAAATTCTTCCGAATCCCCCCCGAGCGTCGTCCGTGTCCGCCCATGAGGTCCGACTTTTCCAACGAGATATCGTAGCCGGCGGAGTAGCCAGTAGCCGCGATAAGTGGCATCTCATGTTCCTCCGAACACGTAGCTTCGTTATTACCGCGATCGCTGAAAAAAACCACCAGACCTCTCGAATTATGTTCCCGTTCCTTTATTCTCGAGTTAGCGAGAAATTTAAGGTCACTTTTTCGCCAAACTCCCCTCGACGTTCTAATCGTTTCACATACTGGGAAAGTACCCTGTTCGGTGGCGCAAAAACGGGAGAGGAATCCGTCGTAATTGGTCCGGCGGCGATGGAAAAACCACTCGCGCCTCAGATGGCAGCGATAAATCCCAGAGACGAGCAAAGAGTCTTGTATGTGTTATGTTATTCGACTCGGAAAAAAGGTCATTTCTGTTGTGTCAACTAATATTCGCTGCATTCCGATTCCGAGGAGCGATACGACAATATGCAGCTCAGCTCTCAAGATTACAGTGGGAATTTCATGAACAATTTGTCCAAAACTAGTGAATCTAACTTAACAGGGAATTCTTATTTTTGAGATCAATTTCTACAGAGATCTGCTATCATTTTGCCCAAATGTCTGTTTTCGAATTTTTTTGCCGAAAATGGTCTCAAACGATTGGGTCCGTCCGTTTCCACGATAACTTTCGAACTTAGAATTCTCAAAAAATCTACACTTTTCAAGTTTTCATCGAATATGCAATAATGAGCCCCATTGTCCATTAGTAAACAGAACACATTAATTCTGAATTGAAATTGGTTCTCAACTTGCATTATCCTGCTCAGGGATTATTATTATTATTATTATATGGGTTGTGCTGGGCAGACGAAATTGCCCCTCCACTGCGACCAATCGGTCTATTGTGGCACACCTGTAGTATATAATCTATACTTCACCCATAAGCTCAAGTCTCTTGATGAGGGATATGAGTCTGGTGGGTGAGAACTTGTCCAGTTCCCTCAGTGTCAGTTTGTGGACTCCTAGTTCCTCCAATCTGATCCTGTCCCCAGCAGGGCAGTCACACATGATGTGTTTGATAGACTCGTCGTCCTCTAGGGGATTCTCTTGTGAACAAAAATGCTGATTTCTTCTGTTGAAAATTCCCTGTTGACAAAATTTTGCCTCGCCTGTCCAGATTATTTTCCCTAAGAAATCAGGATCTTCTTGAGGCCTAATTATAAATCCTTCACAAAAGGCAATTCAGTATACATAATATATATTGTATATTGTCGTAGGGGGTAACGTTGCACTGCGACCTTAAGGTCTATTGTGCCCTCACGTTAGAGCTGTCGATATCATCACCACCTACAGCTCGCATTGCAGTTCCAGAGTTCTAATGAACTCCAGTATCTAGAATGGCTCCAAGGAGGCTAAGTCTTCGCTCCTGCAGATTTCTTGCCAAAGCATTCTTTGCGTTGGTTTGAGATGGCGTGGCATTCCGTTATCAGGTGATTAGGAGTTTCATCCTCCTCCCATCGGAATCTGCACTCGTCAGTTTCTGCTAGCCCTAATCTCATCATATGCTACCTAAGGCCGCAGTGCCCTGTGAGGAAACCAGTGAGGAGGTGCAGCGTGTTCTTACTAAGGTCCAAGTATTTCTTGGATCTGATAGTATCAAAGTTCCGAAGGAATTTCTTGGAGTGATTGATTCCGGGGAGATATCTCCAGAATATACCTCTTTCAGTTTCTTCTTTCATCCGGAATTCACATTTGTAGATGTACATAATCTCCTGGTTGTAATTTTTGTAGCCTAATGAATTCGAAAGGATGTAGTTTGTGGCTACAAGGAATTATCTGTACGGAAGCGTAAGAAATTCCTAAATCAGCAGAAGCCGATCTGATGGACATACGTGGATAAGCGTGGAAAAATCCTAGAGTATCAATTTAATTCTCTTCATTACCAGAAATCAGTCTTGCTTTTACATATGGTCTCACTAGGTTTCCATGATCCAGAAAATTTCTTTGCAATCTATTAAATTTTCCTTTCCTCATTTGGGGTTGACGTGGATATTTTGCCTTTAATTCTTGGCATGTTTTCCTGAGTACTCTGCCGTTTTCACCAAACATCACAAATAAATCGAAGATAATATCATTGGAATAACGTTCCATGACGAAAAATAATTCCTAGCTTCTTAACGATATTAACAATCGAACAGCTCTGACCAAGAAATGTACAAATAAACTTGAAAGATAAAGTGGAATTTTTTGAGATCGAAAAATAATACCTATGTTTAAAAGCATATTATTTCTGCCGAAATTCGCAGGCATAATGCAATTCTTTGGCGCGAAAAAAAAACGGTGGCTTTATGATACGTAAGATTCTTGTTTTTTCGTCACCATGACTTCTGAAGAATGGGTGAAACTTCAATAATGTAAAAGAGAATGAAACCATAAGATTTCGCCCTATATCTTCGGAAATAAGAATTTTAAAACAGTAGTATGTATTACACTTATACACTATTTTCTAACGTAGATTCCAGCAGACCATTAAAAAAAATTAGTTCTCATTTGAGAAAAATGAGTTTTGAGTTTTTTCTCATGACTGAAATTGACATTGAAATAGAAACAAGCTGTATGTTCAATTGAATTTTACATTAACGAAGAAAGCATTGGTATGTCTTCTGATAGAAGCTAGAAAATTAAGAATCTTCATGCAAAAATCTACAAGTTATTAACATTGGAATGAAGCCCTATTGGAGAAAATTCGAAGTGACACATCAAAACAATGTAGAATTCAATGGGTAATCTTATTATCAATAAAAAAATTGGTTATTACATTTAATTCATATTGTCACTTCCTCTCAACATCACGTACAGTAAGTTAATGGGAACTAGGAAGGTGGAAAGAATCAGCAAATCTCAGCTAATGCCAACGTTTCGCAAACATATATTTGCTCCTTCAGGGCTACAAAATATAGATTCTGATCATCATTGTTTTAAAAAACAAAAGAAAGAAAAAGAACAACAACACACAACAGAAGAAACAAAAAATCACATTAAATAATAAATTAAATTACATTTAATAACCAAAAGTTGGTATCATTTCCGGTGAAACCGGAAGTCGAACAAATCTGAAATTTTCTTCAACAATTCATAACTCCTAACAAAGCTTAACTATGAAATTTCAAGTGTTTATCTCGAGTCTTTCTTCAAAATATTCTAAAGAAAGGTCATCGTGAATCACCCTGCAGATCCGGTTGTGTCCAAAATTGGAACGTGGCAGTAAAGTTTGGTTTCGAAGGCTCTCGCGAAATTTCAACGATATCGCACAGATTACTAGTTATACGATTATCACGAAATTTCGCTAAAATTTACGGGTCGGCATTCTACTACTATACAACAAACAAAATTCAGATAGGTATAACTGCAAAACCATTTGGCTTATTATGCCCATTGCAGAACTTGTGTGTTAAATTTGTATGCGCAACCTACCTAGAAAATTTCAATTCGCTATTTCTTTCCGTTCGAAAGTTCTAGTGGCAACGGACAGCCGGCGTTTGGGCAAAATGGTAGCACGCCTTTTCATAGAACATGCACGCAAAAACTATTTCTCGAGGCAGAATCAAAACGCTGATATGAAATTCAGAATATGTATCAATGTTCTACGATCATTTAGTCATGAAACATTAGTGGTGGAGCTGTGAAAAATGTGATAGAGAATATAGTTCTGCTCAATACAGGAAGGTTTGGAATTATTCAGCACCACAACCTCGAATAAACCTTTCATAAGGAATGATTGAATGAAGTAATATGATCTGCTCAAGTATGGAATATACAAAATCTCTTCAAGAACGGGATTCATACTTCTAGCTTACAATGAGTTATGCCGAAGTTTTTTCTCATCATTCCTCTTATAAATCCATCTAAAATTCCAACATAAATCTGGTAGAAAACATCTTCTTGCACCTTCTCGCTCTATCACGACCTGCTGCAAACCGTTAAATTATCTCTGCCAGCTCACAAAATTACAAGATTAGTCGAAGTTTCTACTTAGACATCAGCGCATACCAGCAGCACAGTACCACCTCCCATATATCCCAAGTGACACATAACAAATCAACTGAAATTTGTTTTGTGAGAGAGAAACACCGATGTATTAGGATATTCGGATGCTTCAGAAGTATGTAAGTTGTAAGTGTACGCGTAATATTTCACGTGGAGGCCTAGGAGAGACAGTAAATGGACGATAAATTATTAAATCCAGTATACACATATTAATCATGTAATTTAAGATTAATAAATACGAGAGTGTCGTCGATAAATTTTTCGGGATAGCAGGTGTAAATTACATGATTACGTTTGTCGCACAGTTAACCGGTATTATGATTTACTGATAACGTGGCGATTTTCAGCGTGCCACTCTACGAACATCGCTCGATGTCGTGGGCGATGGTACTGGTTTGGTGCGTTTATCAGTGAGCCCACGGAATAGCATACAACTACCGCTTCAGGTCGTTACGTAGAAATGATTGTGATACTAAAATCATTACGAATACTCCAACGACAAGGCCGAACACTTTAGATTTCTTGCATCAAATAACCCTCCCGGTTTTCGCGCGCCAGGAACAGCATGCTATCGTTTAGGGTAAATGTGGGGTAGATGCCATAGGGAGATAGATGCTGCAGAAAGCATATACCATACTTGTACGAATATGAGGTTCGCAGTGTTTTTTTTTGTAAGTTACCTCTTTCCTCCCACCAGTCAACAGTGAGCACTGTTCTGGAACGAACGTATTCCGAGTTGTGAAGAGGTGACAAACATAAAAAATCAAACAATAGAAGAGAAAACAAACAAAAGTGACAGCGGATTACTGAATTTGGGTTTATAATAATCCTTTTCGTTAACCTCTATGAAGAGTGACATTTTAAAGAGTTTTCCAATAAGAGGTGTTATTTTGAAAAGCCCGCTATTTCGGTAGATGTCACTTTTGAAACTATCATTTTTTGACATTTCACAAGTACAAACTACGCCATTAATAAAAATGGAACGATACACGCTTCAAGAACGCATTGAAATCACTAAAATTCAATATCAAAAATGGGTTCAAGCCCTGTGGACAGGAGCTTTCTGGCGCTCTAGTTCAAACAGACAAATTATATCTCCGAAAGTATTGGTTTCTCAGAGTTGGGAATTATATCAATGTTTTCATATGATATCACTGCATCATAAAGGAAATTCAATTCAATTAATAGTTTATTAGATAAGTAATAATAAATTACCTTGTAATCGATCAAAAATTTCCTGATCTACGTTCACCAAATTTTCTCCTCTCTCGAACTACAGAATTATGCTTTCAATATTTACGTAATATTTTCAAACATTTTCGGGTGAGGTCCCCGTTGCATCGCTAAAATACGAGTATTTCAACCCCAATATTCTTGAAGTTACAATATTCCCTTCTGTCAAGTTGACTTTATGATAATTCATACATAGAATATACATAGAATAATTATATCAATCTGTGAAATACGATTTACATTGAAATTTTGAAAAATCTCCGAAAGTATTAGCTTGTTAGAGTTAAAAATGATATGAATGGATTCTTATGATAAAACTGCTTATTGAAAAAAATTTAATTTGTTTTGTAAAAAAAAAATTTTTTTTTATTACTCCGAAACCTTCTGTCCGATTTTGCCCAGTAACGAACTTAGCCGAGATATTCATCCCCCAAACCTACTCTGAAAATTTCAACTCTCTAGCTCATTCCGTTCGAGAGTTATCGTGCCTACGGCCGGACGGCCGGACCGGCCGGACAGAATGAATTTCGACCACGGATTCTTGATCAGTGAGTCGAACCAAATCGTTTAAGACCATTTTCATCGAAATATTCGAAAATTACAGACATTTGGGCAAATTGATAAGCACTCAGTTCCGAGGAACTAGAGCGCCAAAAATGGTGAAAATTTGGCAGAGACGGTTCGTAAAACTCGAACATTTTTGGGTCGTCGTGAAGCACCTTGTCGGACCGCAATAAAGAAATTGGGGGAAAAATTCGAGTTGTTGGGACAAATTAGTTATGTGAAGAATAAAACCCGTGCACGTCGCTCAAGAACAGCCGAGAATATTGCTGCTGTAGCCGAAAGTGTTGAAGAAAACCCAGGTTTGTCCATTCCTTGTCGTTCTTTGGAATTAGGCATTCCACAAACGTCATTACACCGTATTTTGCATAAAGATTTGGGTCTTAAGGCTTATAAAGTTCAGTTAACACAAGAACTCAAGCCGACTGATCATCAACAACGTCGTGTCTTTGCTGATTGGGTCGTTGAAATGCATGAAAATGGTCCGGAATTCCATCGAAAAATCATCTTGAGTGATGAGGCCCATTTCCACCAAGGTGGCTTCGTCAGCAAGCAAAATTGTCGCATCTGGGGCTCAGAAAACCCAAGAGTTATTGTTGAAAAGCCTCTCTGTCCTCAACGTGTTACTGTTTGGTGCAGTTTATAGTCCGGCGGAGTCATTGGACCTTACTTTTTCGAAAATAAGGCTGGAGCAACAGTTACGGTGAATGGATTGCGCTATCGAGAGATGATTAATGATTTTTTATGGCCGGAATTGGATGGTATTGATCTGGACAACGTTTACTTTCAACAAGACGGCGCTACGTGCCACACAAGCAACGAAACCATTGATCTTTTGCGGGAAATGTTTCCGGACCGTATTATCTCTCGAAGAGGTGATCACAATTGGCCACCGAGATTTTGTGATTTAACACCTTGCGACTTCTTCCTTTGGGGCCACGTGAAAGAGAAGGTCTGCGCCAATAGCCCAGCGTCGATTCAAGACCTCAAAGATGGAATTCGTGAGGCTATTGCGGACATAGGGCAGCCACTTTGCGATTTGGTTATGGAAAATTAGGCATTATGGTATGGGGTGCTATTGCAGATGCAAGTAGGTCACCTTTAGTCTTTATTCGTGGTAACATGAGAGCGTTGCGTTACCTTCAAGAAATAGTGGAGCCATATGTTCTTCCTTACCTTAACCGGCTCGAGAATCCAATATTTCAGCAAGATAATGCTCAACCTCATGTTGCCAAAGTTAGTTAAAACTTATTTGAAGCAACCCATGTGAATCTATTGCCATGGCCGCCCAGATTCCCCGATATTTCGCCCATAGAGCATGTTTGGGACATCATGGGTAGAAGGCTTGGAAATTTACCCCAGCCCCACGTACTTTGGCGGCTCTGATACATGAACTACAGTTAACTTCGGATAGTATCCCTCAAGAAGAAATATACCATCATATTACACCAATGCCAAGACGTGTTGGGGAGTGTATAATCGCGGTAGACCAACCCATTATTAAAAAAATTATTAAAAAAATTGTAAACCAGTGGTTTTTTTTACTCAAATTTCAATCATTTACTCCTTGCTATACTATCTATGTTTCACCAAAAAAAACTAAAAATTTAAACAGCTCCTTCTGGGTGTTGCAGTTTCTTTGTCAGTCAGTATACATTACGATACTGACCCTAACAAGGTTGCCCGATTCTCGTTCTTATATTCGTCAAAAGCATTCCACTCCGATGTTCAGATGGTCAAATATGTCCAGTATCTACGATATACCCGTAGAATACCGTTCTTGACTGCTATCAGTGATAGTCATCTGTTGTCCTTTTGCGAACAGCGAGAAGAAGTTACATATTCAGCAATTACAGAAATGCCAAATACGTCAACGCTAACCTTAGTGAAATATTCATCGTTCTGCTGAATCCATCTCCTGGCCGGATAAACGACCGCTTCTCGTGTTCATCTTTATTTTATGCAGTGGCTTAGGACGCTCGACTGCGACGACTTCTAGGAACATGCGGTATATTTACGGTAAGTACGGTCCGAAATGAATGGGTTGTTCGGCGAGAGAACTATGTGTCTATTTTCGCTCATAAAGTGAGTAGAATGAAATTTTTCGATTACGGAGAAGTCGGAAGATATTTCTTCTCATGAATGGTAGGAAAATTCACAAGAAGCACTGACGTGAATTCAGGAACTTTCATGCATGTTCCATTGTCTATTCACGAGTTATACGAAGTAGATAGGTAGAGCTGAAATTCGGTAGGTACTCGATTGTAAAATGGTGGCTTGAAGGTATGTGCAGAATTACAGCGGTTTCTGACGAATAGTTCATGAAATATAAGATTTTATAACTGAAATTTTTCTAGTGATACGATATTCTAGTGATACAGTTTTTCTCAAAAATTAGCGCGTCGGCATTCTACAAGTAATTACCTAGTTTCAATCACATCTGTATATCTTGCGTTATTGAGGAAATAACAACAAAATTCTAAAAGTTTGGCTGATTATGCCCAACAACGAATTCAGCTTTCCCATTTGGATGCGCATCCTACCCTGAAAATTGAAAGTCGCTGTCACTTTCCGTTTGAAAGTTATGGCGGCAACGGTCACCCATCCAGCTAGTGAACTCACAGAAGGCTGCTCGTATCTCCCAAATTATAGATCCGATCGTGATCGAGTGGAACTTGATTGTAAAGATAGGTTTTGAAGGTTTGCGCAAAATTCCATCAGCTACTTTCTGAGAATTTCCAATTCTATTTTCTCGCAAAATTTCGCAAAAATTTGCGCCACCCATATATCTATAAAAATAAAAACTTTATTATTTATAAATTCTACGTTAGAAACGCAAGATATTTGTCAGAAGCAATATAATGTTGCCTATAACAAACAGAAACGAGAGAACATCAACGACAAAGCAACTATTTTATTTCGGAGACTAAATATGAGTCTCCTTCTACAGACAACAAGTGAAAATCTGCAGAATTATTTTTTTGTCGAAAGTTACTCTGAAATTCGAAATTTGTCACAGTGACAGTTCTTGAAAATAACATACCAATAGGGTTTCAATTTACATAGAAGTTTCCAAGCTTCAACTCCTTCTTCAACGAATTCAATCCAATATGGTCAATTCCGATTGAGCAATTTGCAAGATTGCATTCTCTATTCAACAAAATGACTCTTTAAGTTTCCTTTTTAAGCCATCAGACTCTTTGTTTTACTCCAATCCATCATGTGATCCTCATGGATTGTACATAGGTACATGTTCAGCTATTTTTGCGCGTATGTTCTGGGGAACATCGCGTTATCATTTTGCCCAAATGTCTGTAACATTCGAATTTTTTTACGAAAATCGTCTCAAACGATTCGGTTCGACTCCCCAATGAAGAATTCGAGGTCAAATTTATTCTGTCCGGCCGGCCATCCGGCCGTTGCCACGATAACTTGAGAACGGAAAGAGCTAGCAACTTGAAATTTTCAGGGTGGGGGGCGCATCTCAATACGACGGACAAGTTCGTAATGGGCATAATCGGCCCAATGGTTTCCGAGTAATAATTTTGTTTTCAACCAATAACCAATATAGATCCGATCGAATTGAAACTTGGTGAATAGTTGTAGAATATAAACCTAAGCACGTTTGTGAAATTTTGTGAGAATCGTATCGCTAAAAAATTATTAAAAAATATTTTGTTGTCACGATAACTTGAGAACCAAAAGAGATAGAGGCTTGAAGATTTCAGGTTAGGTTGTGCATCTGAATGCGAAATTTGAGTTTGTTTATAAGCATAATTGGCCAAACGGTTTAAGAGTTATAGCCATCTGAAATTTGGTTGTTTTTTGTTCCTCATTAACTCAAAAAATACAAAACCGATTGAATTTAAACATGATTATTAGTTGTAGAAAGCAAACGCAAAAATTCCTGCAAAATTTCCTGACGATAGTATTTGTAGAAATTTTTAAAAAATCATTGAAAATTGAAAAAAAATTCTATATATAAGTAACTATTCGTCTGAAATTGCTGAAATTTTCAAGAGCCTTTAGAACCTAACTCTACTGCCAAGTTTCAAGTTTTAACACGATCGGTTAAATATTGTTGGAGATTCGAGCAGCCTTGTGTGAGTTCAGTAGATGGATGACCATTGCCTCGATAACTTTCGAACGAAAGGAGAAAGGTAGGTTGCGTATCCGAATGGGAGAGTTGAGTTCATTTTTGGTCATAATCGGTCAAACGGTTTCCGAGTTATAACCACCTGGAATATTATTTCCTTGATAACTCAAAGAATTAAGATTCGATCGAATTGAAGCTTGGTAACTAGTAGTAGAAAATCAACATAAAGAAGTGTTTAAAATTTTGTAAGAACCGTACCCCTAGAAAATTTGAAAAAAATTCCAAAAAAAAAATAAAGTAAGAACCGTACCCCTAGAAAATTTCAAAAAAATCACGAAAAAAAAATTGGTTCAAGCACTGACGTGAAGTCAGGAGCTTTTACGCGTATGTTCTATTGTCCATTCTTCTTTGGGAAATATGATTTGTCAAAGTTTGAATAATTACTCGCTATTAGTTTGACAAGATCACCAAAGCCCCTGTCCAGAGAGCTTCCACATAATTTATCTATAATCGGTTATGTCTTAGTTAATAGTGACCTAAGATCATTCTATGTATTAAAAATAGTTTTTATATTGAATTGAGAACCGATTCACATTAAGTTGATGGTTTGAATAGAAATTCAAATACCTATCTGTATGTGTCTGATTTCTGAAAACTTCTTTCAAAATAGTTTTGATACTTAATTATCGAAACATCTAGAAAAAAAGCTGATTATTCTTCTCTATTTCCAAAGTTAATTTTATTGTTGCTTCTTTCGAATCTATAAAATCGAACCATATTGCTTTTCAAAGACTATCACTGTGACAAATTTCGAATTCTAGAATAACTATCAACACCAAAATAATTCTGAATTTTCGCTTGGTGTCTGTCTCCAAAACGTTAAAAAATAGTAGTTTTATGGTTGATGTTGTTTCGTTAAAATTTGTTAGGCAATATTTTCCTGTATATTGCTTCTGACGAATATATTGAGTTGCTAACGCAGAATCAATTTCAAAATTATATTTTTCATAGATATTTTACAGAGTTTGGGAGGAAAACCCAAAGAGGAACCATTTAGTGATGAATTCACCTCCCAAAGTATCCTTTAAAGAGGACTTAATTTTAAAACTATTTAAAAAACCATGGAATAATCCATATAGAATTTTTTCGTGTTCTCCTTTCGTCTTTGCCTTTTCCAGATTGAGTTTAAGGTTCCTTGGAGAAACCTTCCTGCTGGAAGAATCGATAGTGGAGAAAAATGTGCCCTTCGATATTTAATATTTGAGTTTATTTTGTAAACAATTTCAATTTTGACAAATCATAACACTAAAGTCCACCGCAATTATCTGCGAAAATGTTATTACTCATAGTCACAAATAGACAGAATCTGTACATTGATCGGTGAACAATGAATCTTTGTGTGAATTTGCAGCATTTTTTGTTTGATGTCATAGAGGAACAAGTTGAATGACTCCCACACTGGCAATATATCATCCAACTAAACCCATTACTGATAACAATAGTTGGTAAAACCTTGCTCTAATGGAATGATGAAAAAATCTTCGTTTATCCTTTAAAGTTCAAGTTAATTAATCACCCGATCACCAAATTCGTAAAAGCTCACACCTGTTGCAACGGAACATCATCAATATTCCGCAACAATAGGACACTCAACAAAATAGCTGCGCCCACTTGTGATATTTTTCAGTTAGACCACTCTATGACATTATGTCACTTATCGGATCCTCTTCTCTGATCGTTGAATTTCACTTGAACGCACCTGCAGTCGACCGTTAGCGAAGATGAAAGTTGGTATTCAACGAATTCTTGTTGAACAAGGTATTGTACCAGCTTATTTGTGTTTGTTATTTGGTGAAGACCACATTCATCACGACTTGTCGATTGGGTATTTATCTCTAGCGCACGAATTTCAAGTTTCGAACGATAATTTTTGGGTGAGGAGATGAAGCGATCAAAACAGATTATATACCCGTCAGACGTTTTCCACGATGTGCCCTCGTCATATTCTACGCTATGGTTGTTGGGAATACCACGGAATAATTGTTTCAGGGCGCTATCATTTCATTAAAATGTGGGAAAGCCCTGTGGACAGAAGCTTTGGCGCTCTTGTTACAACTTTGACAATTCATCTCCGAAATTATTGGTTTCTCAGAGTTTAATTATTTATTGAAGAAAAGGGACACAAACAGGTTACACCCAAAAAGCATCCACATAAAAATAGAATTATTGAAAGTATAAGTTATCTACAAAAATGATAAGTTATTCGAAAAATCACCTACATACTACTAACAAGCCCTGTGGACAGGAGCTTTCTGGCGCTCTAGTTCAAACTAGTAATTATTTCTCAAATATACGTATGGAAGAATAAGTTTGAAAAGAATATCTTACAGACTTGCAATTTTCAGGGTAGGTAAGATGTCGAAATGCGCCGGTCGATATCGCGAATGGCAGAATCGGTCTAATCCGTATATAAAGGGTGTTCACGTTCATGTTCAACTAAACTATTAAATTTCACCTCCCTGTGAAATTTACTAGTTTATAGAGACTTACAATTTTCAAGGTAGGTTGCGCATCCAAATGGGGCAAGTTCTTTAATACGAATTGAATATATGTTCCATTTTATATTTTATTATGTAGATGAAGAAGTAGCTTATATTCTAACCGAAAAATTATTCTGCTGTGATTATTCATTAAAATGTTATAAGCATTCGAATATTTTTCGTAACTACATACACAGCTCTCCCCTACAAATTGGACATAATCTTGATTAATAATACATTTGCAATAATTCGGCATCCAGCCTATCTTTCTTCAATAAGATTATTACTCACTGAAGGATATAATAATTGAATCCACTTACCAGTTAATAATTGCAGGATAACTACTGTCAGATATGTTCACTCACCTGTAAAAAATAAAGGAATGATAAAAATAAGAGATCTGATATCAGTTTAATAATACAAATATTTGAGTAGTTAGTTGTTAGTAATAATGAATATTCGTGAAATGAATGATTAGCATAGTAAAAATAACCATCTGTAGTCTGTAAAAATATAACACCACTGCTTCTCTATTTTAATTATAGTTATATAATTTAATATAGTACCTTGTGTTATAGGCGGCAAATTCGGTAAGTTCTCATGCAACAAGCGACTAACTACTTCTTGCGTTCAGGTGTTATCACCATAACCAATCATTAGTAAAATTTTATTTTGTGCATTTCCTTTAATCGATCCATTATTCAAAATCAAAGATAACGAATTTCAAACGCAAATTCGACAGAAACTACAATTTATCAGCACAAAACAATTTGTGAGGCGTTCTAAAGATACTAACATTGCCACAGAAAGGGTTTTACGTAGTTTTCACGGTACCATCTGGAAAACACAATTTTTTTTTTCATTTTCTATCTATCTTATCGTGAAAGCAAATAAGTTTAGTATTATTGGAATAAGATTTGGGAATATTCGAGGGAATTTTATAATGAACTTCGGTAATAACATGATTTTATTTTTTCTATTTTGAGTTTTGCAAAAAACATGAAAGAGATAACATTTCTGAATAGAGAATAACGCGACCTTTCAAACGATGTACCACAAACCCATTTGAAAAATTGGGCGTTGTACCTGCATTTCGAAGGGGGTTGAAGCTAGGGTTCATATTTTTACGAAGAAGAAGGACAATTAAAAATTTGAATTTGACGTGTTTCGGGATTATCCATAAAAATGGTTTCAAGCCCTGTGGACAGGAGCTTTCTGGCGCTCTAGTTCAAACAGACAAATTATATCTCCGAAAGTATTGGTTTCTCAGAGTTGGGAATTATATCAATGTATTCATATAATAGAACTGCATCCTAAAGGAAATTCAATTCAAATAATAGTTTATTTATCAAGATTAAATGAGCAATCATGAGAATGAGAAAAGCACCATGGAAGAAATCAAATTAAATCTGGCCAATTTTGCCCAATAACGAACTCAACCGAGATATTCATCTCCCTAAACTACTCTGAAAATTTCAACTACCTACCTCATTCCGTTCGAGAGTTATATCTATGTCTATGGATGAAAAGCAGTCTCACTACTCTCAGATCTCTTACTTCATGTTCAGTTCCGAAATGTAAGAATTTTCTGAGAAAAACTAATTTGGGAGCAAACAACTGAGATTTTTCTCACTTCGCTCACAATTCTTCGACTGATTAGATAATGTCTCAGGAACATCATTTGACATTATGACAATTCATATTCATACATAGAATAATATCATTCTGTGACAACGTTGAAATACGATTTATTATTGAAATTTTGAAAAATCATATCTCCGAAAGTATTAGCTTGTTAGAGTTGAAAATGATATGAATGGATTCTTATGATAAAACTGCTTATTAAAAAAAATTTGATTTGGAATTTGTTTCGTAAAAAAAAATTTTTTTTTTGTTACTCCGAAACCATCTGTCCGATTTTGCCCAATAACGAACTTAGCCGAGATATTCATCCCCCAAACCTACTCTGAAAATTTCAACTCTCTAGCTCATTCCGTTCGAGAGTTATCGTGCTTACGGCCGGCCGGACCGGCCGGCCGGACAGAATGAATTCCGACCACGGATTCTTGATCAGTGAGTCGAACCAAATCGTTTAAGACCATTTTCATCGAAATATTCCAAAATTACAGACATTTGGGCAAATTGATAAGCACTCAGTTCCGAGGAACTAGAGCGCCAAAAATGTACAATTACAAAGATAATGAATTTATTCCATTTGGCTTTTCCACACTTTATAATATTATAATAGTGACACTCCGAACAAGATTGCTCTGAGCAAATACTAACAAGCATATCCCCCGAATCTCGAGAAGAATTTGTTGGTATCTCGCTCGCATATCTTCGTCGATCTCTACGCCTCTGACCTGTCATCCCAATTTAATAATAGACCATCGACAAAAAATATATGATCGCGACCAAAAGACTATAATTATACGTAAACATGGCGTCCTCACATATTGAAATGGGTCTACTTGGTGCACACTCCCAACCATCTTGAGAGAGAAAGCTGCAGGTAACGGCACCGCAAGACTACTTTAATACCAGGGTAGTCCACGCGGTTATAAATCACCCTCGATCGTACACACAAGAATGCAGGACTTCCTTGGACATGTAGGCAAACTTTGAAATATGAGCTCCGGTCATACGTTATAATTTTCTGACTAATATTATAGAATTCCTGAAATATATGTCGGTGATTAGTACGAGTACTAATTGAGGTAACACAGACAACTATGTTCCGTATGTGAACTGTAAAGGAAGAAGGAAAAAAGTATTTGATTCCATTGGTAAACCTGCATCAGAACAATATTCGACTATACCTTTTCGAGTTCAATTTCGGACAAGATGAAACAAATTTCGGAAAAAGTGAACATCAGGCAAAATATCCAGATCTACTACAGTACAGTTTTGTGTCAGTCAAACTCCTTTTCGTTTTGTTACCAACGAATATCTTCTTTCTTATATGATTTCAACTCGTACGTTAAGTGATATACTGATCACCAAGTTTCCTGACTAGCACATAGATGGCGCCATAAATGCGAAACCAAATACGGCATTCGATAGCGCCATTCTTTGAAGATTAAGGGCCGATTAATTCACCTATCTGTAAACTGCCAAGTAGACTTACCGAAAGGAAGGTATTCTGTAAATGTTTATTCACCTCTCAGTTATAAGAAGTTATCTGCAAATATGTAAAACATGAATATTATTATTATTATTATTATTATATGTTTTATTACTTTAAAGGGTTTCAATAAATTTAACGAGCACGTAGTTGACGAATACCTTACGGAGAGGTTGAATAAATCGGCCCTTAGTGTCAGAATGTCATGACCATCATACCCCGAGTTCTCAAGTTATAGCTGTGTCAACCAACGTTGCTGTTTTTGGCGCTCTAGTTCCTCGGACAGAGTGCTTGTCAATTTGCCCAAATGTCTGTAATTTTCGAAGTTTCGGCTGAAAATGGACTTGGTTCGACTCACTGATCAAGAATCCGAGGTCGAAATCGATTCTGTCCTGCCGGCCGTAGTCACGATAACTCTCGAACGAAAGGAGTTAGAGGATTGAAATTTGCAAGGTGGGGTTGGAGCGTAAATATCCCGGACAAGTTCGTTAATGGGCGAAATCCATAAAGAGGTTTCGGAGTTATGGCCGATTTTAGTAAAAACATTATTTATGAATATTTCCGAAACCGATCACTCGATCTGTCTGAAATTTAGCATCAAATTGTAGAATCATGACCTTTATACGCATGTCAAGTTTTGTATTGACCAGTTTACCGCAAAATGTCAAAAAAAATGTTGAAAATTTAAAACAAATTATTCTACAATAACTCTCGAACGGAATGAGCTAGGCAGTTGAAATTATCAGAGTAGGTTAGGGAGATGAATATCTGGGTTAAGTTCGTTATTGGGCAAAATAGGCCAGATGGTTTCGGAGTAACGAAAAAAAAATTCACAGGGGTTGAACCAATTCATTGAATTGCGTTGCTGCGAAAACTTCTTGAAATTAATTAAATTTGACGTAAATAATTTTTATTTGTATTCGTCTATTGAAAGTGGTCATGGTTTCTCTTGGATGGAACACAGAACAAGAGTAATGATTTTTAGAATTGGAAAAAATTCGTTTCTGGCAGCTTATGTCAAAACATAATTAGAAATAATTGGTGAATGTTCGGTTATTATTTGCAATAACGTTGATATACATTTTGATAGAAAGTCGTATTAATTGTTATGTTGCAATTTGGTCACATATTTCTCGTATTCATGGTAAATCCAGACATTTTTGAGGCAATTGAAATTAGGGATGGGGAAAATCTTGTTGGTGCTCTAACCGAAAAAGAAGATCTTTCGGAATCGAATCATAGATATGAAAGTTAATATTTTGGGTGAGATAAAACGAACACACTGTTTTCTTCTTCGAAAGTAGGGCTTCACACGAGAGGAGAGTAGGCGATAGTATAAAAAATCTCGTCTCGGTCTCGCCAATTCCCAAAAAATTAAGTCCCGTTCTCGTCTCGTAAACAGTTGTCTCGTCTCGTCTCGCTTAATTCTGAAAAACTATAATAAATATTATAATATATAAATGAAATGGTATATAATAATGAATAATTTTGTAAAGCTATATTTATTACGCTCTTATACAAAAATATTTTTACATGCACATATTATTTTTAATTTTAAACACTGATAATTTCAACTTTTAAATTACTCGATGACCAAGAATTCAAACATAATCACGCTTGCATCACATCATCTTTCAATGATGTACGTGTTTTTGCCATGATCACAACTGCTGTGGAAAATCATATTTCAACAGGTACGGATGTAGCCATTAATAAATCATCGGCCAGCTTGGAAAGTGTAAGAATAACTTTTTCATCAATCTCCACCACTGTACAATATTTTTATTCCTATTTGCTCTCTCTAACAGCAAATATTCTTCAAACTCAGCTTTCCAATATTTCAAAAGTTTTGTTGATGTTTCAAATAGGCTATCGATGTCGATAAATTTTTCAATAGAATTAAACAGAGAATAACTTCCCAGTGGGTAGATCATTGAGGGTGTTCTTGGCATATTCCGCATATCACTTTTCGAAACATTGAATAGCTTCATTTCTTTACCAGTTTCATTATACGTAGTTCCACAGATGTATACAATAATTGTTCACATCGTCACTACAAGGAGCACAAGAGAATAAATTTCTCCAGATGTTCAGATAGAGTCAAAATTTTCAAAGCATTGAGATTTAGGGGCAATAAAAGTTGTCCGTTAAGTATTGAATTCATAATGGCATTCGTTTTTATGGTTGTGAATTCTATTTTTTTTGAAAAATAATCTCAATTATCGCAAGGTCATAACGAATTAATAATCTTCTAAAAATCGTGTATTTCGAGAAAGATCGATGTATAATATAGACAAAATATATTGGTAAATGTAGGAGAAACTCATTATATTCAATTGTTTTAAGTGGGTGTTGAAGAAAGTCGAGTCGTATATAAAAATTCATACAAAAAATTTAACGAGACTCTCGTGTTGCGCTGTATGTGGTCTCGGTATCGCCTATAATATTTTTGGAAACATCTCGTCTCATCTCGTCTCGCTTTTCCGAGACGAGAACGAGACGAGACGAGAAAAATCTCGCTCTCGCGTGAAGCCCTATTCGAAAGATCATGCATCACTCGACCAAGGGTATAAACTGATTCGCATCAAAGAAAAATCACGGACAGGAAGAGATCTGAAAGTGACCGTACATTTCCGATAACTAATACAACTATAAACTGATATAGAAACCCATAAGAAACGGAACAGCTCAGTCCGAGAACTCGTTCCAGTTGCAAATGTCGAATTATTTTCGTTTTATGTGTTGGTAGAATCACCTCGCAGTCGTGGACATTCCACTCCCCGGATTCATATTCATCATCCGTAAATTGAATCCGAGTGAAAGATAGATCCGAAGATATCGGACGGGGCACCATTACAAAAACATGATCGCCCGGCAATATCCCCGACGTTATTTATACGAATCCCATATAATTTCGCCATTCTCATGCCCGTGCAGCATTTCCATTTAAACAGTACAGAAATTATCCAATAAACTCAGAAATGAACGGTGGTTCCCTGAAGTTTATGAACAACTATACCATCATCGGTGACGTGGTCCGAGCTCGTGGGCAGCTCTTCAGGGGGGGCACAGAGGGAGTGGACAGACCGGTCGGCTGGCCCGATCTCTGATACCGCTTTACAGCCCAAGTCTCGGAGTACATCATCGATCCATTGATTAGATATCCGTTCATATGGTCCTCAAATATTTGTGAGGGTATTCATTAAAAGGTACTTTGGGAGTTTAATTCAGCACTAAATTTATCTTCATGGAGTCTGAATGAAGGTGAAGAATGAATGTTCTCAAAGGAGCTACATTTTGCAGTTACAACAAGAAATCTTCCCATACGACATATTATTACATCTAGGTATTGAAGAAACAGCTCAAAAACTTAAAACTGAAAAATTAAACGAATTAAGAGTTTTGAATAAAATCTTACTAGAGAAGCCTATTAAAACAACTTCAAATGGAAATAGTATTCAAAAACAAGCTATTATTTCAATTTAAAAAAAATGGTTCAAGCCCTGTGGACAGGAGCTTTGGCGCTCTTGTTCAAACTTTGACACATCATATCTCCGAAAGTATTGGTTTCTCAGAGTTGGGAATGATATCAATGGAATCCTAACCTAACCTAACCTAACCACTCTGTTCCGAGGAAAAAGAGCGCCAAAAAGATAAAATATTAAAATCCTACCCGTTGACAAAGGGAACGCTACTGCCATTTTGGACTCGAATGAATATCACAATAAACATTTGGACATTCTTAATGAGAAGAATCAATACACAAAAATCAACAAAGATCCCAATTCTATCACAGAAGTCAAAATCTATCCTGAAAATTGCAAGTCGTTATCTCTTTCCGTTCGAGAGTTATCGTGGCAACAGGCGGCCGGCCGGTCATATAGAATCGAATTTTTGAATTGCAATGGGTTCTCCTTTATCTCCTGTAATGAGTAGTATATTCATGGAAAATTTCGAAGAAAAATTTGTGTATACATATTCGTTGAAACCAAAAGCTTGGTGGCGATATGTTGATGAAATATTTGTAATTTGACAACATGGCAGAGAAAAGTTAGACAAATATTTCGACTTTATGAATTCAAAAAGAACAACAATAAAATTCACTTCGGATATTGAGAGAAATAATCAGCTTTCTTTTCTAGATATTTCGATAATTAAGTAACATAACCATTTTGAATCAAGTGTCTTCAGAAAGCAGACAAATACAAATAGATACGGGAGTGTCTATTCAAAGCATCAACTTATTGTGGAAAGAGGTGTTATTGAAACACTTTACGATGGAGCTAATCTAATTTGTTATCAAAACATTTCTGGAAGATGATGGATATCCGAATTCATAAATACATTTATCGTTTAACTTTTTATCAGATAACAATGAATAAAGTACAAAAAAACAACCCAATGTGATTATGGGATCACTTTCGAAAAAATCCGGAAAATCGGTCCTAAGTTTAATATAAGAACCATTTTCAAGACACAAAATAATATTAGGTATTCATTAGCTAAGACCGATGAATGAAAAACAAAAATCCAAAATCTGTGTACATAATATTCCTTGTATTTGTGGTAAATCGTTAACAAAGTTAAGAAAGTCAGAACATAGGAACAATTGAAGGAATAGGCATACAAAAACAAAAAATTGCACAACATCTTAATACAATCAATGGAGATCACATGGTGGATTACCGTAAACCAAAGACTCTGATGACATTACAAGAAACCTAAGGAATCAGTGTCACTGTCAAACAGAAATAATTCTGAAGATTTTCGCTTATTGTTTGATGAAGGAGTCTGATTGAGCCTCCGAAACACTACAGAAGAGTTGTTTTATCGTTGATGTTGTGTCGTCACTTTTTTTTAGGAAACATTGTTCTATATGTTGCTTCTGGCAAATATCTAGTGTTTCTAAGGCAGAAGCAATTTCAAAATAATATATTTTTTATTTAATAGATATTTTTCAGAGTTTGGCAGAGAAAACAAAGAAAGGAACCATTTATTGATTTGTGAGGGTACTTGATGCTGTTAATTCCACTTGTATAAGGTTCTCATTGATTTGTCCAGCATGATTGCCATTTTAAGAAAGTAAATTATCTCGAATTTCCAGGCTAATTAGATTGGAACGTATTAGTATTTCGCTTTGAGTCGTGAAGTGTTGATAATAAGCGAAAAAATCTTGTTCTGGCAATTTAGAAGATAAAAAGGGATTTCCTAATTGAACTTTTCGATTCACTTGATCACTTTGTAGTCTCGATTCATTCCACCATTTGAATCGAATGATGAATCAGTTCTGTGAAATGTGAAATTTTCATCATCATTAGTTGCGAAAACTGAACTCATTAAATTTTTACTGATGAAAATATTTTATTTTAAAGCTGCGAGAATAGACTAGCAGATAATTTTCTTTTACGAAAAGGAGATCTTTTGAGTTTTTCGAATTGTTATATTTTTCACTATACATAATATTTATTTTTGAATCTTTTTTTGTTTTCTTTTCAAAATCAATTTTCAGTTTTTCTTGAAATAAAAAGTGATATTACTGGAGTTACATATAAGCTCTTACAGTATTTTTGAAACGCCAGAGTTTAAGCAATGTTTTTATACTGTTGATTAGATGTGTTTGTAAGAAAAATATATTTCTTTAATGATGTGTTGCTTTTTTTATTTCATTCGTACTTAGTTTCATATGAGGAAAATTACACCAGCCCCATGTTCAACTTGCGTCCTTTTTGAAATACGCATGTCGTCCAAAGACATAATAATTTGATTCACCAGAGTACCTATAAAATACTCGTAAATAACTTCACACTAAAACCGGTCAGGTTGATTATTCTGGTGTTAATTCTCATTCAAAATTAATGAACATCATTCACATAAAATGAATACGGATGACTCCAATAAAATATTTCTCGTTCTCATAAGAATAGTGACAGGCACTGTGATATAAAATTAGATATTTGACCGCTTGGTGTTATTCAACTCATAATAAGCATCCTAAACGTAAAGTACGATCCGTCAAGGAATAGGTGGAAGTTTGTACCTGAAAGTTAATTCAATATAAATCACACATTTCATAAGAACTCAGATAGAAACTCTAGGAGGTGGTTTTTGGCGCTCTTGTTCCTTGGAACAGAGTGCTTATCAATTTGCCCAAATGTCTGTAATTTTCGAATTTTTGGCTGAAAATGGTCTTAAACGATTTGGTTCGACTCACTGATCAAGAATCCTCGATCGAAATCGATTATGTCCGGCCGGTCGTTAACACGATAGCTCTCGAAAGAAAGGAGTTAGAGGATTGAAATTTACAGGGTAGGTCTGGAGCGCAGATATCTCGGACAAGTTCGTTAACGGGCGAAATCCATCAAGTGGTTTAGGAGTTATGGTCGCTTTTAGAAAACATATTTTTTTAGAATACTTCCGAAAACTATCACTTGTTCTGTCTGAAATTTGGCAAAAAATTGTAGAATGGTGACCTTCTAATGCATGCGAAGTTTCGGAATGATCGGTTTGCCGTAAAGTGCAAAAAAAAATTAAGAATTTTTTAAAGTTTGTTCCTACAATAACTCTCGAACAGAAGGAGCTAGGCAGGTGAAATTTTCATAGTCGGTTTGGAAGATGAATATCTCGGCGAAATTCGTTATTGAGCAAAATCGCCCTAATGGTTTCGGAGTAACGAAAAAAAAAATTTTTTTTCTTCACAAATTTCAAATTCAATTTTTTTCCACAGAATGCTGTACCTTCTTTATTATTCTATTTATGAATTATTATATGAACTGTGTTCTTACATGTCATCTTATTCTCCTCTGAAAGATAAATGCCGAAATTCTTTCTCGTTCGATATTATTGATATAAAATACACCTCGTGTTCTAGAAAACAAAGTATGATTGAATGCAAAATGACCAATGAAATAACCTCACCTATCGTAGAATTATGAGCATGCAATGATATTACACTTTTGAGGTGATAACATAATGCTCGTGGATAATCCATATGATGATGGAAATATATTCTCTGGTAAGATACATAATCAAATTGGGTTCAGAATATCTCCAGTAAAAACAAAACTGCAATATTGTCTAAGTTTTAATTGATATAATATAATTTTCAGAGTAGATTTGACGAATGAGTATCTCGGATAAGTTCGTTATTGGGGAGAATCGGTCTGTTTGAATTTAATTTCTTTCATGATGTGGTTCTATCGTAAGAATCCATTTAAATCATTCCCAGAGACCAATAATTTCGGAGATATGATTTTTCAAAGTTTGAACAAGAGCGCCAAAGCTCCTGTCTACAGGGCTTGAACCAATTTTTTTTATTTTATTTGTTCATGAAGAAAGAGGATAATTTGTATTTGTGGTCTAGTTTATTCTATGTTGACGCATCTCTGAAGTTGCTAGTCGGAATGACATGATATAAGATAAAATTTGTATTTAATAATTCATAGATACTAAGTTTCCGAGACAAACCTAATGTATACCGAAAGTATATTACTGTAAAGGTTATAACAGAACATTCGTCTTTTAATTCACAAGATATTCTGTTTAATTATCATTTGAGAAAGTTCTAGGAATAATGGAAAAACTAATTTTATGTTTAATAAAATTTTATGGTACCAGATTTCATATTAGCTTATATACTTTGAATTAATCATTCAAGGATACATTTTGAGGTTAATTCAACACTAACTGGTTTCTTTCTGTGTCTTCCAAACCCAGAGAAATATCTATGAAATGAAAAATTTAATTATTTCGAAATTGTTTCTGCATTAGAAACAATAGATATTTGTCAGAAGCAATACATAGAAGAATGTTACCTAATAAACAGTAAGAAATAACATCAACGATAGAATAACTATTCTGTAACTTTTCAGAGACTAAATCAGACTCCTTTTAGACACCAAGCGAAAATCTTCACAATTATTTTTTAAAAGTTATTTTGAAATTTCAAACTGAAAGTCTTTGAAAAAACATAGAAGCACAGTTCCACTTTGTATAGAAAGTTCTAACTCTTACTTCAAGAAATTCCTATTGATCATTTTGCAAAACATTTTTTGCTATTTTTGACTTTTCTATGTCTCTATTCATAGAGCTACAGAAAATTGATAATTAACTAATGGATAACTAATTGAAAAGTAGCGATAAACATTTTTGGACCATGGATTATTGTTCATTGATCTATCCTGCTGATGCCTGAATGTTTTAAATTTTTTATTTTCACATTTAATAAGTTTAAATAATATTTATTCATCATAGGTATACGAAGGGGCGAGGCTTACGCAAGCCGGATTATCCATTTTCGGGAGTATTTTCAACCCTCTGGGAAAATTATAAATATTGGTCCTAATTCCGGGAGTTGGGACTATTTTTAGGAAATTTCCTCCTGTTCTTGAATCTTTTTTTCAAATATGAATTATCTCAGCACTTGTTGACTGCACTATATACTCTTCAGGGGTTGATATTTTGAAGGAAATTTTGATTCTGAAAGATGTCCACCTCAAAATACAAAAGATTGTTTAAAACTTTTCTTGATAAATTCGATAGTCTTCGAGATTTTCAGATTACTCGTTTGACATAGAACGCACGGTATATCTTGCATTTCTAACGCAGAAGCAATTTCGAAATAAATGATACTAATTAATATGTATCGCAAAAATATATTATTACATGAAGATTACAGAATTTTCTGTCAAGACTCATTTAAAATTGCATATTATTTTTCTAATTGTATCCACTTATAGCAAGCTCTTGAGTATGAAATTTATAGTTTAATATTAACGACATTAAATTCCTTGCATCAATTAATATTGTTTTCAGATGCTATATTTTCTTAAGTATACGTGAGTGTGTGTATGTGTGCCTAATTGCACGCTAAGGATGAAAATACAATTAATAGTTTGCATTAATTTGATATAATAAGTTTATCAATAATAACTACTATCATGATTGCAGTGATTCTTAAGAATGTTTGCCTCTTTCTTTGATTATTGAAAGGTTTTTTTCTGGGTTTTCTCTCCCAAACTCTGAAAAATATCTATAAAAAAAATATTTTTAATTATTTTGTGATTTGCTTCTGCGTAAGAAACACAAGATATTTGGCAGAAGCAATCAATTGAACAATGTTGCCTAACAAACAACAACGAAACAACATAAACGAAGAAACAACTATATCGTAACGTTTCGGAGTCTATATCAGACTCCTTCGTCAGACGCTTAATGAAAATCGTTAGAATTATTTTGTTGATAGTTATTTTGTGAAATTCAAGAATTTTCAGTATTTAAAAATCATAGCTAACATAGTTTTTTTTCGCATAGAAAAAGTTCCAACTCCTTTTTCAATAAATTTAGCCAAATATGGTCAATACCGATTGAGCAACTTGCAAAATTGCATTCTCTGTTCAATAAAATACAAGTTGACTCCTTAAGTTTCCTTTTAATAAAATGAGGTTCTGTCATTAGAATCTTTGTATTACTCCAATCCATCATGTGATCTCCTTGGATTGTACATACATGTTCTGCTATTTTTGATTTCTGTATGTTTCTATTTCTCAAGTTATTCTTATGCTCTGACTTTCTTACTTCTAGTGGTCTTGATGTTTCTCCTGTGTATGATTTACCACAAATACAAGGAATATTATAGACACAGTTTTTCGATTTTTGTTTTTCATTTATGGGTTTTGTTTTCGTTAATAAAGACCTAAGATCATTTTGTGTTTTGAAGACGGTTCTTATATTGAACTCAGAACCGATTCTTCTAATTTTTTCAGAAAGGCCACGAACATAAGGGATCACATTCAACAGGTTGGGTTACTGTAGTTGTTGATTATTCTGTTGTACTTGTTGATTATTTTGTTGTTCTTGATTATTTGCTCTTCTATCTAAATTCATGGTACATGTATTTATGAATTACCTCGGATATCCATTTTCTTCAAGAAATATTTTGATGAAGTCAATTTTTTCGAATTTCAAGCTTATAACAAATTAGGTTCGCTCTATCATAAAGTGTTTTAATAACACCTCTTTTCACACTATGCTGATGGATTGAATAGAAAAAAAAAATTTATAATTAATAATTAATAATTAATAATTAATTTTTGTTTTAGAGATATTTTTCAGAGTTTGGGAGAGAAAAACCAGAAAAAAACCTTTGAATAATGAGTAAACCTCCCACAGTATCCTTTAATGATTTCTTTCTTCGATGCATCGAAAGATAATCTTCGAAATCTACGTGCCAACAACACATTAATTTTTTCACTTTCATAGCCATAGACCGAATTATTTCTCGGTATCATTTCGGCAGCTGTAGAGATCTAGTCGGGTATTCTCGAGGTTTCGTACACGTCAAGAGAAAATGGGCAGATTGAACTCCGCCGGATGCCTGTGACAACCTGTAATTTTGAGTCTAACGTTGCCCATACTTACGATCCGAATTTATGATATCTCGATTTCTGAGAACTCTTTGAGGTTATACCACGCAACTATAGATACACTTCGTAAAAAATAACCATTGTTCGACCCTCATTAAGATGACCTAGACGTACTTGGGCTCTTCTCGACATTGAACCAATCAATAAAAATGATATAACGTATAAGCGCAACCTCTTCAGGCGTGGACAAGACCTTTCTATATTGTTTTATTTAAGTAGTCGCCGGTATATCTTTGAGGATTTATGTTATTTTAATTGTTTTATTTTATGCTTTTAACCCTTGGAGTCGACGAATGAAAATTTATTTAATACAGAAAAATTCCAAGACAGGTCAAATTTAGATCCTTGAACGAAGAAACCAATTTTTTTTTCTTGAAGTCAGGAGCTTCTGCGCTGTTCTATTGTCCATTCTCCTGTATTGGACACTCTTAATCGAATTTACCAAGGTGAATTATATTGTCTGTTCTGCTTGTATTGGACACTATTAATCGAATTTATCATAGTGAATACGAAGTGTCCAATACAGGAAAACAGACAATAGAATTCACCATGGTAAATTCGATTAAGAGTGTCCAATAAAGGAGAATGGACAAGAGAACATACGCGTAAAAGCTTCTGACTTCACGTCAGTGCTTGAACCATTTTTTTTCATTGATAATCAGATTACCCATTGTATTCTAGATTGTTCTAATATGTCACTTACATATTATTCTCAGAAAATTCGTGTGAAATCTGAATAAACCTTTGAATTTTTTCAAATAGAGCTTCATTCCAGTGTTAATAACTTGTAGTCAGTTAAAAACCTCAAAACTAAATTTTTTTTCAAATGAGAACCCATTTTTGCGCGTATGTTCTGGGGAACATCGCGTTATCATTTTGCCCAAATGTATCTAATTTTCGATTTTTTTTTCCGAGAATGGCTTCAAACTACTAGGTTCAACTCACTGATGAAGAATTTGAGGTCAAAATTGATTCTGTCCGGCCGGCCTTTGCCACGATAACTTGAGAACGGAAAGAGATAGCGATAGATAGCAAATTTCGAAAAAATAATTGAAAAATATCATTTATGTCACGATAACCTGAGAACGGAAAGAGATAGCGAATTAGGCTGTGCGGTTGATAGCGGTTAGGTTGTGCATCCAAATGCGATATTTGAGTTTGTTTATAGGCATAATCGGTCAAACGGTTTTTGAGTTGTACCCGTCTGAAATTTGGTTGTTATTTCCTTAATAACTCGAAAAATTCAGTACCGCTCCAATTCAAACATGGTTATTAGTTGTAGAATGCCAACGCGAAAATTCTTTCAAAATTTCGTGGGGATCCTAGCAGTAGAAAATCTTTAAAAAATTACGAAAAAATATTATGTATCCCACGATACCTTGAGAACTTGCGACTTGCAAGTTTTCAGAGTAGATTGCGCATCTGAATGCGACATTTGAGTTCGTTGATTAGCATATTCAGTCAAATGGTTTTGGAGTTATATCAATCTGAAATTTGGTTATTATTTCTTCAATAGCCCAAAAAATAGCGAGCCGATTCAATTCAAACATGGTCATTAGTTCTAGAAGGCTGACCAACAATTTTTTACAAATTTTCGTGAAGATCATATTTCTAGAAAATTTAAAAAAAATGGTTCAAGCACTGACGTGAAGTCAGAAGCTTTTGCGAGTATGTTCTATTGTCCATTTTCCTATCCTTCAGAGCAATAAATTCGATTTGAGGATGTTCTCATCACAATATTCAGGGCCGTATTAACTCTCAAAAATTTTAGGCCTCAATTGCCTATGTGCCGAAAAACACTATTTGAAGGACAAATTCATAGAGATTCAGATGATATTAACCACTAATTGATATTTCATCATCGTTGGTTTTATTAGCCCGTAAAGCAAAATAGCAGAGCTCGCTGGTATGGTTTATATGCAGAGTTTGTTGGCCTGAAGTGACAATAAATGCCAAATTTGGAAATAATCCGTTGGACCTTTCGGGTGTTATAGCTAACCACAAATTTTGTTCAATTCGATTAATCACAGTGTATTTCATAAACGAAAGGCCTTAGACCATATTTAATTGTTTGTTTTCTGGCTCCCTTGGGCACCATCCATTCATTCACTATTATTGTACACTTACTCGTGGACCACCCAGTAATGAATATGTGGAAATTAGAATAACCGTGTTTAATATCACTGCCAATTTGACTGCCAAACAGTACGCAATACCTTATAAAACTTAAAATCGCTACGTGGCCAAATTTAAAAAAAAAATTAGAAAGTAATCCAAACTAACGAGAGCAAAATAAATCCTAGGCACGGTGGAATATGTAACAAATAGGCTAATTTTAAGCAATTTGGTAGAAGAAGCCTTAGCCAGTTATTTAAACATGCCCTCGACTTAGTTCGCTACACCTGAATAAGAGGTAGGACCCTTTCCCAAAGCAGTGGCACGTTTATATAACAGAAAAAATACCAAAAAAATTAAGAGTGCTATATAAACCCATAGCCCAGAAAAGAAAACTCTAATGGAAATGAGGGAGAAATGAATACGAGAGGAAATTCTCAATAATAGGAAATTAAAAAATGGGACACTAAAATCGACTAAGAAAAAATCATATTTAATTGTTTGTTTTCTGGCTCCCTTGGGCACCATCTATTTACTATTATTGTACAGTTGCTCGTGGACCACCCTGTAATGAATACGTGGAAATTAGAATAACCGTGTTTGATATCACTGAGAAAATGAAACAGACCATGCTCTGTTCAATGTGGCGTCCACCTAATGTAACTTAAGTAGACCAATAAATCCCGATTTTTCTCTAATCCAAGGGTACGACTCATTGCTAAACTAATAGACTGAAACAAAGAACCTATCCAGTCATAACACCACCGGACCCATATTTACGGTTCATTAAGCGCTCGCATTGTCGTCGATAAGTACCCACACACCCAGTGACAACGAATTTGCGCTGCCTCCATTCATCCACCACCTCCGCCCATATTTTCAAGCGGGATTAATAACGATTTTATCTCACGCCACATCGGGCGTCGTGGTCGTCGTCGTCGAGGAAGTTCACTGGACTCGGATGATTTCTGGCCATCCGAAATCGATATTAACATTCAGCCAACACACACGCGGCCGAAGAACACGGAGCCAGAGGAGACGATCCATCATAGGGCCTCGTTGGTGATGCTTGTTATAGAAGCGGTACGCGTTGCCGGCGAAAATAACGAACCGAGGAGTCTGCCGGGGCTCCCTGAAACAATAGTCCACTATTTCATCTTTATTGGACGGTGCCTTATGACGGCCTGGATGCACGGTCTTTTCATCAAATCGGTTAATGGTGTCACGTCATTTATTTCAGCTGCTTAGAATCCGAATGAATGGGACGTGGAACGCCTTCGTGTTCCCTAATCAGCTGAATAGATGTCCACCTTTGATGCTTTCATCCTATTGTTTGTGAACACGATGTGGCATGATCTTGGAATCACTGTTAATTACGGGATACGTGGGCCGGGGGCATGAGCCGGTTACCAGACGACACCTTTGTTTCGAGATTGTCCCTGAGTAGATGATTGAATTTAA
Source organism: Halyzia sedecimguttata (assembly GCA_937662695.2). NCBI lineage: Eukaryota > Metazoa > Arthropoda > Insecta > Coleoptera > Coccinellidae > Halyzia > Halyzia sedecimguttata. Next base: position 15,686,125 of record OW569417.2, on the reverse strand, counting down.
AGAGGAAAGAACTGATTTATTTTTAAGCAGAGGATGTGAAGCTTACAGTCAAATAAAAAAAAATCGAGAAAATACTTGAATTGAAATGTTTTTTTCTCTATTTCGGTATCGTAATGAGTCCATTCCAGCACTAAAAACAGTGCTGGAATGAACTCATTCCCGCATTGTTTCTAGTTATATTTTTCGTTTTGTGGTAGTCAGCACTTTCGATCCTATCAAATTTCAAACACGTCAATTGACAATACAATATAATTAGGATATAGTGAAATAATTGCTGAGGAAAAGTTTTATTTTCATTAAAGAATATGGTGCTACACATTTCCTTCTTGCTAATTTTGAATCATTCATGCTATTAGGAAACTGTTTAAAATCTGATCTCCATGCCCTACGTACGTTTCAAATTCAAATTCCGTAATCTGTCAACTTTCGTAACAGTCACACCAACTACCAAGATACAATACAAAAGTCACTAGGATGTATAATCCGAATTTTTCATTAAATTTCAACAGTATTTTACAAAACTTGCCTGAAATAGAGAAAATATCGTCTAATACTCGTTGCAGAAGGCAATTCCAACACTCATGCCTTCGAAAACTCGCTCCTTCGTCGCTCGTTTTCGAATTTCGCATTCGTGTTTTAATAGGAGCCCATTCTGCAACTTGTTTTAGAATATACTATTCTGGGTTTTCTCTCCCAAACTCTGAAAAATATGATTTGTTTCTGCGTAAGAAACACAAGATATTTTTCAGAAGCCATCAATTGAACAATGTTGCCTAACAAACAACAACGAAACAACATCAACGAAGAAACAACTATATCGTAACGTTTCGGAGTCTATATCAGACTCCTTCGTCTGACGCTTAATGAAAATATTTAGAATTATTTTGTTGATAGTCATTGTGAAATTCAAGAATTGTCACATTGACAGTATTTAAAAATCATAGCTAACATAGTTATACTTCGCATAGAAATTTCCAAGTTGCAACTCCTTTTTTAATCAATTTAGCCAAATATGGTCAATACGAAAACAAAACCCATAAATGAAAAACAAAAATCTGTGTATATAATATTCCTTGTATTTGTGGTAAATCATAATCAGTAGAAACATCAAGACCACTATAGAAGTAAGAGCATAAGAATAACTTGAGCATAAGAGCATAAGAATAACTTGAGAAATAGAGACATACAGAAATCAAAAATAGCAGAGCATGTATGTACAATCCAAGGAGATCACAAGATGGATTGGAGTAATACAATAGTTCTAATGACAGAACCTGATTATATTAAGAGGGAACTTAAGGAGTCAACTTGTATTTTATTGAACAGAGAATGCAATTTTGCAAATTGCTCAATTGGTATTGACGATATTTGGCTAAATTTATTGAAAAAGGAGTTGGAACTTGGAAATTTCTATGCGAAGTAAAACTATGTTAGCTATGATTTTTAAATACTGTCAATGTGACAATTCTTGAATTTCACAATAACTATCAACAAAATAATTCTAAAGATTTTCATTAAGCGTCTGACGACGGAGTCTGATATAGACTCCGAAACGTTACGATATAGTTGTTTCTTCATTGAAGTTGTTTCGTTGTTGTTTGTTAGGCAACATTGTTCAATTGATTGCTTCTGACAAATATCTTGTGTTTCTTACGCAGAAGCAAATTACAAAATAATTAATTTTTATTTTATAGATATTTTTCAGAGTTTGGGAGAGAAAACTCAGAAAAAATTCTTTCAATAATGAGTATACACCACAGTATCCTTTAATGATTACTTAAAATACGTGAAATCAGAAGCTTCTGCGAAGGGAAGACCGGGGATAGTTGACTATAGGGGTAGGTAGACAGATTGCCAATAGTTCGTCGACAGTGTACGAATTAGGCTTGCTTCACATGTATACGGTTCCATTCGGTTCGTTACGTTTTCGATTTCAATTTAGTCGCTAGCGACAAGTGTGAAACGGTGCTTCGGTTCAGATTCGGTACCGAATAGAAACCGTACACCACCGAGTACTCCCTCGACACGAATGGGTTTCAATCAGGTTTGGATTCGTGTGTAGGGAATACAGATCAACTGGAGCGTTCACACAAACACGGATTAGTTTCGGTTTTAATCATGAAGTAATAAATCTAATATATAAAATTTCCATGTCACAATGTTAGTTACCGTAGACCTCGGCTTTACCGATTTTTACCAAATTTTACATGCGTATTCAGTAAGTCTGAGAATCGGCTACTATCTATTTTTCATACCCCTAAGTGATAAGGGTTGTTGACCCTTAAAACATTATTTTATTTTTGGACGAAATTTTTTGTTTCTATTTTTTTATTATGTGGCATTACAAAATACATACACGCCTAAATTTTCACCTTTCTATTACCAACCCCTATTTTTCAATAGTCATTTTAGTAATTAATCATGTTTCATCCCGCTCGATAACTGATCAATTATCACTTGGTAAGTTATCCCAAAGAAAGAGCTAGGTAATTAAAACCAAGAGACTTAAAAGAGACTTAATTTTTTGGGAATTGGCGAGACCGAGACGAGATTTTTTATATTCTCGCCTACTCTCGTCTCGTGTGAAGCCCTAGGCATTCTACAAGTAATTACTAAGTTTTAATCGGATCGGATTTGTAGATTATTGAGTTACTGAGGAAATACAACAACAAAATTTTTGATATGTATAATTCTGGAACCGTTTCACCGATTATTCTCAACAACAAACTTAACTGTCCCATTCGAATACGCAACCTACCCTGAAAATTGCAAGTCGCTATCTCTTTCCGTTCGACAGTAATCGTGGCAACGGTCACCCATCCAGTTACTGAACTCACACAAGGTTACTCGGATCACCAACAATATAAATCTAATCGTGTGCAAATTAGAAGTTTGGGGTTACAAATAGGTTTTGAAGGCTCTGGCAGAATTTCAGCGATATCGGACAGATAGTTTTTCAAGGATTTTTTTAAAATGTTCTAGTGAACCCATATGAAATTATGCAAAAATTTACTCGTCGGCATTCTACAAGTAATTACCATGTGTGAATTAGATCGAATACGTATTTTTTGAGTTATTGAGGAAATAACAAGAAAAAATCAGATGGTTTCATACAGATTTCTGAACCAAATGTCTTCTATTCAAAGAATGTCAATGTGACAACTTTCTAATTTCAAAATAGCTATTTTTGTTTGGTGTCTAACGAAGGAGTCTCTGAAACGTTACGAAATAGTTGTTTTATCGTTGATGTTCTTTCGTTATTTTTTGTTAATAGCTAACATTGTTCTATATATTGCGTTTCTTACGCAGAAGCAAATCACAAAATGATATTTTTTTTTTATTTTATAGATATTTTTCAGAGTTTGGGAGAGAAAACCCAGAAAAAAACCATTTAATAATGAATATACCTCCCAAAGTATCCTTTAATAAATAAGTAATCATTAAAGGATACTGTGGGAGGTATACTCATTATTGAAAGGTTTTTTTGGGTTTTCTCTCCCAAACTCTGAAAAATATCTATAACATAAAAATTTATTATTTTGTGATTTACCTCTGCGTAAGATACACAAGATATTTGTCAGAAGCAATCAATTGAACAATGTTGCCTAACAAACAACAACGAAAAAACATCAACGAAGAAACAACTATATCGTAACGTTTCGGAGTCTATATCAGACTCCTTCGTCAGACTTTTAATGAAAATCTTTAGAATTATTTTGTTGATAGTTATTTTGTGATTTTCAAAATAATTAATTTTTATTTTATAGATATTTTTCAGAGTTTGGGAGAGAAAACCCAAAAAAAACCTTTCAACTTTAATAAATACTCACTTCTTGATTGTTTATCTTTTGATTAATATGAGGCAGTTTTTGCTACCTCTACTCTGCCAGAATTAAATTAACGTCGTGTTTCTCGAAGATCTATTTTATGATTTTCAAAGCTGCCAAAGAAGAGTTCCACGAATCGCCCATGAACAATCTAATAAATAACATGTCCTTCCAGAAATATTTCCAAGCAAGAAGAGTACGAAAAATAACTGAGGAGGACGTCGTCATCCATCCTCGGGCCTGCATACGATTCCCAACATCCATCGATTGGCAATAAATAACATTCGGTATATAAGATTCGGGCCTGGTGACAATGTAAATAAATACATATAAATAATCAAGGAGTCCGTTAACACAATGGAGTTGAAATTAGTATTTGCCTACCTGGCCATTATCGCGTTATTTATTACAGAAGACGCCCGCCCGGCCGCTATTGAAAATCAAGAAGGTTGGTTACCACGTATGGGAGGACTGCGGACAAGGGGCTACACATAATAGGGGGACTCATTCACAAGGCTGTTCTTTCGATTTTAAACATTCTATACTTGGTCGAAGAACATCAATTTCCATCGTCCAAGAAAATATGAGAGTTAAAGAAGGATACAGTATAATAATTATAAAAAATGGGTTCAAGCCCTGTGGACAGGAGCTTTCTGGCGCTCTAGTTCAAACAGACAAATTATATCTGGTATTGGTTTCTCAGAGTTGGGAATTATATCAATGTATTCAAATGATATCACTGCATCAAAAGGAAATTCAATTCAAATAATAGTTTATTAGATAAGTAATAATAAATTACCTTGTAATCGATCAAAAATTTCCTGATCTACGTTCACCAAACTACAGAATTATGCTTTCAATATTAACGTAATATTTTCAAACATTTTCGGGTGAGGTCCCCGTTGCATCGCTAAAATACGAGTATTTCAACCCCAATATTTTTGAAGTTACAATATTCCCTTCTGTCAAGTTGACATTATGAGAATTCATACATAGAATAATAATTATATCAATCTGTGAAATACGATTTACATTGAAATTTAAAAAAATCATATCTCCGAAAGTATTAGCTTGTTAGAGTTGAAAATGATATGAATGGATTCTTATGATAAAACTGCTCATTAAAAAAAAATTGATTTGGAATTTGTTTCGTAAAAAAAAATTTTTTTTTTGTTACTCCGAAACCATCAGTCCGATTTTGCCCAATAACGAACTTAGCCGAGATATTCATCCCCCAAACCTACTCTGAAAATTTCAACTCTCTAGCTCATTCCGTTCGAGAGTTATCGTGCTTACGGACGGCCGGACAGAATGAATTCCGACCACGGATTCTTGATCAGTGAGTCGAACCAAATCGTTTAAGACCATTTTCATCGAAATATTCCAAAATTACAGACATTTGGGCAAATTGATAAGCACACAGTTCCGAGGAACTAGAGCGCCAAAAAATATAGTCAAGCGAAAAAAATTTAGTACGTAATTAGTACGTAATAACTATCTACAGAAAATAATTCCGGAGATTCTCGCTTGATGTCTGACGAAAGAGTCCGATCTAGTCTCCAAACGTTAAGAAATAGTTTTTGCGCGTATATTCGGGGGAACATCGCGTTATCATTTTGCCCAAATGTCTGTAACTTTCAAAATTTTTTACGAAAATGGTCTCCAACGATTTGGTTCGACTCCCCAATGAAGAATTCGAGGTCAAATTTGATTCTGTCCGGCCGGCCATACGGCCGTTGCCACAATAACTTGAGAACGGAAAGAGATAGCGACTTGAAATTTTCAGGGTAGGTGGCGCATCCCAAAAGGACGGACAAGTTCGTTATTGGGCATAATCGGTCTAAAGGTTTCCAAGTAATAATTTTGTCTACAACCAATACTAATCCGATCAAATTGAAACTTGGTGAGTAGTTGTAGAATATAAACCTAAGCACGTTTGTCCAATTTTGTGAACATCGTATCGTTAGAAAATTTTTAAAAAATTATCAAAAAATAATATTCACGTCGCGATAACCTCAGAACGGAAAGAGATAGGACTTGACATTTTCAGGTTAGGTTGAGAATCTGGATGCGCCATTCGAGTTTGTTTATAGGCATAATCGGCAAAACGGTTTTGGAGTTATACCCATCTGAAATTTGGCTGTTATTTCCTCAATGACTCGAAAAATACAAAACCGATCCAGTTCAAATATGGGTATTTCTTGTAGAATGGCAACGCGAAAATTCTTGCAAAATTTTGTGAGGATCGTATAACTAGAAAATTTTTTAAAAATCATAGAAAATTATAAAAAAAATTCTATATATCAGAAACTATTGGTCTGATATCGCTGAAACTTCAGTTCAGTAGCTGGATGGGTGATCGTTGCCTCGACTACTCTCGAACGAAAGGAGATAGGGACTTGAAATTTTCAGGATAGGCTGCACATCTGAATGGGAGAGTTAAGTTCGCTGTTGGCCATAATCGACCCAACGGTTTCGGAGTTATACCAATCTGGAATATTATTTCCTCGATAACCCAAAAAATATAGACTCGATCGAATTGAAGCTTGGTAACTACTTGTAGAATATCAAGAGGAAGACGTGTGTAAAATTTTGTGAGGACTGTACCAGTAGAAAATTTTAAAAAGATCACGAAAAAATATTATGTATCTCATGATTCCTTGAGAACGGAAAGAAATAGCGACTTGCAGTTTTCGGGGTAGATTACGCATCTGAATACGACTTTTAGGTTCGTTAACTGGTATAATCGGTCAAATGGTTTTGGAGTTATATCAATCTAAAATTTGGTTGTTATTTACTCAATAACTCAAAAAATATAAATCCGATACAATTCAAATATGGTCATTAGTTGTAGAAGGCCAACGCGAAAATTCTTGCAAAATTTCGTGAGAATCGTTGCACTAGAAAATGTTTAAAAAATTATTGAAAAAAAAAATTGGTTCCAGCACTGACGTGAAGTCAGGAGCTTTTGCGCGTATGTTCTATATTGTCCGTTCTTATGTATTGGACCCTCTTAATCGAATTTAATTAAGAGATTGTCCAATACAGGAGAACGGACAATAGAATTCACCATGATAAATTCGATTAAGGATGTCCAATACAGGAGATTGGATAATCGAACATACGCGCAAAAGCTCCTGACTTCACGTTAGTGCTTGAACCAATTTTTCATCGTTTATGTTGTTTCGTTAGTGTTTGTTACGCAACATTGTTCTATACATTACTTCTGACAAATATCTTGTGTTTCTTACGCAGAAGCAATTTACGAAGTAATGAATTTTTTATATATTTTTCTGCATTAAACCTTCAAAAACCAGTTGTATCAATTACCACCCTATATCCCAGGAAGCAAACGTGTATAGATGACCTCCCAGCTAGTCGTGCAGACATCTAAAGGGGGTCAGCGTTACAATTCACTTCGCTTTTTGGCGCTCTTGTTCCTCGGGACAGAGTGCTTATCAATTTTCCAAATGTCTGTAATTTTCGAATTTTTGTCTGAAAATGGTCTCAAACTATTTGGTTCGACTCACTGATCAAGAATCCGTGGTCGAAATCAATTCTGTCCGGCCGTCCGTTAACACGATAACTCTCGAACAAAAGGAGTTAGAGGACTGAAATTTGCAGGATAGGTTTGAAGCGTAAATACTTCGGACGGGTTCGTTAACAGGCGAAATCCACCTAGCGGTTTCGGAGTTATGGCTGTTTTTAGTAGAAATATTTTTTATGAATATTTCCGAAACCAATCACTCGATCTATCTGAAATTAAGCACCAGATTGTAGAATAATAACCTTTATACGCATGCGAAGTTTTATATTGATCGGATTGCCGTAAAATGAAAAAAAAAATTTTTTTATTAAAATTTGTTTTTTCTACATTAACTCTCAAACAGAATGAGCTAGGCAGTTGTAATTTTCAGAGTAGGTTTGAGAGATAAATATCTTGGTTGAGTTCGTTAGTGGGCAGAATAGGCCAGATGGTTTCGGAGTAACGAAAAAAAAAATTTTTGATTTCAAATTAAATTTTTTTTAAGATGCAGTTTCTCCAAAAAAAAACGTGATAGACCTAAATCATAGGAGACTATATATCTATATCTATACATCCTTTAAAACCAATTAATCTGTTGCGAACCTCAAAACTTCCAGATGTCTCAAGTACGAAGCCGATGAACATTCCACTAATAAAATCATTATATTGACCATTTCGCACCATCGGCATCAACTCCATAAAAGTGTTCATCGAATCACCACACTTTATGCAGAGCTCAGCATCATTCACGAGAATTTTAAACATCTATGTGATCAGGTGGGTGGCGCATAAACCTCTACGACGTCGATCGCGATAAAGAAGAAGATTTCGAAATAACTAAATAGACCACCTGTTCAATTTATCGCCGCTTGCTTCAGATATTTACCGACTTAGATTAACAGTAGCGGTATATCCATTGTCTGATTCGTGATGAGGAGTGGATGTTTCATAGCAGAAATTAAATGGATTTCTCAAGATATTTATGATAGGTCAAATTGGATTAGTTTAATAATATTAAGTTCATTCATATCGAATTCGTACTGCAGAATCTATTATATTTACAACAATTCAAGAAATACATAATCATTGTAGTCATAACCTCATAATGCCAGAACCGACTCAAATATACATTACATTGGGATATAGGATGTAATACTCTTTAGACAGTATTTTCATAATGTTGCTGTTGAAAAATACTGAAATATGGATCTACGTTTGTATATCAAAAATTTTTTCTTGAGTTGCGGTTCATAATTCAGAAAAAATACTGTATATAGGAACATGTCTCACTACTTAAGGAAATAAAAAGTAATATTAACCTCAGTGGTCAACGAGCAGTAATTTCTTTCGATGATTCCATTATTTTCTTCTTTTCTATTGCCTCCATAAGCTACATCAAAACAGTATGTATTCGAAAATTCAAGAATCGAATACTTGCTTTCCAAGAGAAAATATTTTCAAACTACGAATTGAGAATCTCTAATAGCTAGAAAAGATGACATTTATGAATGGTGAACACAGACAGATTCTGTGTTCACATTCTGTGAATATATAGAACTTACGATGTATTATTGAAACTTTGAAACATCATATCTCCAAAAGTATTAGCTTGTTAGAGTTGAAAATGATAACAATGGAATCTTATGATGAAACTGCATCTTAAAAAAATTCAGAAGTTGTAGTGTAAAAAATTATTTTTTTTTTCGTTACCTACTCCGAAACTATGAGACCTATTTTGCCCAATAACGAACTTAACCGAGATATTTATCCCTCAAAACTACTCTGAAAATGTCAACTGTCTAACTCATTCCGTTCGAGAGTTATCGTGTTAACGGCTGGACAGACGGCCGGCCGGACAGAATCGATTCCGACCATGGATTCTTGATCAGTGAGTCAAACCAAATCGTTCAAGACCATTTTCAGCCAAAAATTCGAAAATTACAGACATTTGGGCAGATTGATAATCACTCTGTTCCGAGGAACAAGAGCGCCAAAAAGAAGAACGATCTGCGAAGCGGACCATTCAGATGCGATCGAAAGATATTGGACTTGTCACGGTTGATTGAATATGCGAATTTCCATCCCACCTTCGATAACTAGTTGAAAATTATTCAGTTAGCCGTACGGACGATAATGGTGTTCATAGAGCTAGGACGGACGGACGATTATAATTCAGTGCGCGGGGGCAGCGCACAGAAGAACCAACACCGTCGGACCACTGAACCTACACAACAATGTGCGGGCGCCATCGTTTCAAAGCCGCTGCAACGCGTCATTACTGTTATTCAGGGTAATTCGATAAATGGCCACGTAGCGGTGCGGCGTGCATAATTATGATAGTAAAACAGACACATTATCACATCGTATGCTCGGTCAATGTAATAAGCGAGAAATTTCAGTAAACAACGCGCAACACCCCGATAAGCTATCTGCGAGAATGACATATCCGAAGTGAGATCTCCGTTTTGCAGGGCTAACTTCATCTCTCATGTTGTGGCTGAATGGATGTTATTTCCACAGACGTAGGATAAATAGATGGAGTGGTAATTACACGTAAATTCTATGTAGCTGCGATATTGGCTTGTTTGCGGATAAATGCAAAACAGGCCTTTATCAGTCTTTCAGATATTTTCGTGTTGAATCATTACGTTGTTTCTTGTGGATGATGAGGGTTCAGACATTGGTTGAGTGGCCATAATAATATCCATAACCGGAGTTATAGACGCCAATGGTGGTATATATATATAGCTTTTATTTGTAGACGATGGTCGAGTGTTCTACAGGATCCATTATTCCTATATGTAAGAAGAATTCTAATACTATTTTACATATTTTATGAGAACTGTGTAATCTTGAAGCTTCCTGTTTGCTAAAGCTAACCCTTCATTGAAGATGCGATCTATATTCTGCTTTTGATCATAGTTGACAGCATATTTTGGTCGCTTTGGAATGAGTCCACCCGCCTCAACCCACTCAGCTGACTGCTTTGACTCTGGAGTGTGATGGTGTATACAGATTACATCAATGGTCACATATAGACGCAAAAAATCCACTTTATAATGGTTAGAAAGCTCCAGACAGGCCTCCGAATCATTGTTGTTTTTGATCCGTGAGAATCCACTTTGCGTTGAAGTTTTTCATACCAAAATTTTCGTGTGAAATGGTAAACACACTGCATATTATTACTTTGAAACTTCTACTGCGCAATCCACTTGCGGCTGAAAGTCCTCTCAATCGCACAACTCACAAAAAAAAACGATTGCATCTTGAATCCACGCATGAGCAGCCCCTCACCTGGGGATTCTATGGAGGAATATGATCCTCCACCACAAAAACCCTATCCTCTCAGACGAAAACTCCAGCAGTTAAATCACTTCTCTTCTACGCATGCACATAACGAAAATGCTAGGAAGGTGCAGCATGAACATGAAATAGTATATTGTATAATTAGTGAGAAAAGCATAATATTCCCAAACGACTGTGATAATTACCAGACGAGGAACGTAGCGACGAGTCTGGTAACACAGTAGTTTGGGAATATGCTTTTCCCACGAATTATACATACCTACTATTTTTTCTCCGATCGATGATTTACATTTAAGTAATTAATTAAAAAATATTTCATTGAAGATGTAATCAAGTAAGTTTGAATAGGTTTCTCTATGTTCATATTGAAATATAGAAGTGGTAACCATGGATATTACTTTCTTATGACAAAAGTAAATTAATTTTCAAGCTGGATTTGTTCGATTCGTTATATTTTAAAAGGAATTAAAAAAGAATTAATAAATATGAACACTGATGGTGGGTTTCACGAAGCTTCGATTAGCTTAATTGTGGATATAATTCGATGGTTGTATCAAAATTGAACTGAAAATCGACATAGAATCGCACTAATTTAGCGATTAAGACCTGTCAAAGCTTTGTGAAACCCACCGTGATAGTGATTAATTGTTAACTTGCACGCCTGCTGAACTAGTAGAAGTCACGAACGCAGCTTCACTTAATTTACTTCCAGCAAAATCCAGAGAGAAGTATGAACTTGCGTGCCAACGCTTCATGGATTTTTGCAGAAAAAACAACAGTGTATCCTTTCCTGAGAATGTACTGATAGCTGAATTTCTGAATTGGCTAAAACAATGAAATCTTCGACGTTGTGGGCACATTATTCCATGCTTCGATCAACTTTGTCTGTTAAAAATAATATTAGTATTGCCCAGTATCAAAAACTGAGAGCATTTTTAAAACGACAAGCTATAGGATACAAACCGAAAAAATCCAAAATTTTAACCCAGGAACAAGTTCAGAAATTCATTTTAGAGGCCCCAGATGACATCTTTTTATCGACGAAAGTAAGTAGATATAGATAAAATAGTATTACTTAAAATGCATAAAATACGAAATATACAATTTTTGATTAAAATAATATAAAAATCAAAACCATACTTTGTTTCATTTTATTGTAATAATCCATTTGTAATATTACCGCATGCTACAGCAGTGCGGTAAGAATATTACCGCACTGTTATTTTCTAATTGCTTAGCAACTGCCCACTATTCTGGAATGTTGAGCTTTGCGCATAGAAAACAGGCAAAATAGAGTAACTTTTCCCACGATCGAAGAACAAATACGATTCGGATTTCCAAGCAAAATATTCCGCGAAATAGAAGTAATTTTTTCATGTCATGTGGTCAAAAAATCACCCCCTTCAATATTAGCATGTCTTTAAGGAACTGTATATCGAAATTTTCGTACCTTAGGCTCTTATGTTTAGTTTTATAGTAAAACTGAATGAATTATTATGAAGCCTTTGGCCTGACAACGAGTGAAGAAGACACCGTTTTGACAACAGATACCATAGGTAAGTGCGAAAAGTGATTTTATACAAGTTGAAAACGAACAGTATAGTAACTTTTCTGTTTCAGTCTACTCCAAACAGACTGAGAAAAGCCTACACAAACGAAATTGAAAATCAGGGTTCTGAGAACGAACGACATTCAGGTCCATAATTCAGTTGACCGGGCAAGGGTTACAATTCGCCATCGCTAATATGACTGTCTTCTCGCAAACGAAACCTGTCCGGCAAATTAAAATTCGTATAAATGAGCGAAATTACATTTCAGGACCGAACCATATATTACAGAAAATTACAGCATTCACTTAAACGAATTAAATTTTATGTCCGAGATCATCAAAAGCGACATATTTATGATAATTGAATGAATAAAATGTAATCCGAGTTGACTTTTCACTTTTTTTTCTTATTCTCCCGATGGTCAGACGCGAGGTCGTTCCACATATTTACGATTTCTGAAATAATTTGAGCGCAGGTTGGGGCTCATTCTTCCTTCCACCTTTATTGGCCACGGCAGGTTTGGGCGGCACCGAACGAATGGGGCCAACTTGTCACCCGGTTTGAATTTAAAGGACTATTTTAATAAACTGGAAAGGTATAAACAAACATTCCTCGACACTAATTCTTCTTTAGTATTTTTATGGGACCTCTAACATTCAAACAGAAATAACCGGCTATAGACAATTTCACAGTCGTGGCATCCCGTATTCTTCTTTTGAATGATGAAATGCTTCTTGGATAGCTGTGGCCATTAGCATATAAAGTATGCCACCGATACAATGAGATTATACACAGGATCTCAAGCGGTAGATAGGGACCGCTTCCTCAAGCCTCACCTCCGAATGTATACTCCATTCACTTTTATAAAGTCTCCCGGTTGGCCATGATTTAGGTCTGTCACGTTTTTGTTACTAAATCTAAGGCAGGTTGACACTCCTGAAATGTCGTCAATGTCAAAAAAAATTCTCTGAAACGTTGCCAATTTCTTCTCTGAACAATCAACATAGTATTCCATCTTAGACAAGATATTATATATATCTGTCTGTATTCTATCTGTGTTCACTGTTCATAAATGTCATCTTATCTAGCTATTAGAGACATGTCCAATTCATTTATTTTCTAGTTTGTTTATAATTCGTTATACAGGGTGTCCCAAAAATACCACGCGAAAGTGACACTGGAGATAGATTGGCATTAGGTCTATCAGATAGCATCAACATGACCTCAGTAAAAGTCCGCTGGTTTTCGAGATATCACCACTGTTGCGTCCCAAGACTTCACATGTTGGGAAGCGCTCATTTGTATTTCTAAACAAAGCAGCTCGCTTGTAAAACTTAAATGTTTTGGGTTAACTGGTTTATTTTTGCATGGGTGGTCTCACCCTTGAAATTAATATTTTCCACGAAAAGATAATTGCAAGTAAAATATCTTGTAATACTTCAACCCTTGTAGAAGTATTTATGACCTATTTCCTGTGAAATATTGATAAAATGCATACAACAACTAACACATTGCCAGAGCTGTGAGTCCTTTGTCTAGATTCTAACCCATACAAAAATCTAGAATTTTCCGATTAGATCGCCACGGCTTTGGCTATTCACTAAATCGAGGGCGTAGATTCCGAATCTGTAATTAGTTTTTCCGTATCTCGATTAATTTTGGTAATATGGCGAAAAATCCGACTGATTAGTCCATTTTCCGGAGATAGAGCCAGAAATTTCGTCATTGATCCGAAACTAATCGAGATACGGAAAATCTAATTACAGATTCGTGATCTGCGTGCCCGATTTAGTGAATAACCAAAGCCGCGTCGACCTAATCGGAAAATTGTAGATTATTGTATGTGTTGGATACTAGAGAAAACTTTTTGGCGTTTGACGGATTCGCTCATTACCTAATATTTTCCAAACGGATAGAGATACAGAAAAAATAGATACATAAATCTAAACGTCGTCCACCGAACAATAATCGGGGAAAATTTGGTTATTGAGATGTGAAAATCATAGATTTGGGACGGGAAAGAAGAATTTTCCTCCGATTCCGGGTCAAAAATATTTCTAAGTGCCGACCCAAAAAATTTTTTTCCTGGTATATCGATACGGAGCTCGTGTCTAATTAAATCGAGGTCGCTGATCACGAATATGCAATTAGTTTTTCCCTAAGTGGCGTACTTTGGGAAAATTTTCACCTAAAGTGATAAAATTGACGAAAATAGGTCAATTTTCGAACTTTCCACCACCCAAAAAAATCGGAGTAGGGTGTTGCTGATTTTTTACGTCATATTTGGATCCTTTATCTATCGAATCATCCAAACAATAAATGTCCAGGTCGTACGCTCCGGAAATTATGATTTTTTTCCCGAGGGTCTATATTTCGGAAAATTCTTTCCGCGATATTTTCTCGGAAAATTTTTGTAATAAATATCTGACGGTAGATTCGGAATGTACGGCCCCGAATCTATAAGAATAAGTACCCGTTTCATAGTTTTGCTTCAAAAAATTTTTCGCGAAAAATGGGATTTTTTTAAGGCTAATGTATTAAAAAATTGCCAAAATTCGACCGGTCTCCGATTTCGATGCAAATTACGGCATTTACTAATTCGGGGCCGTAGATTACGAATATATGATCGGATTTTTCATTAGAGAATTTTCCGCGGAAATACCGCGAAATGAGTTTTCCGAAAAACAGACCCTTCGGAAAAAAATCATAATTTCCGAATAGTACGGCCTGGACATTTTCTGTTTGGATTATTCAGTAGATAAAGGATCCATATATGACGGCAAAAATCAACAACACCTTACTCCGATTTTTTTGGGCGGTGTGAACTTCCAAAATTGACCTATTTTCGTCCATTTTTTCACTCTAAGTGCAAATTTTCATAAAGTACGCCACTTAGGGAAAAACTAATTGCATATTCGTGATCAGCGACCTCGATTTAATTAGACACGAGCTCCGTATCGATATACCATGAAAACTAGAGATTTTTAAAAAATACACAAAAGTGGTGATATCTCGAAAACCAGCGGACTTTTACTGAGGTCATGTTGATGCTATCTGATAGACCTAATGCCAATCTATCTCCAGTGTCACTTTCGTGTGGTATTTTTGGGACACCCTGTATATTCTCTGTTGGGAAACAAGTAAGCGAAACGTGAATGTTTGAATATAACTGTTTTGATACCGAAAATAATATTGACTTGTTGCATATTGAATAATTTATGCATAAATATTGAGGATAATGTTTTAGAAGATTTAGAATTGGATCATTTAAAAGATGTAGTTTATGAAGGCAATAGGAAAGAACAACATAATGAAATCATGGAAAGGAATTACTGTTCGTTGAGCACTGAGGTTAATATTACCTTTTACTTCCTTCAATAGTGAGATATGTTCCTGTATACAGTATTTTCATAATGTTGCTAGCAAAAAAATGCTGAAATATGGATCTCCATTTGTGTATCAAATATTTTTTTTGAGTTGTGGTTCATAATACAGAATGAATGTGATAGTGGTATGAACTATTAAGTTATGAAAAGAGGATTGTATTTTATTAAAATATTCTGTCGTAAAATGAGATAAGTTTTCGAATAAAGAAAAACAAGAATATAAAATACATATTTAATCTTTCAAAAAAATATCAAGGAGGAATGTGCAATCTGTGATTGTCTCCAGCCTTGCTCTATACATTCGGATGTTACTTTCGTCAGGTATTTCGAGTTGTGAAAACTATGCGAGATATAACTCGCATATTTATATTTTAACATCCATACTTGCTTGCATTCATGCAAGGAGTATTTTTCCACAGAGCTGTTCTGTTATTTAACTCCCATTGTTTGACCGCTGCCCTGTAGTGGTCTTTTTCAAACCCATCACAGAAGGGTCATCACCTTTATAATCGGAAGCGTTTATGGCGTTCTCAACTAGGAGCAGAATTCTAGCGTAAATATCCGAAGAATCTTCTATACATTGACATCAAAGATATTGATAAGACCCGATTAGGTTAGGTACTGCTTTGTGTTTTGTGGAATTGGGAGGAAGTCGTGCATCATGCAGCCTGGCCATACGATAGATTCCACTATCGACTGTCAAAAACTAATACGATTAAAGCGCGCAATTGAATAAAGGCCGCCAGAATTGATAAATAATAAAAGAGAAATATTCCATCACGATATTGCCAGACCGCACACAACGTTGATGAATCTGATAAATTGAAAGAGCTTGACTGGTAAAGTTTTAATCCTAAACCGTACAGCCGAGACACTGTCTGTCTGCCTACCATTCAATTCACGCTATGTAGATGAACAGAAAAATATATCAATCGAGACAGCAATAATCAATAAAGAAAAGAAAGTTTGTCAAGTTTGTTATTGGGCAAAATTGGCCAGATGATTTCGGAGTTACATTACAAATTTCAAATTCAATTTTTTCAAGATGCAGTTTCACCATAAGAATCTATTGATGACATTTTTAACTCTAACAAGCTAATAGTTTAGGAGATATGATTTTTCAAAATTTCAATCTTAAATCGTACTATTTTTTCACAGAATGCAATAATTATTCTATCAATGAATTATTATATGATCTGCGTTCATACATGTCAACTTATTTTCCCATAAGAGACATAACATGTCAAATTCATTTCAGCTATCGTAGAATTATGAGGATTGTAATATAATAATATACTTTTGGGGTGATATTTTAATGCCCATCTTTAATCCATATAATGATGGGAATTGTAATGGTAAATTAATCATATTGAGTTCAGAATATCTCCAGTAAAAACCATACTGGAATATTGGCTAAGTTTCAATTGATATAATATAATTTTCAGAGTGGATTTGAGGAATGAATATACCGTTCATCATATATTTGAGGAATGAATAACTCGGATAAGTTCGTTGTAAGGTAGAATTGGTCTGTTGGTTTTGGATTAATAATTTTTGGTACATTTGTTGAATTCAAATTCATTTATGATGTTTGAATTTAATTTCTATTATGATGAAGTTCTATCATAAGAATCCATTAATATAATTCCCAACTCTTACCATAACCTTCGGAGATATAATTTGTCAAAGTTTGAACAAGAGCGCCAAAGCACCTGTCCACAGAGCTTTCCCACTTTTGTTCTTTTTTTCTGAAGAAACAGTGAAAATGCTGAAGAAATATCTATTATTTCTATTATATGAGGTATTAAAAATAAATCAATAATGAAAACGATTTGGGTGGCCTATTAATACAGACAAAATGGATTCTAGAAATTACACCCATTTGTCAACACTCTTTAAATTTCCATAATCGAAGTGGGCTCTTTAATCAGATATAGCTTCCGTAATAGTTTGTTTGAATTTTTGATGTTTCAAGATACTCAAAAAATATAAATATAATTGATGGATATGAGGTATATTCGAGGACGATGAGAATAAATAATGTGTTCGCAAATTTATCAGTCTTTGCCGTAAGCTAGATTATGCATATATTTTAATGTATATGAACATAGCGATGAAACTTTTGGGAAAGTAATGCACTGGGTGATTGATTATAGAGCCCTCTCCCAATCTAACTTTGTTGTGCCACTATGTAAAAACGGAAGGTTTATAATTTAAAATAAATTTTCGAAAAAAATTACTTTCATTTATAGAGGGTAATATAAAAAGCCTGTGCGTGAGTTTCCTTTCAATTGTAATTTGGGGAGCATTTGTGAATGATTAGGTTCCTACCCTATATCTAGGTTTAACGTATTAACCCAATAAATTATACCTAAAATAATATGTAATATATTTCGGAAAATTGTCTTCGTGAATAAGTGCAAAACAGTGATATATAATCTCTTGTGAATTGAAAATTGGATAGTGTGAAGTGAATTTTCCTTTGGATTATTTTCTACTTGGGATGAGTCAATCTTAGAATACAGGCTGAGATGAATGAACACGAAAATGTGATGTAAAAATTTTAACGCTAAGTTCATTAGCCTAACCTAGTTTTATGAATGTTATGATTGAGAAGGTATAATAATTTCGTTAATTTAATTTGTTTGTAATTCTTATGGACCCTACACATTCTCGTGATAGATGTCTTACCGAATATTAACTTAATTAACATTTTCTGAGAAAATTATGCCATAATAATGTATATGTTTCACACCATCAGAAAGAAGAGATTTCAACGAAAAATAAACCCACCGACTTTTTAAAAAAAGCTGATATTTTGACGTGAGAATTTTCGATTGAAAAGGCTAATTTTTCGATAGTGAGTCAAAATAACGTGAAGAAATAAATATTTTAGATCAAAAACATTAAAGTGTGTTTGGGGTATAAAAAGTTTTCACCAAATTTAGTGAGAACAAAATTTTGTAAAAGATAAAAATAAAAAACCAAACACTTGGTTCTTTTTTCACATGAAATTTGCGCCTATGTGATGAAGGTGTAAATACAAAAGTAGTAGATCTTTTTGGCGCTCTTGTTCCTCGGAACAGAGTGCTTATCCATTTGCCCAAATGTATGTAATTTTCGATTTTTTGGCTGAAAATGGTCTTAAACTTTTTGGTTCGAGCCACTGATCAAGAATCCGTGGTCAAAATTGATTCTGTCCGGCCGTAACCACGATAACTCATAAACAGAATGAGCTAGACAGTTGAAATTTTCAGAATAGGTTTGGGAGAGTTTGGGTTAAGTTTGCTATTGGGCGAAATCGGCCTGGCGGTTTCGGAGTAGGTAACGAAAAAAAGTTTTTGCATTGCAAATTTCAAATTCAATTTTTCAGATGCAGTTCCATAATAAGAATCCACTGATATCATTATCAACTCTAACAAAGAAATACTTTAGGAAATATGATTATTACCTACAACTTTGCCATTTGACTTTTTTCCATAGGACTTGTAGTTTTGCAGGAAATCGAGATAAACCATTTTTTACCCTTAAGAACTGACCTCCTTCCACTTCTCGACATCAGATCCCCCGAAAATTATTTTTCATTTCATTTTTGTCATATTTTTTTCTTTTTCCAATTAGTTTCTTCTTGTTTCGAAAATTATTGTCGACCCTGGTATATCTACCTAGGTTATTTCTATATAGGACTGTGCTATATCTGAGCTCCACAGAAGATATGAGGGAGATAGCTGCCAAATTATTTACCTATCGCTCTCTATCAGAGCTTAGTGATTGGCGGTCTTGAAAGAATTTTCCGGGGGTATTTCTCTCTTTTCCCTCTATAGTAGATCTCAACCAGTTGCGCACTTTACCTTTACATCTGCCCCTAATGATAAACCGAAAATACTCTCCCAAACAATGTACCTACTGGACGCAACCGCTTCGAGCCTGTCTTACAGATGTTAAAATTATACCCTTGCTCATACGTATCTCAAGTTGTCAACACAAATATTAAAGTCAATTTTACTGGATGACTGACGACCTGCGTCTGAGAATCGTCAGCAAACAATATCAAACTGCTTTTCTTACGCCATGAAAAACGAGGATTTAACAAGAACCCGTATAGTAAATTAGGGGTATTTCTTTAATGTATTTAGAGGTGGACCTCTGTTCATCCAGTGTCATTACACGGAATAAAAATGCAATCTCTGTCTGGCTCTATGTAATTTGACGAATTACTGTAAAAAGTCGATCAGTTTTTATGTGAACAGATTCCTTCATCTTGATGACTTTCAGGATTTGAATCTCGAATAATTCCGAGGCAATTTTGGAGGATTCTCAGATGGAAATAAGTACAGGTTTCGGAAGTTATTCATAGTTTCGTCATGGTGGTAGGTTAATACAGGAGTTTCAAAAATTATGTGATTGTTAAACTATCAATTAACATTAAAGGATATTTTGGGAGGTATACTCATTACTGAATGATTCCTTTCTGGGTTTCTCCCTCAATAGTCTAGTCAACAAGTGCTTTTTAAGTCAAAATTTTTGCGTATTCTCCGAAAATTATGATTGAGGTGTCATTCGGTTCGGAATGGCATGCAGATAGTTTTTGAGATAATGCTAAGGCCGCTCGCGAAAACTGCAACAGTTATAAACAATTAAGTGAAAAAAAGAAGTGGCTTATGTTTTTCGCCAATATTTTAAAAACTATCTGAGAGAATTCAAATTTGGAAAATTATTCAAGAAAAGGGGAAAATTTCCTAAAAATAGAGCCAACCCCTGGAACTAGGACCAATATTTATAATTTTCCCAGAGGGTTGAAAATACTCCCGAAAACGGGTACTCCGGCTTGCGTAAGCCTCGCCCCCTTCAGACCTTTCATGAATAAATATTATTTAAACTTATTAAATATGAAAATAAAAAATTGAAAAAATTCAGGGGTCTGCAAGATAGATCAGTGAACAATAATTCGTGGTCCAAAATTGTTTATCGCAACTTTTTAATTAGTTATCCATTAGTTAATTAACAATTTTTTGTAGCACAAAGATTAATATTGCAAGTACGATAATTCTTGAAATCGGAGAATTTTTTCCTTTCGTGGAGCTATTTTTGATAAGTCTTGGAATAGATTCCCGTTGGAAAATTTGAAAAATTGTTAATTTTCTTTTTGTTATTAACAATTTACTTGAGTAAGTACTGCTTCGAAATTTTTTCTAACTCCTTCGAAATTGCGTCCAACTCCTTCGAAATTTTGTCCAACTCAATTGAAATTTTCCCAACTGCTTCGAAATTTTTTCCGACTCCTTCGAAATTTTGTCCA
Source organism: Halyzia sedecimguttata (assembly GCA_937662695.2). Lineage (NCBI taxonomy): Eukaryota > Metazoa > Arthropoda > Insecta > Coleoptera > Coccinellidae > Halyzia > Halyzia sedecimguttata. Next base: position 15,665,231 of record OW569417.2, on the reverse strand, counting down.
ACTCCTTCGAAATCTTGCCAACTTCTTCGAAATTTTGTACAACTCCTTCGAAATTTTGCCAACTCCTTCGAAATTTTGTCCAACTGCTTCGAAATTTTTCCAACTCCTTCGAAATTTTGTCCAACTCCTTCGAAAATTTTCCAACTCCTTCGAAATTTTGTCCACCTCCTTCGAAATTTTTCCAACTGCTTCGAAATTTTTTCCAACTCCTTCGCAATTTTGTCCAACTCCTCCGAAATTTTGCCAACTCCTTCGAAATTTTGTCCAACTCCTTCGAAAATTTTCCAACTCCTTCGAAATTTTGTCCACCTCCTTCGAAATTTTTCCAACTGCTTCGAAATTTTTTCCAACTCCTTCGCAATTTTGTCCAACTCCTCCGAAATTTTGCCAACTCCTTCGAAATTTTGTCCAACTCCTTCGAAAATTTTCCAACTCCTTCGAAATTTTGTCCACCTCCTTCGAAATTTTTCCAACTGCTTCGAAATTTTTTCCAACTCCTTCGCAATTTTGTCCAACTCCTCCGAAATTTTGCCAACTCCTTCGAAATTTTGTCCAACTCCGTCGAAATTTTTCCAACTGCTTCGAAATGTTTTCCAACTCCTTCGAAATTTTTGCCAACTCCTCCGCAATTTTTCCAACTGTGTTGAAAATTTGCCAACTCCGTTCAACATTGAGATGGATTATCCCTCCCAACCCCCCCCCCCCAACCCCTTAGGCCCGTGTCTGAATACAGTGATATCTATTCTGTCATTAAATAGTGTGTGTGAATTGACAAGTGTGTATAGTGAATGCACGAAAAAATTGGTGAATATTCCAGCCCATCAGAAATTCCTATAGTTACTCCCTGTTCATCTCGAGAAGAAAATAAACCGATAGTCGTACAGTCAAAAAAGATGATTTGAATATAACTGTTGGGACACGGGCGGCGGTGGTGAGTTATTGGGGCCCAGCGGGGCCCCCGAAACCCTGCCCCCTGCCAGTTCGATTTACAACGCCGGACGGGGCAACTTCGTCACTCCGGACTATTATCAACTAGCACTTTCGGGTATTAGCAATTTCGGTAATGATGTTTTTATTTGTGCTGCGCAGCGGTCTCGCGGTTATGACACGCATTATATCCCGGGGCATATTTCTTCCATTGTATTTTTCTTGATAAATCGCATCCGGAGCGTAATGGAATTGTTGTTTTCGCTACTTGGGATGTCGCGAATATTTTTGGGAGAGGCCCATTTTCGTTTTACATTTTGTAAACATCGGGCCGGACAATAATTCATGGGAATTTATCGTCCGGAACGACGATTAAATTGGATTCCGATGCCTTGGAGAATGAGTTGTTAGCATTTTATTCATATTTGCCGGGCTTTGACACCAGCTGGAGTTTTTCGAAAAAAATCGATACGCTTGATGGAATCGGCAACAGCAATGATATGATTGAAATATTTTCCCATTTATATCATACTAGCTGCCCGCACCGGCTTCGCACGGTTCAAAAAAATGCTGATACTAAATATACTACAGAATTTCTTTATATACAACGTTCACAGCATTTTTGTCATAAGACAATACAAACATGTTTTCTCTAGAGGTAACCCTTGAAAGAGCGACATAGAATTGGCCTTATGAAAAACACTCAACGCTCAAATATAAGCCTGTAGCGTTGAAAGTTGGACCATGCGATTTATTAATGGTCATTGCAAAATATATCTTTACCGGAAATTGTAGGCGTTTAAATTGGATCAGTAAATCCGATGGTATCAGAAGAATTCGGGAAATCAATACAATTATCCTGGCTGAGGCGAGCCTCACGCTCTACAGATGATTCTCTGGCTCTCTGTAGTATCCCTATCCTGGCTGTGCCGGCCCCCCGGTCGGCATCACCATAACCGCTATGTCCCTGCATTTTAAATCTGCAATATCTTCGAAAATATTCATTTAAATTACATGCTGTAAAGGACCATATTGATTAATATTTAATGCACAATGCATTTAAGGTTCTTAATTGGATTAGGATCAATGCTGTATTGCTTAAAATTGCTTCGTAATCAAGCCATTATTTATCGTAGAATGTAAAGGATAAAAATTGGTTATTGTGGGTTATCCTTAAGAAATAAACATATACCATTGTAGATTTTTTTGTATACCTTTTTGAGGTGTACCATACTGTAGTACATTATTTTGATCTATCTCGTAGGGTTCAGCCAGCGTTTGCAATGTAAGCGCAAAAAAATGTGTTTATTTACGACATCACATTAGAAACCTCCAAAATTATCAGTGTTTCTCTAATATATTATGCAAGTATTATACATAGAAACCTTCCTATTGAATCAGTATATCTATTAAAAAAACCGCATCAAAATCCTTCCCGTAGTTTTAAAGATCTAAGCATACATAGGAACAGACAGACAGCAGGAAGCGACTTTGTTTTATACAATGTAAGGATTATATACACACAACCAAACTTATATGGAATTACCCAGTATTAATATGAAATATTCATTCATTTTTTGGTTCTTTCTTGTTCCTCGGAATAGAGTGCTTATCAATTTGCCCAAATGTCTGCAATTTTCGATTTTTTGGTTGAAAATGGTCTCAAACGATTTGGTTCGACTAACCGATCAAGAATCCGTGGTCGAAATCAATTGTGTACGGCCGGTCGTAGGCATGATAACTCTCGAATGAAGGAGGAATCGAAGGAGTTAGGGGATTGATACTTGCAGGGTAGGTTGAGAGCTTAAATGTATCGGACAAGTTCATTAACGGGCGGAATCCACCAAGCGGTTTCGGAGTTATGGCCGTTTTTAGTCAAAACATTTTTTATGAATATTTCCGGAACCAATCACTCGACCAATCTGAAATTTAGCATCAAATTGTAGAATTATTACCATTATATGCATGCGAAGTTTTGTATTGATCGGATTGCCGTAAAGTGTAAAAATATATTTCAAAAATTTTCAAATTATGTTTCTGCAATAATAACGGAATGTGTGTAATCATAAGAATCCATTGATATCATTTTTAACTCTAACAATACTTTCGGAGATATGATTTTTCAAAATTTCGATAATACATTGTACTTTTATTTTCACAGAATTCTATCTATCTGTCTGTGTTCTATCTGTGTTTACTGATCATACATGTAATCTTATCTACCTATGACAGACATGTCAAAATGTATTTCTGATCTAACAAACAAAGTATGATTGAATGCGAAATGACCAATTATAGAATATTATAATTACCCATACCCTTAGGATTGCCAACCGTCCTTTATTTTAAAACTATGTCTTTTGTCCTTTTGAAAGGTGTCAAAGGACTGCAAATGTCCTTTGAAATCATCCGAAAATATAAATAAAAATATTTTCAAAATAATTACCCTCTATGCCCTTGTATAATCCATATGATAATGGAAATATAAAATTTGGTTTATTAAATTGGGCTCAGAATATCTTCAGTGAACAAAAAACTGAAGTAGTAGCTAAGTTTTAATTGATATAATATAATTATGATTTAATTATAAGATTTGAGAAATGGATATCTCGGATAAGTTCGTTATTTGTTTTTAATTTATTTTTTTTTATGATGCAGTTCTATTATAAAAATCCATTGATATAATTTCCAACTTTGAGAAACCAATAATTTCGGAGATGAATTGTCAAAGTTCGAACAAGAACGCCAAAGCTCTTGTCCTCAGGGCTTTCCCACTTTTCAGTAAGTATATGCAACAATATAGATCTGATCGTGTTCGAATTTGGAATTTGGCTGTAAAATTAGGTTCTGAAGACTCTCGCGAAATTTAAACGATTTACTGAAATTCAAATTTTTTTAAAATTTTCTAGTGATATGATCCTCACGAAATTTCGCAAAAATTTGCGCTTCAGCATTTTATGACCAATTACCAAGTTTAAATTATATCGAATTTGTATCTTTTAAGTTATTGAGGAAATAACAACAAACTTGCAGATGGGTACCTATAACTCCAATACCGTTTTGCCGATTTTGCCCACTAAATAACTCAACTGTCGCACTCGGATGCTCAACCTACCCTGAAAATTGAAAGCCGCTATCTATTTCACTTATCGTGGCCTGCTGGACAGAATCAATCAAATTCAGTCAAATCAGTCAAATTTGACCACGAATTCTTCATCAGTGTGTCGAACCTAATCCTTTGAGACCATTTTCGGCAAATAATTCGAAAATTACAGACATTTGTACAAAATGGTAACACGCTGTTCCCTGCAGAATATGCGCGCAAAGATATCCATTTCAACAGTTACTTAATATTTGTTGAGTGAATTCCATAGAATATTGCAACTTTTTAAGATAAATAAAAAAAATAAAACCTCGAAAAATTTTTTCAGAATAATCATTATGGCCCAACTAATTCATCTCAATAATGAAATGGTTCGGTCTCCGGTGTTTAGAGCTAATAAATCTTGATAATAATGGAGGCCACCAATAAAAAGTCTTCTATAAGTAGAATCTTATATACCTTATATTCACCGATTATATGTTAAATAGTCATTTTCCATCAAATTAATTCTTTTTTAATATGATCTGTCCCGTAACTATCCGAGAATGGTTTACTTAACCTACAATTTGTGGTCTCACCACTGTGTTTTGCTAAATAAATCTGGCCCCTTTTAGCGAAAACGACCTGGATGAAATCATGCCTTAATTGAGGTTTCTATTGTTCACGACTTCCCAAACATTCTGTTTATTTTTGCAAACCAATAATTAAAATTGTAGGTATCCTGAACTCCGTTTCGGTTAATATAAATGCACACCTACTTTGAAATGGATATCTCTGAATTTTTATACACGGCTAATTCCAGCGGTTAGACGAAATTGAAAGTCGAATTTATAATACTGAATTATAAACAGGTATTCATTAATGTAATGAATCAATAATGAGTGGTCTTGAGGTAGAGGTTTTTTGTGCAAATTTTTTATTTTCGTCTGATACTTGTAGAGAGACTGGAAGCTTGATGGTGAACTTTTTTAGAACCTGTGAAGCCCATGATCTTCCAAAAAACAGAACAGTATTAGTATTCAATTAATAATATGAATTCTTGCGGAAATTTCTTGTACAACCACTTTTTAGGTCATATGATAAATATTGAAGAAGTTCTATATGGATCATGGATTTTGGATTCTGTAGAAAATTTGCATTTTCGAGGAAACTTTAATTGATATTATATTTTGATATTTTTTAATTCTCTTGAACTTTATTTTTGGCGCTCTTGTTCCTCGGAACAGAGTGCTTATCAATTTGCCCAAATGTCTGTAATTTTCGAATTTTTGGCTGAAAATGGTCTCAAACGATTTGGTTCGACTCACTGATCAAGAATCCGAGGTCGAAATCGATTCTGTCCGGCCGTTGACACGATAACTCTCGAACGAAAAGAGTTAGAGGATTGAAATTCGCAGGGTAGGTTTACAGCGTAAATATCTCGGAAGAGTTCGTTGAAGGGCGAAATCCACCATGCGGTTTCGGAGTTATGGCCGTTTTTAGTAAAAACATTTTTTTATGAATATTTCCGAAACCGATCACTCGATCTACCTGAAATTTAGCATCAAATTGTAGAATCATGACCTTTATACGCATGTGAAGTTTTCTGTTGATCGGGTTACCGTAAAGTGTAAAAAAAAATGTTTGAAAAATTTTCAAATTTGTTTCTACAATTACTCTCGAACGGAATGAGCTAGGCAGTTAAAATTTTCAGAGTAGGTTAGGGAGATCTTGGTTAAGTTTGTTATTCGGCGAAATAGGCCAGATGGTTTCGGAGTAACGAAAAAAATATTTTTTTTCAAGTTACAAATTTCAAATTCAATTTTTTTAAGATGCAGTTTCACAATTAAAATCCACTCATATCATTTTCGACTCCAACAAGCTGATAATTTCAGAGATATGATTTTTCGAAATTTCAGTAATGAATCGTACTTCTATGTTTTCACAGAATGCTATAATTATTCTATCTATAATTTGAATGAAATTGAAAATGACCTGTGTTCATACTCGTACATGTCATCCTGTTCAAGAGAGAGGCAAATTCATTTCAGCTATTTTAATATGATTTCTTCCGTGGTGCAGTTTTCATTCTCAGATTGCTCATTTAATCTTGATAAATAAACTATTATTTGAATATAATTTCCTTTATGATGCAGTTCTATCATAAGAATACATTGAAATAATTCCCAACTCTGAGAAACCAATACTTTCGGAGATATAATTTGTCTGTTTGAACAAGAGCACCAGAAAGCTCCTGTCCACAGGGCTTGAACCAATTTTCGCTACTTCCTCTGAAAATTTAATATACGCTGATGACATTGCCCTTGCATTTCGCCATTCTGATTTCCAAAGTATAGAAAATATGAAAATAATCTCTCTGCAGATTTAGAAATTCTGAAAAATTACCTATTTGAATAGAGTATGTAGCTTTCAATGATTCGATCTTGAGACATCATATTAGTCCTAAATACCTAGAAGTGAGTTATATTCATCTATGACTTGCGTCTGAAGTTGAAAACAAGGAATAATATTCTACAGAAATTAGCTGGTAATTCCTGGGGTGCTGATGCAGCTACTGTCCGTAAGGCAGCCTTAGCCTTGGTTTTTTGTGCCGCTGAATATTGTTGCCCCGTCTGGTTTAACAGTGTTCATGCGCCATAAATTGATGCACAGCTGAATTCATATATGAGGATCGTCACTGGAAGTATTAGATCTAAACCTATCCATTGGCTACCAGTTATTTCAAACATTGTCCCGCCCCGCATTCGCAGGCAGACATCTGTTTTAAATTCTTGGAATGAATTTCATTCTTTTTCGAATTCTTTTCCGATTCTTTCCTATATTCCAGGCAATAAGATTCCCAGATTGAAGTCATGTAATCCTTTATGATCCAACTGTTTTCTCAATTCGAATAAAAGCGAAAAGGAAGTTTGGCGGTCTGAATGGATTTCTTACGATTTATTCAACAAAGATTTAATTTCGGATGCTTCAAATAGATTTCCGGGATCTTTCAAAGAAAATGTGGTTTATTCTGAATCGTTTAAGAATGGGTCATGGTCGTTGCAACAGCATGCTTTTCAGATGGAACTCAGTTGAGAGCCCTAGTTGTGAATGCGGCGAACCATAGGAGACCATAGATCATTAAGTTAATAATTGTCCCATATATAGATTCCAGGATGGTTTTAAGGCTATTCATAATGTTTCTGAGTCTTTTTTGGAATGGGTGGAATTTTAAATCTATTTAATAAACCATGAAATATTCCATTTTGAAGTTTTTCGTTTACTCCTTCTGTCTTTTCCTTTTCCAGATTGAGTTCCAAGTACCTTGGATATACCTCTCAGCTTACTCAAGGAAGAATCAATAATGATGAAAAAGAAGCCCTTCAATATTTAATATTTCAGCATATTTCTTTAACAATTTCAATTATCATAAATCACAACACTAACGGGGAGACAGGGTTTTTTGCTGAGATTTTCCCCTAAGCTCTTGTATCATACATCGAAATTTATGGTACCCCGTTACACGAACCTCTGCAAACACTTTTTTCATACACATGCTATATTGTTAGAGGAAAGAATATAATGCACAAAGTTCAAAACAATATATACAGGGTAAGTCAAAAATGTGTACCGAGCTTTCTGGTGGTGATAGCACATTGAAAAATTAGTATAGTTTGACGAATAAACTTATGTCCCTAAATGCATACTAGGGGAGATATATATCTTTCCAAAGTTGATCAAGTTAAAAAAAAATTCTCTGCATAACTTCTAAACGGTGAATGCCACCAGATTGAAATTTCGAGCATAAATGTATGTTATTAAAATAATTTTTTTATCATAATTAATGAAAATCAAAAAACATGAAAAAGGTTCTCTTATCTAAATACAAAGAATTGAACCGTTTTCGAGATATTTGAGTTTTTGTAGTCACATAATGTCAGCGCGATATTCATCGATAACGATATTTTAGCAGGCCATGGATAATTCTGTTCTTAATTTTGTCGATGATATACCATTCCTGTGTCGTTGATAAACAATAAGTGCATAACAATAAGTCGCCCCAACAAGGTTTGGATAAAAATAATAATAAAAATTTTATCAACTTTGGAAGGATATATCTCCCTTAAAATGCATTTTGGGCCATAAGTTTATTCATCAGACCATACTTATTTTTCAATGTGCTATCACCCCCAGAAAGCTCGGAACACCTTTTTGACTCACCCTGTATATATAATAAATATATCAAAACTGAATCAATACACTTCTTATGTTTCAAAACTGTGCCCAAGGGATGTCATGAGATACAAGGCTGCGCTAAATTTGTAACAACCGTTAAATTCAACAATTTTTCAATAAATATGTAAATTTAATTATTATCTGCTTTTATCATCGCGTGTTGACTGGCATGCTTTCAATGAAGTGTCTACTTGAAATTCAATTAAGTCAATGTCTTCTCCCTTCTTCGCACACAGTGATTATTACAGGATAAAAATATTTTGATGTCATTATTTTTTGCTATTTTACTGCTTCTCTGACCGTATACCTCCATAAACTTCTCCAAATTATAATATTTAGACCTTTCAATGAATCCACATATACTTATCTGAAGAACTCATTACTTCTAAAAGCATCTAAATGCCAACGTCAGGTTCAGATTTATGTCGTCATTTGAACTTTCCCTGGAGCATAATATGTTTATCATCACTAAATATCCATAAATTTAGGTTTGATTGAAAGTTAAACGATATTTTCATCCAGATATAATATAGGGTAGCCAAGCTTCAAGGATTTATCGAAATCGGAGATTAATTTGTCAAGATGACATATTAAATTATAACGTAATTTTTCTGGCTCATTTTTTCATTATTTCATACAATAGAAAGTAAATGATGTGTCTATGGGAGATGATAGCGCTACATAAGGGTAGTGTAGCGGTCTTCGAACATATGAAATTCTGAATAATCATCGCTTGGATTGGCCAGACCTGGTCTTGAAATAGACCCTCCAGGCCTTAAGAGCAACAACATTTTCCTTTTGGAATTCAAATATTGAAGGGATTTCGAAGAACAAGAGTGAATATCTGTGAAAACCAACGGAGGCGATTCTTCTTCAAGAGATTCATGCGGCTACAGAGGAGTAATTTGTGAGAGGGGACCTCTGAAAGGTTATGTAGTATATTTAATTTGTTCGTTTGTTCGCGTACGTTCTGGGGAACATCGCGTTATCATTTTGCTAGAATGTCTGTAATTTTCGAATTTTTTGCCGAAAATGATCTTGAACGATTGGGTTCGACTCCCTGATCAAGAATTCGAGGTCAAATTTAATTCTGTCCGGCCGGACGTGACAACGGAAAGAGATAGTTCTTTAATGGACATAATCGGCCCAATGGTTTCCGAGTAATAATTTTGTTTTCAACCAATACAAGTCCGATCAAATTGAAACTTGGTGAGTAGTTGTAGAATGGTGAACTAAGGACGTTTATGAAAGTTTATGACAATCGTATCACTAGAAAATTTTAAAAACATTATCAAAAAATATTATTTTTGTCACGATAACCTGAGAACGGATATAGAGAGCGATTCGAAAATTTCGGGTAAGGTTGTGAATTTGAATGGGACATTTGAGTTTGTTTATAGGTATAATCCGCCTAACTGTTTTGGAGTTATACCCATCTGAAATTTGGTTCTTATTTCCTCAATAACTCGAAAAATACAAAACCGATCCAATTCAAACATGGTAATCATTTGTAGAATACCAACGCGGATCGTATAACTCAAATTTTTTTAAAAAATCATTGAAAAAAATTACTATATCTGACACTATTCGTCCGAAATCGCTGAATTTTGCGAGAGCCTTCAAAACCTAACTCTACTACCATGTTCCAAGTTTGAACACGATCCGATCTATATTTTTGGAGATCCGAGCATCCTTGTGATTGTTCAGTAGCTGGATGGGTGACCGTAGCCTCAATAACTTTTGAATGAAAGGAGATAGGAGCTTGCAATTTTTAGGTTAGGTTGCACATCTGAATGGGAGAGATAATTGTCCATCAGTTTAAGAGTTAAACCCACCTGGAATATTATTTCCTCGATAACTCAAAACATATAGACTCGATCGAATTGAAGCTTAGTAACTAATTGTAGAATATCGACATAAGGGCGTGTGTAAAATTTTGTGAGAACCGTACCCCTGGAAAATTTTGAAAAAATTACGAAAAAAAATGGTTGAAGCACTGACGTGATGTCAGGAGCTTTGGCGAGTATGTTCTATTGTACATTCTCCTGTATTGGACACTCTCAATTCGAATTTACTATGGTAAATTCGAATTAAGACACGCGAGATACATATATCTATAGCCATCTATTGTAAAAATAATGGATTTATTTTTACTACACCTTATATTACCTTGTTGATTCAATTCATCCTCATCTCTCGATAACTAGTTCACCAAATGAATCATAAAATACAATAAAAATTGCAATTTACCTACCTTTGATTAAACGCATCATTTACAAAATCGCATTGAATCGTAATTTGTCTGCCGATAATTCTTCGTGAATCCGCGCATTCATGTTCAACAATCAAGGTTATCTTCTGCTCATTAATATCTTTCTACTTCCCTGTCTAGTCACCCATATGTTTCCTAATGACAGCTTGTTAACCGAAGCTGAAACTAATATATGGACAGAGTAATTAAGGGAAGGCGTCACCATCCGGTAGCTGAGCAAAATCTTGATGTGGAAGACAATCTAAGGGGTAAGGTAGCCTCTTTAGCAGAACATACCGATTTTATGATTTAAAATTAACGTACCCGCATGAACACAACTGTTGAATGCTTGTGACTATCACTTGAAGCAAATCCGCGTTAACTCAATGAGAAATTATGTACGATTTACCCTAATTTATTTAATATTGTGACGCGATTCGTCCACACAGCGACTACTACTAAAATTAGTATGAAATAGTCTGATGAAGTCGCTGTATAGACGAAACGCGACACCTATATTTTACCTGACCATCTATAGAACCTCAACAGTGCGAACGAAGTATTCACCAATATCGAGAATGTTAAATTATGCAATTCTTTGTAAATAGTATTGATTTATTTTCAGCGAAGAGTTTAAGTTCTTTCAAGAAAGATGTTAGGGGGATATTTGGTTAGGTCCGTAAATTGTTTTATAAGCATTGTTTTTGTGTGTTCTTTTTTCTGATAATAAACATTGTCTATTTCTATATTATTAGTGGGCGCTTCTTTTGCGTGTTCACATCTGTGAGCGTTATTTGTAAAAAAAAAATTAAATACATTAGAGTAAATCATATATAATTTTTATTGAGTGCATACAATTTGTCTGTCTTTCGGTTGAGTCTTATAGGAAGAAGATTTATTCTGCTATAAGAAAAATTGTCGCCTAAATTTGCTGAGAAACGTATCGCTTAAACAAAAAAAAAATCGGCTGAAATTTCTTATGTACAGGCTGGACATAATTGAAGATCCAATTTTCATGGGAAACTCATTGGCGAAATCGGCATGTCGATACCTATCATAGTTACCGAGTGTTTATGGAAAATCTGCATTTTCGAAATATTGCTGTAACTTTTCTTCTGTTGAAAATTTTCCATCTCTGTATATATATTCTCGTAGCAACTTTTTACTTGGCATTCAATGACGTTAATTAAATTTTTCGCATTTTGCGCAACATTTTATCCGATATCGGTATGAAAATATTTTTAAATGCGACATCCCGTATATTTTTGCATGGTTTGTAAAAACTAAACTTACCATTTCAGCACTATAACGTACTTGATATTTATTGTGCGCATGTTCTAGTAAACAGCGTTGTATCATTTTGGCCAAATGTCTGTAATTTTGGAATTTTATACCGAAAATGTCTTCGAATGATTAGGTTCGACTGACTGAAGAAGAATTCGAGATCAAATTAAATTCTGTCCGGCCGACCGTCGGTTGCTACGATAAATTTCGAACGGAAAGAGACAGTGATTTGCAACTTTCAGAGTAGGTTACGCATACAAATGCGACAGATAAGTACTTTAACAGGCATAATCAGCCAAATGGAGTAATAACAATCTGAAATTCTGTTGTAACTTCCAGAAGAACTCAAGAAAAATAGATCCCATACAATTAAAACTTGGCAATTATTAGTAGAATATTAAGCAGCCAATTTTTTTTTTAATTTCATGAGCATCGTATCACTACAAAAGAAATAGAAATATTTCTTCAAATAAGCACTCCGATCCGAGAAAAAATGAAAAATTTTGCAAGAACCTTCAAGACCTAACCTTACAGCCAGGTTACAAATCATTAGAACATGATCGGATCTATACAATAAAACTCGCGCAAAAGCTCCTGACTTCAACGTCAGTGCTTGAACCAATTTTTGGTGCTCTCGTTCCTCGGAACAGAGTGCTTATCAATTTCCCAAATGTCTGTAATTATCGAATTTTTGGCTGAAAATGGTCTCAAACGATTTGGTTCGACTCACTGATCAAGAATCCGTGGTCTTAAATCGATTCTGTCCGGCCGTCCGTTAACACGATAACTCTCGAACGAAAGGAGTTAGAGGATTGAAATGTTCAGGGTAGGTTTGGAGCGATTTGGTTTGACTCACTGATCAAGAATCCGTTGTCAAATTCGATTCTATCCGGCCGTTAACACGATCTCTCCCAAACGGAATGAGCTAGACAACAAATGTTCACAGTAGGTTTGGGAGATAAATATTTCGGTTTTTTTCCTTATTGTGTGGTTTCGGAGTAACGAAAAAAAAAAGACGCAGTTTTATCATAAGAATCCATTGATATCATTCTCAACTCTAACAAACTAATACTTTCGGAGATATGATTCTTCAAAATTTCAATAATTGAGGAGCAACTTTTCAAAACGCATTTAGTCCAAAAACCATTTTATTGGGAATCAACGAAAAACGATTTTTCTTCCACCCTGGCTTATAATTTGAGTACGTCGAGTTTGTTTGATAGAAATTCACATCTAAAGTTAATAACTAATCTCATTTAAATCAATATTGATCAGATATACACAGAAAATGTAAAAGAAACGTTTGGCAAAAATGGGTTTTGATTCATCCTATTGCGTTTTGTTGTGGTTCAAATTTAACATAATGCAGTTTGTTGCGATTTATTGTAAATTTAGAGAAAACTGTCTGCACAGTAAGTGTGGATTCATGCAGCTCAAATTAACGAGTATCGAGTAACAATTAACAATTACAAATAGTGAGTAAAAGTTGAACTTCATATATCTGAATGAGAGTGTTCATGCAGCCAAGTAACAATTATCAATTAACAAATAACAAGTAGGAGTTCGCCAACTTTTAACTTTCTACTTTAATTGAACGAGATTTCGTACTTGTACGCAACTCGTGCGCAGCTGTACGCCGATTCGTCAGTCCGATGATGTAAATATAACCTTACTTTGTAAAATATTCAATTTATTTGGTGTGTATTTATGTGGGTTCCGTGTTATAATATTGGAAAAATGAATTTTAAACACTTGTTTTCAAATATAGGGGGAACAGAGGTTATTTTGAAAAATTAATACCTCCGATCTTTGACTTGTGGGTTTTTATTTCTTAATTGTTAATTTGAGTGCATGAATGCTGCATTTTTGTACGTGGTAATTCATAATTGATATTTGATACTTTTTACTTGATAATTGTTATTTGATGCTGCATGAATCCACACTAAGGGTTGGCCTGTAACCTAATTAACATGAGCAAATCGATAAAAAAAATTTTTAGTTATATTTAATTTGTTTTAAATATACAAACGTAAACATAATTCATGGCGATGCGGCTTACATACTTTGGATTTGAATTACAGAGGGACATAATGCCATTTGGAAGATTTTGTTTACATAGGGCTATAGAGCAATATAAATCATTTCTGAATCCGCTTCAAACTCAATTTCGCCCAAATTGGACATAATGCGTTTTGAAAAGATACTCCTCAATTATTCTTTATGATTTCGTAGAATACTGTAATTATAATTTACTGATGTATGTACGTTTTGAATTTAATGACGAAAACTTCTTGAAAATTGACGCACAACAGCCAAATTGAAAAAAGTTACAGCACGCGGTGTTCCCAAGCGGTCACCCATCCAAGTACTAACCGCTCCCGACGCTGCTTGGCTTCAGTTTTCAAATCAAATCAAATCAAATCAAAAACGTTTATTTCTCCTATTATGTTACAGTCTATGAAATATGTCACACTTATAATAATTTTGCTTCAGTTTTCAGACGGTATGTAGCATATTCAGTGTGGTATGGCCTCATACAATATTTCTTCCTCTAACTCTGCAGTTATATTTATGATGCAGTTCTATCATAATAATCCATTGATATCATTCCCAACTCTGAGAAACTAATATTTCCGGAGATATGAAGGATTTGTCAAAGCTCGAAAAAGTGCATCAAAGCTCCTGTTCACATGGCTTTCCCACATTTTTTGTGAGATATGAGGTAAAATATCGTTCATTCAACGTCCTTTCAGGTCTGGTAATGAAATGAACTATTGCAGTACGATCTGAAATATTTATCATATAAATAATAAACCAAAATGATACTTTTTGATGTCATTGACCGGCTGACCACGTATCCATTTCTCACCTCGTTACCTATTCAGATGAAAACGACCACGCCATCTCCTCGAACGGGGTATCGAACATCAGTCTTGATCTTGACCAAGTGCAAGGCGTGCAACAATATCCAAGAGAATTGGCTAAATTAGCCAAGACAAACTGCCGGCGATAAATATCCCCATGCATGTATGCATTTCATCAGTCACACTCGCGTTTCACAGTCACTGCAGGTGGTCGATGATTACCGTGCAGCAATCATATTTTTCGCATTTTAGGGTGTTGCCAGTACCGAGCTGGGTCGCGAAGATAACCCCCTGTTGCGACAGAGTAATCTGATCCGCTCCTCTGGACAATATGTTTTTCGTAGGGGGACATTGTTTGGAAGAATCGAATTTCGTCATGATCGAAATCAGTTAAGTGAGTACCAACTTGCAAGTTTGGTATACTGTCTGACACATTACTGCAGTATTCTGTTTTACCTGCGCGGAATACAAAATGGCCGATATACATTCAGTTAAGTAATCATTAAAGGATACTGTGGGGGGTATACTCATTATTGAAAGGTGACAATTCTTGAATTTCACAAAATAACTATCAGCAAAATAATTCTAAAGATTTTCATTAAGCGTCTGACGAAGGTGTCTGATATAGACTCCGAAACGTTACGATATAGTTGTTTCTTCGTTGATGTTGTTTCGTTGTTGTTTGTTAAGCAACATTGTTCAATTGATTGCTTCTGACAAATATCTTGTGTTTCTTAGGCAGAAGCAAATCACAAAATAATTAATTTTTATTTTATAGATATTTTTCAGAGTTTGGGAGAGAAAACCCAAAAAAAAACCTTTCAATACATTCAGTTAGGTTAGGCACATGATGGATAATTAAATGTGAATATATTCCAACGACTTGACTATTAGTCTAGGAGCTAGTGGCCGGTAGGCAACGAATATTTTAGGAAAGCCTGAAATTTCCTGATCCAATGGATCAGTGGACAATACCCCAAAATTGTGTTCATTGGAAGTTCGTAATCAGAGTTACACCTAGATTTACAACTTACAACTTCGTCCTTTTTTGTTTTCTGTGCCCTACCAAACAAATGATCAACATGATTTACTCCGCGAATATTGCTCGAAGCTTTTTTTGGTCAATTGGCAAGAGTGCACGTGATTTATGTTTTAGTTCCAGGATACTCCCTTTGATTTGGGCCAACAACAACCTATCAGAATTATTATTATTATATCCGCACAATACGGAGGATCGTGAATAATATACAATATAATTTCCACGTGAGCAGATCATGAAAAATGACCTTTAAGATTTTAATGAGAACTTCGAGTTTGTGCATTCATTTGCATACGATGAAAACACCTCTTGGAGTTTCCTCCAGATGCAGCAGATATAAATCAAAAAATAATTCGGACACTCCCAGAAACCGAATGGCGATTATCATACCCGAAGGTATAGAAGTTACGAAAAATTTATGACAAAAAGAATATAACTGTCCGCATCCATCACGAGGTGAAGCGGGAGTGTGTGGCTTCATGCCCAAAAATAAACAATACGCTGCAGCGAGATTCTCTATGCATATCTTAAACATAAAGATTAAAAATGTAATGAGATGTTGAACCGAAAAACGAACAAATAATAAATTTCAATTCGCGCTCAGTATAGTTCAGACTTGGACACGCTCGAAAGGAATTTGGGTTTATTATTTTCTCGAATAATAAACCAATGGATTCGGGCGGCGAAACAATTTTGTGCAATCATCCCCTGGCATGCTCACAGTTGTCGGTGGAATTCAAAACAGTCCCCTGGGGAACTTTTTGTGGGGGAAGATACTTGAAACTTTGTAAAAAAGTTGAGTATCATACTAATAAGATACTTCACAGATATAACAATATCTTTCGAGTTAAATTTTTGTCCATGGAGTGAACATACCTGATGACGTCCTTAGGAGCCTTGGCTATCACGTCGGTTTTAAAAGTGGCTCACCCATATATGTAAAATTCTTAGGCTGGCCAGCTCTGGGCCTTTGCAAAGTACCTATGTGTTTGCAGTTTCCTTTTCCGATCCGCAGATTCTTCATGATTCATCTGCTGACTTGATTCGTACACCAAATGTATAACTTTTTTTTCGTCCATTCGATTAATGAGGTCCACCGCACTCAGACTGTCTCTCGTAACCGTTGCAAAGAGTATTTCGAAATAGATTATAGTTGGCATTACATCTGAGGGCTTTTCCAAGAGGTTACAGTGCAGTTGGTCCAGTAACCTCATATGTCCTACACAGTTACCACGAGATTCTTAATGAATCCAGCAGGCTACATTTCTTCACATTTAATTTAAAGGGATGCAGATTAAGTATGACCTCATGCACTGCTGTGGAAGTAGAATAACTAGCTTCTGTGACACCACAGGAAAGCCGTTGCAGTTTCTGCAACCGACTGCATGAGGTGGTTTCATCAGTTTTTGTCCAGCACGCTAAGGATGCGTAGGTGACAATGGAGGACTACTGCTGAGTATAGCCACATTGCCATTTCTGGCTTCAGCCCCCTTCCTTCCCAATTAGCCACTGTGGCTTTCGAAAGAATTTTGTTTATGTTTTCTTCAGTTGAGTTTACTTTCTAGTATTATGCCTAGATATCTGCGCTCAATGGAGAAGTTCAGAGACTGGCCATTTAGAAGCGGAGCTCTAAGATCCAGATTCCTCCTTCCGGTGAAGGGAATCAAGGTGGTTTTAGGGGGATTGGCAATAAGCCCTTCTTCCTCACACCACTTTTCGAGGGCAGTTTGCATTGGGCTACTCAGTATGCCTTCATGCTTGCCCCTAACAGTTATCACTATGTCACCAGCGTATGCCGTATTCTTTCAGAAGTCCATCCATGATCAGACTTCACAGAAGGGTTGATAGAACCCCTCCTTGTGGGCAACCCCTAAACGTCAGCATAATCACTTCTGTCTCCCCCAGGTAGGCTCGCCCTTTCGACATTGCCGCTATACACCCAACAGTAAAGGGTCCTACCCCTTTGAGCCTGGCAGCATTGCATATGGAGGTGTGTTTCAAAAGTACCCCTAATATCACCCCAACAATAATATGGTAACTTGAAAAAGAGATGCGTATCTTTCCCAGTATATGCATATTTTGCCTGTTGTATTGTTTCCTAGAATTAAAAATTATTGCTATGTATGAAAGAATACTATATGTTTGGAAGAAAAACTGCGGCGCAGCAAGTTCATGTAGAAATACCAAACTTAATGTATTATAGATGACTGTATTCCCTTAAGGCAGATTTAATTTCTGATCCTTCAAATTGAGTTCCAGGGATTGAACTCCCAAGGAAAATGTGGTCTATTCTGAATCGTTTAAGAACGGATCATGGCCGTTGAAACAGCATGCCTTTCAGATGGAACTAAGATGGGAGCCCTAGTTGTGAATGCGGAGAACCAGAGGTGACGTTAGATCATTTAGCTAATAATTGTCCCATATATAGATTCCAGGATGGTTTTAGGGCTATTTATGATGTTTCTTTCAAATCTATTTAATAAACCATGGAATATTGCATTTTGAATTTTTTCGTTTTCTCCTTTTGTATTTTCCTTTTCCAGATTGAGTTCCGGGTACCTTGGAGAAACCTCTCAGCTTATTCAAGGAAGAATCCATAGTGAATAAAAAGATGTCCTTCAATATTTAATATTTCAGCATATTTTGTTAACAATTTCAATTATCATAAATCACAACACTAACGGAGAGACAGGGTTATTTTGCTGAGGTTTTTCCCTAAGCTTTTGTATCATACATCGAATTGTAGGGTACCCCGTTACACTAACCTCTGCTAACACTTTCTTTCATACAGCTGTCCAAATACCTGAAAGAAGTTTTCATTTATACAGAACAAGATTGAAAATGTGAATCACAGTTATACTCAGTGTTATTCGGGTTTGGCCATGGCCACTCGATTAAGTATAATTTTTCAGCATTTCTAAATCGGCAAAATATATTAATTTCTATACTTTGGATATCAGAATGACGCAGAGCAAGGCCGATGTCATCAGTGTATATGAATTCCTCAGAGGAAGTAGCAGGGATATCACACAGATAAGGAACAGAAACAGAAAAGAAGAGGTGCTAAAACTGAATCATATTGTACAAGTCTAGAGTTCCGGATTGCTTTGATCCAACCTAGCAGCAATATTCCCGGAATGCCTGTACAAACCAGGACGAAATATTCTTCCATAATTACCCACGTTTCACGGTAGAATCGCTTTCCCTCCTTTCATGCAGTTTAATCTACTTACCTATCGGTTCGTCTATGAATTTCGATCGGAAAGAGGATAATACGTTACGCATCGTCAGTCAGCTTGAAGAGGGTTCATCTAGATGGCGACGGGGGATAATTAACGTCCTTATTAAGTGCCGCATCGGCGGCGAAGTGAACAGTGTGAGTAAGAACCGGTGACACCTGGCGGTGAGCTATCGGAAATTGTCATGTCAATCTAGGGGACAATGGCAACGATCAATCGTATTGACATCCTAGCAACCGGATATTTCAGGAATTGTGAAGGTTATTGTGCGTAGGAGGTGCAGTGTTGTAATTGGTATTAGCTACTCGATGGCTTATTTTGTATCTAGAAGGCTGAAAATGGCATGTATTTATAAAGAGTGTCACAAAAGGTCCCAACTGATCCAGTATCATAGTAAATTCCCTCACTACTGGTCGGCACCTTGACGTGGTGTGGGGGCTTAAGTAGCTGCGAGAATACCTGGAGCGATGTCGACCCAGGTCGACGGGGTCCAGGTTGAGCAGTGAAAACTAAGACTGACCCCCAAGCCACGGTGGAAGAAATCGTGCCAAGGGCTGAATGGCACCTGGGTCAAGTGTGTTACGAACGATTCCCTGAGGACACCGGGTCACCTCCTCTTGTAAAAAGACCTTCCCTCAGTATCGAAGCTCTGCTGAAGGGTGACTGAATATTTCTTCGTTACTCGTGGGAACTATATGAATAATAGCTCAACGAAAATACAAAAAACCCTACGGGTTGCAGTGCAACCTGACACCCAGGGACCGTCTTCGGACGGATCTCAGGGAAAAAACTTGGCGAGGACGGAGAATGAGGGTCCAGCAGCTCCTGCTGCAGGAGACTCGCAATCGAAATCCTTGCCCAAGTTACACACCAGACGGAATCGTTCTGGTGCGGAAAAAAGAAGGGCTCGGAAGGCTCGTGAAGGCTTAGCCGGTCATCAGGCCGGAGAGTCTTCGGACGGGAATTCCCCCCGTAAACAGGAGAGCAGCTCAAAAAGAGATGCTCCTGACAACAACACTCCGCCCTCATGTGAGCGGCCAGCGAAGAAGGCAAAAAACCTTCAGAGTGGGCTCTCCTATAATGAGGTAGTGAAAGTGCCCATGAAGCTAGTCCTGGTACATAAGGACTGGCCAGAAAAGGCGCTCTCCAAGGAGGAGTTCTATGCCGTAGAGCGGGCGGTTGCTGCTGCGATGGACAAGATCCAGTCGGGGCAGTACTTCCCGAGGCTCGAAGACATGGACCTCAACCCGCAAGGGGCGATCATCGCATCTTGTCAGGACAAAACAAGCAGGGACTGGTTACAAAACAACCTATCCAGGCTTGTTCTTCCAAAGGGCCTAAGTCTCAAGACAATTGGGATGGGGGACCTGGAAAGACCGACGAGAGTCAGCCTGATGGTGAAGGGTGCGCAATGCACTGCACCGACAGGTCTGATTCTCAGAAGGATAGAGATGTCCACTCCGGCCCTGAAAACAAGGAGCTGGAGGATTTACAACCGGTGTGACAGGCCCGACTCGGTGCAGGTCATACTGGGTGTTGACAGGGCATCTTTGGAGGTTCTAAAGGCCTCCAATTACACGGTCCAGGTTGCAACGAGGAAGGGCACCTTCAAGCTCATCCAAGCTGCAGGACCGGGAAAGAATGCAGTCTCCGCGGCTGTATCGGCCGCTCCAGGAATGGGGCCCGCTGCTGTGGCGGAGAGCATTCTAGTTCGGAAGGTAACACCTTCCAATGCGACTGAAAAGTCGCAAAGCGAGATGGAGGTGGTGCCTGCGGAGGCTCCCTCAGTCGGTGCGCCTCTCGCCCTTCCGCAGGTCTCAGGTGGGACATTCGGGAGGGGGGATGGTGCGGTGGCTGTGGGGCCCGGGCGGTGCCCCATTCCATCTAGCCCGCCGGCATTAACTCTGGAGATGCCATCATCTCCGGAGGGCGTGCTGGCAAGACGTGACAGTCGTTCGACTGAGAGCAGTGTTTAACTGTCCTCATGGCGGCCGATATTCATGTCACGCAGATAAACTTGCACCACTGTATAGCGGCAACCGATATTCTTCGGTTGCGGCTGTCGAAGGTGCAGACATTTATAGCTCTGATTCAGGAGCCCTGGGTCAGGGGGGGTGAAGTGAGGGGCCTCTCCTTTAGGGGAGGTGTGCTCTTCTGCGCGCCTAAGGACACCAGTCCAAGGGCGAGTATAATCACCTCCACTGATTTAGGTGCTCAATTATTAAACAACTTTTGTTTCAGAGACCTGGTAGCGGTCCAGATCAAAGACAGCAGGAGACCGCTAGATAACCTGGTGATATGTTCTGCATATCTCCCGTATGACTCACCAAGCCCACCACCAACGAGGGAAATGGAGGAGTTAATAGAATACTGTGAGCGGAAGAGCTGGCCTCTGCTCATAGGATGTGATGCGAATGCACATCACACTCTGTGGGGTAGTAGAGATATTAACTCAAGAGGTGAAGCGCTGGCAGAATTTTTATTCTCCACGAATTTGAACCTGCTTAACCAGGGTACGGAACCGACCTTCGTCACAACGACAAGAAGGGAGGTGCTAGATATCACATTGGGCAGCAGATCAATCGCCAATTCCATAAAGGACTGGCGAGTGGCGAAGGAGGTGGTCTCTATATCGGACCACCGACACATCTGCTTCTCTATATTCCGAAGCAAGAAAAAGGAGGATCCTGAGATCTACAGGAATCCGAAAAAAACGGATTGGACCAGATACCTGGCATACCTTTCTGACAATCTGGAACAGGGAAACCTAAAACCCAAGAACATGAGAGAATTGGACACGGCAGCAGCCATGCTTCAGGAGTCCATAATCTCAGCTTATCACAGCAGTTGTAGACCCCAAGTCCGAAGACTTAAAAGTCAGACGAAATGGTGGACGACTGAACTGAACGACACCAGACGCGAAACAAGGCGTCTTTTCAATAGGGCCATGAGATCAGGCCTAGCGAAGGACTGGGATGATTATAAATTATCCCTGAAAAAATACAAAGGACTGATTAGGCGGTCCAAGCGCGAATCCTGGAGAAGCTTCTGCAGTGGTATAGAGGAAGCACCAGAGGCCAATAGGCTTAGGAAGGTCCTCTCTGTGGGAGGCCCTCCAAGGATTGACTACTTGACTCTTCCTAGTGGGGAGAAGACCTCCTCAGAGGAAGATAGTCTAAGACTACTCCTGAAGGCACATTTTCCGGGATTTAGAGAGAATGACAACACACAGGGTGAAGACCACAGACGAGCTTCAAGTGAGGATTGGAAGTTGGCTTCACTTGTGGTAACACACTCTCGAATTCGCTGGGCTGTCAGAGAATTCGAGCCTTATAAAGCAGCGGGGGAAGATAGCATATTTCCGGCACTTTTGATTAAGGGCTTGGAGCTGCTGACACCCCCACTGCTTCATATACTCCGAGCGAGTCTAGCCCTAGGACACATACCAAAGTCCTGGAGAAAGGTGAGGGTTGTGTTCATACCCAAGCCTGGAAAGACGTCATATACTCAGACGAAAAACTTCCGACCAATAAGCCTCTCCTCCTTTTTAGTCAAAACGCTGGAGAGATTGGTTGAACGATATATCAGAGATGGAACCTTAGTGGCTAGCCCACTACATCCAACTCAGCATGCCTATCAGATGGGCAAATCAGTAGATTCTGCTCTTCATTCAGTGGTCAGCTGCATCGAGAGCGGACTACATTATCGAGAGTGCACTCTTGCTGTGTTTCTGGACATAGAGGGTGCATTCAATAATACTGCATTTGGAGCTATGCATAATGCACTAACCAAACATGGGGTTCCTTTTGCAGTCTGTCGATGGGCAGGATCCCTTTTAAGGGACCGCAGCATAGTGGCTCGTCTAGGCAGCTCAACCATTAGGGGAACACCAGGCAGGGGATGCCCACAGGGTGGTGTTCTATCACCTCTTCTGTGGAATCTGGTCCTGGATGGGCTCCTGGTTGAGCTGGCGGGGGCTGGCCTAAAGGTTGTAGCCTATGCAGATGATCTCGTAATACTAATCAGAGGAAAACATCCAAATGTCGTCGCTGATCTTATGCAGGATGCTCTGTGTAGGATTGAGCGATGGTGTTTGAATAACGATCTTACGGTTAATCCTGAAAAAACAGAGATGGTTCTCTTCGACAGGAAGAGGGGGCCCTGTAACATAAGACTACCAAGTCTATTTGGAGTAGGGCTCAATCTAACAGAGCAAGTTCGATATCTGGGTGTGATACTGGACCACAAACTACTGTGGAACAATCACATTGAGAAACAAACAAAAAAGGCCGAGATGATCTTTTGGTCTACTCGGAGAGTAGTGGGAAATGGATGGGGCTTTAAACCACACATTATTCACTGGTTGTATACTGTGGTGGTGAGGCCTATCCTAACCTACGCATCATTGGTGTGGTGGACTTCTTTGAAGAAGTCATATATCCGCAACAAATTGACAAGAACTCAGAGAAAAGCTTGTTTAAGCATCACAGGTGCTCTGAGATCTACTCCAACAACAGCTATGGAGTGCCTGCTGGGGCTACCTCCCCTGCATCTTGTAGTTGAGGAGGGGGCTATGAAGACAGCTTTAAGAATCTGGGAACAGGGACAGTGGCGTGACAGCGGAATGTTCAGGGGACACGCGTGGGCACTCAAGAAGGTGGAGGATGATGATGCATCTCTCCTCCGGAGGAGTGACCGTGCGGGCTCCTTATTCTGCTTTAACGAACCCTATAGGGTGATTGTTCCTGATAGAGACCAATGGGATACAAGGAGTGATCTCCTTAAACCAGAGGGGCCCACATGGTTCACAGATGGCTCTGTAACGACTACAGGGACAGGTGCAGGCATTGTGGGACCTCGAGTGAGCATGTCCATCCCTCTCGGGAAGAACTGCTCGATAATACAGGCAGAACTATACGCTGTTCTTGTCTGCGCGCTGGAAAACATCCGACTAGGATACTCTGGCAAGTACATATATATATGTTGTGACAGTCAAGGAACGTTAAAATCCCTATCTGATGTGAAGATAAACTCCTACTTAGTAGGCGAATGCAGGAAGGCTCTGCGAAGGCTGGGCGCTGGTAACGTTGTAAAACTCATCTGGTGTCCGGCTCACTCGGAGATTTCAGGTAATGTTAAGGCAGATAAGCTGGCGAAGCAGGGGGCTCGGATACCATATATAGGTCCTGAGCCTTCACTTCCAGTATGTCGTACCTATGTTAAAACATTCTTCAAGAATCGTTTGGACAAGAATTTCTCCAGTCTATGGAACATGGGAGTAGGACTCAGGCAGTCAAGGCTTCTCATTAAGAAACCATCGTCAAAGTCTGAAGTAAAGAAACTTCTTTCACTCGAAAGAAGAGAACTGAGCCTGGTGACTGGATTACTAACTGGTCACCAGTTCAACAAACATCTGAATAGGATGGGATTGGCCGATAGCGCTCTGTGTCGCTGGTGCAGGGGCATGGAGGAAACAGCTGAACATATTCTGTTCGACTGTGACAACCTTAAAGAATTGAGGGTCGTACACCTGGGCAACCCAACACCTACGATTCCTATGGTGAGAGGGACTTCTCCTTTTAAGCTCGCGGCATTCCTGTCAGCGTGTTTTTTGGAATGAGTCTCACGAGTCTGTCAAGCGGAAGAACAATGGGCCAGAAGGCCTCAGTTCAGCCTGAGACGGCACCGCGGAAGAAGAAGAAGAAGAAGAAGATCATAGTAAATACCTATTCATCGAAGAAAAGGTATCCTGAATCTAAATTGGTTTTGAAATATACCTACACATCGGGAAAATAAGGGGAACGGACAAAATCTCAAAGTAGTTTGTAGTTTGTTTTCTCTTCAACCCTTTGGCTTATTTCTACATTTTTTTTTCAACTGGAATAATGTCGATTAGGCAAACCTTCTGTTTACAGATAATGGGTCGATTTTGCATTAATTAATTTGATGGAAGAGAGTATGAAGAGGAGAATAGAGCTAGCAATTCAACTTCACTCCCACTGTCTCTTTTGGTGGAGGTTCGTAATTCCATCATACTTTGTTCGACATGTCTCTTATCTATAGATGAGATGACAATGATGAAATGTATGAACTTAACCGAGATATTTATCTTTCAAACCTACTCTGAAATTTTCAACAATCTGGCTCATTCCGTTCGAGAGTTATCGTGCCTATGGCCGGACAAAATCGATTTTGACCACGGATTCTTGACCAGTGAGACGAGCCAAATCGTTCAAGACCATTTTCATCCAAAAATTAGAAAAGTACAGACATTTGGGCAAATTGATAGGCATTCTGTTCCGAGAAACAAGAGCGCCAAAAACAAACCTTCGAATAAAGTTATTTCTGCTATCAGAAATTCCCATTGCATGTTGAAACTAATTTTCAAAATATATTAATTGAACAAATTCTGTCCACTCAAAATTTGTCCGACATTATTATTTATATCCTAGTAGTTATTTTGCTTATTTTTATATTCTCATTTTTTCCTCTCTGGCAAATTGTTCTATCCGAGAAATAAAATTGCTACTCATACGGAATGCTTTTATTTGTTCATATTGTTGAGAACTTCACATTCAAACTATGATTACCGATAAGATGTTTGCTCAGAAAAGAAATTAGTTCGGTTCTTGACGGAAGTTGTTCAATCAGGAGAAGGCGTGGAACATCGGTTAACGATCACCAAACTACTGGCCATCATAAATTTTCATTATATGTTGCGCAACATTAATCCTATAAAAGAAGTTATATTGCTTATTTCTTATCCTTATTTTTTCCTCTCCTGCAAATTGCCTTTTCCGAGACAAAACATTATGATTAGTCATACGGGAATGCTTTCATTTGTTCCTATTATTGAGAACTTCTCTTTTAAATCATGAATGCGGATAAGATACAGGGTACTTTATAAATGATTGTAACATGGCAGATGGCTTTGGATTTATATTTTCCACTTCTCACTTCTTGTGTTATGTTTATATCATAGAATTTCTAAACCGACAGCCAATATTGAATTATTGTTAATTCTTAAGATTCTTTTTAAAATTCGTGAATTCTCAGTCTCCAAATTATTTAAATCTGCAATGACTTATTAATTAGAACAAAACACATTTATTGTGCTGGTGAATGGATTAACTCTGTAGTGGCCTGTAAAAGTGACTATTCACGTCGAAAAATTTCAACCAATCATATTAATGCATATGATACAAATCACTTAGCAACGCACCGATATTTTTGAATATCAATACAGCGTGAAAATATCCAGGTATTTGCACGTTTGCTGAATAATTTTGTGACGATTTGAATCATGGAAAACATTCGGGATGATTGTCAAAATGATTTTATATATTTAAATTACAGTTATTATTTGAACAAAAATAATTCAATTAAATTTTTTTCGGTAAATAGTCCCTGGTGCTTGACGAATATTCGAGTATTTGGCAGGCACTCGGGATATACTGAATATCTGGCGAAATATTATCCTGATGTTCAGATTGTAGAATCTTCTCTGAAAGCCCATATCAGTTGTGTTATAAACAGATTCATGCAGACTGGAAACGTTAACAAGGTAAAATCGACAGGAAGACCGCAAGTTTTTCAAGAAGTTGTGGAAGAACTGAGAGCACGAGTTGAACAAAATTCGCAAGTGTTCCCGAATAAATTATCTCTACACACTACTTGCCACAAAGTATTGAAAAAAATTATATCTCCGAAAGTATTGGTTTCTCAGAGTTGGGAATTATATCAATGTATTCATATAATAGAACTGCATCCTAAAGGAAATTCAATTCAGATAATAGTTTATTAATCAAGATTAAATGAGCAATCATGAGAATGAGAAAAGCACCATGGAAGAAATCAAATTAAATCTGGCCAATTTTGCCCAATAACGAACATAACCGAGATATTCATCTCCCTAAACTACTCTGAAAATTTCAAGTACCTACCTCATTCCGTTCGAGAGTTATATCTATGTCTATGGATGAAAAGCAGTCTCACTACTCTCAGATCTCTTACTTCATGTTCAGTTCCGAAATGTAAGAATTTTTGAGAAAAACTAATATCGGAGCAAACAACTGAGATTTAACTCACTTCGCTCACAATTCTTCGATTGATTACTTCAGGAACATCATTTGACATTATGACAATTCATATTCATACATAGAATAATATCATTCTGTGACAACCATAGATTAAAGGTCTTTAATCTATGGTGACAACGTTGAAATACGATTTATTATTGAAATTTTGAAAAATCATATCTGAGATTTTTCTCACTTCGCTCACAATTCTTCGATTGATTAGTCTCAGGAACATCATTTGACATTATGACAATTCATATTCATACATAGAATAATATTATTCTGTGACAACGTTGAAATACGATTTATTATTGACATTTTGAAAAATCATATCTCCGAAAGTATTAGCTTGTTAGAGTTAAAAATGATATGATTGGATTCTCATGATAAAACTTTTTATTAAAAAAAATTTAATTTGGAATTTGTTTCGTAAAAAAAAAATTTTTTTTTTGTTACTCCGAAACCGTTTGTCCGATTTTGCCCAATAACGAACTTAGCCGAGATATTTATCCCCCAAACCTACTCTTAAAATTTCAACTCTCTAGCTCATTCCGTTCGAGAGTTATCGTGCCTACGGCCGGCCGGCCGGCCGGCCGGCCGGACCGGCCGGACAGAATGAATTTCGACCACGGATTCTTGATCAGTGAGTCGAACCAAATCGTTTAAGACCATTTTCATCGAAATATTCGAAAATTACAGACATTTGGGCAAATTGATAAGCACTCAGTTCCGAGGAACTAGAGCGCCAAAAACTAAATTTTATACCCTTAAAAATCGTTGGTACAGATACTCCTACCAATAGATATTCTACGCCGCCTAGAGTACTGCTATTGGTTTCTAAATAATCTTAACGTCGACTTAACTTTTTCAAGCGATGAGGCTTGGTTTCACTTGTCGGGTTATGTGAATTTTCAAGACTAGAGAATTTGAATATCTGAGAATCCCCACTGTTTTATCGAGACTCGATTACATTCGCAAAAAGTTGGTGTGTGATTAGCAGTTTCTCGACGTAGAGTAAATGGCCTAGTTTTCTGTCATGATATCATTAATGGAGAAAAGTACAAAAGAATAATGCTTTGGCCATTCATAAACCAACTAGATGACGAAAAAATACAGTTGGGATATTTTAACAAGACGGGGTAACTGCCCACAATATTTCTAATGAATATGAATGAACCCACAATACTTCTGCAAATCTAAGCTATTTGAAGGAGTTCTATAACAACCGCATAATAAGTCGAGGACTTTAACCTTCCTTTCCAACACGCTCTCCAGACTTGACTCCAATGGACATTAACATCTTTGCATTTCTGAAAGATGAGGTTTCCTTACAGTTATTCAATATTTTCTGTCCATTTTAATTGATTTATTAACTGCATTTGAACATTAAAATTAATTCAACAGTATGCATTCAGGTATCAAAAATTCTAAATAGCATTTCCAAAATGATTGAATTCAAACACAAGGGAACAGATTATTCATATCTGTTCAATAGCTAATATGATATCTCTTGAAAATGACTTAGGAGAATAGAATCCCAACTAATGAATTATTCACTCTCGATTCCATCAGCTTGATATTTTCTGAAAGAAAACAACTTAAAACGGAGTATAATTTATCATTCATCATTCTTTAAATCAAACCATACTCTGGTCATCACAAGGTCTGTTTTGTAAACTCAGAGAAGGATTTTGGCTCAGCAATCATGCGATGTATCCAAAATCACGTGTAATGAAGCAAACTTAATGCGAATTATATCAACTATTAAACCAATATATTTTGTATATGAACATTTTTGGTCCAAACTCCAGGTGCCAATCATTTTGGAACTCATCATTCATCATTGCCAATGTAAACAAAGGAGAAAGTGAGGTTATGCGTATGTTATGAATTCTTTGGCTGGAATTGCAAATGTGCATTTATCATGCATTTGAAGCGTCATTTGGTTTCAGAACCAACTGCGATGTAGCATCATTTATAAACACCCTGTATTTCCTCAGAAATAAATTAGCTCTGTTCTTGATGTAGCTGCTCATTCAGAGAAAAGAATGGATTGTCATCCAATTCAGTCAACCAGAACCCGATTTCTAAAACGTTTGTGGTTGTTTAGATAGGTAGATCATTTCTTTATATCTAATGAACAACGCACCAACGACAATATAGGCTTGGAACGATAAATCAAAAGAAATGAAAAGGGTCAAATCCACTCGTCCCTATAAAAATCCCCAGACAGACCGGAAACAAACATAAGGATCACCCTCTCAACGCACCCCATGACCCATCAAATCGCACATAATACCGTTAAGTACCCCTACGAAAAACACGGATTAAACGCACCTCAATCTCGCTATATATATTTCATCCGAAACCGTACAAAATGTCACAACAAAATCCATCCCGGCCAGATGTTCGAACCCGGCACCCCGGCGCTGAAGTACGTGTCCTCTGGGGCCCCGAAACCGGCCAGCCTAACCCCATAAAAAGAGCCGAAAAAAGGAGGGCCACCCCGTTTTATTGGGATCCGAAAAAAGACAGTTTGTAATGCCATTATTCATGTATTTGTTAAACCTCATATTTTCGTGGTGGCTGTTTGTCGCCGTCGTTCTCTCCTCACTGTGGATTTAGCAGTTCTGGGAACCACCCAGTGAGCAGACGGGGTGTCGATCGGTTTATGTTTTGTCAACTTTTACGATGCATTATGAGTTTTGGTGAGAGGGAGAATGCGGCGAACGAAGAAGCCAGGTAGCTAATTGTCGTGTAGGTTAATATTTAAACAACGGCGTCATTTCCAAGGACTTTAGGTACGTTGTTTTCTTTGGAACAGCCTTTTCGGACGCTGATCAAACATACCGTAAGAATATTATGTTACTTTATAACTTCCAGGTATTTTGGAGGATAATTGAATTTTTCTGTACTGTTGATTTAATAAATGTCATGAATTGAAGATGGAATATAATTTCAATCCAGTAGCTCATTTTATACTGCCAATTAGGGAATCCAATCCCGCAAATGCTGGATCCCGCAAATGCGGGATCCCGCTGAAATTCTGCGGGATTTTCTGTGCGGGATCTGCGGAACTCAATATTAAAATTCCGTATTCGACAATGAAAGCGCAAACGTCCCAGATAAAGAAAAAGTTCTTTTTCGTCCGCTGTGGTCACTATGAATACGGCATGATACGTTTCAATACAAACATAAGTGTACCTATATGAGAATAACTGTCATTTGCTGTCGTGAATTCATTTAAGAGGTCACCTAGGCGAAAAACTGTCTATTGCCTCGCCTGCTTGCTATCCTCGGCTCCTCCACTCTTAATCGAATTTACCATGGTAAATTCGATTAAGAGTGTTCAATACAGGAGAATGCACAAGAGAACATACGCGCAAAAGCTGCTGACTTCACGTCAGTGCTTGAACCCATTTTCTTTTCAATGATTTTTTAGAAATTTTCTAGTGCTACGATCCTCACGAATTTCTGCAAAAATTTTCGCGTTGGCATTCTACAAACTAATAACCATGATTGAATTGGATCGAATTTGTATTTTTTGAGTTATTGAGGAAATAACAACCAAATTTCAGATTTATATAGGTAACTCCAAAACTATTGGGCCGATTATGCTAGTTTACGAGCTCAAATGTTGCATTCAAATGCGCAATCTACCCTGAAAACTACAAGTCGCTATTTCTTTCCGTTCTCAAGGAATCATGAGATACATAATATTTTTTCGTATTTTTTTAAAAATGTACTAGTGGTATGGTTCTCACAAAATTTTACACAGTTCTTCACGTCGATATTCTACAACTAGTTACCAAGTTTCGATTCGATAGAGTCTATATTTTTTGAGTTATCGGGGAAATAATATTCCAGATGGGTATAACTCCGAAACCGTCGGGCCGATTATGGCCAACATCGGACTTAACTCACCCATTCATATGTGCAACCTATCCTGAAAATTGCAAGTCCCTATCTCTTTTCGTTCGAGAGTTGTCGAGGCAACGGTCACCCATCCAGCACACACTCACACAAGGCTGCTCGGATCTCCAACAATATAGATCCGATCATGTTCAAACTTGAAACTTTGTAGTAGAGTTAGGTTCTGAAGGCTCTCGCAAAATTTCAGCGATGTCGGAGGAATAGTTTCTGATATACAGAATCTTTTTCAATAATATTCTATGATTTTTTTAAAAATTTCTAGTGATACGATCCTCACTAAATTTTGCAAGAATTTTCGCGTTGCCATTCTACAACTAATGACTATGTTTGAATTGGATCGGTTTTGTACTTTTCGAGTTATTGAGGAAATAAAAACCAAATTTCAGATGGGTATAACTCCAAAACCGTTTTGCCGATTATGCCTATAAACAATCTCGAATGGCGCATTCAGATTCTCAACCTAACCTGAAAATTTGAAGTCACTATCTCTTTCCGTTCTTATGTTATCGTGACGTAAATAATATTTTTTAATAATTTTTCTAAAATTTTCTAGCGATACCATTCTCACAAAATTTTACAAAAGTTCTTATGTTTATATTCTACAACTACTCACCAAGTTTCAATTCGATCGGATTAGTATTGGTTGTAGACACAATTATTACTCGGAAACTATAGGGCTGATTATGCCCATTAACGAACTTGTCCGTCGTATTGGATTGTGCCACCTACCCTGAAAATTTCAAGTCGCTACCTCTTTCCGTTCTCAAGTTATCGTGGCAACGGCCGGCCGGACAGAATCAAATTGGACCTCAAATTCTTGATCAGGGAGTCGAACTCAATCGTTTGAGACCATTTTCAGCGAAAAATTCGAAAATTATAGACATTTGGGCAAAATGATAACGCGATGTTCCCCAGAACATAAGCGCATAAATAATTTTTCCTCAGAAATTTCCTTTTTTCCTAAAATCTTTCATTTTTTTTCTAAATTTTATATCTCAGAAAATATTCGTCGGTTTCCGCTGACATTTCGCACAAACCTTCAAGCCGGAGTACCGGATTTCAGGTCGATCAGTTCCTTATTTTGGGAACCATTTATTCATTTTAAAATTTGAAGCTATGTCTGAATACAAGCACCATTAGAACTAACTTCTTGCGAAGAATGTTGGCTTCCGTCAATCCTCAGAATCTCAAAATTTGTGACTACATAGTATAGTATCTATTGTATAACATTTGTTATACGTGACAATTCAGCCCCTAGACAATTTTCTACGAGGTGATACAAAAGAAATCGGAAATTTAAATGAATAGAACAGATGTCGAGAAAGATTTCATTAATCGTCAGTGTAAATACATGTGTTTACGAGGACGTAAAAATTTGTTACGGCAGCATAGCATTTCCGTTTAGCTATCCTTATACACACGAATATTCCGAATCTGGTACTGGAATAGGCCGACTTAAAACCCACAATCGATGCTGAGGAATGTATAAGAATTCATGTAAATTAACCTAAATTAAATGACAATATTTTCAACGTAAGTACGGTAAAAGAAGGAGTAAAGAAAGAAATCATAAAAACTAATTGACAAAGTCACTGCTTTTGAGCGCATGTTCCAATGTCTATTCACGCCTCATACGAATTCGATCGAGCTGAAATTCGGTACTCAATTGTAAAATGGTGGAAGATAGCTGAAAAAAATTAAAATCTAACCCTAAACCCACAAAATTATTGTTGATATTGTCTCATTCACCTCTATTGGACACTGTTAATCGAATTTACCATCGATATAGACCGTTTTATCAGTTTTTATAAGATATGGATATATTTCGTACCATTTTAATGACAAACTTGAGTATTGAGAGAAAGTTATTCTGTTGATAACAGAATTTTTATTTCATTTAAATGTATTCTATCTTCTATCGGAATTGAAATTCGTTAAATATCCAATACTATATTAAAAACCTCACGTCTCGAGTAATTTTATTGTAAGATCGACTTAAATTAATCAAATTAATAAAGTTATCATTATCAATAGAAATGAAAAAAAAACGAAAGGATCAATTTCGGCTACGGGAACCGATTCCCTAATGTCATTAGGTACTTACCTTCGATATAATTTCACAAACTTCTAATTTCAGGATACGATATTCATGAAATTCCGCGAAAATTAGCGCGTTGGCATTCTACCGTGTTTTAATTGGATAAGATTTATATATTTTGAGTTATAGTAGTATAGAGTAAATAACAACAACATTTCAGGTGGCGAAAACGACCAAAACCGTTTGGCCGATTATGTCTAACTAGCTACCAAGTTTCAATTCGATCGGATCTGTATTTTTAGAGTTTTCGAGAAAACGATATTCCAGAAGGGCTTAACTGTGAAATCGTTCGACCGATTATGCCCAAAAACGAACTTAAATGTCGCATTCGATTGCGCAACATATCCTGAAAATTGCACGATGCTATGTATTTCCATTGGAAAGTTTTCGTGGCAATGGACCCATCCAGCTACTGAACTCAGCCAAAGTCGCTCGATACTCCAACAATAGAGATCCGTTTGTGTTCAAATTCTGCACTTGCCTGTAAAGTCAGGTTGCGCAAGCTCTGCCAAAATTTCAGCTCTATCGGACGGTCAGTTACTGAGATATAGAACTTTTTTCAATTATTTTTTAAAAAATTTCTAGTGATACGATCCTCAAGAAATTCCGCAAAAATTTGCGCATTCGACCTACTACAACTAATTACCATGTTTGAATTGGATCAGATTCGTAGTTTTTTAATTTTTGGGGAAATAAAATCAAAATTGACATGGGTATAACTCCAAATCCGATTTTGCCTATTGAAAAACTCATATGTCGCATTCGGATACGAAACCTACCCTGAGTCGCTATTTATTTCTGTTCTCAAGGTATCGTGAGATAAATAATTATTATTATTATTGTCTAGTCAATAATTCTCACAAAATAACACATAAGTATTTATGCCGGTATTCAACAACTAGTTACCAGGTTTCAATTCGATCGGATTTGTATTGGTTGAAAACAAAATTAGTACTCGGAAACCTTTGGGCCGATTATGCCCATTAGCGGCACTTCTC
The DNA here is from genome assembly GCA_937662695.2 of Halyzia sedecimguttata. NCBI lineage: Eukaryota > Metazoa > Arthropoda > Insecta > Coleoptera > Coccinellidae > Halyzia > Halyzia sedecimguttata. Next base: position 15,631,202 of record OW569417.2, on the reverse strand, counting down.
AGTAGCATTTGGACGCACCACCTACCCGCTATTTCTTTCCGTTCGAAAGTTATCGTTGCCGGCGGCTTAAAATACGGATTGAGGATACATGCAATATTTCGTGAGGCGTAAATATAACATGCGCGAAAAAGCTCCTAACTTGAGGCCTGTGCTTTTATCGAATTTTTAAGTCTCATTTTTTTCTTCATTAGTCACGTGTGTGATATTTCAGATGAAAAATTCTGCCGATAAATATGACCACAAATCCATAAAAGATCTTAAGGGGAGAGAATAGAAGTATTTCTGAGAGTTCGAACGAATAGAAGTATTTCTGAGAACTGAATTATCTCGAATATCCATTTGAAAAAGTTCGCCGCCAACTAAATTGAATTTCATCGCTAACTTAATATTACCTGCTCACCGTTTCTTAGAAATTCAAAAATGAATCAAAAACCAAGCGTAATTCCAATCAGATTGGCAAATGCTAATGACAACCCATCAGACTGGAAAGGTCAACTGTCATAACATATCGCAGTTATCTCTATTCTTCGGCAGATTCATTATTCTTTGTTGCCTCAATGGACGTACCTTTGAAAGACGCGGAGATAATTCAATTTCACTCAAAGTTCACTCTTGCTGAATTGGAATGATGATAAATGCATTACTAAGCAAACACAAAAATGTCGTTACACAATCTGATCTCTTAGTTCCATATTCGGGCTGAATTTTTTATGATGAAAGAGAAACTGATTAATGTTTCATTATAATTGAGAAAGATCTATACCATTTAGCCTTATTTCTGGTGTAACTATTTATTAATAACTACAAAAAATGGTCTGCTCGACTAGTTTTAGCGGTACAAAAAATTTTATTATATTTTCCACACGAACGATAAAAATACTAAATTTTGAGATGAGATCTATCAACAACTCCACTTTTTGTGAATTTATATGGATAACACTAACCAAGTGCAAATTGTGAAAATTAGCGTATAGTTTGATTACCGACAAAATTGAGGAGCTCTGAGGTCAGCAGGTTATGATTTCTTTATTACCCCACCTTCATTTCCTAATTTCAATTTGTAATGAGAAGAGTGGGAAAGCTCTGTGAACAGGAGCTTTGGCGCTCTTGTCAAACTACTAGCGAGTAATTCAAATTCTGACAAATCATATCTCCGAAATGATTGGTTTCTAAGGGTTTTGGAATGTGATCAATTGAATGCAAAACGTAGGTCTATGACTCACCTCATATGTTGGATTTACATACATCAGCAAATTATAATTAGAGCGTTCTATGAAATCATAAAATTACCATTAATAATTGAAATTTCGAAATATCATTTCTCCGAAAGTATGAATTTTTAGAGTTGAGAGTGATATCAATGGATTCTTACGGTGAAACTGCATCTTAAAAAAAATTATTTTCAAATTTGTAATGTAAATTTTGCCCAATAACGAACTCTAACAATATATTTATCACCCAAACCTACTCTGAAAATTTCAACTTTCCAGCTAATTCCGTTCGAGAGTTATCGTGTTAACGATCGGCCGGAGGACCGGACAGAATCGATTTTGACCACGGATTCTTGTTCAGTGAGTAGAACCAAAACGTCTGAGACCATTTTCTGCCAAAAATTCGAAAATTACAGACATTTGTGCAAATTGATAAGCACTCTGTTCCGAGGAACAAGAGAGCCAAAAATGCAGATTTATAAGGGAATTATTTTCGACGTAAAAGAATTCCCTCACCTAAGATATCATGGCCTTATTCTATTTTTTTTTTAATTCCCACAGAACTTTTATAAAACACGTATTCTAGAGGCCGGGTACAGGGTGACCCAGACTCCAAAGCAGGTATATCACCCTTTTCGAATGTCTTTATTTACCGGTTCAGAAATTAAAATAATCAGAACCAGCGGAGTTAAATTTTGGAGAGTTGCTATCTTTGTTGGTATCAGCTCACCCTGTATATGCACACTGAAAATTTCTTCCAACTTTATCCGCGTAGAAGATTAATTCAACAAAAGTAGCCAAAGATATAGATAGGCTCTAACATACAGGGTGATTGATACATTTTATTGTTTAATAAATAGATTTTGACTCCAATTTTTCAACTAGCTATATTGATATTTCGCTCTATATGGCAATGATACCAATGACCTATTGTCGTATTCTGTAACTATTTAGACAAAGGATGACAAAAATTTTTAATTACGAATAAGTTGTCCGACATTATTTTGGCTTGTGTACAATTTTTTGTTCCCTTTATTCCTGTCGTAATTTTTTAGCGGAATCTGAAATATAAAATTTTTGAAGAACAATCATTTGGACTAGTATTACGATCCTCCTCAAGTTTTGCAGAAATTTGCTCATCGGCCTTCTACAACTAATTACCAAGTTTTCATTCGATCAGCTATGTATTTTTAGACTAATTGAGGAAACAATGTTTCAGATTGGCCGATTAGCGGTTTGGCCGATTATGCCCATTGAAGAATTTAATTTTGACCTCAAATTCTTCATCAGTGAGTCGAACCTAATCATTGGAGACCATTTTCGGCAAAAAAATCTAAAATCACAGACCCTTGGGCAAAATGGTGGCACGCTGTTCCCAAGAGCAAGCACGCAAAAATGAACAAAATTTTCATTAAATAATTTTAATTAATTCATTGCAACCCAATCTCGGCCTTTCGTGAGAACTACCTAAATACAGATAATTGGTTTATTTTAAGTGGTAAATACCAAAAAATAAAAAAAATTTGCAGCATTTTTTATTTCATTTCCGCTTTATGCAATGCTGAAGACAACCCATAAACTTCAACCTACCCCAGAATGCTACTAGATCAAGAAAAAGATAGTATCGACAATGAAATATATCTACCATCACCAAATATAGTATCACTTCTCCTATTATTACTATCAACCAGTCAACAAACCGTAAATTTCGATGAAAACTGGTAATAGATAACCTACTCCAAAAGAATGAATACCTTCGAAATATTACGACAAGAATATTCAGGTAGTTCCCAGACCAAAAAAATGAGATGGGGATAGAAGATAAAACTAAAGATCCAAATACCCCCCTATAATACTTGGCGTAAAACGTTTCAACATCCACCCTCTAAATTGAACCTTTCTGTGGGGAGGTTGAAAAATAACAAATTTCTAGATAGCAATTTGCACGTTGAAAGAGCACCGAAGAGATTTAAAAATATTAGTTGAAAGCATCTAATAAGCTACTCCGCCCATCCATTAGCGAAAGAAAATGGATCTACCTAACTAACCTAATCTTACACAATCCTGTAGAGTCCAAATGAATGGTTATGTTAATGAAATGATCAAATAATAGGATGTGGTAATTTAAAAATACAGAAAGATTATCAGACACACTTTGGGTAGAAGTTGGGTAATGTCGAAGGGGTAAGTATAGGCATTAAAGCTCAGGATACAAAAGGGTTGATAATAAAGATCAAAGTTACCGCTTTCTGAGAGGAGCAAATTAACCATTTTCTACGTTAAAACGTTCTCATTAGTTACTCTAATAATTATGTGAAAATGATTATACAGAATGCAGAAGGAATTCTTGAACATATAGGTATATTAAGTTTCATGAATGTTAAGCATATTTTTCCGATAGAAGAAAATGTCTGAGATGTTCGTGTTGCTTATATCGAGTTTTATATTCATCTTGCTAACTAATTACTTGATTTAAATTAATTTTTCTCCAATAACTGATAAGTCAAGATTGACATTGAAATTAATTTAGAATATGTATATCAACAAATATACTTTGTCATGTAGGTATGATAATTTCATTAAAAGAATAAATGGAAATTGATTCCTGTGATATCTATTTTGTAGTGCAAACTCTAATGGTATAACATCGAATACCTATACTGTATTATTATTTATATTAACCTCGTGGCTTAAATACCAGAAATGCACATTAACATGTATGTATTATATTGTATATAGGTGTACCTCTAACTATATAACTCTGTGATAGTTTCCTATTGTTTTTTCAAATGGAACAAAGTTATAATGAAATTCTTGATGAATATTATACGTTGGATTGAGTTTCTTCATTTGAAATGAGTAAATTTTTGCACATGGTCGACAGTTTGCTGTGGATAGAATTTTTAACAGACGGAGCTGATTATTGTTTCACGATTATCATAGCATGAATTCGAGATTTTGTTGACTAGTGAGATTATCTCTGCTAGTAATAATTTAACAAATTCAACCACGATGCAATGAACCAGTAGGTTGTGTTGTTAAGAAATCTGTGAATTATAGCCTGATAGATAGATTGCAATAGAATTCTCGAAATGTACAACAATTGGATCACTGCTCACTATCAATTCGCTGAGATCAAAAGCTGAGATTCTGGTAAGATATCCAAATTATAGTAATTTGAACCCATACTTGCTATTTGAAGAAAATTGGGGTTGTACCTGTCTTTCGAAGGGGGTTGAAGGAACGGGTTCGCATTTTACGAAGAAGAGTGACAATTTAAAATTTGAATTTGACATGTTTCTGCTGGCTATGTAGATCTACCGGTTACGTAGATCAGCGGGCTATATAGGGTGATTCACGAAGACCGTTCGTTGGAATATTTCGAAGAAAGACTCGAGAAAAACACTTGAAATTTTTAAGTTAAGCTTTGTTAGGAGAGATGAATTCTTGGAAGAAAATTCAGATTCGTGCGATTTCCGGTTTCACCGGAAATGATAACAACTTTCGTTTTTCAATTGTAATACGCAGTTTTTTCATTGATATTCAGATTACCCATTGAATTCTAAATGGTTTCAACGTGTCCCGTACATAATATTCTCAGAAAATTCGTGTGAAATCTGAAAAAACCCTTCAAATTTTATCAAGTAGGGCTTCATTCTAATGTTAATAACTTGTACATTTTTGCATGAAAATTCCTAATTTTCTAGTTTCTATCAGAACACATACCAATGCTTCTCCTTCGTTAATTAGAAATTCAATTGAACATACAGGGTGTTTCTATTGAAATGTCAAAGTGAGTCATGAAAAAAACCTCAAAACTCATTTTTTCATATGAGAACCCTTTCTTTTTATTGATCAGCTGGAATATACGTTAAAAAATAGTGTCTTTTTTATAATGCGTACTAATGCTTTACTTAAGGAATATCTCAGGAAATAAGCATTTTAGGGCAGTAGTATGTGGGTAGTTCTCACGAAATGTTCCACTTTGATGTTCATGACAGTTTTCTGCTACATAAAACTGGTTTAATCGTTTAATTCTCTATATTATATCCTTTTGAAATGTAACAATCACTATAAAGAATAAAAAATTGCAATATTTCAAAAGTTTTAATTTTCAACGCTAGTTTTCTTCCCAGAAAAATTGAAAACCTCACCTCCGTGACTGTTCCTCTTAGTTATCGCATTGTCCTAAACTTAAAATTATAGCATTAATGGAATTCTGGCACAGCGTATTTCTAGTTCATTATCCACAAATAACTAAGTAATGTTGACATGATAAAATCTCAATAAAAAAATTATCGGTGTTCGAATTATACTTATATTAGTCGATGTTCCTGCATTATCTATCACCTCCGTGAAGCGACATTGTAATTTGACTCTTTAATCGCAAGATGACGGTATCGTCATCGTGGACCGCCTGGAATATCGGTTGATGCGCAGGTAATACTGACCACTTGAGATTTGAACTTCAAAGTGTAACTTATTGGTTAAATTCTTACCCAAGTGATAAAGACGTGTATGGGAAATTTGGGATTCTCACCTCCGTGAAGATGAATTGTAAGGTAGGAGATTATTTTATTCAATTATTTGTTATCTGAATATACTTAATTACGAAAGTTATTTAATGAGTTAAAATATTGTTTTGAAGCCTTTTTCTTCAAATGAGATATTCTATAAAAAAGTAAAATTTCTCACCTCCGTGAATCTCACCTCCGTGAATATAGTAATTCACGGAGGTGAGGTAGTCTTCACGGATGTGATAATAATATTCTGTTCCTCCTTTCAGGACATGAATTCTAACATCATTAAAAAAAAAATAAGAAAAAAGTTACTGCATCTCATGAAGAACAGAAGAAAAAACAACGAAAATCTATGAGAAGACTTCATGAAGCCCGAAAAAATGATCCTGAATTATACGAAGAAGAAAAACGTAAAGAACGAGGGCTATTATAAAAGAAAAAAGGAAGGAAAAATTAAAAATATATTGGATATGTCCGAAAGAGAAAAATTGGTTCAAGCACTGACGTGAAGTCAGGAGCTTTTGCGCGTATGTTCTATTGTCCATCCTCCTGTATTGGACACTCTCTTAATCGAATTTACCATGGTGAATTCTATTGTCTGTTCTCCTGTTTGAGACACTCTTAATCGAATGTACCATGGTGAATTCGATTAAGGCTGTCCAATACAGGAGAATAGACAATAGAATTCACCATGGTAAATTCGATTAAAAGTGTCCAATACAGGAGAATGGACAATAGAACATACGCGCAAAAGCTCCTGACTTCACGTCAGTGCTTGAACCAATTTGTTTATATTAAGGATATATGAATTTTTTTTTTCATTTAAAATTTAACATTATTTCATTTCCGTGAATTTTGTCTCACATCCGTGAATGCCGGTTTCATGAAAATCTCATTATTTCACAAAATACCAACGAAAGTGTGTAACCTTAGGCATAAGATTAATAAGAATTAATTTCTGGTTTAGGATATCTAAAAATCAATTCGATTATTGTTAATTTATTTTTTCTTAAACTAAAATGCGAAAGGGGAACATTTGGTGGGAATTACCCATGTATTATAAAAAATTCACTATTTAACGTAGATTTCAGCTGACCAATAAAAATAATGGGTTCTCATTTGAAAAAAATGAGTTTTGAGGTTTTTGCCATAACTGACATTGACATTGCAATAGAATCACCCCGTATGTTCAGTTGAATTTTCAATTAACGAAGGAGAAGCATTGGTATTCTGATAGAAGCTTGAAAATTAGTAATATTCATGCAAAAATTTAAAAGTTATGAACTTTGGAATGAAGCCCTACTTGAGAAAATTTAGAGGGTTTTTTTTCCATATTTCACACGAATTTTCTGAGAATAATATATAAGTGACACATGAGTGTAGGTATGGAATTTTGTAGACAATATTTTGAATTTTGCAAGATCTTGTTTGAGGCACCCTTACATCAACGAAATCAAGAGTTTCAAATTTCAATCATTAAAATTGGTTCAAGCCCTGTGGACAGGAGCTTTCTGGCGCTCTTGTTCAAACAGACAAATTATATCTCCGAAAGTATTGGTTTCTCAGAGTTGGGAATTATATCAATGGATTCTTATGATAGAACTGCATCATAAAGGAAATTCAATTCAAATAATAGTTTAAATATCAAAATCAAATGAGCAATCTATGAATGAGGACTGCACCATGGAGGATATCAAAATAAAATAGCTAAAATTAATTTAACTCTCTCTTATAGAACAGGATGACATTTACGAGTATGAACATAGATCATATAATAATTCATAAATAGAATAATTATCTCGATAAATAATATCTCCGAAAGTATTAGCATGTTAGAGTTGAAAATGATATCAATGGATTTTCATGGTGAAACTACATCTTAAATAAAAAAATTGAATTTGAAATATGTATGTTCTTTTTTTCGTTACTTCGAAACCATCCGGCCTATTTTACCCACTAACGAAAACAACCGAGATTTTTTCTCTCAAATCTACTCTGAAAATTTCAACTGCCTAGATCATTCTGTTCGAGAGTTATTGTAGGAAAAAAATAAAAAAAATAAATAAAATTTTTTTTGACACTTTACGGCTACCCGATCAATACAAAACTTCGCATGCGTATAAAGGTCATCATTCTACAATCTGATGATAAACTTCAGATAGATCGAGTGATCGGTTTCGAAAATATTCATAAAAAATGTTTTAACTAAAAACGGCCATAACTCCGAAACCGCTTGGTGGATTTCGCCCGTTAGCGGACTCGTCCGAGATAATTACACTCCAAGCCTACCCTGAAAATTTCAATCCTCTAACTCCTTTCCTTCGAGAAGTATCGTGTTAACGGCCGGCCGGACAGAATCGCTTTCGACCACGTATTATTGATCAGTGAGTCAAACCAAATCGTTTAAGACCATTTTCAGCCAAAAAATCGAAAATTACAGACATTTGGGCAAATTGATAAGCACTCTGTTCCGAGGAACAAGAGCGCCAAAAATGGACTCTTCTGGCGACAAACCGTACAAAACTACAAGCATCTATTAAATTCCTTAAAAAATCCATTCTTTCACAATAGCTAACAACAACCATTGTTGAGTAATTTCAATCCTCCATCAGATCAACTGATTACCACCTTGCGTCAACAAAAATCTCAGCATATTATCACTTTCATCACAACCAATCTATGTGTCAGATTTCGAAACAACGCTTTCATTACTTGTGCCAGTTCTCCTAATTGAATTGACGGTATTAATCAAAACTCCGATATATCGGTCCCTCGCGGTAATATCCAAGACCTTAACGTTCTTCTTCCCGTACCGGCGTTACGTTAACCGAAGCCCGTAGTACTTTTGTTTCGCAGCGTGACCTTTCATACTTGTCAATTAACATCAAAATACCACGAGCGGTTAAGCGTCGATCAGTTAAGGACCGATTGGGCAATATTTATTGGCTCTATTAGAATATTAAGCAACCGGTCGGTTCCAGAAAAAGGCTAATGAATAAATTGACAGCCACGTTAATAAGGTAATGGCTTTGCTCTTATCTTCTCACCACTTCTTGCGCTATGGTTCAATTAAATGCATTGTTGTTGATTGTGCGAGTGTGTTGTGAATTTTCAATGGGACCAATTAAAGTCGAAAAGGGAAATCGGGAAAAAGTTCGCTTTTGAGTCGACATTATCGTAGCTTGTGATCTGTGATATCAACGGGTTATACCTATACTCATGTTAAGATAGTTGTTAGAAGATTATTATCGACGCTTTCACTGGATGATTGAAACAGAGTTTTATTTTGTCTCAATTTTCACCGTAATATACAGGGTGTCCGGGAAAATGTGTAAAATTTCTCGGAATCAGATAAAAGATAAAACAAACAGACAAATTATATCTCCGATTATTGGTTTCTCTGAGTTGGGAATTATATCAATGTATACATATGATAGAGCTGCATCATAAAGGAAATTCAATTCAAATAATAGTTTATTTATCAAGATTAAATGAGCAATCATGAGAATGAGAACTGCACCATGGAAGAAATCGAATTAAATCTGGCCAATTTTGCCCAATAACGAACTTAACCGAGATATTCATCTCCCTAACCTACTCTGAAAATTTCAACTACCTAGCTCATTCCGTAAGAGAGTTATTGTGGAAAAACTTTTTTTAAATTTTCAAAATTTTTTTTTTACACTTTGCGGTAATCTGGTCAATACAAAACTTCACATGCGTTAAAGGTCATGATTCTACAATTTGATGCAAAATTTTAGATAGATCGAACGAACTTGTCCGAGATATTTACGCTCCAAAACCACCTTGCAATTTTCAATCCGCTAACTCCTTTCGTTCGAGAGTTATCGTGCCTACGGCCGGTAATCCGGCCGGACAGAATCGATTTCGCACTCGGATTCTTGATCAGTGAGTCGAACCAAATCGTTTGAGACCATTTTCAGCCAAAAATTCCAAAATTACAGACACTTGGGCAAATTGATAAGCACTCTGTTCCAAGGAACTAGAGCGCCAAAAAAACAAGTTTCGTATGACAATTGCCCAAAACAGGTTTAAAGTACCTACAAATAGTAGGTATTCCATAAAACATGTATGAAAGAAGATGAGTAATAAATAAAATACCTTGTAATCGATCAAAAATTTCCTGATCTACGTTCACCAAATTTTCTCCTCTCTCGAACTACAGAATTATGCTTTCAATATTTACGTAATATTTTCAAACATTTTCGGATGAGGTCCCCGTTGCATCGCTAAAATACGAGTATTTCAACCCCAATATTTTTGAAGTTACAATATTCCCTTCTGTCAAGTTGACATTATGACAATTCATACATAGAATAATTATATCAATGTGTGAAATACGATTTACATTGAAATTTTGAAGAATCATATCTCCGAAAGTATTAGCTTGTTAGAGTTAAAAATGATATGAATGGATTCTTATGATAAAACTTCTTATTAAAAAAAATTTAATTTGGAATTTGCTTCGTAAAAAAAAATTTTTTTTTTGTTACTCCGAAACCATCTGTCCGATTTTGCCCAATAACGAACTTAGCCGAGATATTTATCCCCCAAACCTACTCTGAAAATTTCAACTCTCTAGCTCATTCCGTTCGAGAGTTATCGTGCCTACGGCCGGCCGGTCGGACCGGCCGGACAGAATGAATTTCGACCACGGATTCTTGATCAGTGAGTCGAACCAAATCGTTTAAGACCATTTTCATCGAAATATTCGAAAATTACAGACATTTGGGCAAATTGATAAGCACTCAGTTCCGAGGAACTAGAGCGCCAAAAATAAGATGACAAGTTCCCATCAATTTTCTTCCTGGCGGCCCTCCGTACGGAGATACGGACTCCTAAATGACGCCACTGGAAATCCATTTTACTGGAATAAATTTTAAACTACTTAATATAATTCAATGAAAATTTGCTAAAGAAAAGCTACTCTTGTTCATTGTCGATAAAATGAACCGTTTTCAAGGTATCCAAATGTGTTTTCCAGGAAATGGAAAAGAATCGAAATCATTCGGCAGATAAGTGAAACGAAATATGATTTTATCGCAATTTCCATTAGCCTACCCTAGTTTTATAAATGTCATGTTTGTACAGCTAGGATAGGCTAATGAAAATTGCGATAAAATCATATTTTGTTTCATTCATCTCCCGAATAATTTCCATTCTTTTCCATTTTCTGGAAAAAGAAATTTAGATACCTTGAAAACGGTTCATTTTTTCGACATTGAACAAGATACCTTTCCTTTAGCTCAATGTTCAAGGTATCCAAATTATTTTTTTTTAACTTATTTTACTTACTTATCATACAGGCTGTTAATAATGTAAGCTTTATAATGTACAACCTAGTCCGCCCCTAGTAAACTAAAAAAGGTAATTCAAATTTAAGGGCAGTATTTTGAGAGGTCCTTACTACTGCTTATCATATCAAATTTTCGTTAAATTATATTAAGTACCTAGTTTAAAATTTAGTCCAGTAAAATGGATTTCCAGTGGAGTCATTTAGGAGGCCGTATCTCCGTAGGGAATGTCGCTAGGAAAAAATTGATGGAAACTTGTCATCTTATTTTTGGCGCTCTAGTTCCTCGGAACTGAGTGCTTATCAATTTGCCCAAGTGTCTGTAATCTTGGAATTTTTGGCTGAAAATGGTCTCAAACGATTTGGTTCGACTCACTGATCAAGAATCCGAGTGCGAAATCGATTCTGTCCGGCCGGCCGACCGGCCGTAGGCACGATAACTCTCGAACGAAAGGAGTTAGCGGATTGAAAATTGCAAGGTGGTTTTGGAGCGTAAATATCTCGGACAAGTTCGTTCGATCTATCTGAAATTTAGCATCAAATTGTAGAATCATGACCGTTATACGCATGTGAAGTTTTGTATTGACCAGATTACCGCAAAGTGTAAAAAAAAAATTTGATAATTTAAAAAAAGTTTTTCCACAATAACTCTCGAACGGAATGAGCTAGGTAGTTGAAATTTCCAGAGTAGGTTAGGGAGATGAATATCCCGGTTAAGTTCGTTATTGGGCAAAATTGGCCAGATTTAATTCGATTTCTTCCATGGTGCAGTTCTCATTCTCATGATTGCTCATTTAATCTTGATAAATAAACTATTATTTGAATTGAATTTCCTTTATGATGCAGCTCTATCATATGTATACATTGATATAATTCCCAACTCAGAGAAACCAATACTTTCGGAGATATAATTTGTCTGTTTGAACTAGAGCGCCAGAAAGCTCCTGTCCACAGGGCTTGAACCAATTTGTTTATGTTTTATCTGAATCCGACAGATTTCCCACATTTTTCCGGACAAGCCTGTATAACCATTTTAAATTGTATTCGATAGTACACTCTCAAAAAACTGTGGTCTTGAAATGAAATGAAAAGGTTGCATAATTGGATTATTTGCTAATTTCCATGTTTTGAGGGCCTTTTGCGATTTACTGGCCAATCACGGGGTTAAAATACTAAACAAAAAGTTAATTAACTCGGAGTTAAAATGTTACATTTTAACTCTGCGGTTGCATTGCGTTATAGAAAATTAACTCCGAGTTAGGTCAACCGTTTTATTCTTTGATTTTTATAGCCTGGTACGGCGTTCTTCTGGTTCTTAATCTTCTTAGTTCTAAGACTATTGTATATCTTTTATTGTTTTTTCTATGATAATCTGCGGATCTCGTAATTATACGGTGTTTTAAAAAATTAAAAGTGTGCATAAAATAAGAAAAGAAATATTGCGTTCTATGTTTAAGAATAGCGATAATGTCTTATTTTGGGACATCATCAGTAAGTGCGATTTTGTCCGGCCGGCCGTAGGCTTGATAGCTCTTGAACAAAATGAGCTAAACAGTTAAAATTTTCAGAGTAGGCTTGAGAGAATTGAATTGAGAATTGAATTTTATGGGAAAACACTGTGAGATGTCGAAATTTGGCAACAAGGAATCGATCGCTGCATAGGTGCTCGCTATGGTCATACAAGAGATCAAATTCCATATTAGACTATAACATTTGTACTGCATCTGGAATAAATTCAACCAATATCTCAATTATTCTGTTTGGAGCGCTTATAGCCCCTTATCCTGAACAAATTAATTTAATTTTCGAAAAAATTCTGAGTCGCAAACATGTGGAAATACCTTCCTGATGTAGATACATAAACATAATATGCGTGTCTTTACGGTACCGTGCCCAATTTCATTAAAGGCGGAACCCAACCTGGACGACGTGTGTCTTCTTCGACAATGAATCCCTGAAATTAAATTTATGAATCGACGGCACTCATATCCGTCATTATCACTGCGTTTGTGGACATGCACGAAAATCGTTAAGGCACGCAAACCAAGTTGGTGCCTAAAAAATAACGTATTTGTGAAGACATCGGAAGACGTTCGTTCCGTAATGCGTATTTAATCTAATTAAGACATACGAGTATCATGCAGAAATAATTCAATAGTTCTAACAACAAACACATGTTTTTCACCCCATATTATTAGTTCGTTGTATCCGGTATTTCCATATGGTCCATACAAAATGTTCGAGTTCATTCCGAAATAATAAAACGAAATGTTATCGATCCAATATATCACTATACAGGGAGAGTCTTTAAGTTTTACATTAATTTTAACTACAGATCCCTATTATCGAAAAAAAGAAGAAAGAAATATGTGAAATTTCTTGAGGATCGTATCACTTGAAAATTTAAATAAAATAGCCACCAGCAATTTTCAGGATCCAAATGCGTCATTTAAAAGTTCTTGAACAGGCATTATCGGCCAAACGGTTTTGCACTTATACCCATCTTAAATTTTGTCAAGTACCTAAAATATACAAATACGATCCAACTAAAACAAGGTATTCACTTGTAGAATAGTTTTTGCGATATTTCGTGAAAAATCATTAATTTTTTTGTCTCAAAAAATTCAATATTTCAGAAACTATGCGTCAGAATCCTCTGAAATTCCGCAAATACCTTCGATCCGCGATTTTAATATCGAGAATTGAATTTCAGTTTGATCTACTCAGTATGAGGCATGCATGTATAGACAATGGAAAGTGCGCGCAATAGCTTCTTACTTCACGTTAGTGCTTTTCATTAATCATGCATTTGTTTAACCATTCAATACAGAGAATCATTACTGTAAACTACATTGGAGAATAACCGGAAAGCTGTATCATGTCATGGTTAAAATGATTTGAGAAAATAATTTACTCACTAAATTCTAATGATTTGTCTCTTGATGCAGCAATTATTACAAAAATATTCCACTGAATTTCGGCGCTTGATTTTCATTAAATATTCAATTGTTTGATTATACACAATTTCATTATCGAATAAAGTTAAACCTTTCTGGATACACACCAATGTTTTTGATTTATATTTTACAATCAAATCCTAAACAGCTAATTAGATGACCCCTTTTTTTATTTTAATTTCATTTAAATTGGTAGGTTTATTGGTGCTCGAGATAACAGTTCATTCAAAACGATATTAAACACGGACACACATAATATCTCCGAAAGTATTGGTTCACTGTAAAATATTTTGATTCCTATTTGCTCTTTCTAACAGCAAATATTCTTCAAACTCAGCTTTCCAATATTTCAAAAGTTTTGTTGATGTTTTAAATATGCTATCGATGCCGATACATTTTTTAATAGAATTGAACAATTTGGTATTGTTTTCAAAGAATACCTTCCCAGTGGGTAGATCATTGAGGGTGTTCTTGGCGTATTCCTCATAACACTTTTCGAAACATTGAATAGCTTCATTTCTTTACCAGTTTCATTATACGTAGTTCCACATATGTATACAATAATTGTTCACATCTTCACTACAAGAACCACAAGAGAATACATTTCCCCAGATGTTCAGATAGAGACGAAATTTTCAAAGCATTGGGATTTAGGGACAAGAAAAGTTATCCGTTAAGTATTGAATTCATAATGGCATCCGTTTTTATGGTTGTGATGTTGTGAATTCTATTTTTTCTTGAAAAATAATTTCAATTAATGCAAGGTCATAACGAATTAATAATCTTCTAAAAAAACGTGTATTTCTAGAACGATCGATATATAATATAGACAAAATTTATTGGTAATTATAGTAGAAACTCTTCATTTGCAATTGTTTTCTGTGGGTGTTGAAAAAAGTCGAGTCGTATATAAAACGAGACAATCCTGTTGCACTGTATGTGGTCTCGGTATCACCTATAATATTTTTGAAAATGTCTCGTCTCGTCTCATCTCGCATTTACGAGACGAGAACGAGACGAGACGAGAACAATCTCGCTCTCGCGTGAAGCCCTATTTGTGTAAAATTTGGAGCATTTTTGAGTTACAAGTATTTTTTGATAGCACGACTCCAAAAGTTTATTGTTGGAGAAAATAATAAACCACAACATCCGTAGCGTTCAAATCTACCGACTCGCCTATCGACGCATCATTTCCTGCATTTTTACCAGTCCGTTCTGTTTCACTTATTCCAATCTAACGCCTAACCGTAGTCGACGACTGAAAAAAACCCAGTAACACAATAGAACCCAAGATCGGTTTCGATCCACCATTCGGCCGCGCACTACCCAGCCAGCTGCGACGCGTCTGAGACAAATCGGAAATTACGAAATTAAAAAAAAATGCGAAGGTACCATCCTTCGACGGGTGTTTTGTTCGATTGATCGGGCTCTTTTTCGGTTAGGAATTGGCGGCTTTTTCTGTTGTTCGGTTCCCGTTGAATGGAAACCATTATATTAATTATTTTCGTGAAATGCCCAATCGGATCATGACGATTGGAATTGAAATGAGCGGATACGTTGGGTTCTGTTTCCGTGGAACTCTTGGTGTGCCGTGAATTAAATTCGTTTAATTTCGTCAAACTTATAAACCTAGAATGAGTCTGCAAACAATTTTTCATCGACGAAAAGCCTAAATCTGTATTTTCTAGCTAAAGGAAAGGACACATTATTGACATGTGTCGTGTTAACACGTGGAATTCTTGAACTTAGCCGAGATATTTATCTCCCAAACCTATTCTGAAAACTGCAACTGTCTAGCTCATTCCGTTCGAGAGCTTTCGTGTTAACGGACGGACGGCCGGCCGGACAGAATCGATTTCGACCACGTATGCTTGATCAGTGAGTCGAGCCAAATCGTTTAAGACCAGTTTCAGCCAAAAATTCGAAAATTACAGACATTTGGGCAAATTGATAAGCACTCTGTTCCGAGGAACAAGAGCGCCAAAAAGGAAAAGAATTTCTTGCGAAACAAATTTTTGGGGTGGCTTTTTCTATATCACCAATATTTTGAGTAACTCCTCGAGACTCGACCGCATAGAATGTTTGCTTAATTTAATCCTTGCCAGACCTTTGGTTTTTAAGAAATAAATTAAAAATTCATTTTCTGGGGTCATCTTTAAGAGGCTGCATCTAAGCATGCTCTTGAATTTTTTTCATTTATTTATATACACCCTGTATATTATGTTATTTCGGATGGGCCACCACATATTATTCTGATGTGTCATCAGGGGGCGAACAACACAATTCGCGTTCAAATTCGTTGTGTTAATGCGTGTTAACACGTCGTATGAGAATAATGTGTCCGTACCTTTCTACTGCGTTCTTTGTTCCATTAAATTAATTATAACGCTTATACTTCGGAGGGGAAATCGGTATTTGTCATATCTAACGGAAATGAGATGATATTATGAAAATGTTTTGTCATCTGATAATTGTAACTATCACTGAGCATCATTAAAGAATAATTTGAAGCAGTTTCATCCTTTATCTTTATAATAGCACTGTTATTATCCAACTGAAAAAAATTTAATGTTCGTTATGAATGACAGTAAACACCTGTGGCAATAGCATGGATTCTATTCGGGGAGAATAGATGAGTAGGATACCTGCTATTTTTACCCCATGTATCAAAGCTCTTCAGAGTGACACTTTTTGCGAGCATCTCACGATAACTTGAGAACGAAGAGAGACAGCAACTTGCAATTTTCAGAGTAGGTTGCGTATCCGAATGCGACATTTAAGTTCGTAATAGGCATAATCAGCCGAACGTTTTTGGAGTTATACCGATCTGAAATTTGTTCTTACTTCCTCAATAACTCGAAAAATACGAATCCGATCTAATTCCAACATGGTAATAAGTTGTAGAATACTGACGCACCAATTTTCGCGAAATTTCGTGAGCATCATTACTGCTGAAAATTAAAAATATTTATAATCCCCTTCTATTAACTGCAAACCCTGATCACAACTTACTTTTTTTCTTTCATATTTCTGGGTTAAATTATTTTACTGCAATACAGCCAAAGAAAATCCCTTTTCTTTAAAATAGGTCCATTTGTACCATATTTAACTCGTCTCGACCCGCGATAGGTATTCAGTTTCAATTTAAATCATTTTTTGAACAGAATTAAATTGGATCTTCCCAGATTAACTTGAAAGTTTGTCAGACACATTTCGTATGTTTATGTAAAGATCACAGAGGAACATGAAATTCATGAAAGACAGATGTACGATCTATGTAGAGCACAAAAAATTATATGAAATAATTTAGAACCACGTCAAAAATCAAAAACTGTTGACCACTTGTCAGGTCGAATTTAAAAATAGTGGACCAGAACAGCCCCATCGGTGGAATTTCGGTAATATCTTCACCAATATAGATCCGATCGAGTTCAAATCTAGAACTCTACTGACAAAAAAGGTTTTGAAGGCTCTCGTAGAATTTCGATATCTCACGTTTCTGAAATAAAGAATTTGTTTAAGTCTTTTTTTTTTAATTTCCAGTCATGCGAAAATTCACACAAAATTTTGCAGAAGACTTCGTTCCGGTATTTTTGGCACTCTTGTTCCTCGGAACATAGTGCTTATCAATTTGCCCAAATGTCTGTAATTTTCGAATTTTTGGTTGGAAATGGTCTTAAACGATTTGGTTCGACTCACCGATCAAGAATCCGTGGTCGAAATCAATTCTGTCGGCCGGCCTTAGGCACGATAACTCTCGAACGAAAGGAGTTACAGGAATGAAATTTGCAGAGTAGGTTTGTAGCGTAAATATCTCGGACAAGTTCGTTAACGGGCAAAACCCACCGAGCAGTTTCCGAGTTATGGCCCTTTTTAGTAAAAACATTTTTTATGAATATTTCCGAAACCGATCACTCGATCTATCTGAAATTAAGCAAAAATTGTAGAATAATGACTTCTATATGCATGCGAAGTTTTGTTTTGACCGGGTTGCAATAAGGAATACACAATTTTTTTTTAATTTTTAAATTTCGTTTCTACAATTACTCTGGAACAGAATGAGCTAGGTAGTTGAAATTTTCAGAGTAGGTTTGAGAGATAATTATCTCATTTGAGTTCGTTAGTGGGCAAAATTGGCTTGATGGTTTCGGAGGAACGAAAAATCAAACTTCGTTTTACAACACAAATTTCAAATTTGATTCCTTTTAAGATGCAGTTTCCCCATAAAAATCCATTGATATCATTTTCAACTCTAACAAGCTAATACTTTCGCAGATTGATTTTTCAAAATTTCAATAATGAATCGCACTTCTGTACTTCTAATGTTTTCATAGAATGCTGTACTTAATTATTGTATCTATGAATTATTATATGATCTGTGTTCTTACTTGTCATCTTATTTTCCTATGAGAGATACATTTCAAAATTATTTCTGGTACACCTCTTGTTCTAGTTTTTTATACGATAATTTTTGAAGTATTTTTTATAAACGACACTTTTTTAAATTTAATTTCTTTCATGATGCATTTCTATCATAGGAATCTATTGATATAATTCCCAACTCTGAGAAACCAATACTTTCGCAGATATAATTTGTCTGTGTGAACAAGAGCGCCAAAAAGCTCCTGTCCACAGGGCTTGAACCAATTTTCAACTAATAACCGTACTTTGATTTGATCAGATTATTATTTTTCGAGTTATTGGGAGTTTCAAATGGCTATAACTCTGAAACCACTTGGTGGATTTTACCCGGACTCTAAACCTATCCCGAAAATTTTAACTCTCTTACTCATTGCGTTCGAGTGTAATCCTGCTGACCGCCGGACAGCCGGCCGGGCAGAACCAATTCTGACCTCAGATTGTTGATCAGTGAGTCGAAACTAATCGTTCAAGGCCATTCTCCAAATATTCGAAAATTGTAGACATTTGGACGAATTGATAGCCACTCTGTGCATAGAACAGCGCGCCAAAAATGCTTGTAACCTGATAACAGAACATTTTTCAATTTTGCACTAATATACCTATTTTTTGCAGAATTAATGATGAAATGAATACATGGCGGAACTTGATCGATATCTTCAACAAAGAAAAAGTTTGTGACCATTGCGTGCTAGGGTTAGTCCGTCCCGGGCGGTCTTGAAGACTTATGGGGAAGGTGTTGGAAACAAATCATTACTGATATTTGTATTCGAATTAAAAAAATTACCAGAATCGGTTGAGTCGTTCGGAAGTTATCACAAAAAAAACTGAATTATTGGAGTACCATTTGGAGGCCCATATCTTCGCAGGGGGGCGTCGTACGAAAAAAAACAAAGCTTTTCTGACTCGCGTTCATATACTTTATTTATACCTGAGAAAGAGTCACATAGTGCCAGGACACCCTGTATAATCTCGTATTTGTCATCAAACTATCTTAAAATTTCGCAGAATCTATCTCTAATCTCTAATGGTGAATACCTTATCTAATATCCTCTTAAGTTCGTATCGGTTGGTCCAATGACAGATTCAGATGATGAACAAACGGCCTTTAGTCTGCGGTTGATTGGCAAACCGGGACCTCAGGAAGGCCCTGACCGTGTCAAATAATATCGACATTTTATTGGACCCGTTAGAAAGTCCGCTGTCACTCGGAAATTTTAATCGGCAATAATTCCGAGCGACAATGACTACCTGGAAGGAATTATGGTGAATAATTTAACTTGAACATAGTCCGTTTATTCGTCAGAGTTTAAGTAATTCGTTGAAAATTGTAAGTAATGCTGTAAGGTTGGCGTGGGAATTTCAGAGTAGTAAACTAGAATGTTTATTATCTACGCAAAACGTAGGTTATTTCAGAATATGCACCCGATGTACGAACCGATCTTGTACAATCAATAAAAGTGTCTTTACCAGCATCCGTAATATACCACAAACCAGTTCCATGGAAAACTAGCACTATACGCGACAAATAAATCGGGTGTATCAAAATTATGTTCATTTTAACCTTGAATATTATCTTTGTTTTACCATTTCCGAACAATTTACTACTTGTTTCGATAAGTAATTATCCCAACCATTTATAACAAGTATCTTAAGGAAGCATGCAAATACAAATAGATATTTGAATTTTTTTCAAGGACGGGTCAGAGCCAAACTTTGGGGGGCAGTCAGTTCAATTCCGAAGGAAAATTAATGAATTCTTACATAGTATAAAACAAAGTCGCTTCCTGCTGTCTGTCTGTCCTTATGTATGCTTAGATCTTTAAAACAACTGATGCGGTGTTTTTGCGCGTAAGTTCTGGGGAACATCGCGTTATAGTTTTGCCCTTATGTCTGTAACTTTCGAATTTTTTGACGAAAATAGTCTCAAACGATTTAGTTCGACTCCCCAATGAAGAATTCGAGGTCAAATTTGATTCTGTCCGGCCGGCCGTCCGGCCGTTGCCACGATAACGTGAGAACGAAAAGAGCTAGCGACTTGAAATTTTCAGGGTGGGTGGCGCATCCCAATACGACGGAAAAGTTCGTTAATGGGCATAATCGGCCAGTGGTTTCCGAGTAATAATTTTGTTTTCAACCAATATAAATCCGATCGAATTGAAACTTGATGAGTAGTTGTAGAATATGAACCTAAGCACGTTTGTGCTTAGGTTGTGCTTAATTCGAATTTACCATGGTAAATTCGAATTAAGAGTGTCCAATACAGGAGAATGGACAACATAATTTACCATGGTAAATTCGATTAAGGGTGTCCAATACAGAAGAATGGACAATAGAACATACGCGCAAAAGCTTCTGACTTCAGGTCAGTGCTTGAACCAATTTTTTAATAGATAGAGTGATTCAATAGGAAGGTTTATATGTATAATACATGCATAATATATTAGAGAAACACTGATAATTTTCGAGGTTTCTAATGTGATGTCGTAAATAAACACATTTTTTTGCGGTTACATTGCAAACGCTGGCTGAACACTACGAGATAGATCAAAATAATGTGGTACAGTCTGGTACACCTTAAAAAGGTCTACAAAAAAGTCCGCGATCGTATATATCTATCTCATATCTCATAACCCACAATGACCTTTTTTATCCTTTACATTCTTCGAGAAATAATGGCTTGATTACGAAGTGATTTTAAGCAATGCACCATTGATCCTTATCCAATTAAGTACCTTAAATGCATTGTGCATTCAATATTGATCAATACGGCCCTTTACAGCATGTTGCAGATTTAAAATGCAGGGACATAGCGGTTGCGGTGGTACCGACAAGGGGGGGCGGCATAGCCACGATAGGGATAGAAATCGAATACAGAGAGTCAGAGAATCTTCTGTAGAGCGTGAGGTTCGCCTCAGCCAGGATAGATGTATTGATTCACCGAATTCCTCTGATACCATCATATTTACTGATCCAATTTAAACGCCTACAATTTCCGGTAAAGATATATTTTGCAATGACCATTAATAAATCGCAGGGTCCAACTTTCAACGCTACAGGCTTATACTCGTATTTGAGCGTTGAGTGTTTTTCACATGGCCAATTATATTTCGCTCTTTCAAGAGTAACCTCTAAAGATAATATGTTTGTATTGTCTAACGACAAAAATGCTGTGAACTTTGTATATAAAGAAATTCTGTAGTATATTTAGTATCAACTGTGTTGAAAATTTACCAACTCCATTTCATATTGAGGGGGGGGGCTCATCCCAATCAGGAGATCAAGAGATCAGGAGAATCGGTTCTGAGTCCAATATAAGAACCGTTTTCAAACACAAAATTAAAAAAAGGTCTTCATTAACAAAGATACAAACAATTAATGGAAAACAAAAATCCACAAACTTTGTGTATAATATTCCTTTGTATTTGTGGTAAATCCCATACAGGAGAAACATCGCGATCACTGGGAGTAAGAGAGTCGGAACATAAGAACAACTTAAGAGATCGAGACATACAGAAATCAAAAATAGCAAAAATACATAACATGTATGCTCAATCCATGGAGGTCTCATGACGAATTTGGGTGAAACAAAGACTCTGATGACAGAGTCTGATTACATTAAAAGGAAACTTAAGGAGTCGACTTGTATTATGTTGAACAAATAATGCAATTTTGCAAGTTGTTCAATTGGAATTGACCATATTTGATTGAATTTGTTGAAAAAGGAGTAGGAACTTGGAAATTTCTATGCAAACTAGAACTATGTTCAAAGACTATCAATGTAACAATTTTCGAATTTTAGAGAAGCTATCAACAAAACAAATTTCATTGGGTGTCTGACGAAGGAGTCTGATATAGTCTCCAAAATGTTACGATATAGTTGTTTCATCGTTGATGTTGTTTCGTTATTATTTGCTAGGCAACATTGTTCGATAGATTGCTTCTGACAAATATCTTGTGTTTCTTACGCAGAAGCAATTCACGAATTAATACATTTTTTATTTCATATATATTTTTCAGATTGTGGGAGAGAAACCCCAGAAAAAAACCATTCAATAATGAACATACCTCCCGCAGTATCTCTTAATGATCATGTAAATTAAAAGTTGCGAAAAAACTTGAGATCAGCCCCTACCTATATACAGACCCCTGAAGAAGGCGGTAAAAGAAGTACAAGAATATGCTTTCCTTATTCATGTTACACCATTTAACAATTAATTTCAGATAGCTTGATTAATTCTAAACAGATACGTTCTCTTGTATTTTCGTACTACACTTCATGATACAGGAGAAAAAAAAATTAACAACAGTTAAGCAGCGTGAGACGTATAGGCCAGAATTATTTACGAACTTAAATTCATCTAGTAGGCCGAAGTCATTTTGTTATGACTTATTAGTTTTAATTAAGTTTAGTTTTGGAATTTTTTTCACACGTTCATTAAGATGGCGGTATACACACACGCAGAAATTACCGATATGCATTTTGTTTACGGTCTCTTTAATGATAAATCTCTAGAAAAATTCAGAAGATCAACGACTTCGAGAAAGTGGTACATTTAAAAGAAATAAAAATGATTATGGTCGCCAGCGCGAAGTTAGAACTCCAGCAATAGAAGAAGAAGTAATGAATCTTCCCCACGAGCAACCTCACATAATTACTAGGAAAATTGCTTTGCAATTACAAATTAACAATATGACGGTGTTTGCGATCTTGAAGGAATAGCTTTTATATCCATATCACATTCAACGTGTTCAAGCTCAGTTCCCACGGGATTTTCCTAATCGTTCCACATTCTCCACTTGGATGTTGGGAATGATTGAACGAAATTCTCAATTTTTGATCGAGCTCCTATTTGATTTACTTATTTAAATACTTTTTATCCTTAACTTACAATTTAGACATTGTAACCATAGAATCCGAATAGGCAGATTTCATAGCAATAAAGTTTAATCTGCAGGTATATTCCTGTAAGCGTAGCGATATGTTGTTTAATCCATCAGAATAATAACCGATAAATTTGAAGATTTTTGAATACCTTGGTAGAACTACCACTGCTAGAACTAGAATGGATACTACACATACTAAAACAAACACCTTACTCTTTCAGTCCTCCAAGAAGTTTCCACTGACCTGTAAAGAAATTAATTAATTAATAAAATGCAAAACGGCATAATTTCGAAGTGTATTCCATAATGATCATTTTAATTGAGAGACATTCAATTTAAACATTAATTTGAGTTATTCCTCGAAAATCAGAATGAAATTCAAAATTTACGTAGCACTAAAAATCATCTCTGGGATATAGCCATGTAGGTATAGTATTTTTATAACAAAAATAGGGTAAAAACACCCGGGAAACTTTTACTGTCGGATATTAAACCCCAGTAATCTCAGTTGTTTATAACTTTTCGACGGGTGGTTTGGAGACATAAAATGACTTTATTTATATCCAACATGGGTCTTAAGACATATTGTGTAGGTTAAATTTTTAATTACCTTATGTCTTCCGTTCGGTTTGTATAGCGAGGTAAATCCGAAATTTACAGTTCTAAGAATTTCTCTTTCGGATTAATTGTTAATTGGTACTTACTTTACACACAAAGAAAATTATTTTTTTGCCTGCTGTCGAGAAGTAGAACTGAATCCTCGACAAAATTCTCAATAGCATATTTCGAATTTCTACAACCTGGTGCTTGTCCCCTGAACAGAGCAATTTTTGAAAAAATCATTGAAAAATATTATGTATCTAAGAAATTCCGATATGGCAAGAAACCCAACATTAGAAAGTAGTTTTTCTTCTGGATAATAGAAAGTTTCCTCAAAAACTCTGTATTCGTAAATTATGATTATGACCAAAAAGACATAAATGGACATAATTCAAATACTCTGTTGCCGAAAGTGCGAAATTTTTACTGAAATAAGAAAATCCCATGAAAATGTGACAACAAATACGTTTTGGTCATTCAACGATTGTTCAATTCCTTTCAGGTTAAAAAAAAATAAACAACTAGGTTTCCAGGGTGTATAACTGAAAAATTGGAATATTTCTCTTATTCAGTACTCAAGAACTGTAGGTTCCACGACAAATTTATATTGGTCATTTGGTAATAATATGATGGATTTCCGAACAGAAAAATAATAATACTTCATAAGAGTATTATACAATGTAATTATGCGAATGTGTGGTTGCGAAAAATGTGAAATTTTTAAAGACATTAGGAAATCTCAGGAAAATATTATAAATAAGCTATAAGGAATGGATTTCACGTCATATGGCGTTCAAGAAGTACTCGACAATTATTCATAACCCTTATGATGACATTTATTTGTGTGTGGCTCTGCTAACCTGATATTAAGTAATAAGAGCCACATCACATAAAAAAAACTAACAGCGCGATAAATATCTTATTTGTTTCTCATTTGTAAACGTCAGTTTCCAAAAACACAATAGTAATCAAGAAAGTTTATTTTATCAAGTCACTAACTTGTAAAACTGACAGTTAACTTGCAAAATGTTTACAAGTTAGTAGTATTATTTACATTAGAAAATTTTGTTTTATCGTCATATATGTTGAAAATCATGGTACAATTGTTATTTCCAGTAACACAGATTTTTGATGATGAAAGAGTTGATACTGATGATGATGAACCATCTGTTGACTCAGAAACTGCTGCACTCGAGGACTGCAGAACATTTGTACTCTCGTTACTACCAAATAATTTGCTAGACATTTCGATTTTTTTGTTGACCGAATCATAGACATAACTCATCGCAATTTCGGTGCTCTTCCACCCTCCTGCACGCTTTAGTGCTAAAATATCTCCACCCGAATCCGCAACCATAGTGGCTCCAGTTCTGCGAAAAGAGTGGTGTATAACTCTGGGTCTTTTAAACCTAAATATTTTGCTATTTGCTTTGAGACACCACCAATAGTGTGCTGGCCAGCATTAAGGGAAATGCACTTTCCATGCCAGTATGTCAAAAAAAATCTTAGGCTTTCTGTTCCAGGAGGCCGAAGATTTACATATTTTCTGTATATCATGCAGGGCTTGAAGCTGCAGCCATCATCGGTTATGGTGAGTCTTCTTGTTGTTAAATTTTTTGTTTGCCGCAATGTCACAATAACGTATTTTCCCATATCTTCTACATCATTCATGTTTAAGGAGAGAATTTCGTCACATCGACAACATCCAAAAATCCCAAATATTGTTACAATTTTCGCCAGCAACCACTGGTCATCAGGAGGATGTAAAAGAAATTGTTCAGCCTCTTCTTTACTTAATACCTTGGCCTTTTTTGGCGTATAACGCTCATTTTTTCGTTTCAGAAACGCTATTACCTTTTGAAATCTGCAAATGACAACTAAACGTCATATTTTTCAATAAATTTTTTGAAGAAAAATAACCTGCGAACAGGGGCATTTTCTTTCATTTCCAAGCAGCTTTTCAGCATAGACCATTTTGCCCATAAAGTATTAGGGCTGAATCTAGCTGATAGTTGATTCAAGTAGACAAACAAAATATCTTCAGTTACCCCAATCACACTATTTTTGTTTTGCCACTTTTTGAAGTCGTCGTATTCTCGCTCGTACCTTGAAGCTGATTTTGCAGGTAATAAACTTGAAGCTACACTGCTGGTTGCCTCAATAATTTCTTTTGATACATTCATTTTCGCTTTCGCCAAAACAAATGTAAAGAAAAATAAACAGACATGTTCATGGCAACGCTTCCATAGCTTACGACATTTGCGACAAATTATTGAGATTTTTTTGGAATTTATCTAACCTTTTTACAAATGAGAAACAAATAAAATATAAAACAATACACGCAAGGAAACGGGTTTTACAGGCTCAAGGAGGTAACTGACTTGCCTGCGGCTCGTCAGTTATATCCTCCATTCGCCAGTAAAAACCCTCTTACCTTGCTAGTAACGTTATATACTATTTCTTTTACGACAAATTCTCGACTATTATTCGACAATTCATGCAATATGTATCATTGATATTCTTGCTAGTGTCTCTGCTAACTTTATGGAGGTGAATGAAGTTATTAATGCGCAAACTTATGCTTCGTGATAAGTTAATTCATTCTCAAACGAATGTTCTTTTCGGGTGACATGAGTGACCGAGTATAATGCGGAACTGTGTCGCTCCTAAATGAAACACGTCCAAATAAGAAAACACAAAAGAATTCCAGATAACATACATATGGTTGAAATAGAATAATCCAAAAATTCAACCATATTCTATAACTCGTGTAAGATACAGATTTCGAATTGTTAGGATGTCACATAAAGTTACTCTCTCAAAAAGCCATTTTCTTTTATTAGAAACATTACAAACATAACAAAGAGGTTCCATAGTACTCTACGTATAGTTATAAAGAGGCCAATGATAGCTCATAAATCGTACTCATTCCACTGAAAGAAGTGAAGCTGACAAAGAAGCATTCATATTCGACTTTATGGGATTATAACAAAGTTATCCACTTATATCCGAGCCAGTGGCGCTCCAAGAGTATCGATCAAATTTTCAGGCCGATTTCAAGCGTCATTTCTCCTTTGTTAACGCGGTCCAACCGTGAAAAATGCAGAAGCCTCAACGCCTCCCCGATATTTACGTACGAATCTATTCTAAACAGGTCGAGAGAGTGTTTGGTCTCTGAGGTAAGGTCGTAAATATGCGTCAGAAGATGAACAGGACGCAGAATGGAAGCACTGACCGCTAGCACCAGAGAAAATGCCGAACAAAAGCTCTCACAACGGCCGTTATGAATGGATGTTTGCCGCGATTAGATGCTTTCAATTTGTGCTCGCTTTCTATGGCTTCACTTCACCTGTTCGGCCATTTGTCTTTCTCTTACATTGCCGTGTTTCTATGCGCTTTTCTTTATTTACACAGTCGGGAATTGTTTTCGATTCGATACGTCCGTACGACCTATTTTTGTCGAGAGTTTGGTGATATATTGTGAAGACTCCATTTTTGTCCTATTATTATTGGTGTTATTTGTCACTTAAAGAGAAACTTTTCAAAGAAATTGAGAAATACTAAATTGTTCCTTTCTGGGTTTTCTCTCCAACACTGTGAACAATTTCTATGAAATAAAAAAATTGGTTCAAGCACTGACGCGAAGTCAGTAGCTTTTACGCGCTTGTTTGTCCAAATATTTTTGGGTCAAATATTTTTCTTCTGTGAAAATGAATTTGTTCCAATTTTGACGCGCACTGTATATTAATGTTTTCTTTGTCTTACTTACAAAACAGTTTCTTTCTTTTTCAATCATTCCCCAAACGACGTTTTTACGCACTTTGGCTGCTTATATCCCAAAAACTAAGAGTACAAATTTGAACTGACTCATTTTTCTCACGACCCATCCCAATGATGAAGCCCATTTGAATTGTTTATAGCTGCATAAATTGTTATATTTTTATTATGCACTTTTAATTTTGCGTGGATTATTAAATTTATAACTATATGATTATGATCATTTAGGATATAAGTATCACGTTAAAGAACTGCAAAATATATGTCCTGAATTCACCTGCTACTGTATCATTTGTAGGTACAACATATTACAAGTATAAAGATTAGGGGCAGGTGACAGCATTCAGCAGGTGTATATCGACGAATCTTTCATAGATGTCACTTCACTGATGAGGTCCTCACAAGAGGCGGTGTGTTAAACTACAAGAGAAGCTAATTGACAATATAATATACAGTCCGTCCAAGTTATCTCTGGCCAAATTTCACAGGGTGGTCCAACAGGTAACTACGGAAAATTCTTCTTAGAATAGGGTGGTTTCATAGAGACTTTTATGGAATACTTACTCGTTATATGGTGGTTAAGGAAAAAATGATCACAAAATCTTCTTCAGCTTTAATCTTTGGTCAAAGTTTACTCTAAATTCCGCCCCGTTAACCCCCGTGGAAACTATGTGCAAAAACTGCCTTATTAAACCAGGGTCTATAATTTTTGAAAAAAATAGAAATAACAGTAAGATGAAACACATTGGAAATGGAAGAGAATAAAACAAAAATGAAAGGCGGTAGGAGGGTCTAGGCCTAACTACCTGTTATTTCATAGCATTTCCTGTGAAAATTTACTATAGTAATTTATTTTTTTTACACCATCAGGAAGTAGAGATTTAAACGGACAAAAATCTCTTCGACTTTTTTCAAAAAGCAGATATTTTGACGTGAGAATTATCGATTGAAAATTAGGGTGCTTTTTCGAATTATTTCAAAATAAGGTGAAAAAATTAATATTTCAAATCAAACAAATTAAAGTGTGTTTGGATATAAAAAGATAAGATTTCACTAAATTTCGCGAAAAATAAAATTGGTTTGTAAAAGTTAAAAATAAAAAACCAAGAACTTGGTTATTTGAATTTTTCACATATATTTTGAGGTTATGTGAAAAAGTTTGAATACTATAGATGTAGATCTTTCTATTACCTACAACTTTGCCATTCAACTTTTTTCCATACGACTTGTAGTTTTGTTTTTCGAGTTGAACCGTTTTTTACCTCCGATCGTCCGTAAATTATTTTTCCTTTAATTTTTGTTATATTCTTTTCCTTTTCCAATGGGTTTCATCCTACTATAATTTTTTTTTCACTTTTTACCATTTTTAACGACGTATAATACATTGAATAAAAACTTGAGAAATAGGACATAAGTAAATTGGTTCTCATCATAAAATCTCATACTACCTACACGAAGAAACTGATTAGTGTTACAGATTTCCCACTCATACTTCTTATTCCTATACTGGTCGTGTTTATCATTGAAGGAATTCCGCACGAACTCAACCTTCCCAATTGCTTTGCACATCGAGATAATAATAAAAATTATAGCTAATTTTATGGAGAATAAGGAAACCAGTTTGTCTCTCTTGAAGATGTATATAGGAATAATGTTCGGTTCGAGTCCTCATAGCGATTTCATAGCAGCAAAACATGGCATGGAATAATTCTGGAAGTTTAAAATTACATCGTATAGGATATATCGCAATATTCCGATACTGACAACTTCAAGAAACAAATTAACGCAAAAACATATGAAGTTCGCATATAATGTGGCAGAATATACTATGTAAACTAACTATAAATCATACAAATAATTAATCCTTGATAGAATTATTGTGGATCTAATCTCCAAACGTTTTCCCGAGTTGTAAAAGTTATTTTTTGGCACTCTGGCTCCTTGGAACATAGTGCTTATCAATTTTCCAAATGTTTGGCATTTTCGAATTTTTGGATGGAAATGGTGTTGAACGAATTGGTCATCGGTCGAAAAGATCGGCGGAAAACATCGCAGCTGTGAGGGACAGTGTGGCAGCACGATCAAGCCCCTCCATTCGACATCGTAGCCAGGAACCAAACATTCATCGCAGCTATCTTCACTCTTTAAAAAAAAAAGATTTACACCTTCATGCTTACAAAATCTAGCTGACTCAACAGTTGCAGCCTAAATACCATAGACAGCGCAGAAACTTCACCAGCTGGATCTTGGAACAACTTCAAACTGACGATGAATTTCACAACAAAATCATCTTTAGTGACGAGGCTCATTTTCACCTCAACGGCTTCGTTAAGAATCGAATTCTCGTATCTAGGGAGATGAAAATCCACATGTCATTAAAGAACTTCCGTTACATCCTCAAAAAGTGACAGTTTGGTGTGCCATGTTGGCAGGAGAGATAATTGGACTGTACTTTTTTCAAGATGATGATTGTACTACCTTAAGTGTCGACGGTCATCGTTACCGGTCCATGTTGACAGACTTTTTTTGGCAAGAGTTAGACGGAATGGACTTAAATGAGATTCGGTTTCAACAGGATGGCGCTACCTGTCAAACCGCAAGGGAACAATGACTTTGTTACAAACCAAGTTTTCAGGTCGAGTATTTTCGGAGATCAAAACTGGTCGCCAAGAAGTTGTGATTTAACTTGTTTGGTCTATTTTCTCTGGGGTTTTTTGAAAAGTAAGGTCTATGCGAACCATCCTGAGACAACTGAGGAGCTCAAAGAAGAAATTGCACGTCAAATCCAGCAGTCCTTACTGCGAAATGTAATGCAAAATTTCATCAAAAGAGTGCATACCTGCCAACAGAGCAACGGTGGCTATTTAACCGATATTTTGTTTCATGTGTAATTATCATCACTACCTCCATACATTTTTTTTTTAATATTAAATAAATATATATTTTTAAATTTTTTAAATTCAAGTTCTTGCTGAGATACCCTTTATTTAAAAGTTTGGGAGAGAAAACCCAGAAAGGAACCATTTAGTAATGAATTCACCTACCAAAGTATCATTCAATGATTCTTACGTCAATCAAACGACAATCATGCCTCAACGAACACGACGTGAATTGTCTCAAAAATATCTCCTCCAATTCCCAGCGTCTTTCCCGTAATGATGGCCAATTCCTTCGCCACATAACTCCCTATTCCCAGACCGGGACACTGCCTGCGCGTTATTAGCCAATTAATATCGGCCAGTCGGAATCCAGCAACACGAAAAAGCCATCTTTGGGCGAATATTAAAACATCCCGGCACCTGAACGGCCGAGCCGAATAGGCCAGTTAAGATAGCCTTAATGGGCAATCATATTTCAAGGAGGCAGTTCGAAATGCTGCCAAGAACGGACCGAACTGCGTGCGATTCCCCCGGAATCGTGGGAGCTACGGGAGGCAACCGCTCGGGAATAGAACAGTTTTCGGATTTATTCATCGTAGAATTGAAATAAGCATTAGACAAAGATTCTACATTTCCACCTCAAGTTGTACAATATAACCTTTTTGGGTGATCGTACAATTTTGTCTAAATGACTATATCATGCAAAATCATGTCGAAAAAATCTTATTACCGAAAGTATTGGTTTCTTAGGGTTGGGAATGATATGAATTGATTATTATGATAGAAATACATCATGAAAGAAATTAAATTCTCTTTGCATCTTATTTTTATATATATATTTTTTTTTAATTTTCTAGGGGAAGGTACGCTTTAACACACGTCTTTATGTCGTTATTCTATATCTAGTTACCAAGTTTCAATTCGATCTAGTCTATATTTTTTGAGTAATCGAGGAAATAATATTCCCGTTGGGTATAACGCCGAAACCGTTGGGCCAATTATGCCCAAAAACGAACTAAACTCTCCCATTCGCATGCGCAACCTACCCCGATAATTGCAAGTGAGTATCTCCTTTCGTCCAAAAGTTATCAAGACAACGGTCACCCACCCAGCTACTGAACTCACACAAGGCTGCTCGGATCTCCAACAATATAGATCCGATCGAGTTCGAACTTGGAACTTCGCAGTAGAGTTAGGTTCTCAAGGCTCTCACAAACTTTCAGTGATGTTGGACGAACAGATAGATAGATTGTTTTTCGATGATTTTCGATTATTTTTTTAGTGATACGATCCACAGAAAATTTCGCGTTGGCATTCTACAACTAATAACTATATTTGAATTGGATCGATTTTGTAGTTTACGAGTTGTTGAGGAAATAACAACGAGAGTTCAGATGGGTATAACTCCAAAACCGTTCAGTCGATTATGCCTATAAACGAAATCGAATGTTGCATTCAGATGCACAACCTAATCTGAAAATTTCAAGTCGCTATCTCTTGCCGTTCTCAGTTTATCGTGACATAAATAATATGAATCTACAAAATAACATAATTTTTCTAGTCGTTCGATACCCATGAAGTTTTGCGAAGGACTGTTTTTTGGAATTTTGCAAATAACTAATAATTTTTCGAATTAATTGGAAAACATAATTTCAGATGGCTATAATTCTAAAACCACTCGGTGGACTATGCCCATCAACGAACGTAACCGACGCATTTGGACTCCAAACCTACTCTGCAAATTTCAACTTATTTCGAGACTAGATCGTGCAAGCGAACGGGCAAAATGAAATCCGACCACGGACATTTGGGCAAATTGATAGGCACACCAGAAATTAGGAAAATTGAAAAAAAAATTCAATATTTTTCCGAAGAATAGGACGTTTTAACCGAATCCTTCAGGAGGTAATCTCCCGTACGCTTTTCTAAATTGGCGACCTGCCTTATTTTCCTTCCTCCACTAACACTCTCGCGCATTCTTCGTGCCAAACCAGCTGGTGTTATTTGTTATGAGGTTTTCCTCACTCGGCCAGAATGCAAATTTTACATGGTTGGTCGCTTTTGTGCACCTTGTTCGCATATAGAGAATACGACGAATTAAGGGGGCCTGCGGAGAGGACCCTGAAGGTAACCAGTCGAATAATTTAGACCCATCTTGTTTCCGAGTCAGATTTTGGAGACCTCCTCGTCCAAACACATGGTACGTTGACTCTGATACGATTGATTTGACATCAGCAACTAACCTGCACATAAAGTATAGTCCGGCTTTTGAACCGAGAATTGTCCAAATTGATTCCTTAAAAACAAAGTCAATATAATGATCCATTCAGAAATACAGCCTTTAGAAAAGTGTTTGAGTCAAAATTACTTCAGTTTCAACGATAAGATTTGTCATGGAAAATCCTCTTAGGTGTATGAGGGCATACATGTTGATCTGATATCGAAGTTGATTCAGAAAAACATAAACATATGGTATTTCGTGTTACATGCAAGAGACCTATTATTCGAATCATTTATCAGTACAAGGGCATAAGTTTAACCCGGATTTCAAAATTTTACACAATTTGAATAAAGGTGCGCAACTCAATTATTGGGAAATGGTGTAAATAAAGAGAGAAAAACATACGTATAATTTAATCAATGACAAAATTATATTTAAATTTTTCTACGTTAATCAATCTATTCAAATAGGAAATACATTTTAAAATGTGGTAGGAGTTGAATTATTGTAAATGTTTATAAAGTACTGGCATAGTAAAATTATGTTACTAGTTTTAAATAAGTTGTGAGAAGAAGAAGAAACTAGAAGAACAAGAAGGAAGAAGAAGAAGAACAGAAAGACTCTCTGTCCAGGTCATCGAGATATAGGGAGATCATTACTTGTTAAGTATGATGTAGTCTGATGAAGTCACTGTGTCACTGTTTTTTCAAAGAACTGGGAGCATGTACTAGAATTTGTCAGTAGTTTAAAAAACGCATTATGAAGAAAAACAATTAGGTACAGGAAAATTCTATGCCCCGGTCATCGATTGTAATCTATGATGAGATAATTAACTCCTAAAAATTCAGAAAGTATTATTTTATCTTAAAATTATTTTTTCAATCTGATTTTATTTACTATTAATATTATCTCAAACATAAATACAACATAAATTTCAGTAAATTATGGTGTTATAGTTCCTCATAAAATGTCAAAACAAATATGTTTTTGCACGGAAAATCCAGCTACAGGTCATCGCAAACGGAGATTCCAATAGAAGGTTAAGACAGAAACTAGCTCAGTCTTGAGGATAGATATATTACACCAAGTTCCTTGTTGGATGATTATCGAGAGGTATAATCCGAAAGGATATATTACAATTCATTTCGTATTCATTGGAAATGAATATTTTAATTATTCCACGGTTAATTGCGGCCATTACGAAACGGAAATTATTCTCCCTATGTATTAAGTAAAAAGATGCAATTTATATATGGAATTAAGAGATAATTAATGGATGGAAATTGTGCCTACACACGTAGTGATTTTTTCAAGAATTTCAATATATTATTCTGCATAACTCGCAAACAACTGAGTGCAGAATATTAAATTTAGAAATTTCAGATTGAGCTTTACAACATTAAACAATATTAAGAAAATCAGTGGAAAAGAATTTAATGAAAATTCTAGTTATAAGTACATTTCATTTGATTTTGATTTTAGATACATTGCACGCATTATTTGGAAACAAAGCGGAACGTAAATTATTATCTCTAGGTAATAGGTATTAAATATGAATTAATGATAGAAATGCAATTTATATGGAATAATTCGATAATTGGTGGATTTCAATTTTGTCTATATAAATTTCGCATTCCATGTCAATCCGTAGGTCACATATCGTGAAATATTGTTTTCTTTGGGGTTACCTAACAGGTAAAAAATATTACGACTATTACATGACTATCAGTGAAAAATAATTCAAGGAATATATTAGTTAAGGATATACTACATTTCGTTTGATTTTGAACATTCCACTAAGTAATAATTGGAACCAATCATAAATTATTCTCATTAGATAAGAGGTATGAAATATTAATTTATTAATAGACATGCAATTTATATGGAATAATGCAATAATTGGAGGATTTCAATTTTGTCTATACATATTTCGCATTCCATATAAATCCGTGGATAAGATTTCGAGAAATACCTCTATCAGGTGGCCAAATATGCGAATTTTCATAGTAATATAAATTTAGCTTTTGCCAACGTGAACCCAATATTTATATGCCAATTTTGTAGAAATCTATGGATTTCGAATCCAAAAATGACGGATTGCATTTATTAGATCAACTAAAAATCCGAACCGTCTATTCCACAAAACCAAAAAATGTGGTAATCGCATAGTAAAAAGTAAGGACAATGCCCCAGCCAAATTCAGATTTTTTTCCTGAGACATTTAGTAGGTATTATCCATAGATTTTCCTTCAATTCATATCTAAACAGAGATCTCAACGATATTTCCCAGAAAGTGGTTCAATAATGTTAATCGATTAAAATGAGATTAAAATATGTTCCAGTTAAACCTTTCATATTTTACAAAAATTTATCTCACCATTCAGATCCGAATTCTGAATAGATATCATTTTTTTAAACATATTTTTGATTCGAATCTGCTTTATTTTTCATACTAGAAATAAATGTATATTATCATTCAGACAATTTATAAATTACTTATTCGGGAAATGTTTTTCTAATTCAAATATATAATCTTTTCTGAAATTGAGTGACATTTATTCAAAAATAACGAGAGTTTAGCAATTCTGCTCGAAATTTCGAAAAAACACAGATGCAATATGTCATAAGCTATTGAATTAGATCGTTGAAATGAGTGGAAAGTGAGTGAAATAGAAAACGATGGATTATAGCTTAGAAATATTCTTAATATACATTCCTTCTAATTCAGCGGAATATTATAGCGAAATCGGGAATATTATGAAAATAAAAGGAGTTCATGGATATGTCCATTTAATTTAAATTTCTGATGCCGGAGTATATATTTTAGGTAATGGCAAAGCTATCCACTATTTCTAATTAGGACCTATAAATGAATATTTTGGGATAAATTAGAATTAACAAATAATATAGAAATCTCCCACGATTACGTCCACAACAAGAAATCAACACTACGAAAAATTATTCTCATCAAGCCAACCACGAAATCGATAATGAATATAAAACAATTAATTCAAGCACGATTTAAAATTATTTAATTTAATTCCTTTCGACCGATAAAAATCCATCAGTTAATCAATAGTTCAGTTACTTATCACAAAAACCTCGATATTTCCTTTCGCACAGAAAATCAGAATGAGTCACCGGTTGAACCAATTCCGCCTCAGATAATGCATTCTTTTCGTCCAAAAATATCGTATGAACAAATCAATAAGTCAAATTCAGTACCTATAATTCTGATCTATAAAATGCTTGCGCGCTTATTTCAGACTTGACATTTCTATGAAAGGCAAGACACAAAGTACGCTTAATGAAAATCTTTAGAATTATTTTTTTGATAGTTATTTTGTGAAATTCAAGAATGTGACAATCCTTGAATTTCACAAAATATCTATCAACAAAATAATTCCAAAGATTTTCATTAAGTGTCTGACGAAGGAGTCTGATATAGACTCCGAAACGTTACGATATAGTTGTTTCTTCGTTGATGTTGTTTCGTTGTTGTTTGTTAGGCAACATTGTTCAATTGATTGCTTCTGACAAATATCTTGTGTTTCTTACGCAGAAGCAAATCACACAATAATTAATTTTTATTTTATAGATATTTTTCAAAGTTTAGGAGAGAAAACCCAGAAAAAAACCTTTCAATAATGAGTATACGAAGGAGTCTGATATAGACTCCGAAACGTTACGATATAGTTGTTTCTTTGTTGATGTTGTTTCGTTGTTGTTTGTTAGGCAACATTGTTCAATTGATTGCTTCTGATAAATATCTTGTGTTTCTTACGCAGAAGCAAATCAAAAATAATTAATTTTTATTTTATAGATATTTTTCACAGTTTGGGAGAGAAAACCCAGAAAAAAACCTTTCAATAATGAGTATACCTCCCACAGTATCCTTCAATGATTACTTATGTCCATCTAATTTGAATTTTTGATGCCGGCCTCCATATATTTTAGATAATGGCTAAGCTTATGCAATCTTTTTTATACATTTCAACTAGTGCTTCTGCATGGAAACATGTTTTCTAAACAATATCACTATTTCTACTGTGGACTTAGAGATTAATATTATAGGATAAATTAAAATTAGCAAGCAGTATTGAAATCTTCCACAAGAAATCAACACTACAAAGAATTATTTTCACCGAATCAACCACGAAGTCGATAACAAAGAAAATAATGAATTAAAAACGACTTGAAATTCAATTGAATTCCTTGCAACCGACAACAATTCATCAAAAATTCAGTTACTTATCGCAAATACCTCGATATTTCCCCTCGCACACAAAATCCAAATGAATCAATGAATGTGCGAAAATAACACAGGTAAAATATCCCATATGGGGTTGAATTAGTTCACTGAAATGTGAAGGATTATGGAATTATGGAAGTGCGAGTGAGATATTAAACTAAGGATCATAGCTTTGAAATATTCAAATATGCCACAAACATTAAGGGGTAATTCTGTGATGAAAATGAATGTGGGTAATTGGTATATAATTGTTTGAAAAACCTCCCCCGGAAAAGTTACACCCCTCCTAAGATTAACAACAAAAATTGTTCTCTTTTTTATTTTTCCTGTATTTTAAAAGTCTTCAAGAAAGGTAATATAATGGGTGATGAAGAAAATAAAGCAGAACTTGCAAAATATAAGAAATATAAACAAATAAATTAGATTAGGGAAATTCCACCTCGGTGCTTCTTGAAAATGCAATGCATTCTTTTCTCGTAAATCCTCAAGTTTTCGAAAAACTTGAAGATATAAAATAGTTAGTAAATGAATTGGGCTTTTCAGCCATGTTTTTTTAAAGGAAATTTTTCATCAAAAAAAAAGTTGTAAGAAAAAATATCTTAGGGGTTTAGTATTTTAACCCCTTCTAAGCATAATTCAGGGTTGAAAAAAGTCACAAAGGAGAAGTTTTATTGAAAAATAATATTGACCAAGTTTCGTGCCTTTAGCCTATAGAAAATAAAAAAGCAAAACAATTGTTTTTGTTAATCTTCGGAGGGGTGTAACTTTTCCGGGGGGGGACTTTTCAAAAAATTTTATACCGAATACCCAACTTAATTTTCATCACAGAATCACCCCTTGAAGTTTGTTATTCAGAAACACCCTGTACATTCCTTCTCTTTCAGCAGAATATTATAGCAAATATGGGGAAATTTTGAAAATTAAATAAATTCATGGATATGGCCATCTAATCTAAATGTTTGATGCCAGGCTCTATATATTTTAGATAATGGCTAACCAAATGCACAATGCGGTCTTTGACAATACATTTTTAAATTGTACTTTTCTGTATGTAATTTTTTCTGTAACTCATTATCACTATTTAACTGCGGCCATGCAGGTTATCATTTAAGGATAAATTAGAATTAGCAAGCAGTTTTGAAATCTTCCACGATTACGTTCACCACAAGAAATCAACACTACCAAGAATTATTTTCATCAAGTCAACCACGAAATCGATAACGAACGATTTAAAATGACTTCAATTAAATTCCCTCCAACCGATAACAATCCATCTTCAGTTCAGTTACTTATCACAAAAACCTCGATATTTCCTCTCGCACATAAAATCAAAACGAGTCACTGGATAAACCAATTCCGCCTCAGATAGCGCACTCTTTCCGTCTAACAATATCCTATGAAACATCAATAGGTTAAATCCAGTATAATCCCGATCGATACAATGCTTGCGCGCTTACGCAGCCATTTCAGACCTGAAATTTCTACGAAATTCAGGCGATACACAAAGTACTCATTTTCCGCCAAGAATGGGAGTCTATAAAAAGGAAATGAGGAGCTTTCGCGATGCTCGACGACTTCGAGTACTAAGTACCGGAGTCGAGGATCAAGAATACCGGAGAAGAAGGAACGCAGTTCGGTGAAGAGCGCGGAGGGTGGAGGGGGCGCCAAAGGCTCGCAGAGGCATTATAGCGGGCGAGGACAGAGAAGAGGGAGTCGAGCCGAGAAGTTCGTGGCCTTGTGAGCTGGTGAGCGCAGTCAAGCACCGGGCTGCGATCGAGACGGTAACGGCATGCTACAAGACATCGTACGTGCCACGGCTAACAATGGTGTAGCTATCAGTGCGTCGGTACCTAGACATGGGCACCACCGTCGTTTGTGCGGTACTGTTCGGAGCCGTCTTCGGGGTGCTATCCGCCTCTCTGAGCAAGGCGCTCCGTTATCAAGCGCCCGACGAGTGCAAGTGGGTTGTCGTCGACTCGGACGTCGAAGACGACGTGGCCTTAGTGTGTAAACTTCGAACGATTAACAGTGAACTCGAAAACACCAACTTCAGTGTGATACAACCGCAACATACCGTGCGATTACGGTTAGAATGCAGCGATGGGCTGTTCTTTCAGTCCTCCTTGAGTGCGGGCAGCTTCAAACCCCTAGTGGAGTTACGCGAACTCTCCATAGAGTATTGCAAGATCGGGAATCTATCCGACGGCGCGTTCAAAGGGCTCAAAGAACTGCGGAATCTGACGGTTCGTACGCACAACACGGACTGGTCCGCGATGGCTCTGGAAGTTTCGCCAGACGCCTTCACCGACGAGCTTCGAAACCTGGAACGGCTGGATCTGGGCGAGAACAACATGTGGAACCTACCGCCGGGAGTGCTCTGTCCGTTGTACAATCTACAGGTGTTGAACTTGACGCGAAACAGGTTGCGGGAAGTGTCCGATTTCAGATTTTCAAACAATCCCTCCGACAGGTGTAACGTGAATCTTAGACTCCTGGACTTGTCGCGAAACAAGATAGATAAGTTGATGAGTGGGCAATTTTCCGGGTTAACGCGGTTGCAGAAGCTGTATCTGCAAGGAAACGGTCTGACCAACATAGCCGACCGTGCCTTAGAAGGGCTCGTCGCCCTGAATATACTCAAAGTGTCCGATAACAAACTAGTCAGTTTACCCCCAGAACTCTTTTCCGATACCAGAGACATTCGCGAGTTATATCTGCAAAACAACACGATAAACGTTTTAGCGCCGGGACTTTTAAACGAGCTGACTCAGCTTCTTGTTCTTGATCTCTCACATAACGAATTAACAACGGATTGGATAAACGCTGGTACTTTTACCGGCCTTGTACGACTAGTTGTACTCGACATTTCGTACAACAAAATATCGAAACTAGAACAATCGTTATTCAGGGATCTATACAGCTTGCAAATTCTTCGACTGAACGATAATCAGATAGAGAACATACCAGAGAATACTTTCTCCGCTCTCTACAACCTTCATACTCTCATTATCTCGAACAATAAAGTTACGCGAATCGACGGAGATACATTCAACGGATTATACGTTCTATCCCTGCTATCTTTGGATAACAATAAAATAGCGTGGATTCATCCGGAAGCTCTAAAGAATTGTTCCAGCCTTCAAGACCTGCATTTAAACGGCAACAAGCTTCTTCATGTTCCCGAGGTTCTCAACAACGTTCCTAATCTGAAAACGTTAGATCTAGGCGAGAACCACATAGACACGATAACGAACGACACTTTTCCGGAAATGAAGTCGATGTACGGACTTAGGCTGACTGAAAACAACATAGGGAACATCTCTAAGGGCGTGTTCGAGAAGATGCAATCTCTTAAGATACTTAACCTGTCCAAAAACAAGATTCAAAAGATCGCATCTGGTGCGTTCGACGTCAATATCAATCTGCAGGCGATAAGACTGGACGGCAACTATCTGACAGATATAGAAGAATTATTCGCCAAGTTGCCTCATTTGGTATGGCTTAACATATCCGACAATCATCTCAAATGGTTCGATTACGCTCTGATACCGACCGGTCTGCAATGGCTCGACATACATGCAAACCAAATAGAAGAACTCGGGAATTATTTCGAAATAGAATCCAGTCTTTCTTTGAGCACATTCGACGCAAGTTCCAACAAATTAACTGAAATAACTGGAAGTTCCATACCTAACAGCGTCGAAGTTTTATTTCTCAACGACAACCTGATCTCCAAAGTGCAATCGTACACGTTTTTCAAGAAACCAAATTTGACGAGAGTCGATCTTTTCGGGAACAAAATAACCAGTTTGGATCCGAATTCGTTGAGGATTTCTACGGTTCCTATAGATAAGCCTCTTCCCGAATTTTACATTGGAGGAAATCCTTACAGGTGCGACTGTACGATGGAATGGTTGCAGAAAGTAAACGTTGGGAATCGTGTGAGGACGCAGCCGAAATTGGTGGACCTGGAGAGTATTTACTGTTCGTTGTTGTACAACAGGGGAAGGACTTACGTTCCTTTAGTGGAAGCTGCACCGTATCAATTTTTGTGTACCTACGAAACCCACTGTTTCGCTCTGTGCCACTGCTGCGATTTCGACGCCTGCGACTGTGAGATGACCTGCCCGACGAATTGTACTTGTTATCACGACCAATCTTGGTCGGCCAACGTTGTCGATTGTTCCACCGGCGGCTACGTGGCTAAATTACCCGACCAGATACCGATGGACGCGACTCAACTCTACCTAGACGGTAACGACCTGCGCTCGTTAAACAGTCACGCGTTTATCGGCCGCAAACGACTCAAGATCCTCTTCCTGAACAACTCCAACGTCGAACTGATACAAAACCGCACGTTCAACGGACTCCTGGAACTCGAACTGCTACATCTGGACCAGAATAGGATCACCGAAATGTACGGTTACGAATTTGAAGGATTGACGAGTTTACGAGAAATTTTCCTGCAGCACAACCGGATATCCCACATTCACAATCAAACTTTCAACGGTCTCCGGCAGCTTCGGGTGTTGAAACTCGACCATAACAGACTGATAACTTACAACGTTTGGAATTTACCGACAACTCTCATCGAGGTGACTTTGGCATTTAATCCCTGGTCTTGTGATTGTGAATTTTCCGAACGCTTGAGGGAATGGATGGTCCGTAGCGCTGGAGTCACGGACACCTCTACGGTCCGTTGCATTCATAACGTAACAGACATCGATTTTTACGACGAGGGCATATTCTCAGACAACTCCGACAACGGCTTCAATATAAGCACGGAGAACGGTACTTTATGCACCGGAATAGCGATCGATAACTCCGTGAACGGCAATTTGACCGCTACGAAAACTATCATCAAGAAACAGGTGATTCAGGACTATCTGCCGCTCTTAGTGGGTACCCTCACAGTGTTCGCTGTTATCGTTTTACTGACTCTGATCATATTTATATTCAGACAGGAAGTGCGGGTGTTTTGCCATTCCAAGTTTGGCATAAGACCGTTCCAGAGGTCCAACGAATTGGACCGCGACGATCGTGAAAAACTTTTCGACGCTTTCGTGAGTTACAGCTCGAAAGACGAGGCTTGGGTTGCTGAGGTTCTAGCGCCGGCTCTAGAACCCAATTACAAGCTTTGTCTACACTACAGGGACTTTCCAGTGGGCGCTTTTCTCGCCGATACCATAGTGCAAGCGGTCGAATCCTCGAAAAGGACTATAATGATCTTATCAGAGAACTTCATAAAATCGGAATGGTGCAGATTCGAATTCAAATCCGCGCATCATCAAGTGCTACGCGATCGACGAAAAAGACTGATAGTGGTGCTGTTAGGCGAAGTTCCTCACAAAGACCTAGACCCCGACATTCGTTTATATCTAAAAACGAACGTTTACCTCCAGTGGGGCGACAAACTCTTCTGGGAAAAGCTGAAATACTGCCTGCCCGACGTGCCAAATAACCAACGCCTGAGGAGCTCGGTACGAGGCCCCCATGTGCACCATCACGTGCATAGACATAGCGCGAGGGGGCAGCCTCCCAACCCCCCCGGAAACGCAGCTCGGACGGTTGCGATCCACATCTGAAACCCTAGAAAGACTGTTTAGTGCGACTTAATTATCAATGTCAACCAATTGTGATATTCCAAGAAACAGACTGTGAGTGCAATTAGTGTGAAGAATGTGATAGTCAATTTTGAGGAGGGAGGGAGCTGTTCGAATGAATGAAAGTCGTGTGAATGTCAATAGTGCGAAAGTGGAAAACGGAACCTCCTGAACCAACTCCGGTCTTCCAGAAATCCGGAGCGTTTAACACTCGCTGTAAATACGGACTTGTATAGCTAATAATAGGTAAACTGTATATCTGAAATTTTGTAAATAATTTATATACATATTTTTTATTATTTTGGCCACTATTTATTGTAAAGTTTTCGCCTGTTTATTTCCTATACGTACTATTTTGATAAAACCTAAGGTGCATTTTACATTGAGAAAGGAATGAATTTTTTATATCTTCTGAAATACGCTAACGCCTGCGAATATGGGAATCTAATAAAACATCATTTTTAATTTTTCTGGTTTCATTGTAACCTTCTATCCTCAACATCAAGACA
The DNA here is from genome assembly GCA_937662695.2 of Halyzia sedecimguttata. Taxonomy (NCBI): domain Eukaryota; kingdom Metazoa; phylum Arthropoda; class Insecta; order Coleoptera; family Coccinellidae; genus Halyzia; species Halyzia sedecimguttata. Next base: position 15,588,053 of record OW569417.2, on the reverse strand, counting down.
AACAAGAAATACGTATAAATATGTCCTGATTATTTTCAAGAAATACGTAAGAAAATTATCAATCCTTTCAGAAAATCCACGGTTATGAAATTTTTCTGCCGTATTCAAACTTTTATTATTGATAAAAAATTCAATTGAAATTCGAGCTGTACATTTCTCATCAATGAAAATAAGAAAAAAGTTAGGCTTTTCAAATATTTCCATAATTGATTGACTTAATTACTTTAAAGTTCATAACATCCGATAATAAAATACTAACAAGCATAGGTCATAAATTATACTGGTTATTAAATTTTCTGACACAATAAAGAACAAAAGTTTCAAAGATTCAAATAATCACATTGTTTGGATTCAGTAATTATATGCGAAAGTTTATCCGTTATAAAATACCTCCCGAATTTGCAATGCAAATGAAAAACATTGTATTAAGTAATATCAATAGAACACAAGAATTGGTTATTGCTTTTGGCTCACTATGTTCAGGAAAACAAGCGGTTGTTCCCCTGAACATATCAATTTGCCAAAATATATGTAATTTTCGAATTTTTGGCCGAAATCAGTCTCAAACCTTTAGTTTACAAAAATTCTGTATCTCAGAAGTTTTAGATTTAAATTCGGAACGGTTCTATATTGTTGTAGATATTGGCAAAATATCGAAATATTATAATAGTTAAAGTATACTGGTCCACTGTTTTACACGCCAACAGGAAAGATATGGCGAAAGAATATTTGTAGAACTCAGAATAGGGAATATGATAACTGATTAGTTGAATGCTATGAAAAGTGCTTTGTTCTAAGGTTGAATTGAATAATAACCTGCACCATTATAAGGAAGATCCACAATTTCAATGATTCCATACAATTTTTTGTCTCTAAGACAGTTCTCTTATCACTGAAATTGCAAGTGTCTTCAACCCTTATTTTACAGTTCTAGATTTAATCTAGATCGGATCTATATTGTTGGAGCGTTGGAGATGTGAAAATAGTTATTGTTTTTCCTGGAACTCAAGCATCCTTGGGCGAGTCAGTACCTTTATCTGTTTTTCCATTTTTTTTTTATAATAGAAAGGTCTCCTTATACAGAATGTTCTATAAGCTCTATGACAAACTTTGGCAGATGATAGCTATGCTTAGGTATTCTAAACATTTTTTTCCTATGAACATCTATTCAGAAAATATTGATTTAACCAAGCAACTACTTGTCTGCCTCTATGTGGTGGTACACCATCGTGCTGATAATACATATTTTCAACAATGTTGAGCTCTACGTGATCAATTAACTATAAAAGGTTGTGTACCTAAAAAATTCTATACAAATCTGCATTCAAACGATCATTCACAACATATACTGGCATCAAATCATTGTTGAAAATCCCACCCCAAACGTTGACACGTTTCTGAAATCGTCTTGGTCTAATGTCATGTGGATTTTGCAATGTCCACACATGTTCGTTAAGATTGTAGTTGATACCCTCCCTAGTAAAACAAGAGCGCCAAAAAGCCGCATGACAAGCAAAATAAATTTATTATTTTCAGGATGTTTTTGAAGTAACCATCGACTGAATTCTAACCGTTGTGGGGCATCGCCAGTATGTAAAGCTTGTACATTTTGTCTATGAAATGGATGAAACATTTCCCTGTTGAAGACACGCCATACAAAATTCGGAAATAAATGAAAACTAACAGCTATACGCAGAACAGTAATTGAAGAGTTGCCAAGAACAGCTTCAATTACATTTTCTACATCTATTTAGATTTTTCCTTCGGTCTACCCGAGCTGCTTTTCTGGACTTTCCATTAGAATACCCACATACTCGTAGAACACAATAACTGCATACTCATGAGTCAAGAAAGAATGCATTGTTTATTCAGAACGTACGACAAGTATCAAATGAAGAATTAAGATGATACAAGTTGCAATCAACCATTATTTTCGTCATGAACGACTACATGGATCTTCATGAAAATTTCAGGGAATGAGTATAGGACTATGCCTAATATTTCTTCAAAATGATTTGTTGATAGCGCAGGTACGGACTGAGAAAACTATTTTCTTTATTCCACATCTTTTAAACCCTGTACATCAAATTTTCAAGAAGTGAAATTTTTCTCACAACCTACAATAAAGACTCTTCTAAACAAGCCTATCGGCAATAATGACACACTTCGCATCAATATTTTATGAACCATTGAATATCTGGAATTTTAAATTCGTCAAAAACACGCATCTGTGTGCCTCCGAATAATGCTACAATTGATTCAATACGAATTAACGCATTTTTCGGAGATTCACAGGTCCGTATTTATTATAAATTGAAAATTCCAAATATTCAATGGTTCATGAAATACTGATACGAAGTGTGCCATTAGTGTCAATCTTGATTGAAAGAATATTTATTGTAGATTCTGAGAAAAATTTCGCTTCTTGAAAATTTGATGTACAGAGTGTTTTCCAAGATGTGGAATCAAGAAAATAAATTTCTCAGTTCATACCTGCGCTATCAAAAAGTCATTATGAGGGAATGTTAGGCATAGGCCTATACTCATTCCCTGAAATGTTCATGGAGATCCATGCAGGCGTTCAAGAGTTATGCCGATTCAGATTTTTTGATAAAATACATAAAACTCTCTTAAACGAATATAGTTAGGACATATTTCGAACACTGATTCAGACTCACCAAAATGTCCTGCATGTGTACTGAAAGCCTGTACAATAATTCGTGAAACACCCTGTATATAAGTTCAAAATGTATGAAAACTAGATAGTATCGACAAATTCGCCAGTAATGAGAAGGTAACGACTACAAAAGCACTAATTTTGGGGTTTACCGATACCAATAAAAACTCAGATTCTTTCAGAAATTCCAGGTAGCCACTGAATTGAATAAGTCTTTAGAAGGGCCTAACAATGTAAAGATATTTGGGTCTAATTCCTTCATTATTACCTGCACTAGTAAAAATTAACAAATTGGATATTTGCGACTCATCCTTGATTTCCTCAACAAAGGGAGGTGTAAAATATGTTCAACCTTGTCCGAATCTGTCAGAAAGGAAGTGGCAGTATCACAAAAATAAAGAGAATGTTAACAACCTGAAAATTATGAGATTCTCTGTATGTTCACCAAATTATTGTGTCGCAACTTGCTCTCAATCGTGAGCTTCTCAGCTGGTATTATTTTATTCAGACTATCATGAATATTAGCAAAAATTCTCGAAAAGCAATGACTTGAATGAAGTCTGAAGCTTTTGCATGTTTCATTGTCTATTCATGCCTCATACGGAGTTGATCGAGCTGAAATTCGGTACACGATTATTCTGTATGGTTGACATTGAATGTTGTGGAGGCATCTCTACTCAATTTATATGGATTTTCTTCGAAGTCAAGCATCACATCCTCACACATTGTAGTAGCAGCTGCTTTTTAAATCTGCCTTACATGCCCAAACTCGCGAAACTGCTTCTCTATTTTAGTTATTGTCTCTTGGATTATAGGCGGCAAATTCTGAAATTTCTCATGAAACAAGGGACTGACTACTTTTCGTATGCGGTGCTATTTCCGTAACCAATCATTTGTAATATTGTTAGTTGCAACTTATCAGCACAAAACAATTTGCGAAGGCTTACTAAAGAAATTAATATTGGCACAGAAAGTGTTGTACGTAGTTTTTAAGGTAACATCTGGAAAACACAATGTTATTGTTTTTTGGGCGCATGTTCTAGGGGAACATCGTCCTATCATTTCGTCCAAATGTCTGTAATTTTCGAATTTCGAGCTGAAAATTGGCTATTAGACTAATTCGGACTCCCTGATCACGAATCCGGTGTCAGATTTTTGGGTGCCGTCCGGCCGGCCGGCCGGCCGGCCGGCCGTACTTCCGGCCGTAGGCACGATAACAGGAGCAACGAAGGTCCTATCGACTTCAAACTTTCAGGGTAGGTTTCTGATCAAAATGCGACGGTTAAGTTCGTTAACGGGCAAAATCGGCCGGACGGTTTAGGAGTTATAGACATTTAAAATTTTGAGGTTATTTCCCTGATATTTCAGGAACTAAAGAAGATGTTGAATCGAAACTTGGTAGTCAGTTCGAGGATATAAACGCGCAACTTTTGGCAAAATTCTGTTATGATCGAAATGTTGGTAATTTTTAAAAAAAAATTTTTTTTTCGTGAACTATTCATCAGATTGCAACAAAAACTTGTACTAACGTCAATTGTAGTATTTTGCAACATTGTGCAAAATTTTGGCTCTATACGATTTCAATTTCTGGAGATATAAGACAAAATGTGTCAAATTTCCTGGGTCTCTCTCAGTATTTTCATCGATTATTCTATGAACTCTTTGAATTCCACCGAAAACAAATTCAAAGACATAAACATAAAGAATCAAGTCATAGTTTAGACGTCGAAAGAAGGACGATGTTGATCGACTTGAAAAGGTACCTATTTCAAGAAATGCAATAATGAAATGCTTAATTTATGGATATAATATTATCTAAGTATTGTTGGGATCGGGCAGTTGGAAAATTTTTTAATAAAAAAATTTGTACCGACGTTAAATCAAGCATTCTACACGAGTGTGCAAAATTTCAGTTCGATACGATCTCAATTCCAGAAGATATTGCTTAAAATTCACATTCCAGCGTGTTTTGACGTTCTATGGTCACAGAAAATCGTCACAAAAATCTATTTACCTCATTTGACGGCTGTTTGTCAAATCAATTAATTCCAATAATTGATGTCAGATTTCCTACATACCAAGTTCAAACACATTTTATTATATGGAAAACACTTATTATGATCACGTTCTACAGGAATTGATACTAAATAGAAGCTAGATGAAGATTATTGTAATGGAAAATTTGTGTTCCAGAATAATATTAAGGTATTCAACATGATACTGCTTTTTTTCTTTACTGGTCAGTACGGGCCACAAGGAAGATGAACATGCGCCCAATAGCTCCTGTCCACAGGGCTTGAACCAATTTTTTTATTTTCTTTCTATCACACCTTGAAGGAAATAAGTTTAGTATTATTGTAATGAGATTAGGGAATATTCGAGGGAATAGTATAATAAATTTCGGTAATCATATGATTTTATTTTTTTCTATTTTGAGTTTTGCAATAAACATGAAAGTGATAACATTTCTGAATAGAGAATGAAGCGACCTTTAAAACGATGTATCACAAGCCTATTCCATTTGGCATCTCCTCACTGGAGATATTCGGACAGATTCAACCAGATTTTCAAAAGCCAGCACTAAAATGGTTTTCAATCTACTTCCAATTTCAGAATATTTATTTATGTACCAAGGACAAGAAACTTTCTATTATAGTCGAGTCTGCACGAGACAATAGCAGTTTTCACAATAGCAAATGACAAACACTTATGTTTATATTGAACCGTATCAGGCCGTAGTCATAGTGACCAGAGCGGACGAAAAAGTACTTTTTCGTCCGCAAAGTACTTGCCTCCAATAATAGTAAATTTTAAAGCCGTAAATTACTACTTAAAATGTAATTTTTCATACAGGTCGACGAATAACAAGTTTATGAAGCTCTAGCCTAGAGTGTGGTTCTGTTGCTGATCTTCGCTTCGCGTCGTGCTGCAATCCTCACACCGCCGTCGAAAAAGTATGGATTAAAGCTCTTGGTACTTACATAAATGACTATTTTATTCCATTACGTGAATAAATCAAGTTACGGATTCGAATAAATGTTAAAATTAAATTTGATTAAAATAACAATGAATAATATTCGATAGATGTATCTGCTTCTCTCGGCATTATTTAATCTTACCATTAAGCCTTCCTGCAACATCCTTGGGATTTACACCGTGAAACTAAAGAATTCCTTAGTTTCATGGATTTCGCATAAATATAAAATTTAGTACTAGGGATTCCATACAAATCCGTGAAAAATTATATGATTAAATCCAAATTTTAAGCTTGTAATTTATGTCCTTACGACGGAACACACCGATTCTTTATCGGAACGGACAGCTCAAAAAACCTGGACTTCCTGCAATGTAGTAGTTTATATTTTACAGCATCTCATGATTGTTTTATTGTTTCGGCTTCCTGGTTCTGATCGTCGTAGATGTTTTACGAGGTAGTTCATTTTGCAATTGCTCCTTGTTTTAACTTCGAAGAAAATTTATGTGTTTACCTTGTTCCTAGGCAGGACAACCATGAGGATAAATGCTAGGTTCTTCTTTTATTTTAAATTGCCATTAATTAAACAGAGCGTAATTAAAACGTGTATATAATGGAGCAAAACATTTTTCAGCTCCTCCGTTATACTGAAGTGTAATTATTTCCGAGATTATTTCTGAACTCTAAGATACGTATGGATCCGGTAATCTGGTGAAATTGCAAATTTAAATTCTTCTTAGAATGATTGGCAATTAAGTGTAGCTGTCCAAATGAAAAATCTTGACTGCAACAGTAAAATACACAAATTTTTCCTGAAGGTCCGGGTCAATATATTATACAGATTCCCTCAATATTTTATACAGATTCCCTCTATTTGTAGATTAATTTTTTACTCAAAAAAGTGGGAAAGCCGTGTGGACCGGAGCTTTGGCGCTCTTGTTCAAACTTTGACAAATCATATCTCCAAAAGTATTGGCTTCTCAGAGTTGGGAATGATATCAATGGATTCTTATGATAGAACTGCATCATAAAAGAAATTGAATTCAATAAGTGTCATTTAAAAAAAACTTAGCAAATATTCCAGATTTGTTTCTACTGGAGCTATTCGGAACCCAACTTGATTCACTTACCAATGTATATATTTCCATCATTATATGGATTATGGGCTTTATATTATCACCCAAATAATATCCTTTAATCCTCATACGATTCTATGATAGTTGAGGTTATTAAATTGGGTTTTCTGCATTAAATTATTCTTTGTTTTCTAGAACAGTAGGGGTATTTTATGTAATGAGAAACGCAGAAATAAATTTGACATGTCTCTTATAGGTAGATAACACGAAATGTATAAAAACAGATCATATAATAATTCATAGATAGAATAATTACAGCATTCTGTGAAAACATAGTACAAGTACTAGCTTGTTATAGTTGAAAATGATAACAATGGATTTTATTGATAAAACTGGATCTTAAAAAAAATTAATTTGTAATGTAAAAAAAAACTTTTTTTCGTTACTCCTATACCTTCAGGTCGATTTTGCCCGATAACGAACTTACCCGAGTTATAAATCTCCCAAACCTACTCTGAAAATTTCAACGGTTTAGCTCATTCCGTTCGAGAGTTATCGTGTTAACACCCGGATCGGTCGGACAGTATAGATTTTGACCACGGATTATTGACTTGATCAGTCAGTCGAACCTGAACGTTTGAGGCCATTTTCAGCCGAAAAATCGAAAATTACAGACATTTGGGCAAATTTATAAGCACTCAGTTTAGAGAAACAAGAGCGCCAAAAAGGAGTGGAAATTTAAAATAAAAATAACTTGGGTACTAAAAGTAGAGGAAGGTCACCCAATTTTGAATTCTTCTATTCAATCCAATATTTTGCGAACAAAAACACATGTTTTGATCATTTGGCTCTCTTGTTCAAACTTTGACATTTCATCTCCGAAATTATTGGTTTCTCAGAGTAGGGAATTATATCAATGTATGCTTATAATAGAACTGCATCATAAAAGAAACTGAATTATAATTAAATAACGAACTTATCAGAGATATTCATTCCTCAAATCTCCTCCGAAAATTATATTATTTCAATTGAAACTTAGCCAATATTCCGGTTTTGTTTTCACTGAAGATATTCTGAATATATTTTCATCATCATATGGATTATCCAAGGGCATATAGGGTAGGATTAATTATAACACCCTATAATTGTTCATTTTGCATTCAATCATACTTTGCTAGAACAGAAATCAAATATTTGACATATCTGTCATAGGTAGATAAGATTATATGTATGAACAGTGAACACAGACAGATAGAATTCGCATTCTGTGATAACATAGAAGTACGATGTACTATTGAAATTTTAAAAAATCATATCTCCGAAAATATTAGCTTGTTAGATTTTAAAATGATATCAGTAGATGATAATGATGAAATTGTATCCTAAAAAAAATTGAATTTGAAATTTGTAATGTAAAAAAATTTTTTTTTTAATTCCGAAATAATCAGGCCGATTTTACCCAATAACGAAATATTTATCTCCGAAACTTACTCTGAAAATTTCATCTGTCTAGCTCATTCCATTCGAGAGTTATCGCGTTAACGGACGGACGGACAGAATCGATTTTGACCACGGATTCTTGATCAGTGAGTCGAACCAAATCGTTTGAGACCATTTTCAGCCAAAAATTCGAAAATTACAGACATTTGGGCGAATTCATAAGCACTCTGTTACCAGTAACAAGAGCGCCAAAAATGTGCTATTACCAGAGTGAAAACTCGTCATATATATTCAAATATTTATTTCATCCGTAAAAGATAATTAAAATTGTACCTAGAGATTTCGTCATAAGACAGATCTTCCAATGAGTTCGAGGATTCACTTTCTACTTTAACTATCTTTACCTTTTAGTTTATTTATCCCCATCGTATTTTTCTAGTTTCAATTATTGAGTATTCTAATTGCGATTAACGATACACAACTGGCATTACGTGGCGTGTTATAACTTATGGTTATTAATCGCAGCAGGTCATATAAAGATACAGCTACATAAATAATAATTTACTCATGCAGCATAGTTAGTGCTATCTTACAACTTAACTTATTGCCTTTGATGATGGTTATTTTTGAACATTAATATAGGTATTGATGCAGATAACGAATTATCTCTCTGAGAAGAAACGAAAACAGGGTAAGTATTTACATATAAATATATAAATCTGAATATATACAGGGTGAGTCTTTGACCACTGCATTAATTTCAATCAAAGATTCCTCTCATCAAATGAATCATTTTTTTCATTTAACATTTTTCCAAATTCAGCTCAGGTAAAACGATACAGGCTGTTGAAATTTTGAAAAAAAATCAGTTTTTATTTTGTAGCTTTGACATCCTTTTTTCGAATAAAATGAATGTTGGCGTGAAGTTTCCTATAACTATGATACATATTTTCCAAATATTAGTTATTTTCTACTTTTACTGGTTTTCTAGTTATGGACTCGTGGATTAATAAAACTAAACGAAATTACCATAAAGAAAGCATATAAAAGTTTTCTTGAGTCATTTCAAGAATATTCCATCGTTTTAGAACATTATATTATTCTTCATCATTTTTCCTTAAACGCACCGTTTTCGAGATATTCTTCATTGAATGTTTTAAAATGGAAAACTCCAGAAATGTCACTACTTTTATGGATCCGTCCCTGAGCGTTGGAATCCCGAATCAAGCTGTAAACCACGTTACCATGCCATATTCTCGTCCGCCAACAATGTCATAGATAATTTATATGCGGGAGTGTATTAGCACATTGTGAAATCTTTAAACGCTTGCAACTTTTTACCTGAGCCGAATCTGGAAAAATGGTAAATGAAAAAAGTGTTTCATTTGATGAGAGGAATCTTTGGTTAAAATTAATGCAGTGGTCAAAGACTCACCCTGTATAAATACATACAGTGTGAATCCTGATGAACTGTACATACTTCATATGAAGATAGCTGAGGATACTTAGCTGGTTCCAAAAATACCCAACATGAGAGGTATTTTTTTGACGGCGAAGTTTCATGAAAAAATTATACCGGAATTTATGGAATGTTACACCCATCAGAATATCATCAGTTTGAATCTCGGTTTGAATCCTCTCAATATGAAAGAATATCAATATCCAGGGACGGACTCTTATTTCATATTGATTATTTAATAGCTCATAGGAAGAAAAAATCGCCCTGTATATTGAATAGCAGAACAAATTAAAACACAATAAACAGGCTTGAAAATAATCTCAAAGTATCCCATATGCGAGCATCAATTTCCATGGAACACATACAGATATGGAAAATTAAAATGAATGTGAATTAAAACTCGAAGTACCCGAAGTTCCAATATGACGGACATGTTCGTTAATAGGCGTAATCGGCCCAACTGTTTCCGAGTAATAATTTTGTTTTCAACCAATACAGATCCGATCGAATTGAAAGTTGGCGAGTAGTTTTAGAACACATACTTAAAAGACGTATGTGAAGTTTTGTGAGAATCGTATCACTAGAAAATAAAGAAAAAATATATTAAAAATATTATTCACCACACGATATCTTGAGAACGGAGACAGATAGCGACTTGCAATTTTAATCTAACCTAACCTAACTTTACAGTCAAGATCCAAATTTGAATACGATGGGATTTATATGGTTGGAGATCTGAGCAGCATTGAGTGAGGCCAGTAGCTGGATGGGTGACCGTTTCCACGATAACTATCGAAAGGGAAGAGATAGCGACTTGAAATTTTCAGGGTAGGTTGCGAATCCGAATGGGTCAGTTATGTTCATTATTAGGTATAATCGGTCAAACGGTTTCGGAGTTATACCCACCTGAAATATTGCTTTCTCGATAACTCAAAAAATATAGATCCGATCGAAAAGAAACTTGGTAAGTGTTTGTAGACTACTGAAGCAAGGAAATTTTCGTGGAGGATCGTATCACTAGAAAATTAAAAAATATTATTTATCGAACGACTACTTGTGAACGGAAAGACATAGCGACTTGCAATTTTAGAGTAGGCGCATCCTGATGCGACGTTTGAGTTCGTTAGAAGGCATAATAATAAATCAAAAAATACTATGCCGATTCAATTCAAACATGGTAATTAGTTCTAGAATGCCGATCCAAAAATTCTACATATCAAAAAGTATTAATCCGACATCGTTGAAATTTTGCAAGAACCTTCAAAATCTAACTCTAAAATTAAGTTGCAGGTTTGAACACGATCAGATCTCTATTGTTGGAGATCCCAGCAGTCTTGGGCTAGTTCCAATATTTTAAAAGGAATTTAAATCTAATACTCAGTTGAATAAATACGGCAGGAGGATTTATGCAGTATATTTTTCCTATATTATAAAATATTTACTAAATTTCAATTCCGATAGAAAATATTTGTCAGAATTAAAAATTCTATGATATTAAACGATTCTCTCATTACTCAAGTCTGTCATTGAAATGGTATCTACGAAATATAATCATATCTTATGGAAGTTGAGAAAACAGTCTATATCGATGGTAAATTCGATCAAGAGTGACCAATAGAGGTCACTAAAACATTATTAACAGTCAGTGTTTTTCTCAAATATTTCATCTTTGAATAAATACACATATTTACAATGTATATTGAACAAATAGTTAGATTTTTTCTTGAGGAATCAGAAATATTATTAATGAATTAAAGAGAAATAAATACTTATGGAACTCCCATGTATTTCAAACAATTTAATTCAAAAATATTTATTTTTATGATACTTTCGAAAAGTCTTGATTGCTTCACTATAAAGAAATCAAGGAAAATCTAAGAATAAATCGCAAATATTCATGTCAGTGTAATTTCTCTAGCTCATTCTTGTTTAGAGAAATTAGTGCCCTGCACTCTTTCACTTTTTTAAATTCCTTCCATTGCGTTAAACCCATAGAATCGACTTCAACAAACTCATGGATAAGAAAACACAAACACACAAACTGATAATTGTTGATAGTTCCTCCTGAGGAGTGAGGTTATGGTGAACAATGAGGGTCATACATGACAAAACCATAGAGAATCTACTCATACGGTATTGCAAACATAACTTTAAAGTACTAAAGTCCACTTAAGTTAAAGTTACACGATCTCCTTTATATAGTAACTTTAACGAGTTGATTATGAAAGCGGGCATTAAGTTTTATACTTTTTAATAAAGCTGATATAAAAGTTTTAGTAATACTGATCAAGAACCGTAATAGTTATACCGAACATCTCGTGTTGTTAATCGGTCATGATGACAATGTTCAAATTTCAAGATATCCAGACATCTTGCATTGCTTGATCATTGTCTTAATTCGAAATGAAGTAAATTCCAAATTATCGACATGAATAAAACAATAAAATGCAACGTGCATTCTCATCTGGTGATTATTAACTGGAAATAATCGGACGCGTTATAAATTTCACCTTCCCGACCAGTAATTCGGACCATTTCGAAAAACCGGACCCAACGAAATAACTCGAATAATTAACGTTATTTGCTCTCTGTCTGTCGGTACCGTAGCCATCACCGTGTCTGTAATTTTCGGGGCACTTTAAATGGAATACTTTGTTTCGCGATAAACGAGGGCATCTGGTGAGACACGAAACCAGAGAACCACCAGAACCATGTGAATTATCTACTACTCGAGTGTCACAGGAGGCCATAAAATAACATAGAGTCTCCCAGCTGAATCATATCTCAGACATTTATTACTAGATCGTTATTTGGGATTAACTTTAGCCGAAAAAAATTAGTTCAAGCACTGAAGGGAAGTCACAGGCTTTTGCGCGCATGTTCTATTGTCTATTCACCTCTATTGGATACCCTTAAGGGGTTAGGTGTAGTCAGTTTTTTCAAAAAATATTTTTTTGTTTTTTCGCATTTTCTTAAAGCATAATATCTCAAAAATATTCTCTGAAAATTTGAGGTAAATCCGTCAAATACTTTTCGAGTTATTCGACAATTAGCAAAGAGCTCTCGGGCGCTCTAGGCGGGAGCAGCTAGCTAACATCAGGTAGCTAGCAGCTAACGTGCTAACTCCAGAAGGTAGAATGCTACGTACAACATCAAATGGATATTTTGGAAGCTGCCACAATGGCTGAAGAACTATCATATGGCCCAGGAATAGATGACTCTGTATGTAATTAAATAATACGTAAATTGAGTGTAAAACTTCGAATGCGTTCTTCTCAAAACTATGTTCTTTGAACTGGTGACCACTGCAGCTCAAAAACCACTCGGTAGATTTTGATAAAATTTATACAGTTTTTCGAAAACATGAAAAACTAGTGCCTAATCGAAGGATTTTCTTTTTTTGTTCAATTTTGATCTTTTATAAACAATTAACTGTTGGTTTTTTCCCGAAAATATGTAAAAATATTCCTGAGGCTGCCATTTTGTTAATTCAAAGGAAATGAAAAAAGTTTCGATCAGGCACTATTGAACTAACGATGGATATTGACAAAATTTTATTTCAATCCAAAATTTATTTTTAACTTGGCAATTTGCAGCATGATTTGCATTCTTGGGATTCTCAGAAGTGAACTGAATGTGACATTGAAAGATTTTAATGGTAAAGATATGAATAGTAGCAAGTTTGCACCAGAATGAAAGGACTTTTCAGGTAAAATTCGAACAAATGTCGAAGAACCAAGTTTAAACAGAATATTTCAGTTAAAGTCATATTCAAGTTGACGCTTATGCTGTCTAGTCTCCTGAAAATAATCCGTGAGGTAATAATTCAATTTTTGAAAGAATTATAACAAAAACAAGAAAACATATTTTTCATGGTTTTCCGACCAAAATTTTTGCACAGTGATCTAAATTGCAATTTCAAACAAGTTTACTTAGAGCATTTAGAACAAAAAAAATTGAATTTTTCGAGATAATCGACCATTTTGTTCAAAAATGGTGATTTCCGCTCAAAGCGGAAGTCACATCAGGACGAGTTTTCTATAATTTTTGAAGCACCAAATTTTTTTGAGAAACAAAATTCGTAAATATTAATACAAATGAAAATTCTTTCTTGGTGCAGAGTTGTTGGGAAGCAATGTGTATCGAATATACGAGTATAACTATTAATAACACAAGAAAAAACTTGCCTCTCAAGTAATTTAAGGGGGCGATATTCACGAAATTCTGCGAAAATTGGCGCGTCGGCATTCTAGAAATAATTTTATATAATAATAAATATAGATATATTATGAGTTATAGAGGAAATAACAACACAATTTCAGATAAGTATAACTCGGAAACCGTTTGCCCCGTTATACTCAACTGCGCAACCTATACCCTAAAAATTGCAAGTACCTATTTCTTATTTCTGTTCGACTGTTTTTATTACGATCAGATTTATATTGATTGAGATCCGAGCAGCTTTGAGTGAGTTCAGTAGCAGGATGGGTGACCGTTGTCGCGATAACTTTCGAATGTATAGAGATAACGACTTGCAATTTTTAAGGTAGGTTGAACCTCCGAATGGGGCAGTTAAGTTCGTTGTTGGGCATAATCGACCAAACGGTTTCGGAGTTATGGCCGACTGAATTATTGTTTTCTCGATAACTCGAAATATACAAACTATTTTTCTTTCTTAGTCATAGGACCTCTTCACAGTTTACTGCGACCGCCAATATTTCATTATTTTGTAGATATTGTTCAATAATGAAAACACGTTTTTCTCTCTTGTGACGCTCTAAATTGTCAGCTCTCAGCTGTCAATTTTAATTTGTTTTTAGGGTTTCAATACACCTTACTGCAAAAATTCCGGCAAATGCAAAACTTGCATTAATTTTGGGATATATATATATATATATTCTTTTGACTGAGAGCTGTATATGTGTTAGCAGAGGTTGGTGTAACGGGGTACCATACAATTCGACGTATGATACAAGAGCTTAGGGAAAAACCTCAGCAAAAAAACCCTGTCTCCCCGTGAGTGTCGTGATTTGTAACTATTGATCACAAAATTTACTGCAATTTGAAAATATTGATAGGATAGCCTTTACAAACTACCTGAATCAAGTGTAAACATTTTACGTCGATTTGCGAATTTAACAACTTAATGGTTCCTATAACTTTTTATTGATATTTGGGACATAAATTCCACGAATATCCATGTATTTTATAGAGTCCGATCAAATGATCTGTGTAGCAATAAAGAGGTTCATACGTTTATAAGTCATTAACCATTTCGATCTAGGCGGAATGCTTGAATCACTTCGAAATGGATTTAGTGATTTCTACTATAATGAATCCATTGTTCCAGTTGGCAAGTTTTGGAACTTTTAAGTATTCTGGGACGAGTTTACTGTATACAAAGTGTGAATATAATGAGTCAACATTCTTTTGCACGTCTTGGATTATTTTCAGGTGACCATACAGATACATACAGGATACAGACTACTGCCCCATACGTGATTATGGGTTTCACAATCATGACGTATATCCATCGCAGTATCTTGAGGTTGCACCCCAAAGTTGTTGCAGGCAAGAACAACATTGTCTCCTTGGTCTGGGTTTCTGGTCACGCCATTTCGCCATTTATGGTATCCTAGGTCACAGCATGGTATCCATATAAACATTTCTTCGAATATTTGAACCTCTGAATACACTGTAAAACTAACAGGCCTGCCTTTGATTTTAAAGGGAAAAGATCATGAGTACCTCATATTACCATTGTAGTTCTTCTAGAGACCCCAGAGGTCAGATCGTGAATAAATAATACCCTAATATTTATAGGTTAGCAAAAGTGTTAAATTTTTTTGAGAGAGGTATACAATGGAGAATTTATCACTCCAAAAGTCTTCGGAGCTTTGACAGTGTCAGATCCAAGAAATATATGGACCTCAGTAAAAATACGCTGCACCTCTTCACTGGTTTCCCCACATGTCATTGCGGCCTTAGGAAGCATATGATGAGATTAGGGTTAACAGAAACTGAACGGTGCAGATTCTATGGGGAAGAGGATGAAACTCCCGATCACCTGATTACGGATTACGAAATTCCTCGCCATTTCAAACCAACGCAAGGAATGCTTTGGACAAGAACTGTACAGGAGCGAAGACGTAGCCTCCTTGAGGCTATCCAAGATACTGGGGTTCATCTTCTGGAACTGGAAGGCGAGCTGTAGATGGTGATGACATCGACAGTTCCGACGGGGGGGGACACAATAGACCTTAAGGTCGCAGTGCAACGTTGTATATATATTGTATATTGTTGTTGAGGGTAACGTTGCACTTACACCTTAAGGTCTATTGTACCCCTCCGTCAAAACTGTCGATGTTATTACCATCTACAGCTCGCCTTCCAGTTCCAGAGTTCTGGTGAACTCCAGTATCTCGGATGGCTTCAAGGAGGCTACGTCATTGCTCCTGTAGATTTCTTGACCAAAACATTCCTTGCGTTGGTTTGAGATGGCGAGGCATTCCATTATCAGGTGATCAGGAGTTTCATCCTCCTTCTACCAGAATCTGCACTCGTCAGTTTCTGCTAGTCCTAATCTCATCATATGCTTTCTGAGTGCCCTGTGGGGAAGCCAGTGAGGAGATGCAGCGTGTTCTTACTGAGGTCCTAGTATTTCTTGGATCTGACAGTATCAAAGTTCTTGAGGTGATACATTCCGAGGAGAGATCTCCAGAAAATATCTCTCTCAGTTTCTTCTTTCATCTGAAATTCACTTTTGTAGGTGTATCTACCAACACCACAGTAAGGTTCCGGGCCATTAAAGAGGGTTTGTGCTCCTTTCTTGGCAATTGAGTTGGCCTCCTCATTGCCTGTGATTCCCGCATGACCAGGAACCCAGACCAAGGAGACCCTGTTGTTGTTGCCTACTTCATTGAGTTGCAGTGCAACGTTACCCCCTATAACAATATACAATCGTTCGACCCCATTCTAATAATTAGAATACCTTGGAACAATCTCCTACCAATAATGCTATTCCTCGAGGAATATCTTGATGAAAATGGGAAGATTTCAATCATTTCCTGATCATATTTAGAATTCCATTCGACACGACAACTTCCCGCCCAACAATACTTATTGGCGATTTGCTACGGATTATTCAAATTCTTCACATAAAGAACGTTCTCTCGCTTATACTGGAAGATTTTTAGACCCGTTTGAGGAACAATCGCCATCAAACGCTCTCGAGTTCGCGTGACAATGTCGATGAAAATTGATCTTAGAAAAGAACGTAGAATTTCGCTCCGTTGACTACAGAAACAATGCCTTTCACGACCGCGATCGGATTCCCCGAAATAATTTCAAGATCAACGAACCCGATAGACTCCCGCACGTCCGAAAACCTGAATAAAGTGACATTTTTCAGTCGCGCACGATGAGGACGAGCGACGCTTCCGAACGCGACTTTTATAACTCAATAAAATCTATAATCCCCGTGGCATATTTAAGAAATACAACAAACGATAAACGTCCGAAATATGAAATATAACGGTTCGGCGATATTTAATGGCTAGATTATTCACGGTTATTATATGACACACAAGAGGCCTCGATAATTCTTATATAATGAGGTACGCACGTATTCTCGTCTTTGAGGATCATGCGATCTGCCATGTCAAGTACAGTTTCGTCCCGGGATTTCAATAATTTAGAGCAGGTCTTATTGTAGCAAATGATGAGCAGAGAGGAAACCAAGGGCCCTGGTGCAAAAAAAATGTGAAAAATACTGACCTGTTTAGGATTGACAGAGTTATAATATGTAATAGGTAATAGTTGCGAAAAAAAAGGTGATTCCTTATCAAATTAGTGGGAAATGCACTGTGCCCAGGAGATTTGCGAGCTTTTTGGGGCTCCTGTTCCTTGGAGCAGAGTGCTTATCAATTTGCCCAAATGTCTGTAATTTTAGAATTTTTGGCTGAAAATGGTCTTAGACGTTTTGGTTCTACCCACCGATTAAGAATCGGTGGTCAAAATCGATTTTGTCCGGCCCTCCCTTAACACGATAACTCCCGAACGGAATGAGCTAGACAGTTGAAATTTTCAGGGTAGATAAGTATCTCGTTTAAGTTCGTTTTTGGAAAAAAACAGCTTGATGGTTTCGGAGTAACGAAAAACATTTTTTTTTTTACATTACAAATTTCAAATTCATTTTTTTTAAGATGTAGTTTCACCAAAAGAATCCATCGATATGATTTTCAACTGTAACAAGAAAATTCTTTCTGAGATATGATTTTTCAAAATTTTCAATAATAAATCGTATTTCTATGTTTTCACAGAATGTTGTAATTATTCTATCTATGAATTATTATTATATGATCTGTGTTCATACATATCTTATTTCCCTATAAGAGACAAGTGTAATGTATTTCTGTTTCGTTTCTCATGATATAAAATAGCTTTCCTGTTCTAGAAAACAAAGTATGATTGAAATTTGGACGAATTGATAGGCACTCTGTTCACCTGAACAGCGGGTCAGTCTTTGATATATATTTTTTTGGGCAGCCCCTGCTTTGATACAGCCCCACAAACATGGCGCAGAAAAGCAATTTTTAATTTTTTTCTTAAAAACAAAAAACTGACAGAAATTAAACCAAGCAGATATTATATGCGAGCCAGAAGGCACTCAAGAAGATTGTTGGTGGTATTCCCCTACATATGTGATTCATTAAATTGATACACTGAACAAAATGGGGGCTAGTGCTCCACTTTCGAATAATTTCTTCAATATACAGGGTGTTTCATAATAAATGCGCAGGACTTCAGGATGTGATAGCTCGTCCAAAATTATGAAAAAAAGTTTCTATTAACTGCCCCTCAAAAATGCACCATTCTCGAAATACAGGGTATTGAAATTGAAAAAAAAATCGCTTTTTGTGAATATCTCCGGAACCGTTTATCCTACAATACAAACAATTCAAAGCATTTCTTACTCATAATAAGCTGTTTTTTTGGCGGAAAAGTTTTTTTTAAGTCATAATTGATGAAAGTTCTGAAGGGGTAGTGGGTGTTTTTCTCCCCAACTTCTACGCCACTGGAAATAGTATGGTTTAGAAACGCGCATTTGAACCACCAATGTTTTCTATACAAAAAGGATACTCTGGGTCATAAGTTCTAAAGACGTCCGTTTTCGAAAGAAATCAACTTTTATGTTGAGAAACATAAGTTAACGTTTGAATTTTTACTTGTTCTATCGTTTCAGTAAATTTTGTTTTTAGGAAGAAAAAAATTTTATTTAAAAAATTGAGCATGTTTTTCAATATAAAAGTGTTTTTTTTTAAACGCCTAACTTTAGAGCTTATGACCAAGAGTATCTTGTATAGAAAACATTGCCAGTTTAAATGCGCGTTCCAAAACCGTACTCTTTCCAGTGGCGTAGAAGTTGGGGAGAAAACACCCACTACTCCTTCAAAACCTTCACCAATTCTGACTTAAAAAAAAACTTTTACGTACAAACATAGCTTGTTATGAGTAAGAAATGCTTGCAAAAGCTATTTTTTGCAGGATAAACGGTTCCGGAGATATTCACAAAAAACTATTTTTTTCCATTTTTAATACTCTGTATCTCGAAAATGATGCATTTAAGAGGGTCAGTTAATAGAAACTATTCTTCATATTTTTGGACGAGCTATCACATCCTGAAGTCCTTCGCATATATGATGAAACACCCTGTATATTCGGTAGGAAAACGTTTTGCACAAACAAATGTTTCAATTTTCAATAGCCTACCACAAGCAGCTTGCCATTCTTGTCGACACAAACCAAGAACAAAACGAAAAGAACACTAATAACTACGAAAAAATCATACTAAACAATTACAAAACCTATCCAAAAGACGAAAATCAGCAAATAATAAGAAATAATTAATAAGAAACATGAATAAACAAAACTTCGAAATTAATTTGAAATATCCATGAAATTTCTAGTGCTGGCATCTATCGATGAAAACTAAAGTAGAACAATATCCCTTCATTTTGACAGTATTTGGACCGTATTTTGACTGAAAATATGTCAAAGAGTGTCCGCACAATGTATTCTATGCATCTATGCCACTTGTAAGAAATTAGTCATCCAGTACAATTTAAAATGTCCAGTCATTCTAAAACCACCTTCAGTTTTAGTGTAGGTTGACAAAACCCATGCTCGTTGATATTACGTCCAAGGATTTCTAGTGGCTTTGTGGAATCTGCGAATCAACGCCCTGATTGCACACAGATCGTTACTTCGAGGCAACATCAACGCTATATTCTAAACGAATGGATAATTCTCAAAAAATGTTATCGAAAACCGCGAACGACATGCTGTCATAATAATTACAAATAACAGAGTTTCTCGAATAAGACAGGAAGGCGTTATCGTTTCTTTTCCCTGTTCTCCAAGAAACCGCAACACCGTGTAACAATTTCCCTTCGAGGAACAAACAGACACGGTCTATAAACTTTGGGATATTAATATTGACGGCGATGATATTTGTCATTTCGTCATTGTTCGCAGATACCACAGCCTTTCTCGATTAGATACCCCACTTCCGCAGTGTCGTCGTTTGCGAATTCTTGAAAATTGAATGCGAATCTCTATATTAATCTTTTTATGGTATGTTATCTATACAGCTCTCAATTAAGTTAATTTAATTGAAATATGGTACCTACATCTTATTAGTTCGGGTCATTTTGCCCAAATGTCTGTAATTTACCAATTTTTTGCCAAAAATTGCAGTATTACTGCGTTAAAAAAAAATTCTTACTCCAATTTCCAAATTTGAACTATGGACTATCGGTTCAATATTGTAGGAGTTATTTAACAAATACTGGAAACCGAGCAGCGTTAGGTGAGTTCAGTATCTGGATAGGTGACCGTTACCAATTTAACTTGCGAACGGAAAGTTTTCAGGGTAGAATGCGCATCCGAATGCAGCATAGACCGCCGTATTCACAAAGCATTCACTCTCCGTTAAGTCCTAACTGAGGTCCTCAGTCAAGGATAAATTTGAATCGCAACCTCAGTTAACGTATTTAATGGTGGTAAAGCAGGCCTGTTTCACGATAGTTTTCACGTTAACTGAGGTGGCGATTAAGATTTATACTTAACTGAAGACCTCAGTTAGGACTTACGGAGATTGAATGCTTTGTGAATGACTCTCCGCCGTATTCACAAAGCATTCAATCTCCGTTAAGTCCTAACTGAGGTCCTCAGTTAAGTATAACTCTTTATCGCAACCTCAGTTAACGTGAAAATTATCGTGAAATAGGCCTGTTTTACCACCGTTAAAAACGTTTAAGGGGGGAGGTTAAAGTTTTCGTAATCTCAGTTAACGTATTTAACGGTGTTGAAACAGGTCTGTTTCACGTTGATTTTAACGTTAACTGAGGTTGCGATTCAAATTTATCCTTAACTGAGGACCTCCATTAGGACTTAACGGAGATTCAATGCTTTGTGAATACGGCGGCCTGTATTCAGAATCTTTGTTTTACTCCAATCCATCATGTGATCTTAATTGAATGTACATACTCGTACTGCTATTTTTGGCGCTCTTGTTCCTCGGGACAGAGTGCTTATCAATTTGCCCAAATGTCTGTAATTTTCGAATTTTTGGATGAAAATGGTCTTAAACGATTTGGTTCGACTCATCGATCAAGAATCCGTGGTCGAAATTAATTCTGTCCGGCTGGCACGATAACTATCGAACGAAAGGAATTAGAGGATTGAAATTTGCAGGGTAGGTTTTAATCGTAAATATCTCTGACGAGTTCGATAACGGGCAAAATCCAGAAATCGGTTTCGGAATTATGGCTGTTTTTAGTCGAAATATTTTTTATGAATATTTCCGGAACCGATAACTCGATCTATCTGAAATTTAGCATCAAAATGTAGAACCATGACCTTTATATGCATGCGAAGTTTTGTATTTATCAGATTGCCGTAAAGTGTAAAAAAAACAATTTAAAAAATTTTTAAATATTGTTTCCACAATAACTCTTTAACAAAATGAGCTAGGCAGTTGAAAATTTCAGAGTAAGTTTGGGAGATAAATATCTAGGTTAAGTTCGTTATTGGGAAAAATCGGCCTGATTTTATTTTACATTACACATTTCAAATTCATTTTTTTTAATGCACTATAAAAATCTATTGATATCAATTTCAACAAGCTAATACTTTCGGAGATATGATTTTTCAAAATTTCAATTATAAATCATACTTATATGTTTTCACAGAATTCTATAATATTTCTATCTATGAATTGATAAATGATCTGTGTTCAATGTTCATACTCGTACATGTCATCTTGTTTTCCTATAAGAGAGAGTTAAATTAATTTCAGCTATCGTAAAATTATGAGGATTATAATATTATATTATACTTTTTGGTGATATTTCAATGCTCGTGGATAATCCATACGATGATGGAAAGTTTGTCAGAATGGGTTCAGAATAGCTCCAGTTTTTATTTGATCAGAAGCTCTTCTCTCTGAACTCATGATAGTCGTATTTATCTCGAATAACCGTTATCTTCAAGAAATATTTTGAAGAAATCAATTTTATTATTACGATTTTCAAGAGTAAAGCAAATTAGATTAGTTCTATCATACAGGGTTTTAATAATAATAATAGTAATATAATTCAAGGATTTAATGTTCGAACTGGGGATCCTGTATCCAAGGCATACAGTTAGGATGGTCGAACTAATCATAGGATGCCTAGGCGGAATGAGAGCAAACTACGTGACCGAATTGAAGATTATTCCGGCCTGTAAATCCCTGGCCAAGGATTTGACACACATAATGCACAAAGCGGTGTTGCTCGAATCACTTCGAGTCATCAGGTCACATCAACTGTGAAAGTAGCAACAGGAGTCTCACACCCCCATAGAGAAGCGGACCCTCTACAAAATATCAGCCACAGTAATTTTTAAATTGAAGAATTGGTTCACACTCAACTATGATTGAAAATATAATCTTTTTGACAATTTTGAAATCAACAACATCTCTTATTTGCCTCAGAAAATATTGTTTGTTTTTGCGAAAAAATTACGTAACTTTTTTAATAACACCTTTTTTCACAATAAATTGATGGTTTGTACAGAAATTCAAATATCTAGTTGTACATAATATGTGTCTGCCTTCTGAAGACACAGGTGTGACTTAACTCACTCAACATCGGCGTCACGTTCAATATATACCGACCATGCAAAGAGCCATACCACGTTTTGGAGAAGAAAACCGAACAACATGTACTTGTACAACCCACATCACCTCACCTCCATAACCCTCGAAATTTATGACCGACCTTCCACCCCCATGAACTCCGATGCCTCTGTCCGCCAGCACTCATAAAAAAGAGCCAGCAACAAAGTTTAACATTTCCTTGTACTACGTTCTTCGTTAGATGATGTCCAATGATTACGAGAATGTCGTTATTTTATATAGCGGCTAGGAATATACAGAGCGATCAAAACACGAAGTCGCAGATATTTTTTTCGAGAGGAAAATATAAGAATAAGAGGTAAATGGTGTTGAGTAAGGGCAATTTTCAGCCACATTTAGTTGTTTCCGTAGTTGGAAATTGAAGTAATGAAGAAATAACACTGTATAATGTGTTAGGTCTTCATATGCCTCAATATTAAAGAAAGTTCGAAACTGCAGCAACAAAATATAAACTTTACTTGATTGGAACATAAATATATTTATTGGTAGTAAATTCACAAAATAAATTCTCGAATGTTTATTTATTCAATATATTCATTTATTGTAACTGAAAGCAAGAAAATTACGGCAACGAAAAGTTCTATCCGTTTCTACCGATTTTCGTGGCTTTCTCCAACTCAAAATGAAAATTCAAAGTTACCCGATATACCAAATTCAAATTGCGAGTAACATCGAACGATTCAAAGTTACCCAATATTCATACGTTTCCCAAAAAGTTCAGAATATAAGAATTAAGACAAAAATTTTATATTTCTAAAGAATATTTTAAAATGAACCTGGAGAAGGCCACATAATAGGCAAGGGAAATCAATAACTCACCAGCTCAAAACCGGCTTCGTATATTTTTAATTTTTAATTATTAGGAAGCAACCAACTGCTGAAAAAATTTACCATAGTGAATTCGATTAAGGGTGTCCAATACAGGAGAATCGATAATATAATTTACCATGGTAAATTCGGTTAAGAGTGTCCAATACGGGAGAATGGACAAAAGAACATACGCGCAAAAGCTCCTGACTTCACGTCAGTGCTTGAACCAATTTGTTTTTGTTTCATATTTTGAGTGAACTCATTTTTCAAAACAAATACTATAAATAAATTTTCATCTGATACTGTGAAACTTATAAAGAAATGGGCAATATAATGAGTTAGATAAGTGAGTGAACATTTATATTTCTTCCTTAACATTTGTGGAGCAGTATAATAATAATAATAATAATATATTTGCGGCATAAACATTAATCGCAGAGGCTCGTGCCTGTACGCGATACACAATTTACAATTATAATATTACAGTAGCCAATATTATGTTAAATTAACTCTTTCCATGAACATACAATAACTAAATCAATAATTGTTCAGTATACCCACACAGAGAAGAAAAAAAAAGTCAAAACAAGGAATACAATACCTCGAATAATCAGATCAGTATCTTATACAAAAGACTTGTGCTTTCTCCATCCAATTCGTGTGAGCAAGTAGTTATATAATGAATATGTATGTATGTTTCATCTTTTACTGGGGATTGATTAACAAATGGAAATACCGTCTTCCCCTCTCCTTCACCCAGATTTTAACTTCATTTTTACGTTTTTTTGGCATTCTTTATTTCTTTTATTTCTTTAGGCATTATGTTATAGATTCGTGGGGCGAGGTAAATGCAACATCTCTGACCTATCGTTTTTTTCGTTTTTGGAACTCTGACGTGTTCTCGTTTTATAATGACATTTATTCATTTGGAGTTTAATTTTTTTGGAGCCGATTGCAATAAGCATCTGAGAGATGAATAACTGATGAGGATTAATTATTTTTGAGACTGCATACAGTTCATCTGATGGAAACAAGAGTGGTTTTCCGTGGATAACTCGAAGCAACCATTTCTGGATTACCTCGACTCTTCTCATGTAACATTGATATGCTCCACCACAGGCCAGTATTCCATAATTTATATGAGATTGACAGAGGGAAGTAACGGGGCCGCCAAATAACTTTTTTTTTTGAATATGCAATAAAAAAAAGCTACTGAATATTTTCTCAATTTTTTTTTTATTTGAAAGTACAATCCTTCCGGTTAATAATGGAAAATAATTTCATTCAGATGGCTGCCTCGGCTGGCCATGCAGTAGCCTACACGATCGGTCCCATTTTTAAGCACATTATCAATTGAGTGCAGCTGTATTTCACCAATGGCTTCACGAATATTGTCCTTTAAAGCGTCAATTGTCTCTGGCTTGTTGGCGTAACACACATCTTTGACGGCACCCCACAAATAATAGTCCTACGGTGTCAAATCGCAGCTCCGAGGTGGCCAAACGACATCAGCTCTGCGGCTGATAATGCGATCTTCAAAAACAGGGCAACGGGTCTTTATGCAAAATTCGTCTCAATGATGTCTCCGAAATGTTCAATTCTTGTGAATGACGGTGAATTGATGTTGATGGCGCTTCACACACACTTTCTGCCACAGCAGCAATATTCACGGGAGTACGCACTGTTTTTGGCTTTTCACGCTTTGGTTTTTCGATGAGGATGCCAGTTTCTTTCTCTATTTTCACAAGATAACGAACATATGGAGCTGACGGTGCTTCTCTTCTTCCAGAATCCGTACGCAATTTTCGCACACATTCTGCAACATTACCATGATTTTCAAAGTAATGTCGCAATATTTCCCAGCGTTGTTCAAGCGTATATACAACCATATTCGTTCAGCGGAAGGATAAAACTAATTGTCTGTCAAATCAGACATGAGCTAAGTGTTACCATTCACGAAATAAACACTAGTTGAAAAAAAAAAACGTTAGTTGGCGGACCTTTATATATTATCATCAATTGTTTTATATCCAGGTATTGTTTATAAAACAACTGATGAAATAATATGTCTGAGACATCGAGTTTCGCACCACCCTCTACGTTCTATGTTAGACGATTTCCAATGATTTAATGACTGCCGTTTCTCAGGAAATATACGTTAAATTTTTTGAAGCAGCCGCTTCTGTACGCAAATACCACGCTACAGCGAACGAACGCTGTTTTTAAGCAGCAAAAATCCAATTCGATGCTTGTAAATGCATATGTAAATATTTAATTAAAATTTGCATAATCGCAATGAGCAGGACCGCCGAAGGAAAATGAAGAAGCCTCCGCCAAACGCGGCGGAAGTAATTGCAAAATGCCAAATGGACCTCGTGGACGCGCAAAAAGCTGACTGGACGCTCGGTGGAAATTAAAGTTGGGTTAATAAACGGAAAACACGCCGTGTCCTGATTGCAGCGGTGACGAATGTTCAGGTAGGTTAACTTTGTTGGGGAAAGGCAGTACGGATGAACCTACTCTGCAAATTGTGCAAGGAGGTGTAGATAATTTATTTTAACTATGTAGAGTGCATCTTAAATTTATGGTTACAAAGATAGAGATCTATGAGGTCGTTTATTCTTTCGTCTTTCCGTTCCTCCTCAATTATCCTCTCAAACTTGACAGGCTCGGTAACATTTGTTTTGTTATTGGGCAAAATCGGCCGGATGGTTTCGGAGTAACGAAAACAATTTATTTACATTACAAATTTCTAATTAAGATGCAGTTTCATCATAAGAATCCGTTCATGTTATTCTCAACTCTAACAAGCTAATACTTTCGGAGATATGATTTTCCAAAATTTAAATAATACATCGTACTTCTATGTTTCCACAGAATGATAATTATATCTGTCTGTGTTCTATCTGTTTGCGGTAGGTCCAGTTTGAAAGATAAACGTCATTAATGTTTAACGAAACAGAAAGTGTATTTCTGGAGAGTTTGGTTGATGTAAGCATGTTAACAATTTGAAATTTGGATTCGCTAAGTTCATAGGCAGAGTTTTTTAGCTAGTGATTCGAAAATGAATGATGCAAGGATGTCGAGCATAATTAACGAGTCATTCTCTAATTATGGAGGATTTAGAACGGAATTTTCAACTAATGTACAGGTAGTTATTCCTTAGTAACATTATTTAAGATTACGTACATAAGTGTTCTGGTTTGAGTTATCTCTGGAGTTTTTATATCTTATCAGGATGTAACCGTTAAAATATCTTTTTTCGGGAAGTAAATTGGCCTGCATACTGTCAAATTATCATCTGAATTTTTGTTCAACCGATATGCAATCAACGATTTGATTGCATATTCCATTCACCCTTTTAGAATTATTAATTATATCAAAAAAACAAATTTCGAATGAGCATATTCTATAAGTTGTTTATTATGCCATGCATCTGAATACTTATATTCAGAGAACGTCAATTTTGGATGCAAATCGATGAATTTTTGACCCAGTTTACGATTTATTTTTAAAATAGACTCCACTTTTTCCGGACAAAGCGGTAGGAAGTACCTTCCTTTTTCTTCCATTTTCAGATTTCATGAACGTAAATGGGATAATAACTCCTAAAAAAAAATTTTTTTCAAAATCGTTTCCTTGTCTTTATATCTTATTCGGATGTTACCGTTCAGATATCTTCCTTTCGTAGAAATTTCTTCGAGAATGAATTTGGTCTAGATAACTCCGCAAAATATCATCTGATATGTTGTTCAACCGATATGCAATCGATGATTTATCCATTTCACAAATAAAATTCACATGTTATTCGAATATACAGGGTGAGTCTTCAACCACTGCATTAATTTTAACCAAAGATTCCTCTCATCAAATAAAACAGTTTTTTCATTCACCATTTTTCCAGATTCGGCTCAGGTAAAAAGAAACAGGCTGTTGTATTTCGAAAAAAAATCAGTTTTTATTTTGTAGCTTTGACATCCTTTTTTCGAATAAAATTAATATTGGTGTAAAATTTCCTATAACTATGAGACATATTTTCCAAATATTAGTTATTTTCTACTTCTATTGGTTTTCTAATTATGGACTCGTGGATTCATAAAACTAAACGAAATTAGCATAAAAAAGCAGATAAAGTTTTTCTTGGGTAATTTCAAGAATATTCCATCGTTTTAGAACATTATATTATTCTTCATCATTTCTCCTCAAACGCACCGTTTTCGAGATATTCTTCATTGAATGTTTTAAAATGGGAAACTCCAGAAATTTCACTACTTTTATGGATCCGTCCCTGAGCGTAGGAATCCCGAATCAAGCTGTAAACCACGTTACCATGCCTTTTTCTCGTCCGCCAACAATGTCATAGATAATTTATATGCAGGAGTGTATTAGCACATTGTGAAATCTTTAAACGCTTGTAACTTTTTACCTGAGCCGTTTTATTTGATGAGAGGAATCTTTGGTTAAAATTAATGCAGTGGTCAAAGACTCACCCTGTATATTCGAACAAATTATTCCTTCACCTCAAATTTTACATGCTCTTGACGTATCAATTTGTCAAATTTGACTTCGGCCGCTCAGCGAGCTACGTTATGGAAATTTTGAGTTATCTTGAATTTCTAAAGAAGACTTTGAAGAAAGCCCCCCCCTCTATGTTGAACGGAGTTGGCAAATTTTCAACACAGTTGGAAAATTTGCGAAGGAGTTGGAAAAAATATCGAAGCAGTTGAAAAATTTTCAATCAATGGAGTAGGAATATTTCCGAAAAATTGTTATAAAATGTGAAGAAATTTGACCGCCTGACCGGATGAATGCAAAGCAGGCAGATAATAGGAACGGGATAACATGGAATAATACAATGTTTTGGCACAATGTGTGTGGCCGGCAAAAAATAATAGGTATCATAAGATAGCGTTATCCCAAAGCGGGTAGCTCTCTTAATGTTTCCTTTTTTTTTATGTAATCCTTTATGCACAGTTGGGAAATTTTCAAGCCACCTCCTCCCACACTCAAATTTGGCTTCGGCCCGTCCCTCCAGAATACGTTGATTAGAAACACAAGTAGGTAAATCTGAAAATTATGCCTAAATTGGAATTACTTTTTTTACAACCGTATGCCAAAATAACTACTTGCCCGCAATGTTTTTAGTCTCGGAAAGTGCTACTTTCCGGCACTAGTGTTAAATTTGTAAATTATAATACCTTTAACACGACCTCAATTAAGGTCGCTTTCATAATGCGTTTTAAAGTATCTTTAAATTTAAAGCATCCTTTAGTTGGACATTTTGAACTAAAATGTAGTGAAGTGTGTTTGAATAAATGCATTTAACAGTTTCTTTTTGGCGCGCTTGTTATTTTATAATAGGTTTGCAGAAAAAATATTGTTGCAATCTTGAGCGGAAATTATCTTACTTTACTTCAGTATCGTAATGAGTCCATTCCAGCACTAAAAACAGTGCTGGAATGAAATCATTCCCGCATTGTTTCTAGTTATATTTTTCGTTTTGTGGTAGTCAGCACTGACATTCGATCCTATCAAATTTCAACACACGTCAATTTTCAATATACCTAATATAATCTGGATATAGTGAAATAATTGTTGAGAGGAAAAGTTTTATTTTCATTACAAAATAAGGTACTATAGAGATTTCCTTCTTGCTAATTTTGAACAATTCATGCTATTAGGAAACTATTTTAAATCTGATCTCCATGCCCTACGTACGATTCAAATTCAAGTTCCGTAATCGGTCAACTTTCGTAACACAGTCACACCAACTGCCAAGATACAATACAAAACTCACTAGCATGTATAATCCGAATTTTTCATTAAATGTCAACTATATTTTACAAAACTTGCCTAAAATAGAGAAAATATCGTCTAATACTCGTTGCAGAAGGCAACTCCAACACTCATGCGTTCGAAAACTCGCTCCGTCGTCGCTCGTTCTCGAAATTTGAATTCGTATTTGAATAGGAGCCCATTCTGCAACTTGTTTTAGAATATAGTATTCCCACACTATACCTTTTCAAGTTCAATTTCGGAAAAAGTAAATCCAATTTTGGACAAAATATTCAGATTTACTTAGTACAATTTCCGAAATTGCTTTTACTTTTCCGAAATTGATTTTACTTTTTCCGAAATTGAACTTGAAAAGGTATATAGATTGCTTGCTCGAACTCCGCTTCACGTATTCGGGTAATGCCAATATAGTGCGGGAATTTACAACTTTCCGCTCTAGATAAGCAAAACTATTTCAGAAATTGGTTTTACTATTTCCGCAATTGCTTTTTACTTTTTCGATATTGTTTTTGCGAAATTGAGATTGAAACGGTATAGACTCTTGCGATGTAAAGTTCGCAAGGCATCCTACTTGATCTGGCAATGCAAATTACGAAGTATTGTGTCCGCTATTGCCGTGTCCCTGCTTGTAAATTTTACCCGTCGTTGAGGCTTTTACGACCGCCACATCGTTCATCTGAAACAACGACCAGAACACGAGAAAGCTTTTCGGTCCGGCTGTGTATTGCGGGCACCTGATCGTGTTCCATCGTTCGGTTCTGGTTCCGTAGATAAGTGCTAGTCCTCCTTGCCCGAGAATTCTGGATATCAGGTTGTAGATCTGTAGATTTTGTGTAACCGATGCTCGGAATACCGTTTATTTGTAGGGGAAAAGACGCATATTCAGGACCTTTTGTGATTTGGTGGATAGAGAAATGAATCTTCAATGTCACAAGGTGGCAGCAGAGCCATCGATCTTTCTGCCTATCTCCCCCGGACACGGAACACCCCTGACTTTTACAGTTACTCTCAGAAACACTA
Source organism: Halyzia sedecimguttata (assembly GCA_937662695.2). Lineage (NCBI taxonomy): Eukaryota > Metazoa > Arthropoda > Insecta > Coleoptera > Coccinellidae > Halyzia > Halyzia sedecimguttata. The sequence goes on along the minus strand of OW569417.2, from coordinate 15,557,558 downwards.
ATAGGAATTCGGAATACAAGAAATATTTGGAAGGCAGTTTGGATGCTTTTGGATAAATTAAAGAAATATTTCTACCATAATAAAATTTAAATATGTTGAAATGAGAATACGGTGAAATCTGAATTAAACTCTTCGAATTGAAACTCCGAGAAATTTCCACATGACTATAAAATGCTTTCCCAGTTTTTGTACCATATCTTCTGACACCAGGCGTCGATTTTTCCGATATTCGTGGCATTCTCCAACTTAAAATGACAATTCAAAAATACCCGATGTACCAAATTCAAATTGCGAGTAACATTGAACGATTCAAATTTACCCGATATTTATACGTTTTCCAAGTAGTTCAGAAATTAAGAATTTTAGAAAAATTTTATGTTTACAAACGAACATTTCGCATAAGTCTTTGTGTCGCCATTCTACAACTAGTTACCAAGTTCCATTCGATCGGAATTGTTTGAAAACAGAATTTGTATTCGGAAACCGTTTGTCCGATTATGCCCATTTCATAAGGCGTCGTATTTGGATGCGCTACCTACCCTGAAAAGTTCCAGGCGCTATCTCTTTCCGTTTGAAAGTTATCGTTACAGCGGACGGCCGGCCGGACAGAATCGAATTTGACCTCTAATTATTTACCAGTGTGTCGAACGTAATCGTTTGAGACCGTTTTCAGCAAAAAATTCGAAAATTTACAGACATTTGGGCAAAATGATAAAAATGAAAAATTAAAATATATTTACAGATTTTGATGAAACTCAGACCAGCTAAGCATTCGAGGTAAGAATTTATGGCAATCCATGATAATTCATGGATATTCATAGGAAATCATTGGGAAATGAATGGGAATTCATAGGAGGTCATGGCAAATTATGGGAATTCATGGAAATCATAGGAATTCATGGGAAGTCGTTGGGAATTCATAGGAAATCAGAGGAAATCACGAAATGATTATGTGTACACTCTTTTCTGGAAGTTAAGCCCTCGTCTGAAGCATTAAGTTTACATCAAATATAGTCTTCAACTGTTTTAAGTATAGTTAAATTAATATCCCTATATCTAAACGAAATTTAGACCACGTTCCATAAAAGATAATGAGATAATTTGCCAGTTCGTGCATATGGCTCAAGATAAATTTACCACAATAAACGGTAATTTACAAGAGAATTGATACCGACAGTTCCCTTGTGACAAGATGTTAGAAAAAGGACAAAAAGCGGAATGTTTGGTCTCAATAGCGCGGTCACAATCTACCGACCGTGAAGTGTTGGCCCGGTACTTCCGTGATTCAACCGTTATCAACACCACAAAGACCCACACAGACAACAACCTTATTAAATGAAAGATATATGGGCCAAAAGGCGGACCGATGTGTGTGCATGAGTGATATTGTGATAGGAAGGCGCCCGAAATTTGTTGGGATGGGTGCACATGTCTAGATGGGGTGAAGAATGAAATTTCTTCGCCACTAGAGTATGTATTCAGTTTGATTATCCTATGATAACGAACGAACAGAACACTCAGAATTATTGGCGCTCTTGTTCCTCGGAACAGAGTGCTTATCAATTTGCCAAAATGTCTGTAATTTTCGAATTTTTGGCTGAAAATGGTCTTAAACGATTTTGTTCGATTCACCGATCAAGAATCCGTGGTCGAAATCAATTCTGTCCGGCCGGCCGTAGGCACGATAACTCTCGAACGAAAGGAGTTAGAGGGTTAAAATTTGCAGAGTAGGTTTGTAGCGTAAATATCTCGGACGAAATCGTTAACGGGCACCAAGCGGATTCGGAGTTATGGGCCTTTTTAGTAAAAACATTTTTGGCGCTCTAGTTCCTCGGAACTGAGTGCTTATCAATTTGCCCAAATGTCTGTAATTTTCGAATATTTCGATGAAAATGGTCTTAAACGATTTGGTTCGACTCACTGATCAAGAATCCGTGGTCGAAATTCATTCTGTCCGGCCGGTCCGGCCGTAGGCACGATAACTCTCGAACGGAATGAGCTAGAGAGTTGAAATTTTCAGAGTAGGTTCGGGGGATAAATATCTCGGCTAAGTTCGTTATTGGGCAAAACCGGACAGATGGTTTCGGAGTAACAACAAATTTTTTTTTTACGAAACAAATTCCAAATTAAATTTTTTTTAATAAGAAGTTTTATCATAAGATTCCATTCATATCATTTTTAACTCTAACAAGCTAATACTTTCGGAGATATGATTCTTCAAAATTTCAATGTAAATCGTATTTCACACATTGATATAATTATTCTATGTATGAATTGTCATAATGTCAACTTGGCAGAAGGGAATATTGTAACTTCAAAAATATTGGGGTTGAAATACTCGTATTTTAGCGATGCAACGGGGACCTCACCCGAAAATGTTTGAAAATATTACGTAAATATGGAAAGCATAATTCTGTAGTTCGAGAGAGGAGAAAATTTGGTGAACGTAGATCAGGAAATTTTTGATCGATTACAAGGTAATTTTTTATTTATTACTTATCTTCATTCATATTATTACTCATCTTCTTTCATACATGTTTTATGGAATACCTACTATTTGTAGGTACTTTAAACCTGTTTTGGGCAATTGTCATACGAAACTTGTTTTTTTGGCGCTCTAGTTCCTCGGAACAGAGTGTTTATCAATTTGCCCAAGTGTCTGTAATTTTGGAATTTTTGGCTGAATATGGTCTCAAACGATTTGGTTCCACTCACTGATCAAGAATCCGAGTGCGAAATCGATTCTGTCCGGCCGGCCGACCGGCCGTAGGCACGATAACTCTCGAACGAAAGGAGTTAGCGGATTGAAAATTGCAAGGTGGTTTTGGAGCGTAAATATCTCGGACAAGTTCGTTCGATCTATCTGAAATTTAGCATCAAATTGTAGAATCATGACCTTTATACGCATGTGAAGTTTTGTATTGACCAGATTACCGCAAAGTGTAAAAAAAAATTTTGAAAATTTAAAAAAAGTTTTTCCACAATAACTCTCGAACGGAATGAGCTAGGTAGTTGAAATTTTCAGAGTAGGTTAGGGAGATGAATATCTCGGCTAAGTTCGTTATTGGGCAAAATTGTCCAGATTTAATTCGATTTCTTCCATGGTGCAGTTCTCATTCTCATGATTGCTCATTTAATCTTGATAAATAAACTATTATTTGAATTGAATTTCCTTTATGATGCAGCTCTATCATATGTATACATTGATATAATTCCCAACTCAGAGAAACCAATACTTTCGGAGATATAATTTGTCTGTTTGAACTAGAGCGCCAGAAAGCTCCTGTCCACAGGGCATGAACCCATTTTTTTATGAATATTTCCGAAACCGATCACTCGATCTATCTGAAATTTAGCATCAAATTGTAGAATAATGACTTCTATATGCATGCGAAGTTTTGTTTTGATCGGGTTGCAATAAGGTATCACAAAATTTTTAAATTTTTAAATTTCGTTTGTACAATAACTCTCGCACAGAATGAGGTAGGCAGTTGAAATTTTCAGAGTAGGTTTGAGAGTTAACTATCTCGGTTAAGTTCGTTACTGGGCAAAATTGGCCTGATAGTTTCGGAGAAACGAAAAAACAAATTTTTTTTACACCCAAATATCAAATTTAACTCCTTTTAAGATGCAGTTTCACCATCGAAATCCATTGATATCTTTATCAACTCTAACAAGCTAATACTTTCGGAGATATGATTTTTCGAAATTTCAATAATAAATCGTACTTCTGTACTTCTTATGTTTTCATAGAATGCTGTACTTAATTATTGTATCTATGAATTATTATATGATATGTGTTCTTACATGTCATCTTATTTTCCTATGAGAGATAAATGTCAAAATTATTTCTGGTACCTACACCTCTTGCTCTAGTTTTTGGCGCTCTAGTTCCTCGGAACTGAGTGCTTATCAATTTGCCCACAAGTCTGTAATTTTCGAATTTTTCGATGAAAATGGTCTTAACCGATTTGGTTCGACTCACTGATCAAGAATCCGTGGTCGAAATTCATTCTGTCCGGCCAGTCCGGCCGGCCGTAGGCACGATAACTCTCGAACGGAATGAGCTAGACAGTTGAAATTTTCAGAGAAGGTTTGGGAGATAAATATCTCGGCTAAGTTCGTTATTGGGCAAAATCGGACAGATGGTTTCGGAGTAACAAAAAAAAAATTTTTTTTACAAAGCAAATTCCAAATTAAATTTTTTTCAATAAGCAGTTTTACCATAAGAATCCAATGATATCATTTTTAACTCTAACAAGCTAATACTTTCGGAGATATGATTTTTCAAAATTTCTTTAATAAATCGTATTTCAACGTTGTCACAGAATGATATAATTATTCTATGTATGAATTGTCATAAAGTCAAACCCTTTCCTGAGACATGACATATTCTAATTCCTTGCTAATAGTTGCTACGAGAAACGTCAAAATCGACTTAGAGAGACAAGGGTAAAAAGCCGTCAAATAAACCCCCATGTGGCGATTTTATGTCAAAAAGTGAAAATTAAGAATATATATCCCAGGTAAGTACCGACATTTCATTCTAATACCGGAGATCGACAAGTTCGTACGAGGAGCCCGATAGCGGGTTCAAATCCCGCAAAGGGAATTACACTTTTTGGCGCTCTAGTTCCTCGGAACTGAGTGCTTATCAATTTGCCCAAATGTCTGTAATTTTTATATAAGGTGCAGTTTCACCATTAAAATCCATCGATATCATTTTCAACTCCAACAAGCTAATACTTTCGGAAATATGATTTTTCTAAATTTCAATATTGAATCGTACGTACTTCTATGTTTTCACAGAATGCTATAATTATTCTATCTAAGCTTTATTATATGATCTGTGTTCATACTCGTACATTTCATCATGTTCTATAAGAAAGAGTCAAATTCATTTCAGGTATTTTAATTTGATTTCTTCCATGGTGCAGTTCTCATTCTCATGATTGCTCATTTAATCTTGATAAATAAACTATTATTTGAATTTAATTTCCTTTATGATGCAGTTCTTTCATAAGAATCCATTGATATAATTCCCAACTCTGAGAAACCAATACTTTCGGGGATATAATTTGTCTGTTTGAACTAGAGCGCCAGAAAGCTCCTGTCCACAGGGCTTGAACCCTTTTTTTTCATTTCCTAGTGATACGATCCTCACAATATTCCGAAAAAATTGGTTCGTCGGCATTCAACAACTTATAACCAAGTTATAATTGGATCGGATCTGTATTTTTTGGTATATTGAGGATATAACAACAAAATTTCAGATTGACATAACTCCTGACCCGTTTGGCGGATTGTGGCAGTTAACGAACGTAACTGTCACATTCGGATGCGCAACCTACCGTGAAAATGGCTAGTCACTATTTCTTTCCGGTCGAAAGTTATCGTGGCAACGGTCACCAATCCTGCTAGTGAACTCGCCCAAGGCTATGGTCGGCTTCCAATATATTTTCTATATCCTTAACAATATAGATTCGAGGGCGTTCAAATTTAGAACTTGTCTGTAAAATTAAGTTTTGCAGGGTACCGCAAAATTTCAGTGATATCGGACGGATAGTTTCTGAGAATCACAATTTGTTTCAATGATTTTATTGAAAAAATTCTAGTGATACGATACTGGTATGCGAGTGACAGCAGTGATACGAAATTTCGCAGACGGCATTCTACAACTAATTACCAAGTTGAAATTGGATCGGCTCTGTATTTTTTGAGTTATTGAGCAAAACACAACAAAATTTCAAGGAACTCAACTGTCGCATAAAAAGATCACCCATTCAGATAGTGAACTCAGTTTTCATTATTTTTCTAAAATTCCAACAATATATATCCGATATTTGACGGATAGTTTCTGAGATACGGAATATTTTTTAACCATTTTCTTGAAATATTTCATTACATAAGTCTTTGTGGTAGGCATTCTACAACTACCAACTAGGTCCCAATTCGATCGGATGTGTTTTGCTGTATAACCAAATTTCAACTTCAAAAACGTTAGGCCGATTATGGTCATTGACGATCTTGTGTTTAACATCACTAACCGAACTGGTACTTCCGAATTATTGAATTATTGTTTCACTGGACTACTTCATTCACAATAATTTTTCGAATTATTACCGATCAAATATTGGTTGCCCTTCACGAATCGTGACAATCGAATTTTCACCATTGCGATCATGATGTTCAACAACCAGAACGCGATATTCTATCGTGTAATACTCTATGTTTGGCAACTCCTAATTGTCTCCTATCGATCTGTCAAGATATTATCATGAATTCCAAACTATTGCGCGATCCAAATATTGCTCAATTATTGTAACACCCTCTACAATATAATCAGCTACACAGCACTTCCAAACTGCTTCATTCTCCCTACTGATATCAATCAGTTCTCATTGTTGTCTGAGCCATTCATTTTTAATTGTAGCCAAGAAATTACAACATTTTCTGGTGTCAATCCTGGTACCTAAGTAATGACACTAATTTTTTATAATCATTTTTTACGTACTTCTGTGTTTCCAGACTTCCCATATTTAATATTCCATTTAATAGTCCATTTATGTACCCTGCTATTACTGGTGATGATCCAATTCTTTACGACATAGTTATATTTTCTCTTCGTCACAATGAAGACATTAAAAATTCGTGAGTCTCACGATTGAAAGATAACGGCCGATACACCATTGGAATTGTCAATAACGAACAAAGGAAAAGGGCAAAGGAAATCGGTGGCATTTGGAAATGAACATTTAATGACGGGAACAGTCTGGGTTTGAGCTGGAAAGTGATAAATATAATGAGATGGAAGTAACTGAATGAAATATAAACTTGAGGCGAATGGGTATTGTTACAAAACGTATGTACCTAGCAATTAGAACCGATTTCCACTCAATTGACCATATATTAGGTTCCGAAATAATGATACGTGTGATTCTCTTTGTTCGGAATGTTGAACGTCTAGAAAACACTTTTTCTTTCTTGCGCGGGTATTGTTTATGTAAATTGTCTTCGTGATGATAAGGACTGAAATTAGTGAGCGGTTCTTGAGTGATCGTCGACTGTGACCAACAAAATTTCACTGAGATTGTTTTGATTGCCAATGACTTTGAATATCCCGAAGACTGGATATTATTATACAGAAGCTATGTTTATTCCTCAACTGGTATAAAATAGCAGCATAAGAGAGAAGATTAGCAATCAATTTATTTAAAACATGCATTTTTGCGCACTTCTTCTGGCGAACAACGTGCTATCATTTTACCCAAATATGTGTAACTTTCGAATTTTTTGCCTAAAATGATAGCAAACGAGTTCAAAGTTATTTCTGTCTGTCCGGCAGGCCGGCGGTATACCCGAACGCTTTGAATTTTTAAACCCTTGCAACTTATTACCTCAGCCTAACCTGGAAAAATAGTAAATGAAATAAATCCTTAAAAAGTACTGACCTGAAGTCAGGAGCTTTTTTGCGCATGTTATCTGTCTACTCAAGCCTAACACACCCTCACGAAATACTGCTTGAACCTTCAACCCGTATTTTTGGCTATCTTGTTCCTCGGAACAGAGGGCTCATCAATTTGCCAAATGTCTGTAATTTTCGAATTTTTTGATGAACATGCCGACATATATCTTGTGTTTCTTACGTAGAAGCAATTCACGAAATAATAAAATTTGAAATTAATATTTTTCAGAGTTCGGAGAGAAACCCAGAAAGAAACCATTTAGTAACACGATAACTCTCGAACGGAATGAGCTAGACCGTTGAAATTTTCAGTGCGCATTTGGAAGATTAATACCTCGATTGAGTGCGTTATCGGCCTGGTGGTGGCCTGGTGGCGGGAACGAAAAATTTTTTTTTCATTACAAATTTCAAATTATATTTTTTTAAGATTCAGTTTCAACTTAACAATCCATTGATATCATTCTCAACTCTAACAAACTAATACTTTCGGAGATTTGATGTTTCAAAATTTCAATAATTGATCGTAATTTTATGATTTCATAGAATGCTGTAATTATAATTTGCTGATGTGAGTAAATCCAACATATGAGGTGAGTCGTAGACCTATAGGTTTTAAATTTAATTTTTATAATGCTTATATCATAAGAATCCATGGATATCATTCCAAACTCTGAGAAACCAATACTTTCGGAGATATGATTTGTTAAAGTTTGAATAATTAATCATTCGCTAGTAGCTTGACAAAAGCCCCTGTCCACAGGGCTTTCCCAAATTTTTTCAACCGAGTACTAGTTTTCAATTCGATCGGATCTCTATTTTTGAAGATATTGGCAAATAAATTTCGGTTCAAAGGTTTGCGTGGAAATATGATAAATAATTTCGGAAATATACAAATTTCTGTTCCAAGGAACAAGAGAGCCAAAAATACGGGTTGAAGGTTCAAGCAGTATTTCTTGAGGGTGTGTTAGGCTTGAGTAGACAGAACAACATGCGCAAAAAACCTCCTGACTTCAGGTCAGTACTTTTTAAGACTTCATTTCATTTACTATTTTCCAGGTTAGGCAAAAGAAAAATGAAAATTTTTCTTCAGAAGAAACATTTTTATTTTTCTTTTGAAAACATTTTTTTTTCTAGTGATATGATCCTCACGAAATTTCGCAAGAATTAGTGCATCGGCATTCTAAAAGTAATAACCCAGGTTAATTTGGTTTTTGAGGAAATAACAAGAAAATTTCAATGGGCATAACAACGACACCGTTTGGCCGGCTAGACAGTTGAAATTATCAGAGTAGGTTTGAGGGATAAATATCTCGGTTGAGTTCGGTATTGGGCAAAATCGGTCTAATAGTTTCGGAGTAACGAAAAAAAATTTTTTTTTACATCTCAATTTTTGAGTTCAATTTTTTTTAGATGTAGTTTCATAATAAGAATACATTGTTATCATTTTAAACTCTAACAAGCTAATACTTCTGAAGATATGATTTTTCAAAATTTCAATAATACATCGTAGTTCTACTGTCTGTCTTCACTGTTCATAAAGATCATGACTCATCTTATCTAGCTATTAGAGACTTGTCAATTCGTAGTTTGAAAATATTTTCTGTTGGAAAACAAGTATCCGATTCTTGAATGGTCAATTTATACAAGACTGTTTTGAAACCGAAACTAATATTGACTGATTACATATTGAATAATGTATGAATATTTAATGGGGATGATGTTTCAGAAGATTTAGAATTGGATCATTTTAATGACGTAGGTAGTTTATGAAGGCAATAGGAAAGAAGAACATAATGGAATCATCAAAAGAAATTACTGTTCGTTGACCAATGAGGTTAATATTACCTTTTACCTCCTTAAGTTGCGAGACATGTTCCTATATACAGTATTTTCATAATTTTGCTATCAAAAAAATGCTGAAATATGGGTCCATATTTGTGTTTCAACCATTTTTTCTTGATTTAATAAAATGTGTAAGTGGTATGAACTCTTAAATTTTAAATTATGAAAAGAGGATAGTATTATATTAATACATTTTGAACTACTAAAATAATGTGTTCATCAGCCTCTACATACTTAAATATCAGGAATAAATGGACAATCTGCTATGATTGTCTCCAGCCTTGCTGTAGACATTTCGATGATATTTTCCTTAGGTATTTCGAGTTGTGAAAACTATGCACCGAGTGTAAGTTGCAACAACCCATTCCACGAGGTTGATCATCGCGGATTGCTCATTTAATCTTGATAAATAAATTTAATGTCAATTGTTCAAGCATTAAGCATTGTAGCATTGCAGATTGCTCTTTTTATTCAAATGATAATTTTTGAAGCATTTTTTTGTAAACGGCACTTTTTATTAAATTCAATTTCTTTGATGATGCAGTTGTATGATAAGAATCCATTGATATAATTCCCAACTCTGAGAAACCAATACTTTCGGAGATATAATGTGTCTGTTTGAACAAAAGCGCCAAAAAGGTCCTGGCGTGGTCATGTAAAAAAATTATGACGCTACTCTGTAAAAATGAATGACGTCATAAGTAAAATTTTTATGGTCAATCAAACCCCAGGATTGACCGGGCCGAGCATTCAGCTTGAAAGCAACGCAGTTACGAATTTTGTTCCTTACTTTATCCACAAACTGCATTTCTTCAAATCAAAATTGAATTAAACAAGAATTTCAATTGATACTCGGACTAAACGTAATAATCTGCCGTAGAATATACACATCCTGTACCTTGTTCCAGATCTTGTTCGGACACCCGAATACAAAATTGTTCTGTAAGAATACCTGTGAAAATGGCTTCCGGTAACTATTTCCTTTAAATGCCGAATAAATAATATACTTTATTTGAATCAAGCCCAGCCATCAACGGAATTCAAAATATAATTAATGTGTAAAAACATACAATTAGTAAAATTTGATGATAAGCCCACTCACGTCGTGTAGTTTCGTTCAGATTGGGGTCAGGATATCCATTTCTGTGAATATTCACATAATACCGGGTCACGCATGAAACTGAATCAATTATAGAACACATTCGAAAGAAGTTTAACCCGATATTAATACAAGATTGATACTTTCTATGAGAAAAGAGTATGGTGGTCGATAAGTGCTATAGATTGAACTTTCTTTTCGATATTTGAAAAGATTTTTTTGTTATAATATTTATTAATAATCAATTCAAATGCTAATGGTAAAGTTAACCGATTATTTATCATATATTTAGATTTCGAACATCATTACCTGATTTTTGCGCGTATGTTCTGGGGAGCATCGCGTTATCATTTTGCCCAAATGTCTGTAATTTTCGAATTTTTCACCAAAAATGGTCTCAAACGATTGGGTTCAACTCCATGATGAAGAATTCGAGGTCAAATTTGATTCTGTCCGGCCGGCCGTTGCCACGATAACTTGAGAACGAAAAGAGATAGCGACTTGAATTTTTCAGGGTAGGTGGCGCATCCCAATACGACGGCCAATTTCGTTAATGGGCATAATCGGCCCAATGGTTTCTGAGTAATAATGTGCTCTACAACCAATACTAATTCGATCGGATCGAAATTTGGTGAGTAATTGTATAATATAAACCTTAAGACGATTGTGAAATTTTGTGAGAATCGTATGGCTAGAAAATTAGAAAAAATATATTAAAAAATATTATTCATGTCACGATAACCTAAGAACAGAATAAAATAGCGACTTGAAATTTTCAGGTTAGGTTGAGAATCTGAATGCGCCATTTGAGTTTGTTTATACGCATAATCGGCGAAACGGTTTTGGAGTTATACCGATCTGAAATTTGTTTGTTATTTTCTCAATAATTCAAAAAATACAAAACCGATCCAATTCAAACATTGTTATTAGTTGTAGAATGGCAACGCAAAAATTTTGCAAAATTTCGTGAGGATCGAATGACTAGAATATTTTTAAAAAATCATAGAAAATTATTGAAAACAATTCTATATATCTTAAACTATTCGTCCGACAACGCTGAAATTTTGCGAGAGCTTTCAGAACCTAACTATATTACCAAGTTTCAAGTTTAAACATGATCGGATCTATATTGTTGGAGATCCGAGCAGCCTTGTGTGAGTTCAGTAGCTGGATGGGTGACCGTTGCCTCTATAACTCTCGAACGAAAGGAGATAGAAACTTGCAATTTTTAGTATAGGTTGCACATCTGAATGGGAGAGATATGTTCGCTGTTGGCCATAATCGGACCAACGGTTTCGGAGTTATATCCATCTGGAACATGATTTCCTCGATTACTCGAAAAATATACACTCGATCGAATTGAAGCTTGGCAACTAGTTGTAGAATATCGACATGAAGGCGTATGTGAAATTTTGTGACGATCGTACAACTAGAAATTTTTTTAAAAATTACGAAAACATATTATGTATATACATGATTTCTCGAGAACGGAAAGAAATAGCGACTTGCAGATTTCAGGGTAGATTGCGCATCTGAAGCAACATCTAAGTTCGTTAACTAGCATAATCGGCCAGATGGTTTTGGAGTTATATCAATCTGAAATTTGGTTGTTATTTCCTCAATAACTCAAAAAATACAAATCTGATCCAATTCAAACATGGTTATTAGTTGTAGAACGCCAACGCAAGAACTCTTGCAAAAATTCGTGAAGATCGTAGCACCAAAAAATTTTAAAAAAATCATTGAAAAAAAATTCTTTCAAGCACTGACGTGAAGTCAGAAGCTTCGACAAGAGAACATACGCGCAAAAGCTTCTGACTTCACGTCAGTGCTTGGACCAATTTTATATTATTTATGTATAAAGATGAGAAAATATGAAATAAATATTTTGATACGGAAACAATTATTATGAATTGCATCTGAAACCAGAAATATGGAAGAGAATAAAAATGGTAACGTAAATAAATGTTGTGTACTGTGGTAATGTATCTCTGACTGTTTTCAAGTGAATACTGATAATTGTTGTTGATTAATTATTGTTTGACAAATTCCTATGACTTAAATCACCTCAATATTTTACCATTTTAATTCTCCTCAATGTTATTTGTTTCTGATTCAATCCATAATAATTGGTTCTGCATCAAAATATTTTTATCGCATTTTTATCAATTTGTTTAATTATTTTTAGATATTTGTGTATAAAAATCTGGCAGAGAAGGTCCGAAATCAAAATAATAAATAATTAGAACTAGAAAATTTTAAAATATGAGTATTCGAACAAGTATTCCAATAATCGATTAGCTATATAATGCATTAGTCGAATATTCAAGTACTCAAAAAATTCCGTAAAAAATATTCCAATGTTCTGGAATAATATCCCATTACATTTTCTTAAAAAAAAAAATTTGGAGTACTTTTATGAAAGACCCTTCCCCCCCCCAATTATCTCGGCCATTGATGAAAATTTGGGAATATATTTATTACCAAACGATTTAGTTCATTCAAAAACATCCTTGTATTAAATTTCATTTGAATCTGCCAAATTTTCACCTCCTGAAATGTATTAACGCTAAATCCGGACACCCTGTAAATCATTCGACCCTACTACTAGTACAACAATCTGGCATACACAACTTACTGGTCTGGCCGTCTGTGAAAAAAAAAACTCTGAAACTCACACGTTTCATCCGTATAAAATTCGATTGAACCATGAGATGAACGAAGATTACTTTAACCGACGATTGCAGTTTGGCGAACCTAACGAACCATATAGACAATAACCCAACCTTTTTATTAATTTTTTTATTCAACGCCTTTTTCATGCGCGCTCGGTACATTTCGTTTGTACTTTGCCAATTTCGGAAATGCTCCCAAATAAACGGTAATATATAACATTACACTTACTGATGAAGAGATAGTTGTCAACTATCATTATGTCCGTTCGTCTGGCTGTTAGTAAGCGTGAGAAAATTCGAAAGAATCAACTTGGAGACGTCTATATCAGTTAAATTTGGAATATACAGGGTGTCAGTTTAAAAACTTGACCAATTATGTCACGACAGGGATGTTTGGAGAGAAAATGTCAATTTTTATTCGGAGTGGGACATATTTTGAGTCCAATTGTAAGCCAAACTCTTCTAAGCCTAGGTGTAGGGGTTGTCACCCCTAAATTCTTGAAGGGTTCATACTTAGTGTACTAATCAAATGAGATGCTCGAAATGATTTGCAATACTAGCCAAAGAATAATACAGTCTGTTCTCAAATGTTTGTATGTCCCCCTCCGAATAAAAATTGACCTGTTCCAACATTTTCTCTCAAAACATCCCTGTCCTGAAATAATTGGGCTGGCAAGTTTTCAAATCGACACCTGGTATGTTTGAAAGTAGGTATCATTGAAAATAGTAATATTTAGAAATGGTTGATACCATTGTTAATACATTAAGAGAAATGTTAGGGTTAATAATTAATGATTCTTTATTTGGTGTAGTTTTATTTGTCATAAATGAATTTCATTAATTATTAAAAAATATTATTAATAATTAGAACAACTTGATTTTAACCTTAAATCTCAGAAATATTACATTTATTTGGGCAATATTTATCAATAATCAATAAGAGATATTACCAGGAAATAAATGTAATATAGAAAAGACATGTTCGAGAATATGATTAACAACAGAAGAATAATTAGTTTCCAGCAAACAAATCTTATTTGAAGTAAAAACTTCCTTTATTTCGGTCAAACAAATTATTTATTGGATTATGATTGAAGCAACATTTATTAATTTATATAAATCTTGATTGGACTTAAATAAGTATACAGTGTGGAAAAGCCAAATGGAATAGATTCATCATCTTGGTTAAATCCCGAAACACATCAAATTTAAATTTCAAATTGTCATTCTTCTTCGTAAAAATGCGATCCCTAACTTAAACCCCTTCGAAAGGCAGGTACAACCAGTTTGGGCTTGTGATACATCGTTTGAAAAATCTCGTCATTATCTATTCAGAAATGTTATCATTTTCATGTTTATTGTAAAAATCAAATTAAAAAAAAATTAAATCAAGTGATTAGCGAAATTTGGTACCATATGAAAATCTAAAATGTAATACAAAAAAATTAGAAATGTTAATAAAGTATATGTTCGAAGTGTTCATCGCGAATGCCTTGACAATATCCCAGCCTCAAATTAAAATTACTTCCAACATGAGTGATCGACCTAAGCGCAAGCGTTATTCGTTCTTATAGGTCATTCAAATATTTAAAACCATTTGTTGGTCAAATCGAATTAAATATTGGACGTATCTTGATCTATTTACCTAAATAGATATTGTCCAATCAGAGTAGCACAATTATATTTTGTTGTTCTATACGGAATGAAGCTTTTATTTGTAAAATTGATATCTTAACGCAATACTGGCAAGAAATGTATAAAATATGGTATACTGTAAGTATTCATTGGAAAGAATATTTTCGGAATTCATTATGTGGAATATGATAACTGATTCCTTGAACAGTTCTATGTTCTAAAGTCAAATTCAATTATAACCTGCAACATTCATAGAATATTAATGATTACAAATATTTCATAGAAGTTTCTTCATATTTTTCGACTTATATCCAGTTCAGATATCGCTCTCTAGTTTATCTCTAGTTATCTCTAGTTTATCAGTAGTGTGTTCTGGTTCGTACTCAGGTTTCTATTCTGTGTATCTATCTCATTACTTCAACTACATTTTTCCGCAATCTTGAAAATCAGCTGTTATTTTACACTGTACTCATTTGGGATAGACATTTCCTGAATTTCTTTCAGGCAAAGCCTCCAGTTCTTCATTTCCTTCACAAGATAGAATTGAAGTAGATCAGTTATATATTTCCTCTTCCCTCTCTATAGAAGAAAAATCGAACCGTTGACAAAGATAGCAATTTGCTCGTTCCATCTCCGGGAAAAGAGTGCTGTTTATCCACGGAGTTCATTGAATTAATAACCATCCAAGCTAACAACGTAATGATCATACAACCGTCTAACTGTAATAAATTATAACATAAGGCACCATATCATTATTTACTTCAGGCCGGAATAATTTGTTTCAGAATGTCTCTTCGATTGAGGTTTAGCGCAGCCCAGATCGCTGTGGATATTACCGATTGAATATTTTTATTGCGACGATAACTCAAACGAAATTGAATACTTCACGGTATCACTGCCTGAAAAACAAGATTAATCAGCTATTCCCCCAGTTCCACTTAGATTTATTGAGATATCTACGTAGATTCTAATCGGGTATTCATAAAATATCGAAAATAGTCGGTGAACTGATGAGAACTTACTCCAGGCGACAGATTGATACTCGTTAGAATCCTGGGGATTTGCTCATGTGGATACAACGAAATGTTCCAACTTTATTACATTCAGGATAGAATACAAGGAGAGTATGATGAAACAGCATGTGTACGAAGTTGTACCAGCAATTTTGTGCTGCTGCGAACCGTTAAAATTTTTCTTTTTGCGCGTTTATCGCGTTATCATTTTGCCCCCTAATGTCTGTAACTTTCGAATTTCAAATCTGATTCTGTCCGGCCGGCCGTCCACCGTTGCCACGATAACTTGAGAACGGAAAGAGCTAGCGACTTGAAATTTTCAGGGTAGGTGGCGCATCTCAATACGACGGACAAGTTCGTTAATGTAATTAAATAATTCGAATTCACCATGGTAAATTCGAATTAAGTGTCCAATACAGGAGAATGGATAACATAATTTACCATGGTAAATTCGATTAAGGGTGTCCAATACAGAGGAATGGACAATAGAAGATACGCGAAAAAGCTCCTGACTTCACGTCAGTGCTTGAACCAAATTTTTTACCGTTGCTACAGTTTTCCTCTATATTTGCACGTATGTTCTGGGGAACATCGCGTTATCATTTTGCCCAAATGTCTGTAATTTTCGATTTTTTTGCCGAAAATGGTCTCGAACGATCGAGTTCCAATACCTGAGGAAGAATTCGAGGACAAATTCGATTCTGTCTGGCCGGCCGGCCAGCCGTCCGTTGCCACGATAACTCGAGAACGGAATGAGATAGCGACTTGAAATTTTCTGGGTAGGTGGCGCATCCCAATGCGACGGACAAGTTCGTTAATGGGCATGATCGGCACAATGGTTTCGGAGTAATAATTTTATTTCAAACAATATAAATCCGATCGAATTGAAACTTGGTGAATAGTAGAATATGAACATAAGCACGTTTCTGAAATTTTGTGAGAATCGCAAAACTAAAAAATTTTTAAAAAATTATTAAAAAATTATTTTTCTGTCACGATAACCCTAGAACGGAAAGAGATAGCGACTTGAAATTTTCAGGTTAGGTTGTGCTTCTGACTGCAACATTCGAGCTTATTTATAGGCATAATAGGCCTAACGGTTTTGGCGTTATAAACATCTTAAATTCGGTTCTTATTTCCTCAATAACTCGAAAAATACAACACCGATTAAATTCAAACATGGTTAATAGTTGTATAATGCCAACGCGAAAATTCTTACAGAATTTCGTGAGGTCGTGAGGTCGTGAGTATTTGTGCACTGCATTAATTTTAACCAAAGATTCCTGTCATCAAATGAAACAGGTTTTTCATTTACCATTTTTCCAGATTCGGCTCAGGTAAAATGTTACAAGCGTTTAAGGATTTCACAATGTGCTAATACACTCCCGCATATAAATTATCTATGACATTGTTGGCGGACGATAATAAGGCATGGTAACGTAGTTTACAGCTTGATTCGGGATTCCAACGCTCAGGGACGGATCCATAAAAGTAGTGAAATTTCTGGAGTTTTCCATTTTAAAACATTCAATGAAGAATATCTCGAAAACGGTGCGTTTAAGGAGAAATGATAAGAATAATATAATGTTCTAAAACGATGGAATATTTTTGAAATGGCTCAAGAAAAACTTTATATGCTTTCTTTATGCTAATTTCGTTTAGTTTTATGAATCCACGAGTCCATAACTAGAAAACCAGTAGAAGTAGAAAATAACTAATATTTGGAAAATATGTATCATAGTTATAGGAAACTTTACGCCAACATTCATTTCATTCGAAAATAGATGTCAAAGCTACAAAATAAAAACTGATTTTTTTTTTAAATTTCAACAGCCTGTATTTTTTTACCTGAGCTGAATTTGGAAAAATGTTAAATGAAAAAAGTGTTTCATTTGATGAGAGGAATCTTTGGTTAAAATTAATGCAGTGGTCAAAGACTCACCCTGTATATCAGTAACTATACGTCCGACATCGGTAAGCGAGAGCCTTCAAAACCTAACTTCACTCCCAAGTTCCAAGTTTGAACACGATCGGATTTATATTGTTGGAGATTCGAGCAGCCTTGTGTGTTTAGTAGATGGATGGGTGACCGTTGCCTCGATAACTTTCGAACGAAAGGAGATAGGGACAGTTTTCAGGGTATGTTGCGTAGTGGGAGTGTTAAGTTCGATTACGGGCATAATCGGTCCAACGGTTTCAGAGTTATACCCACCTGGAATATTATTTCCAGGATAACTCAAAAAATATAGACTCGATCGAATTGAAGCTTGGTATCTGCAGAATATGGACATAAAGACGTGTTCGAAATTTTATAAGAACCGTACTCCTAGAAAATTTTAAAAAAATTATGAAAAATAAAATTGGTTCAAGCACTGACGTGAAGTCAGGAGCTTTTGCTCGTACGTTCTATCGTCTATTCTCCTGTATTGGACACTCTTAATCAAATTCACGATGGTAAATTATATTGTCCATTCTCCTGTATTGGACAATCCTAATTCAATATAATTTACCATGGAGCTGATAGTTGGCTTAAAAGATCAGGCTATTATGGTTTGGCCTACCACCCACTTCCGGCTTGACGTTGAGTTCCGGGACACCCAATTTTGATAGTTATTTCCCCCTCGCTGGCAGTCCCTTGCCACTCTATCGAAATTCAAATCTTCAGTATAACATAATATATGAATGATCCTAATGCACGTGAACGTTAAAATTCCAAAACGTCGAACGAGAATCCCCTTCTAACATTCTCCGGTTCGTTAACCTCAACGTGCGAAATAGCACATTCGAAAACCATTCCGGTCGCCCCTCAACCCGCCCAACTAAAGGATATATTTGCACTAAAAAATAATAACCTCGAGCGGAATTAATAAGGGAGTTTGTATGGTGGCAGGATTGCCTATAAGAAACGTTCTTTACGACGGTTGTCCCGCGAGACACCATTTTACGAGGTTTTTGTGTCGTTTGAATTGCTCCACTCTCGGAGTCAAACTCCATTTACACATGAACGAAGGGAACTGGAATGACTCGAAATGATGCCCCGGTCAGGACATATATAACGACAATGATATTATTGTTACAACAACAGGAATGGTATTTATAACCGAATTTTATGCGTTACGACGCAAGATTGTAGGGAAGAATGCGATGTGAATACACTCAATTCGAGAAAAACGGGATACCGAAAAGAAGAGATATCTCGATGGTAAAACAGAAAAATATAGCAATAACAACGTGATACACGTTTATGCATATAAGAGACAGCGGGATAAATTGGTTGGTATTGTAAATAGTAGCATTCAATACGATGCTTAAAGAATTTGATTATCAATTATCTCCCCTTGTTTACGGCTATGCTGAAATAACGTACAGTTGTAGATTACCCATTACATTGAGCTGTTCATTTTCTTGGCTGCTGCAGCCTCAAAATTGTAGAGAAATAATAGGGCTTCACGCGAGAGCGAGATTTTTCTCGTCTCGTCTCGTTCTCGTCTCGTAAAAGCAAGACGAGACGAGACGTTTTCAAAAATATTATAGCCGATACCGAGACCACATACGGCGCAACACGAGAGTCTCGTTTTTGGTCTCGTTAAATTTTTTGTTTTATATACGACTCGATCTTTTCCAACACCCACGGAAAACAATTCAATATGAAGAGTTTCCACTATAATTACCAATATATTTTGTCTATTTTATGCATCGATCGCTCCTGAAATACACGATTCTTTAGAATATTATTAATTCGTTATGACCTTGCGATAATTGAGATTATTATTCAAGAGAAAATAGAATTCACAACCATTAAAACGGATGCCATTATGAATTAAATACTTAACGGACAACTTTTATCGCCCCTAAATCCCAATGCTTTGAAAATTTCGTTTCTATCTGAACATCTGGAGAAATTTATTCTCTAGTGCTCTTTGTAGTGAAGATGGAACAATTATTGTATACACCTGTGGAACTACGTGTAATAAAAACTGGTGAAGAAATGAAGCTATTCAATGTTTCGAAAAGTGTTATGAGGAATACGCCAAGAACACCCTCAATGATCTACCCACTAGGAAGGTATTCTTTGAAAACTATACCAAATTGTTCAATGATATTAAAAAATGTATCGACATCGATAGCCTATTTAAAACATCAACAAAACTTTCGGAATATTGGAAAGCTGAGTTTGAAGAATATCTGCTGTTAGAAAGAGGAGCAAATAGGAATCAAAATATTTTACAGTGGTGGAGATTGATGAAAAAGTTATTCCTACACTTTCCAAGATGGCCGATGATTTATTGATGACTACATCAGTACCTACCTGTTGAAAGATTATTTTCCACAGCAGGTATGATCATGGAAAAACACGTACATCATTGAAACATGATATGATGCAAGCGTGATTATGTTTGAATTCTTGGTCATCGAGTAATTTAAAAGTTGAAATTATCAGTGTTTAAAATTAAAAATAATATTATGTACATTGTACATGTACAATTATTTTTGTATAAGAGCGTAATAATTATAGCTTCACAAAATTATTCATTATTGTATACCATTCCGTTTATATATTATAATATTTATTATTGTTATTCAGAATTAAGTGAGACGAGACGAGACAACTGATAACGAGACTTTAACGAGACTTAATTTTTGGGAATTGGCGAGAGCGAGACGAGATTTTTTATACTCTCGTCTCGTGTGAAGCCCTTACAAATAACGGGATTCGATACTGGTAGCGATCTATCCGGTAAGACTTAGGGCTGCTACACTAAGATACTGCGATTGATGTACGTCATGATTGTGAGACCTATAATTACGTATGGGGTAGTAGTCTGGTACACAAAAACAAGTCTGACTTGCAGAGGGAGAGCCCTTGACAAAGTGAAAAGGCTGTTCTGTGCGTGTATCAGTGGAGCTATGGGAACCTGTTCTACCAGGACACGTGAGATTATCACAAATCTCACACCACTTCATCTAGTGATAGACAAAATGGCCCATGAAGCCATTCTCAAAATATCTAGGAAAGGAACAGGTAAGGAGAGTATTAAAAACCAGAAAGCCTTGTCCTCTCTTACCAGGCACATTTCATCAGCCAATCTTCCTAGTGACGAAATGAATAAGAAAGTAAGCATCGAAAAGAAATTCACTATGATGCTCGGTAGAAAAAAAGACCGGGACAGTGAATCCACCACCCAAGTTCTTGAAAGAAATGCCTGTAAATGGTACACAGACGGCTCCAAACCCACAACAGGAGCTGGCGCAGGAGTAGATGGGCCAGGCACCAAATGCTCACTATCGCTAGGCTCCTATTCGATTTTTTATTAGGTAGAAGTACTTGCAATAGAAATATGCGTGAAAATGAACCTAGAAAGAACTATCAGAGATGAGTTCTAGCAATCCACTCTGATAGCCAAGCTGCTTTTAAAGCTCTGAGCTCTGTTATCGAGTGCAAGCTAATATGGGAGTGCCGAAGAAAACACGATGAGTAGGCAAGAACAATTGGATCTTCTTGGTCTGGGTTCCTGGTTACGCGAGAATGAAAGGAAATGAGGAGGCGAACACACCTGCCAAGAAAGGAGCGCAAACCCCCTTCATTTGCCCGGAACCCTACTGTGGGGTTGGTAGATACAGCTACAAAAGTGAATCTCGGATAAAAGAAGAAACTGAAAGAGATATTTTCTGGAGATCTCTCCCCGGAATGTATCACTCCAAGAAATTCCTCCGGAACTTTGATACTGTCAATTACACCTCAGTAAGAACACGCTGCACCTCCACAATGGTTTCCTCACAGGGCACTGCAGCCTTAGGTAGCATATGATAAGATTAGGGCTACCAGAAACTGACCAGTGCAGATTCTGTTGGGAGGAAGATGGAACTACTGATCACCTGATTACGGAATGCCTCGCCATCTCAAACCAACGCAAGGAATGCTTTAGGGAAGAAATCTGCAGGAGCGAAGACGTAACCTCCTAGAAGCCATCCCAGATACTGGAGTTCATCAGAACACTGGAACTGGAAGGCGAACTGTAGATGGTGATGACAACGACAGCTCTGACGGGGGGGCACAATATGGACAGGAATCTAGTGCTCGGTAACTCGTATCGATCGAGAGTCGATAACAGATGACAGATTCAGAGTCTTCTGCCAGTGTTAATCACGTCTTATTCTTTCTTTTAAACTGACTGGACCACCGTTTCTTGTAAGGATAAACATTGAAATATAGTATATCGCCTAATCCACGCATTTAAATCAATTTAATTCTTTTGTTGGCATCATCGGTCAAAGCAACCTCCAGTTTATGTTTCTATTTTATCTTGTATTTGGAAGGTTAAGGTCGTTACCACGTGGGACGAATTAGGTGCCCATGAACCTGAATGCCTAACCATCTACGCATATTTTGCAGAGAAAACATCGATCAGTCAATCGTGGGAGCAGTATTTCCCCTTGGAGAGAGATTTAACCACCTAAATAGTCAAGTAGGAACACAGAAAAGGTCAGTTGCCGACTATCTCAATATCTACGTACATTGAGGAATCAGTATATTACATCGAGCCTGCAGTAGTACCCAGTTATATTCTCTGTATGATTTTCTCTGTAAGTTTCAGATCTGGAATATATATTTGAGAATGTGCAAACCACATTGAAACCTAAGTAGCGTAACTGCCCCACCAGGGTTATACGATACAACGGTCACGAACCCCTATACGGCCCTATTTATTCTCCCTCCAAGAATGCTCAAAGAATGATCAAGTCAACCCCTTCATTCTTTTTGGCGCTCTTGTTTCTCGCAACAGAGTGCTTATCAATTTGCCCAAATATCTGTAATTTTCGAATTTTTGGCTGAAAATGGTCTTAAACGATTTGGTTCGACTCACTGATCAAATATCCGTGGTCGAAATCGATTCTGTCCGGCCATCTGGCCGTTAACACGATAACTCTCAAACGAAAGGTGTTAGAGGATTGAAATCTGTAGGGTAGGTTTCGAGCGTAAATATCTCGGACGAGTTCGTTAACGGGCAAAATCCACCAAGCCGTTCCGGAGTTATGGCTGTTTTCAGTAAAAACATTTTTTATGAATAATTCCGAAACCAATCACTCGATCTATCTGAAATTTAGCATCAAATTGTTGAATAATGACCTTTATATGCATTATAGTTTTGTATTGATCGGGTTGCCGTAAAGTGTCAAAAAAAATTAAAAAATTTTTAAATTTTGTTTCTACAATAACTCTCGAACAGAATGAGCTGAACACTTGAAATTTTAAGAGTAGGTTTGGGAGATAAATATCTTGTTTGAGTTATTGTTCGTTATTGGGCAAAATCGGCCAGAGCGTTTCAGAGTAACGAAAAAAAATCTTTTTTTACATTACAAAATTCAACTCTAACCAGCTTGTACTTTCGTAGATATGATTTTTCGAAATTTCAATAATGAATCGTACTTCTATGTTTTCACAGAATGCTGTAGGTACTTAATTTATTATTTATTAAACCTCCTGTTCTATGGAACAAAGAATGATTGAATGCAAAATGACCAATGAAATAACCTCAGTTATCGTAGAATTATGAGGATGATATGATATTATACTTTTAAGGTGATAATATAATGCCAATGGATAATCCATATGATGATGGAAATATATTCTTTGGTATGATACATAATCAAATTGGGTTCAGAATATCTCCAGTAAAAATAAAACTGCAATATTGTCTAAGTTTTAATAGATATAATATAATTTTCAGCGTAGATTTGAAGAATGAATATCTCGGATAAGTTCGTTATTGAAGAGAATCGGTATGTTTGAATTTAGTATATTTCATGGTGCAGTTCTATCGTAAGAATCCATTTATATCATTCCCAGAGACCAATAATTTCGGAGATATGAATTGTCAAAGTTTAAACAAGAGCGCCAAAGCTCCTGTCCACACGGCTTATTAGTTTTCTATCCTCTCCTAGGATGTCTTGAATGTTAATATTTCGAACGAAATACTATTTTCAGTCCATGGATTCGGTAGTCACTGTCAACTGAATGCCACAAAATATTACTGGACTCATTTTTGCGGTTTTCAAGAACCAGAAATTATACGATCGTGAATAAAATTCAAACACGAAGGTTATTGTAAAAATATGTGTGTCCCACATTTCGGTGGAATTAGATTCGCTAGGAGAGAATTTTTCGCTCTATTGCCACAGAAAACAAACAAGAATTGTTCACGTTTTTCATGGAAGAATTGAAGAGAGCTGCGATCTTGTCCTCCCTCCCAAATTAGTAAGTAATTTAGTAAGTTACAATGGCAGTACCTATCGGTTTCAGAGTTATACCCATTTGAAATTTTGTTGTTCTTCAATAACTCAAAAGCTATCCAATCCAATTTAAACTTGTTAAATACTTGTAGAATGCGGACGCAGTAAATTTTGAGAAATTTTGAGAAGATCGTATTACTGAAAAATAAAATATTCCTTAAAAAAATAATTAAAATTTTTCTCCAAAAATATTATATTTCAGAAACTATTACTTTCTTGCCGAATTTTATGTTCCCAATATTTTCAGAAATACAGGTCCGAACGAATTCAAATCTCGGTACTCGGTTGGAAGAAGGTCCATGCTGTATTTAGTGAGGATGTGTGAGGCGTGAATAGACAGAAGAATATGCGCGCAAAAGGTCCTGACTTCAGTTAGAGCTTTTCAAGAATTTGTTGCACTAGGGCCGAATTTTATTCATTGGTACTAGTGTTCAAATTTGGAACCTGGCAATAAAGTTAGGCTTTGAAGACTTTCGCAAAATTTCAGCAATATCGAACGGATACTTTCTGAGACTAGAGTTTATTTCAATAATTTTTTTTTATTTTATAGAGCTACGATCCTCAAAAAATTCCGCGGATATTTGCGTGCTGGAATTCTTCTACTATATTTGAATTAGATCTTTTGAGTTATTGAGGAAGTACATTTCAGATGAATCTATAACTCCAACACCGTTCTGCCGATATGCCTATTAACATACTCAAATGTCGCACTAGGATGCGCAACCTACCCCAAAAATTTCAATTCGCTATCTCTTTTCATTAGCAAGTTATCGTGATATAAATAATTGTTCTTTTAAATTATCCAGTTATACGATTTTCACAAAATTTCATATACGTGTTGGTATTCTACAACTAACAATTTGGGCAAAATGATAGCACACCGTTCCCCGGAGCATGCGCGCAAAACAAGAAATGCCATAAAATTACGAATTCAATGCAGTTGATATAATATTTACGCAACAGTCCAGATTAAAAAAATTTCTATGTGAATAGGGGAATTTTTTATTATTTTCATCAATTTGGTCTTGGCGTAGGTACTTTCCTGAGACTACTTTTTATATTTATTTCATAATTTCCATCCTTTTAACACATCTATCGTATTAGTTATTTTCGTTTCTCGAGTATATGATATAGCAGCACACTATTGGTCTACCGAATTAAAAAAATCACACCTCAGGTTGAAGTTTTCTCCAGGGAAGGAAGAACCATGGGAGGAAATGTTACGCAAGCATAAACAACGAGGTGTCGAGACCGAGACATCATAAAGATAAATTAATAAATTGGGGTGTTGTTGAGGTATTGTTTATCTTAATTGTTATTCATCTACTTTTATGGTACTATCTCTAGAACAGTAAACATTAAGTGTTACATAAAATCCTTAGCACGATACATCGCCCATTCAGAAGAAAATTACGAATCTGGGAAATGAGTATACAGTGCTTCCCGACAACTACGCACTAGGGACTTTTCTTTTCTATTAATATTTCCGAATTTTGTTTCTTGGTGCATCAAAAATGATATAAAACGAAACCTACCCTTTAACTGCAAGTCGCCATTACTTTCAGTTCGAAAGTTATCGAGGCAACGGTCACCCATTGAGCTACTGAACTCATCCAAGGCTGCTCGGCATCCACAATTTTTTCAATATCTCCAATATAAAAAATTAGTTCAAGCCTTGTGGACAGGAGCTTTGGCGCTCTTGATCAAACTTTGACACTTTATATCTCCGAAAGTATTGGTTTCTCAGAGTTGCGAGAACATATAAGTACGATACATTATTTAAATTTCGAAAAATCATATCTCCGAAAGTGTTAGCTGGTTAGAATTGAAAATGATATCAATGGATTTTTATGGTGAAACTGCATCTTAAAAAAGTATAATTTGAAATTTGTAATTCAATGTAATGTTTTTTTTTCGTTACTCCGAAACCATGTCGCCGATTTTGCCCAATAATGAACTTAACCGAGATATTCATGTCCTAAACCTACTCTGAAAATTTCAACTGCTTAGCTCATTCTGTTCGAGAGTTATTGTAGAAACAACATTTCAAAATAATTTTTTTTTTACGCATTACGGCATTCAGATCAATACAAAACGTCGCATGCATATAAAGGTCATTATGCTACAATTTGATGCTATTTCAGATAGTTCGAGTGATCGGTTTCGGAAATATTCATAAAAATGATTTTACTAAAAACGGCCATAACTCTGAAACCGCTTAGTGGATTTCGCCCGTTAACGAACTCGTCCGAGATATTTACGCTCCGAAACTACCATGCAAATTTCAATCCTCTAACTCCTTTCGTTCGAGAGTTATCGTGTTAACGGACGGCCGGCCGGACAGAATCGATTTCGACCAAGGATTCTTGATCAGTGAGTCGAACCAAATGGTTTTTTCCAATTTCAGCCAAAAATTCAAAAATTACAGACATTTGGGCAAACTGATAAGCACTCTGTTCTGAGGAACAAGAGCGCCAAAAATGGATATTGCGGAGGAGTATATCTAAATAGGAAGATTTAGCGGGTAATTCCGCAAATTGAGCAGAGAAGTTTTATTTCCATCTTTTCCTTGCCCACCCTGTACATTCGCCAGGAAAATAATGCGATATATCAGACTGAAGTTTATCCAAAATGCTCACACCAACATTTAATTCCAAAGGATATCTTTTCAGACTACCGAGGACATTCATTTCTTGGATTCAAGGTTGTGGAGGAGACTATTTCAAATCGAACGAGTAATTTTTGTAAAAATCAGTCTCCGTTCTCCTTCTGAAGAAGTTCTGTACACTTTGGAGCGCACAGAGTACTACCAATCTCTTGAATCTGATAATTTCTCGAGTACATCGCGTTGAGTACATAATGAAACCGTCAACGAGGAATTATCGAATTCTCGCTAATAACGAAGCTGCCAACGATATCGCAAGCTCATACTAAGCGCATTCCACCCGTTCTTCGCCACGTCAACCTCGTCTGCAACCAGTCGGTGATCGACTAACAATATCGCTGTCAGCTGACGTGAAGGTAACAATTAAAATAGCAGGGGAAGCCGAACTTGTTTGGTTTCGATGTGAACTTGGACGGAAAAAAACACCCGAACGAAATATTTGGCCGATCCATTTTGTCTGGTCTAGCAGACACTGATGGCACGAACGTATCCTATACTAACTGACAAAGAAACTGCAACACCCAGAAGAAGCTGTTCAATTTTTTTTTTTCGTAAAATATAGATAGTATAGCAAAGGAGTAAATGATTGGAATTTGAAGAAAAAAAACGAAGGGTTTACAATTTTTTTTAAATTGGTTAGTAAAGTGTTTGTCCAACGAGATTATCTATACACTCCCCAACACGTCTTATTCTTCTTGAGGGATACTATCCCTAGCTACCTGTAGTTCATGTCTCAGAGCCAACAAAGTCCGTGGGGGCTGGGATAAATTTCCAAGCCTTCTACCCATGATGTCCCAAACATGCTCTATGGGCGAAAGATCGGGAGATCTGGGCGGCCATGGCAAAAGATTACCATGGGTCACTTCAAAAAAGTTCAAACTAACTTTGGCAATATGAGGTCGAGCATTATCTTGCTGAAATATTGGATTCTCGATCCGGTTAAGGTAAGGGAGAACATATGACTCCACTATTTCTTGAAGGTAACGCAGCGCTGTCATGTTACCTCGAATAAAGACTAAAGGTGGCCTACTTGCATGTGCTATAATAGCATCCCAGATCGGTTCACGAAGTTCATCCGTTCAGGTGGTACAGTTACTGTTTGGGGAGGCATTTGTTTCAATGGACGTACAGAATTATTGGTGCTTGATGCTATCACGAATGCGCAGATTTACATGAAGCAATTCATTGAAAATATTATTCCTTTGTGTCATGCTGCTATTGGGCCACATTCCTTATTTTTGGACGATAATGCGCCACCCCATCGTGCGAGAATTCTCGATGAAGCTCCGGAAATCCATGGCATTCCACATTTGGATCTGTCCCCTCGGTCGCCAGACCTCAATCCCATTGAACATGCTTGGGATCAGCTAAAAAGAGCTTTGGATTCTCATCAACCACCGCCACATGTACTTCAAGAACTCAGACGGCTTTTACCACAACTCTGGAGAGAAATTGATAAAGGCTACTTCAACAAGCAGATCGAAAGTATGCAAAGGCGCAGTCAAGCTATGGTTCATGTTCGAGGAGGCCATATTCTTCACTGAACTTTATTTTTTCAATTTTTTGAGTGAACTCATTTTGCACTACAAACACTACAAATAAATGTTCTCTATTTCAGTATCGTAATGAGTTCATTACAGCACTTGATTCTAGTTATATTTTTTGTTTTGTGGTAGTCAGCACTGACATTCGATCCTATCAAATTTCAACACACGTCAATTGTTAATATAATATAATCTGGATATAGTGAAATAATTGTTGAGAGGAAAAGTTTTATTTTCATTAAAAAATAAGGTACTAGAGATTTCGTTCTTCCTTATTCTGAATCATTCATGCTATTAAGGAAACTGTTTCAAATCTGATCTACATTCCCTACGTACGATTCATATTCAAATTACGTAATCTGTCAACTTACGTAACAGTCACACCAACTGCCAAGATACAATACAAAAGTCACTAGGATATATAATCCGAATTTTTCATCAAATTTCAACAGTATTTTACAAAACCTGCCTGAAATAGAAAAAATATCGTCTAATACTCGTTGTAGAAGGCAATTCCAACACTCATGCGTACGAATTTCGCATTCGTGTTTGAATAGGAGCCCATTCTGCAACTTGTTTTAGAATATACTATTCACCTGAAACTATGAAACTTATAGAGAAATGGGAGCAAAAATGAGATAGATATGTTGTTAAACATATACAGTGCTTCCCTACAACTCCGCACCAACAGGAAATTTTCTTTTCTATTAATATTTCCAAATTTAATTGATCATAAAAAGTTGGTGCATCAAAAATGATAAAGAATGATATAAAAGTCGGCCAACTCATACCCATACCGGTTTGAGCGGAAAATCGCCATTTTCAAACAAAAATGTCCATGATCTCGGAAAATTCGAACCTTTTCTGTGAAGCGCTTTAAGTAGACTTCCCTGAAATTACAATTGATTGATGTGTCAAATTTCAGGTCGGAAAACCTGTTACCTATTTTTTCTTTTTTTGCTCATAACTCTTTTAAAAATCGAATAATCACCTAATGGATTTTTTTTGGTTGACTAGAGGGATTTTGTTTGAACTCGGTTTTTCGACATTTGTTCGAATTTTCCCTGAAAAGTCGTTTCATTCTGGTGCAAAGTTGCTCCTATTCACATTTTCGCCATTAAAATCTTTCAATTTCACATTCAATTCACATCCGAGAATCCCAAGAATGCAAATCTTGCTGCAATTTGCCAATTTATAGCTACATTTTTCATTGAAATAGAATTTTGTCATGAATATCCATCGTTCAATTTCAACGCAGTTAATTATTTTCTATGGTCACAGATTTATGAAAATTAGAACAAATGTCGAAAAACTGAGTTCAAACTAAATTGTCCATGCCTTTCATGCCGACACATTGTCTAGTCACCAAAAAAAAAATCAGTAGGGTAATTATTATTAAATTTTTAAAAGAGTAATAAGCAAAAAATAAGATATTATTTTTCACGGTTTTCCGATCTGAATTTTTGCACATTCATATAAATTGTAATTTCAAACAAGTTTACTTAGAGCGTTTCATACAAAAAGTCGCAGTTGGCCGAGTTTTATATCATTTTTGGTGCACCAACTTTTTGTAAAACATAAAATTCAGAAATATTAATATAAAATAAATGAAAACTAAATGAAATTGGCAAGAATAATAAGGTCTTTTTAGTCTGGGTCCCTGGTCACTCGGGAATCAAGGGGAACGAAGAGGCCGATACACTTGCCAGAAAGGCAGCACGAACTCCTTTTATTGGCCCAGAACCTTTCTGCGGTATAGGAAAATGCACCTACAAGAAAGAGTTTCTGGAGAAGGAGGAAACCAAAAGAGAAACACTCTGGCGGAATAGTCCAGGTTTGGTTCATTCCAAAAAGTTCCTTAAGAACTTTAAAGAAGTGAGATCCAAAAGGTATCTGGATCTCTGTAAGAATTAGTTACACCTGGTCACTGGCTTCCTCACAGGACACTGTCGCCTCAGGAAGCATTTGATGAGAATAGGTTTATCAGATACTGACGAGTGCAGATTCTGTGGGGAGGAGGAAGAAACTCCTCTTCACCTTGTTACAGAATGCCTCGCCATTGCAAGTCAGCGAAAGGAATGCTTTGGACAGGAAACTTGTAGGAGTGAAGACGTAATATCCTTGAAGCCTTCCCAGATATTGAGGTTCATTTATACTCTGGAACTGGAGGGCGAGCTGTAGATGGCGTAATGGTGAGAACAGCTCTGTTGGGGGGCACAATAGATCTCAAGGTCGCGGTGCAACGTAACCCCTTATCAATAATAATAATAATAATAATAAAAAACTTAGGCACTTGAAAACGTAAAAATTTGCGATGATATCCAGGGCAACAAAAGAAAACTTTTTTTTTGTAGAGCTGTGAATTATTTTTCAATCGAAGTCACAATGAATAATTTCGGAACCCGAATTGCCTCACACTCAACTCTGCGTGAAAAACACCAATTCAACCCTATGCTGCGTTTGATTGCATCTAAATACGCCGATTCAACAGCGTCTGCAGCTGGAGAACCGACCTTGTCACCCATCTTTCTCTTCTTCGCGGTTTCTCAGAGGGGGCAAAAGAACGGACCATCATCTATTACGATCGAAATTGTGCAAATTCATGACCGCTCACGTCGCTTTCACGGCCGCCTCTGTTTGCGCCGTGCTCTTCGATTTCTTCCCGTTTTTAACGCTCGATCGACCTAATGGGATCACGATGGGTGTCCCGCGATAGATGGGACCTCTTCGTCGGTTGCATTATCCGTTCATGGATATTTCGAGTTTCAATTAAACACTGAATGTCCACGAGAGTTTGAACTGGTAACATTGAAGTTAATGGAAGTTCATTCATTCTGGCGGCTTTTCTATACAGGTTCTGATTTTGATGTACAGGGTGGATAAAATTGGTGATACCTGATACAACTTTTTAATCCAGGAGGGCCTTAGAATTATCTAGCAGTGGTGCTTGTCAGTGGAGCAGAGCAACAACCCTAAAACAGTGATTCTGTTCACTCGGAGAAGGATACTTCCAGCTGTGAGATCCCTCCGTTTGAACGGAGATATTAAAGAATGGAAGTCTGAAGTCAAATATCTAGGGATAACCCTAGATAGTAAACTTCTGTGGAACAGGCATGTTGAAATCACTGCTAGCAAAGCAATAAAGGCTTTAATGGCGTGCAGGAATCTGGCCGGTAAGACTTGGGGTTGCAACCCTAAGATACTGCGATGGATGTACGTCATGATTGTGAGACCCATAATCACGTACGGAGGAGTAGTCGGGTACACATAAACAAGCCAGAGTGGCACGAGGAAAACCGTCGACAAAGTACAAAGGCTGGCCTATGTATGTATCACTGGAGCTACGGGAATCTGTCCTACCAGGGCACTTGAGATTATCACAACCCCTTCATCTAGTGATAGACAAAATGGTACAGGTAATGATAGTATTGAAAACCAGAAAGCCTGGTCCTTTCTTACCAGGTACATTTCATGAGCCAATCTTCCTAGTGAAGAAATTATTAGGAAAGTAAGCATCGAAAAGAACTTCACTACGATGCTCAGTAGGAAAAAAGACTGGGACAGGGAACCAACCACCCAATTTCGTAAAAGAAATACCATTAAATGGTACACAGACGGTTCAAATACCCCCTACAGGAGCTGGCGCGCTGGACTATGTGCGGGCCAGGCACCAAATGCTCGCTATCGCTAGGCTCCTATCCGAGCATCTTTCAGGCAGAAGTACTCGCAATAGAAAGTTGCGTGGACATGAACCTAGAAAAAAACTATCAGAGATGTGATATAGCAATCAACTCTGACAGTCAAGCTGCTATTAAAGCTCTGAGCTCCCATGTATCGAGCTAACATGGGAGTGCCGAATAAAACTCAATGAAGTAGGCAAGAACAACAGGGTCTCCTAGGTCTGGGTTCTTGGTCACGCGGTAATTGAAGGAAATGAGGCGGCCAACACACTTGCCAAGAAAGGAGGACGGAACCCTACTGTGGGATTGGTAGATACACCTACAATAGTGAATTTCAGATGAAAGGAGAAACTGAATGAGGTATTTTCTGGAGATCTCTCCCCGGAATGTATCACTCCAAAAAATTCCTCCGGAACTTTGATACTGTCAGATCCAAGAAATATATGGACCTCTGTACACGCTGCACCTCCTCACTGATTTCCTCACAGGGCACACTGCAGCCTTAGGAAGCATATGATGAGATAAGAGCTAGCAGAAAGTGGCGAGTGCAGATTCTGTTGGGAGGAGGATGAAACTCCTAATCATCTGATAACTGAATGCCATCTCAAACCAACGCAAAGAATGCTTTGGGCAAGAAATCTGCAGGAGCGAAGACGTAGCCTCCTTGAAGCCATCCCAGATACAGGAGTTTATCAGAACTCTGGAACTGGAAGGCGAGCTGTAGATGGTGATGACATCGACAGCTCTGACTGGGGGGCACAATAGACCTGAAGGTCCTAGTGCAACGTTACTCCCTACAACAATATACCATATACAACCCTAAGGTATAAGTAGAGGAAAATTAATGGCACATTGAGATCATATTTTTTTGCGAAACTTATAATGCCTTTAATTTCATTCCTATATCTTCTTTTGTTTTCAAGTTAAGTATAGGTCAAAATTGAAATTTGAGCTATTTCAACATTGGTCATTATCTCCGTTCCTGTTTGCTCTAAGAAGTTGGAATGAAATGTGGAAAAGCCTGTGGAGCCATATCTCCAAAAATATCAGCTTGTTAGAGTTGAATATGATATCAATGGATTCTTATGGTGAAACTGCATCTTAAAATAAATTGGATTTGAAAATTTGTATGGTAAAAAAAATTGCAGTCTCAAACGATTAGGTTCGACTCACTGATGAAGAATCCGAGGTCAAATTTGATTCGGTACAGCCGGCCGCCCGTTGCCACTAAGCTTTCGAACTTAAATAGACTCCATTGACTTCGTAGGAGGCATGAATAGCCAATATAACATGCGCGCTAAAGCTCCTGACTTAACGTCAGTGCTTTTCTCAAAAATGTTTAAGGTTTTTTGACGCTCTTGTTCCTCTGAACAGAGTGCTTATCACTTTGCCCAAATGTCTGTAATTTTCGAATTTTTGGCTGTAAATTGTCTTAAACAATTTGGTTCGACTCACTGATCAAGAATAGGTTTGTTCCATCAACATTTTTGGAGCAACCCCTGGAGATGCCCTAGAGTTACAGAGAGTCGCCACGGGTTAGCTCCAAGGTTATACCTCGCGAAGTTTTGTTGGAACGAGTAGAGAGCGAGTGGACTGAGTGGGCGTCGCCGTTTGCGTGACGTTGGTAACCTAACCTCACTAATCAGTTAAGAAATTTTAATTTTGAAATGGTTTTACCTACCTACCTAAGTTGATTACTGTATGATAACTATTCTCTGTTTGTCAGATTTTAGTGTGCAATGGCTGTAAAAAGTATTATTTTTGGTAAATGATTCCACATCAGAATTGCTCAGGAATGAATCAATGCACGCTTGTGAATCCATTTCAAATACAACTAAATCGACACACTGAAAAAACAAATATGTATCTGCGGATAAATAAACATTCAAAAGTAGCGAAGTAAGGTTAGTTTGTTTGTTGTGACAAAAAGTTCAAGCAGGTT
Organism: Halyzia sedecimguttata; assembly: GCA_937662695.2. Taxonomy (NCBI): domain Eukaryota; kingdom Metazoa; phylum Arthropoda; class Insecta; order Coleoptera; family Coccinellidae; genus Halyzia; species Halyzia sedecimguttata. The sequence goes on along the minus strand of OW569417.2, from coordinate 15,523,706 downwards.
ATAGATGAATTGCAAGTACGCATGCGCGGGTTTGGTGCTCCCTATCGAGCTCCAACCCATCAGAAGGAGAAGCTTGGAGCAAACCCGAGAGACGCTCCAGCGAGCTCTCGCGGTTGTTGGAACACGAAGTTGTGTACTCCAAAATCTTGTAGGAACGCGACTTCGAGCTCCAATGTTCAATGCGCATGAGTGTGATGCTCCGAGCGGCTCCAAACTGGTTGATGGAACAAACCTAATACGTGGTCGAAATCGATTCTGTGCGGCCAGCCGTTAACAGAATAACTAACGAACAGAATGAGCTAGACAGTTGAAATTTTCAGAATAGGTTTGGGACATAAATATCTCGGATAAGTTCGTTATTGGGCAAAATCGGCCAGATGGTTACGGACTTACGGAGTAACAAAAAAAAAAATTTTACATTACAAATTTCAAAATAAGTTTTTCTCAAGATGCAATTTCACCATAGAAATCCATTGCAGTCATTTTTAACTCAAACAAGCTAATACTTTCGGAGATATGATTTTTCAAAATGTCAATAATAAATCGTACTTCTGTGTTTTCGCAGAATGCGATAATTATTCTATCTATGATTTAGTATAATATGATCTGTGTTGATACATGTCAACTTATTTTCCTGAGACATGGAATGTCAAATTTTATATTTAATGCCCATGGTTAATCCATATGATGATGGGAATGGTAATGGTAAGTTAATAATATTGAGTTCAGAATATCTCCAGTAAAAACAAAACTGAAATATTGGCTAAAGTTTCAATTGATATAATATAATTTTCAGAGTGGATTTGAGGAAAAAATATATCGTTCAATATAGAATTGAGGAACGAATATCTCGGATGAGTTCGTTGTTGGGTAGAATTGTTCTATTGGTTTTGGATTAATAATTTTTGGCACTCTTGTCGAATTTAAATTCTTTCATGATGTTTGAATTTAATTTCTGCTATTATGAAGTTCCATCATAAAAATCCATTGATATAATATCCAACTCTTACCAATACATCCGAAGATATGATGTGTCAAAGTTCGAACAAGAGCGCCAAAGCTCCTGTTCACAAGTCTTGAGCCAATTTTTTTCGGAAAGGGGTTTGTAATATAATTTTTTTTTATCCAACCAAATCCATAGGGATTGGGTTCAATTTCTCGACAGATTTCGCTCGCAATGTTGGCGTTTCGACTTGCCTAAGCGATATCCTACAGTACCAACGTTGACATTACCCCGGCTCGTGACATTTCTGTTTGCGAAATTTCTTGTGATTTATTCTACTTCGTCGATTGCGAACATTCATAGGTTATATTGGCATTATGCTGTACCATTTTAGACTGGTTGCACGTTTATGAAATATTTTCTCGCATACCTCTCAATAAAAACGTTCACCTTATATTGCCAACGCTATGGGTACACTGAATAATCGACCGAATGTTGATTGAGTGAATAAACTTTGACATTAAAAGCTAGTTGCAGGGATTTTTTCGCGATTATTCATGCCATTACGAGACTGCTGCTAGACACAGGAAATGCGGAATGAACAAAGTAAACCGTTTTACAAGTAGTCGAGTACAAGTGAGGTTTTAGTATTTATTTGCGGGGTCGTATGAGTTATGGGAGTGAATTGCTCAATGGGTGTGAAACGTGAACCACAGAATCGAAGGGAAATACACAGAAATGGAATTCTCATTGAAATGAACATGAATATGCAGGGTAATTGTTTCAAACCGTACATTAGAAGAATATAAAGATTGGACAATCGTATGATTCTGAAATTTTGGTGTTAGCCAAAGTTCGGTGTGATCTTTCTAATGAAAATATTCTCAAGATGGCCACTTCCGGAAATATCAAAAGTTTCAGATTCAAGATCAGTATACTTAACTGTAGCCATTCCTTAGATATTTCAACCATAAACACTCGAGCTTTTCAAACACGATGCTATGCTTTTTTTTGGCTGTCTTTTATACAATGTGGACCAAATGGAATAAGTTCATTATCTTGGTTACTGTACATATTTATGAAAAATTCCGAAACAAATCAATTGCAAATTTCAAATTCATTCTTCTTCGCAAAAATGCGAACTCCACCTTCAACTTCCTTCAAAGCACAGGAAGAACCCCAAATTTTTCAAATAGGAAGTATGGGCTTGTGATACATGGATTGAAAGGACGCATCATTCTCTATTCATAAATGATCACTTTCTTGTTTGTTGCAAAACTCAAAATAGAAAAAAAAACATCTGAATGCCGGAATTAATTATAAGATTCCCTCAAATATTATTAAAATAATATTAAAGTTATTTGTCTTCATGATGTGAAAGAAAATGAAAAACCTTGTGTGTTCCAGATGGTACCAAGAAAACTACGTAAAACACTTTCTGTTGCAATGTTAGTTTCTTCAGAAGGCCATATTTTGTGCTGATAAGTTGTAGTTCATAAATTGTCTAATTTGTGTTTGAATTTCATTAACTTCAATTTTGAATAATGGTTCGACTACCGGAAATGGACAAAATAACAATTTTACAAATAATTGGTTACGGAGATAAAACTCCAATACAAAAAGAAGTAAGTCGCTTGTTTCATGAGAAATTTCCGAATTTGCCGTCTATAACCCAAGGGACAATAAGTAAAATAAAGAAGCAGTTTCGCGATTTTGGGCATGTAAGGCAGATTAAAAAAGCAGCTGCTAATACACTGTGTGAGGATGTGAAATTAGATGTGATGCTTGACCTTGGAAGTCTACATAAATCGAGTAGAGATGCCTCCACAACCTTCAATGTCAGCCATAAATCGATTCTGAACATATTGAAACAAAATAAAATGCATCCCTATAAAATGATACCTACCCAGGAGCTGTTGGAAGACGATTTTGATAGGAGAGCTTATTTTCGTGAACAAATGGTGGACATGTTGGATAACAATATTATCAAATCTAATGCGTGCTATTTTTCTTTCAACGGCCATGCTAATCGTCAAAATTGCCGCTACTGGTCTACCGAAAATCCTCACTGGATGAAAGGGAACACACGCAATTCCCTCAAAAGGTTAATATTGGGGCAGGAAATGTTCGAAACCATATCATAGCCCCTTTTTCATTGAGGCAATTTGAATGGGAATAATTAATACCACTACTTCAAAATGATGATGTTCCAAGTTTGGCAAATTTTTATCCTGATCAAGCAAATTCTCATGTTCCACGGAATACAATATGGTTTCAACAGGAGGGAACACCACCACTTACCAACACAATCTCCAGCAGTACCTCGACGCAATATTTCCAAATGGGTGGATAGGAAGGCGAGGAACGATCGAATGGCCTGCGCAATTCCCTGATCTGTTTAGATCAGGGAATTGCGTTGAGTTGTCATTAGATTTATTTCTATGGGGATATGTGAAGAGCATTATCAAAGGGTTTAGTTTTATACTAAAGCCTTTGATTAAAATGACCTAAACGATCGAATAACGCTTGCGGTTAGGTCGATAAATCCTGAGATCTTGAAGAATGTTGGGAGAAATTTTTATTTTAGATTAGAATTTTTCCAAGGCATTCGCGGTGAACATCATCAAGATTCATAATTTTTTTCTACATTTTAGTTTTTGACAATAGAGAGATATTGGAGGGTCGGCAGTAATAAAGATTCCTTTATTTTGACATGTACGCAAGCGCACTTGCCACTGAAACTAAAGGATTTTTTAATAAAATACTGGCCGACTTTATTAATTCCGAAGTAAAGGATCCTTTATTTCTACCTTATTTGGCTTTCGTGTATCATCGTTGATATTCGCAAAATTCTCGGATTGTTTGCAAATGGCAAATTCTATGATTATTCCGTTTTTTGAATTTCAGAATAATTTTCTCCTCCTATATTAGCAGCTTCTAGTATTTTTCCATTACTGAATTAATAATTTGGATATGAACAGGAAATAAACACCTATATTTTTCGTACGAACACTCTCAAAATTCTCGTGTGAGTGTAATCACAATTATAGTGTATTATAAATGACAATTCGACTATCTAAATGGCATAATGCATCACCACAAGCTTCAAATTATTTGTTTTTGTTAAAAAAAAATAGGGTTTTCTTACATACAACTGTCACTGTCATACTTTGTTGTCCAATAACTCTCTTAAGCGAACCATTTAAAGGAAACTTTAAGTTGCTTTTAATAGCACCAACCCTTAATGAAGGGAGTTTCCAATATCTCTCTATTGTGTCAAATTTCGCTAATCACTTAATCAGCTCACTGATGAACCGTTGTGTAAAATATGAAATGATATGTTTCCGTTTTCTTTCCCCGGAATATGGAGGTCTACCATGCAGTGGCGACGCCACTGGCTCGCAGCTCTGGACCTTATCTCCTATTTAAGTAATAATTTTATCCCTTCGGAAAACGCATAGCACAATAATAGACTGACTAGTTCCCATAATGAAAGGACGTTAATTCTCACTTGTACCAACGTGGCAGTTTATGTTCCTCGTTCTTCCTACCGAAACAACCTTGAGCTATTTAGCTTTGCACCGAGGCTCTCGAACATCATCTGCAACCTCTGAACCTGTGAGAACTTTATTTTCAGCGATTCTTCGTTCATCGTCGTTTGCTCAGTGAACAATGTTCCCTAGAAAATATGGGAGTACTGTTAGCCGGTACCTTGTAAGGCCTGCTCGCCAGCATTTGTATATAGTTGTAATAAAACTACTCCGTAGAATGATAAACAGTGTGTTTCCTGCACAGATAAACTTTCAGAAGTTCAAAGCTATTTTCTTCGCGAACGTTTCAGCTTCAGTCGTATATTTCCTGATAATTGCAATGGTGTAGTTATGTAACCGCAAGTGTTACCATGTTGGAGATTCGAACTCGTTTACTTGTTATTTCAACAGAGGATGATACTCGCTTCAGATTCTCTATTAAGCGTGATTACCCTATGTAGATTTCTTATCTTCTCATTCACTTGAAGCTCTTGGTTTATAATGGGGAGTTCAAGAATATCCTTCTGGATCTCGGCTCATTAATTTAGGGGCTCCAATATCAAATAATATAAGAGGAAATTGTAATATTGGTTTATGATGATGGTGTAAAGGAATCTATAATCCTCTCATATTAGTGCTTGTACGAGGTAACTGAATATACAGAGTGGAAAAGCCAAATGGAGTAAATTCGATATATTGGTCCCTGTACATATATTTATGGAAAATCCCGTTACGTTGCCAATTGCTACCCTCAACAATCAACATAATGTTCAATCTTAGACAAGATATTATCACAGATCATTATCATCGAATAATAAAGACATCTTCGGTTTGAAATTGAAAATGCAAAAAACAATTTTGAAGAAGCAGATATGAAGTACACAGAACTGAAATCTTCAATAGGAAAACTTAATTCTGTCCAAGGACATGCTGAACTCTCGAATGAAATTACATAGTTTCCTATCCTATCACTATATTTTATCAAGGTTTAACAGTGACTCGGGTTTAGTAGTACAACTACATTTTGAAGCTGGTGTATTTCGAGTTGTGCATAAAGGTAAAAAATGTTTTCTGTATGCTTATTTCTTGAAAATCTCGAAAAGTGGGGAATTCCATAGGTACGCCTGTTCGTTTAGAAGTTTTCCTGCCGGGTTATTCAGTTACTTTTATTCATTTTGGCGGTCTTGTTCCTCGGAACAGAGTGCTTGTGAATTTGCCCAAATGTCTGTAATTTTCTAATTCTTGGCTGAAAATGGTCTTGAACGATTTGGTTTAACTCACTGATCAAGAATCCGTGGTCGAAATCGATTCTGTCCGGCCGTTAACACGATAACTCTCGAACGGAATGAGCTAGACAGTTGAAATTTTCAAAGTAGGTTTGAGGGATAAATATCTGGGTTAAGTTTGTTATTGGGCGAAATCGGTCTAATAGTTTCGGAGTAACGAAAAAAAAATTTTTTTTACATTACAACTTTAGAATTAAATTTTTTCAAGATGCAGTTTCATCATAAGAATCCATTGTTATCATTTTCGACTCTAACAAGCTAATACTTTCGGAGATATGATGTTTCAAAGTTTCAATAATACATCGTAAGTTCTATGTATTCACAGAATGTGAACACAGAATCTGTCTGTGATCACTATTCATAAATGTCATCTTTTCTAGCTATTAGAGATTGTCAATTCATATTTGTTATTTTCTCATGAAAAGCAAGTATTCGATTCTTGAATTTGTGAATATATACAAGACTGTTTTGATGTAGTTTATGGAGGCAATAGGAAAGAAGAACATAATGGAATCATCAAAAGAAATTACTGTTCGTTGACCACTGAGGTTAATATTACCTCTTACTTCCTTAAGTAGTGAGACATATTCCTATATACAGTATTTTCATAATGTTGCTAGCAAAAAAATACTGAAATATGGATCTACATCTGTGTATCAATCATTTTTTCTTGAGTTAAGGTTCATAATACAGAAGAGAATGTGTTAGTGGTATGAACTAATCAATATTAAATTATGAAAGGAGGATAGTATGTTATTGATATATTTTGAACTATTAAAATAATTTGTTTGTAATCCACTACCCACTCAAATAACAGGAATAAATTGATTGTCTCCAGCCTTGCTCTAGACATTTCGATGATACTTTCCTTAGGTATTTCGAGTTGTGAAAACTATGCACCGAGTGTAAGTTGCAACAACCCATTCCACGAGGTTGAATCATTGCAGATTGCTCATTTAATCTTGATAAACGAATTTAATGACAATTTTTGAAACATTGAGGCATTGAAGCATTGTAGATTGCTCTTTTTTTGGCGCTCCTGTTCCTCGGAACAGAGTGCTTATCAATTTGCCCAAATGTCTGTAATTTTCGAAATTTTGATGACAATGGTCTTAAACGATTTAGTTCTACTCACTGATCGAGAATCCATGGTCGATATTCATTATGTACGATAACTCTCGAACGGGACGAGCTAGACAGTTGAAATTTTCAGAGTAGGTTTGGGAGATAAATGTAACGGCTGAGTTCGTTATTGGGCAAAATCGGACAGATGGTTCCGGAGTAACAAAAGAATTTTTTTTTTTACATAACAAATTCCAATTTAAAGTTTTTTCAATGAGCAGTTTTACCAGAAGAATCCATTGATATTATTTTTAACTCTAACAAGCTAAAACTTTCGGAGATATGATATTTCAAAATTTCAATAATAAATCGTATTTCTACGTTTTCACAGAATTATATAATTATTCTATGTATGAATTGCTATAATGTCAACTTATTTTCCTGAGACATGGCATTGTCTAATTCATTTCAGCAATCGTAGAAATATGAGAATTATAATATGATATCATACTTTTTGTTGGTTCATATTTTCATGTCCATGGTCAATACATATGACGATGGGATTGGTAATGGTAAGTTAATAATATTGTGTTCAGAATATCTCCAGTTGAAACAAAACTGGAATATTGGTGTATTGGAGTGTATTTGAGGAAAGAATATATATTATCGTTCATCATAGAATTGAGGAAGGAATATCTCGGATGAATTCGTTGTTGGGTAGAATTTGTCTATTGGTTTTGGATTGATATAATTTTTGGCACTTTTGTTGAATTTAAATTATTCTATGATATTTGAATTCAATGTCGGCTAAGATGAAGTTCTTTCATAAGAATCCATTGATATAATTCCCAACTCTGAGAAACCAATACTTTCGGTGATATAATTTGTCTGTTTGAACAAGAGCGCCAGAGAGCTCCTGTCCACAGGACTTGAACCAATTTTTCTTACTATCTTTGGATATATTAATGATGAAGCGTATTCAGAATGATTTTTTTTAGCTACCTATCCCTTTATGTTAAAAATACTGTTATTCATCAATAAATTTATTTATAACAATTCTCGTTTATTTTTGCATTCATTTGTCTCATTATGATTTCAGTTCATATTCAAAAGCAAAGAACACTAATAATAAAAGTAATATATTTATCTTTCGGCGGGAATAAATATTCAAATCAGATTTGAATATTCCCGCCTTTCCCCCACTACTCTGGCACCTAACATGTCCGCCAATATTTGTTGCCAATGATTAGTATGGAGTTTGCACTTCTTACTATTTGTGTTCTGTGATGTACAGTAACCAAGACAATGAATTTATTTCATTTGGCTTCTCAACACTGTATGACTCATCTGCTGAACCTCCGGACCGAAATGTCGTTGGTCCGGTACTGACTTCAACGGAACCACACGCAGAGAAAAAGACGGTAATTGTTACTATTATCGCGATGGAATCAACCGAACAGAATGGTACGTATAGCGCCAGACATTTTTCTTGATTAATTCTACTATGATGAGTGACGATTTTATTAAAAACGTGAAAAGTACTCCAAACCCAACCAAAAGATGGATAGTGTCGTTAGTAATAGTAGCGTTATACATTTAATACAGTGAAATCATATAACAATTGATGGTACAATTTACCACGAATCATGGCACTTTCATAATCGTGGCAGAGTATAACCACGATATAATTGATGGTGAAATTTACCACGACGAATTTACCACGACGATAGTGAGTGAAATTTAACACAAGCAGATTCACCACGAGACTTGGGGTATTTTTGAACATTGCCAATCGTGCCATTGAATTTACTGGAATAGTCATTTTCACTTATCAAATGTTCAAATGGACTATTCATTTTGATTGTTTTTTTTTTCAATTAAATCGGTAAATATGTAGTCATTGAGTGGTTTCTTTCTGGGTTTTCTCTCCCAAACTCTGAAAAATATCTATAAAATAAAAAATTAATTTATAGATATTTTTCAGAGTTTGGGAGAGAAAACCCAGAAAGAAACCATTCAATGGTGAATATAACTCCCACAGTATCCTTTAATGATTACCTAAATATACAGTTTCGATTCTTGAAATGAAAAACAATGCTGCATTATACATCACCATGTATTACAAAAATATATTGAACTAATGTCAGGTACACTCTCTTAAATATACTATAAAGAACAAATATAACTACACTCTCATAAAACAAATTGGTAAATGTTCCACATTCCTTATCTCATCAATCAGTCAATGGTAGTGATGGTAACTTCTGATTTCATTATATGATCATAAGGAGTCGAATGATACTGGGTCTGGTATTGTTGTTATCTTCAGAGACTATGGAGATAAATCCACTTCCCACACAGCACACAATATTCAGGAAATATTGCCACAATATTGCAATATTACAATTGCCGTTGCAATATTCCAGAAATATTGCTGGAATATTGTGTTTCAATATTACAGTTGCAATATTGAGAAATATTGTATTTCAATATTACAGTTGCAATATTCAGAAATATTACAGAAATGTTACAAACTATAACAGTTTTCTACAAAGTTAAAATTTATAGTTTTGCGTATATTCCTATGAATATATGCATAGACATATTTATTACAAATCGCGACAGAAATAATTCAACATTACATGCAATATATAATATGTTTGTGTGCTTTCTTTCTCTAGTTCGAGGCTTTACGCATCCTCTCTTTTCTTTTAGTCAGGCCGCCATTTTTTCTGTTTACCAGTGATGTTGTATCATGTATCGTGAAGCAGTTCGTTGTTACTTTACTTTGTTAGTTCAGTTAGTTGTGAGTTTAATGTTTATTAAAGACTAATTGGCTCTAAATAATATAAGCTGATTTGATTATCTAAGGTATAATAGCTATCATCATTGATACAAAATTTTATATTTTGAGGTTATACCAACATCTTATCACAGTCCTATAAAGAGTAGGTTGTCATCTCATCCGTCTGATTATTGAGACGTTATATTGACGTGCTTTTTATATACGTACAAAGGTAGACTTGAACAGATCTAATGATTTGATTATCTATGTTTGATTATTGAACCCATATCGAAATGGTTAGCTCAAGCCAAATTGCGAGCCTCCAGGGAAGTGGAAAAAGTTAAAAAAAAAAGAAATGTTGAATGTCCAGTAGAGAGCGAATAAAGATATTAATTGTGCCTACTATTTTTTTATGTGAGTTAAACCTATACCACATCTCATGAAATAACAGAAATATTTCTGCAAGAATCCTGAAATATTGCATATATATTTTGCAATATAACAAAAATATTCCATAAATATTACAAAATAATTCTACAATATTGCAGGAATATTTCAAAAAATAAGTCTGCAATATTGTGACGTTATAGGATAGAGAGCATATATTTGAATATTTCTGCAACAATCCTGAAATATTTCATATATATTTTCCAATATAATAAAAAATTGCATAAACATTACAGAATAATTCTACAATATTGCAGAAATATATCGAAAAATATTTCTGCAATATTGCTGTTAGGTTATGGGGCGGACATTCGAATGTTTCTGCAATATTCCTGAAATATTTTATATATCTTTCGCAATATAACCGAAATATCTCAAATAATTCCGAAACATATTCCTGCAATATTTCAGAAATGAGTCTGTGCTGTGTGGGTTGTTTTATTTTTTTGCGCAATGAGTATGACGGAAAGGTGGACATCAAACAGAGTTTGCCCTGTTGTTATTTTTCATCAACGTATCCAAAATGCTGTTTCTCTTCAAGGGTCGATTCAGGAAATGGTTATCTGCTTTGTCAAGATAGATTTTTCAGAATTCATTTTCGATCTGAAAAGGAAAATTGTATTCACTACACATAATGTTTTGGCATAATATAAATGATTTTTTGAATCAGAATAATGGAAAGTGTCATTCGATAACGAATTTTAAAGTAGATTTTCATAGGACCGATTGTGTCAGTTTTCCATTATGTGACAACATAATCGTCCATACAAACTTCACAGAATATATCCACAGTACACATTGCAATCAAAAAAATCAAAATAAAGGTTAATTTTTGCTAACTGATGATTGATATTGGCTCTCGATATTAAGTATTATGTAAAAAATTCCAATATAACAACATGAACACCTAATATCAAATATTTTGGTTTGAAAAATATGTAATAATTGTTACCGTTTATAAAATTTCTGCATTCTCGTATTCGAATAGTGTTGTATAAACTCATCAAATTCCAACCCAGTATATTTTTGAAGGGAATAAATGAGTCATTTACATCTAGTATACTGCTTCCTAAGTAATCAAGTAACTCAAATCTTGCTTGATAGGTTTGCTCCCATTTTTTGAAACCATTGTCCATGGCTCAAAGGTATCATTTAGCCATTGAACATCGTCCAGTATTTCTTCTGGTATCATTTTCCTTGGAAAAAAAATATGGTTAATATTGATATGCGTATAAGAAGTGGTAGTTATAGATCATTTTACCTTGGGAAATCTTCTGCCACTTCTGGATCGAACCAAGTATGATAAATTTCCTCCTTTGATTGCAATAGTTATCGTATAATATTCCTTTGCAAGAAATTCTTCGTCTGACCACAATCTTGGATGGAATATAGTAGATTTCTCTTTTTTGACTTGGAGCACACTCTATTGTTTTGTCCACCATGTCCTCAAAAATGTCTCTGGTGAACCTGAAATGAATTTATAGATTCAGTAATTTACTCAGTGTAGCTTAGGTACAAGCCACCAACTTTTCGTTCACATCTGCCCCATTCAATAAGACAATGTGAAGACAACCGAATATCGCTCTACTGTACGGGGCTCCCAAGAACCGGGGTTATATGTATCTATCCCGTCGTGGTAACTTTGACCAACCTCCGCTCGGTGTATCTATGAACCCGCCATTGATGCAGCATGCAGTGAATTTTAAATATTATAACAACGTTTTTTGTCGGTATAAAAATGCAAAAATGAGATGTATAGATAATATTCCTCTACTTACCGTGGAAATGCTGATCAAATGTGACAATCCGTACAGTTCAAAAGTTTCCTCCAACTTATTGTCGTATGCTTTAATCGTCCGAACTCTTATGCAATTTTCACTTCATTTAGGACGGAGGTTGAAATGAATACTGACTGACACTATCTTTGAATAGTTTTTCGGTCATAGCTTGGGTAGGGGGTGAACATACAGGGTACTATGACAGGGATGGCGACACAGGAACATGTTCATCATTTATTTTCAATTTTTATACCCTTCCTATGGGTGAAAAATTAGGGTACATGTAGAAAATAATAAGTGTTTGTCAAAATAAATCGTTTCTGGTGTTTAACCTCAAACAAGAAAGTTGTATTAATGGTCCAGACATTCTGAACACATTTCCATAATGCAACATATTTTGGCGTTTTGGTTTCAATATATTTTTGAATAACTCCTGATGGAGAGTAAGGTGTTCTCGACAAGTTCATCGATTAATAAATGATATTCACCCTGAAGAAACCTGGAAGTGATCAAATCAATTATCCTTGATGATATAATGTAAACCTCCAATGAATAAACCTAAATATTAACAAAATATTTTCATTTCGGTGGCAGACATGAGAATTTTGAACTCTTTAAAATCATCTGTCTTTAGTTTTAGTGGTCTATTCTTATTATCAATGCATTCAAAGTCGAAAATTTTAAGTCTGTGGTTAATAATTTTCAGTTCAATCACATTGTCAGTGTAAATCATATCGTTCAAAATAGGAACAAATCAAAAATGCAAACTCCTTCAACAATATCATGCATTATATCCACATAGGTATTATGAGTAAGGTGATTATTTTCAAAGTATGCCAAACATACTCTTCTTTTATATCCGTTTGGGTCTTATCGTTCTTCTTCAGATCTATTTCATAATTTACTTTTTTTTGTATGTGTCCTCACTTACACTACATCTAGACATATTAGAATTTTTGGGGCTTTTCATGATCTACTATTGTAGATTCTGAAATGAATGCCTCAAGTCCTCAAAAATGCTTGTACTCCTATTATTCTCAAGAATTACTTGATACGCTTCGAATCCATCGGAAGAAAATGAATCCTCACGGCTTTTATTTTAATTAATTCTTATTCACAGCATATTCATCGTGTTCATGCGACCATCCATTATGATATATTTTAACCAAAGTAGCATTATAAGTAATATCTGTTCAGAAAATAGTAAAACAATTGTATCTTAAAATATACAAAGAATGAGAAGACAAATTTGTTAAATGTTAGATTCATTAGAATTGAACAATATTTAGTGGCGTTCATCACTCGATATAGTAAAACATTTGCATAACTCATAACCACAATAAGATTAGTACCACATACGGACAATTTGGGTTACAATTACCATTCAGTGTGTTGAATATATGTTGATATTCCGTGAACACGTTTTCGGTACAAAGAACTAAAAACGAATGGTTGGAACCTCTTTGCGTCGTGGTAAATTATACCATGAAAACATTTCTTATTGAATCGTTTTAACATAGTGAATATGAATAAGGTTGAGATACTTTGTGCCGATTCTGGAGGTTGATTTAATCGCGATTTGGATATTTTGTACCACGAATTGAAAACTACAACAAATGGTTGATTTTTCCAACTCTATTTCTTTGCGTGCACAAACTCAGCCTATTCTTCCAGTTTTCGGTCGCTGCTGCGGCAACTTTTTTCCCGCATACTCGGAAGCCATCGGACCAAGAAGCAGCTACCATTCGGATTCGTCTAAACGGCCCTCGAAAAAACGTTCAAGAAGCCTAATTGCCGTATGTGTCGCTTGTTCTTCTCCCAAAGTATCCCTTCAATTCCGAAATTGAATTGTCTCTTCTTGTTTTTACGGAGTGATTAACGCTCCACCGTTACGATAAATCTGACCGGATGGATTCAGCGAAACTGTGCTGCGCGACATGGTACAAGAATTGGCACGATATAAGGGTTCAGCATACGCAAAAGGTCGTGTGTATTCGTATTTTTTAAGAATTTTCGCTATTCGAAAAATTAAATTATTCAAAGCGGAACAGATGTATGATTCTTCAAGGCGCGCCATAGTTTATCCGCCGATTGGGGGGATACGGGTAAAAGAAGGTAAGCCATGATTTTTCGCGCATGTTCAGAGAGACAGTGTGCTATAATTTTGCCCAAAAGCTGTAATTTTCGAATTTTTGCCGAAAATGGTACGATAAGGTATGACTCACTGATGAGGAATTCATACAACTGCTCTAAAATACTTATTTCCCGAGATTTTCGGTAAGTAAAGCAGTAGTGTGTATTACGAAAAATAGACTATCTTATAAGGTATAGATTCCGGCTGACCAATAAAAAAATTGGTCAATAAAACATACGCGCAAAAGCTCCTGACTTAACGTCAGTGCATGAAGCAATTTTTTTTCGTTATCTTGAAAATTTTTCTAGGGCTAAGGTTCTCACAATGTTTTTTTTGTAATTTCGGTAAATTTTTTAGGGGTACGGTTCTCACTAAAATTGGGATATACAACATTGGGATATGCAACCTACCCTGAAAATTGCAAGTCCCTATTTTCTTTCGTTCGAAAGTTATCAAGCCAACGGTCACCCATCCCGCTACTGAACTCACACAAGGCTGCTCGGATCTCCAACAATATAGATCCGATTATGTTCAAACTTGGAACTTGGCAGTAGAGTTAGGTTTTGAGGATCTCGCAAAATTTCAGCGATGTCGGAGGAATAGTTTCTGATATATAGAATTTTTTTCAATGATTGTCAATGATTTTTAAAGATTTTTCGAGAGTGAAATTTTGCAAGAATTTTTGCGTTGGCATTCTACAACTGACAACCATGTTTGAATTGGATTGGTTTCATATTTTTTGTGTTATTGAGTATATAACAACCAACTTTCAGATGGGTTTAACTCCAAAACCGTTTGGCCGATTAGACCTATAATCAAACTCAAATATCCCATTCAGATGCACTACCTCACCCGAAAATTTCAAGTCGCTATCTCTTTCCGTTCTCAGGTTATGGTGACATAAATAATATATTTTGATAATTTTTTTTACGCCATCAGAAAGTAGAGACTCCAATGAACAAAAAGCCCGGCTACTTTTTCAATAGAGCAGATATTTTGACGTGAGAATTTTTGATCCAAAATTTGGGTGCTTTTTCGATATTAAGTCAAATTAAGGTGAAAAAAAATATTTTAAATCAAAAAAAATTACAGTGTGTTTGGGACATGAGAAGGTAAGTTTTGACCAAATTTGGTGAAAAAAAAATTTTTTGTAAGAGATAAAAATTATAAACCAAAAACGTGGTCATTTGAATTTTTCACATAAATTTTGAGGTTATGTGAAAAAAGTTTGAATTCAAAAGTTGTAGATCTTTTTATTACCTACAACTTTGGCTTTTAAATTTTTTTCATAGTTTTACCGGAAATCTAGATAAATCGTTGTTTACCTTTAAAAACTCAATATCTTCCCCTTCCCGAACTTAGATCGCCCCTAAATTATTATTCCTATCATTTTTGTTATATTCTCTTCCTTTTCCAATGGGTTTCATTCTACTATAATTTTTGTTCACTTTTTACCATTTTTAAAGGCTTCAACCCTGGTCTAAATAGCAACCAAGCCAACGTT
Organism: Halyzia sedecimguttata; assembly: GCA_937662695.2. Taxonomy (NCBI): domain Eukaryota; kingdom Metazoa; phylum Arthropoda; class Insecta; order Coleoptera; family Coccinellidae; genus Halyzia; species Halyzia sedecimguttata. The sequence goes on along the minus strand of OW569417.2, from coordinate 15,508,237 downwards.
CCAGCAGGAGTACGACTGTCAAGACCGGCAGTGTGATTACAGTTCTTCAGCAATTACAATTTAGAACTGAAGGATATTAATTTTCTGCTCGTTTTTCCTCGTTCTTAAGACGAAATAAATTTCGATGAACTATGGGAGCGGGATCGCAGAGTGAGATGTCATAATTAGTCCGTATAGAAACGCGTGCTTTTTTGACATCTGTTAGCCAGTGAAGAATCGACTTGTGGACTTAATTAGACATTCGTCCTCTCTTCGAGCACCATAAAAATATTAATCAGTGCATTGAAAATGTTAATGTAATAATTAATGATGCTATTGCCGGTTTATTAGCCGATCGTATCTTTTATGCAGCATATTAACACATAATTGTGTTCGTGTCACTTGAACGTGGACTGATAACCGCTGATTTATCGGCAACATTAATGCGGGCATTCCAGATCGGCAGGATTCGTTTCTCGTAACTTCAACTTGTGTGAAAAGTCACTCCTGAGGCTTGAAATGAAGATAAACAAATTAGCACCGACGTGGTTTAAATAGTTTCAGCGCGCTTGTTCATTGAACGGACAAAAGGCTCAACTGATTTGTGACGGTACAAAATCCTGTCACGCGGAATCCTTCCATATAACAGCATATTTTAGTTTATTTCAATCATACAGATAGTATATATTCAAGATTCATCCTTCGTAGTTCATCATACCCCTTGTTACTAGTGTACAACCCATAAAACACGAGTGTGCTCTATTGGCCACCTGATAATTTGTTTAGTTTACTAGTTTTGTTTTCATTGTAAATTGGATATGTTTGGCCAGAAGAATCCCTCTTTATGTTCCATGGTTAATTTTTCAATATATTACAGAGATATGGTGAATTAATCGTTTTGATTCTGTACGCCAGCGGATTTACAGTTTTCTGTGGTCATACGGCCATAATGTGACGCAACAATGACGATTGACCGGCTCTTTCCGGTATAAACCTCAGAAAGAGTTGTAATAAAGTTTCTTTGTGGATTAATACACGTAATTTCTTCAGATTGTTCATATTTGTTGGTATGGTTTGCAAGCCATATTTCTGAGAAAATCATATAGAGTATTTGATGTTTGATTATTTCGATTACGTACTATTTTTTCTGGTGGATGTACATTTAATAGTCATGTTGTTCTGAACGAATCGGATAATTAGGTGTCTCATGTTTTTTTAGGCTTTGATGGTTTCTAATGGATGTTTGTGTGCTGTTAACTCTTATCCCCAGATTCGTATAGACAAATAATGTAGTTTGAAAAGAAATATTTGTAACACTGCTTTCATTATTCATAGTTGGCTTGGAACGAAGCTCTACCTTACATACAGGGTTGGAATAAAGTATGGAATCAAGTAAATATCTTTTAAACGAAAAGAACGATATTTATCAAAATTTGCAGGTCAGTGCAATGGAACAAAATAATCTGATGTACATTTTTTTGTTAATAATATACTTCCGGTTTAACCGGAAATGCCATCAACTTCTTTAATTTAAATGGGACATTCTATATATTTTTACAGATTTTGAAAGAGCTTGTTATTTTGAATTCGAACATACTGAGTTAAGTGTCAAAGAATTTTTAAAAACGAGGAATAACTCACTGTTAGTTGTACAATAGGTGTACATTTCATTAATGAAATGTACACAGGGTGATTCACTTATCTTGGTCACTCCAATTTTCTCGGAAACGGCCGCATATATTTTAATTCTGTAAACGCCGTTTTGTACAAGTCATCGTTAACTGGAGATGCGTGTAGAAATCGGCGAAATAAATAAGGATGCCTGGCGTCGCGGCGCCGTCAAATTTTTTTTCCCAGGAACATACCTATTTTATTATGCCATTCGAAAGATGATTCAATTCTAAATTTTATTTCCAAATAACGTTTTTTCCCATTTCAAACCATTAGCGATCTACAGGGTTTTATATGTTAATTCTATTCCATTTTTGCGCGTATGTTCTGGGGAACATCGCGTTCTCATTTTGCCAAATGTCTGTAATTTTCGAATTTTTTGCCGTAAATGATCTCAAACGATTGGGTTTCACTTCACGATGAAAAATGCGAGGTAAAATTTGATTATGTCTGGCCGGCCGGCCGTTGCCACGATAACTTGAGAACGGAAAGAGCTAGCTGAAATTTTCAGGGTAGGTGGCACATCCCAATACGACGGACAAGTCCCTGGAAAAAAAAATTAACGGCGCCGCGACGCCAACCACCTTTATTTTTTACGCCAACTTCTACACGCATCCCAAGTCAACGTTGACTTTTATAAAACGGCGTTTACAGAATTAAAATATATTCGGCCGTTTCGGACAAAATTGGGGAGACCAAGATAAGTGAATCACCCTGTACGTGATCAGATTCAGACATCTGGGCAAAATGAGAGCACGCTGTTCCCGGCGGAGCAAGCGCGCAAAAATCAGTAGATGTGGAATATCGAAAGACATTCCGCTCGAAGAGGAGAATCGGCAAACGGACATGCGTTTCCACTTCGCAATCGTTTCAATAAATCATTCGTTATGAGACATTTTTCAAGATCCAATTGAATTGAATTACCCGTAGGTTACCGATCGACATACGACTAAATGGATTTCATTCAGCTGAAACAAAACCATAGGTTGCGGTACCTTGCAAGGACACAAGCCGATATGACTAATTTCATCCAGACGCATACGAAGACGAACTCGGAAGAGAATAAAAGCACTAACTATCCAATAATGAATTCGATCTATAGAAGACAGCAAAGAAACCGATCCCGTACGTGATATAAATAATGAACAATCAACTCAATTAATATCCAATCTGAATCTAATTGAATCAATCGAAGTGGATCGGCCAGACTGAATTCAAACTGTCCAAGGACGCATCTGCATCGTATTTATTTCAACGGTATGATCCCACGGAGAAAATAGTTTCCAAACAAGAGCGCAAAGTGATACTTTTCCGCACGCAAAAACTGTTAGACGAACGACGCGAAGCGGAGTTCAGATAAGAATGTGCGTGCGGAAAATGCACTTGTGACGTGTTAGGAATTTTTTATTCTATGAGCACCTTGTCAAGTAACGTAATCAAAAAATTCTGAAGTCAGAAGGTTTTGTGCACATGTTCTTATGTCTATTCACGCCTCACAAACCCTCTCGAAATACTGCAAGCCGTCTTAAGGCGGGCTTATACAGCAAATAAGATAAAATAAGAAACAAATTGAAATAAAATAAGAATTAAGGGTTATAACGATCGGTTCATACAGACGATCTAAAACAAAATAAGAAATAAGAATGAACCAATCAAATCGCAGCTTTTTGAAAATTTTATGCAAGTTCTATGAATTTCACTCCTTGAGCAGTCGTATTGTCATTTTCTAAACAAAATAACATAAAATAAGAAATAAATATGAGAGTTGGCCAACTTAAATACTTATTCTTATTTCTAATTTTATCTTATTTCGTGTATAAACCCTCTCATAGAAATGTACATGTTCAACTTCCTTATTTTATTTTAATTTATTTCTATTTTATTAGAGAAAAAAATAAAATATGATACAAATTAAAATGAAATAAGAAATAAGAAGGAACCAATCAAATAGCAGCTTTTTGACAATTTTATGCAAGTTCTGGGAATTTCACTCTATGAGCATACGCATTAACATTTTCCAACTAAAATAAAACACGAAATAAAGATGAGAGTAGGCCAACTTTAGTTCTTATTCTTATTTCTTATTTTATCTTATTTCACAAGATCATTAGTGCATGTTCAACTTTCTTATTTTATTTTATTTGCTTTATAAACCCGCATTTACTACCGGATCTAGATTTCAATTCGATCGACTATATATTTTTGAAAATATTAGTAAAATAAAATTCGGCTAGAAGGTTCTTGCGGAATTTCAGCGGAATCTGACAAAAAGTCCCTGAAATATAAAAAAGTTGAAGAATAACTTTTGTTTTATTTTTTTTTTGAATATTTTTGCGCGTATGTTCTGGGGAACATCGCGTTATCATTTGAGCAAAATGATAACGCGAGTCAGTAATTTTCAAATTTTTCGCCGAAAATGGTCTCAAACGACTCCCTGATGAAGAATTCGAGGTCAAATTTAATTCTGTCCGTCCGGCCGGCTGGCCGTCCGGCCGTTGCCACGATAACTTGAGAACGGAAAGACTTGACTTGAAATTTTCGGGGTAGGTGGCGCATCCCAATACGACGGACAAGTTCGTTAATGGGCATAATCGGCCCAATGGTTTCCGAGTAATAATTTTGTTTTCAACCAATATAAATCCGATCGAATGGTGAATAGTTTTAGAATATAAACCCAAGCACGTTTGTAAAATTTTGTGAGAATCGTATCACAGGAAATTACAAAAAAATTATTAAAAAATATTATTTATGACACGATAACCTGAGAACGGAAAGGGATAGTGGCTTGAAATTTTTAGGTTAGGTTGTGCATCTGAATGCGACATTTGAATTTGTCTACGAAGAAATTTTGCGTATTCTCCGAAAATTATGATTGAGGTGTCATTCGATTCGGAATTTCACAATTAAGTGAAAAAAAAGGAGGGGGTTTGGTTTTTGACGAATATCTCAAATATTATCTGAGATATTCAAATTTGAAAAAAGATTCAAGAAGAGGAAGAAATTTCCTAAAAAAAATCCCAACTCCCGGAACTAGGATCAATATTTATAATTTGCCTAGATGTTTGAAAATATGTACTCCCGAAAACGGGTACTCCGGCTTGACTAGGCCTCGCCCCCTTGGGACCTTTCATGAATAAATATTATTTAAACTAATTAAATATGAAAATAAAAAATTTAAAAAATTCGAACACGTACATTAACATTGCAAGTGCGATAATTGTTAAACTATCAAACTGAAATTTTTTCCCTTTCGAGGAGCTATTTTTCGAAGATCTTGGTATAGATTTGCGTTGGAAAATTTGAAAAATTATTAATTTTCGTTTTGTTATTGACAATTTACTTAAGTGAAAAATTATAAGCTTCAAGTATGTTTTCAAAAGAAAATTTTGAATTATCTCATAAACAACGAATTGGTTTATAACAATTTTTTAAACAATAGGAGATAATAGTTATTGAAAATCATTTTTAAGTAGTTTCTGGTCATAAGAAAACGGATCAATGGTAATATTTTAAATTGAAGCTTTATAATTTTTCACTTAACTGAATATTTCATAACAAAACAAGAATTAATAATTTTCGAAATTTTTCAATAGGAATCTATTCAAAGACCTTTGAAGAATAGCTCCACAAAAGGAAAACATTTTCGGATTAATAGTTTAACAATTATCGTACTTGCAACGTAAACGTTAGTGCTACAAGAGCACTTGTTGACTAAGTAATCATTAAAGGATACTGTGGGAGGTATACTCATTATTAAAAGGTTTCTTTCTGGGTTTTCTCTCCCAAACTCTGAAAATACCAATAAAATGAAAATTAATTATTTTGTGATTTGCTTCAACTATATCGTAACGTTTCGGAGTCTATATCAGACTCCATCGTCAGACACTTAACGAGAATCTTCAGAATTATTTTGTTGATAGTTATTCTTGTTTCGTTGTTGTTTGTTAGGCAACATTGTTCGATTTATTGCTTCTGACAAATATCTTGTGTTTCTTGAGCAGAAGCAAATCACAAAATATTTAATTTTAATTTCATAGATATTTTTCAGGGTTTGGGAGAGAAAACCAAGAAAGAAACTTTTTAATTACTTGTTTAATAGACTATGAATCATGTTAATCTCGGATTCTTCATCAGTGAGTCGAAACTTATCGTTTGAGACCGTTCTCGGTCAAAAATTCCTTTTGACATTTGTTCGAATTTCGTTGAAGGATGGAAAGATTCTTCTGAAACATCCAATAACCTGACGTGACCTTCTCAGGTAATAAGTAACGATCAGATGAAAAGCGGAGGATCTCGATAAAATTGGTGCATATTCATACGCGGTCGCAGTCGAAATATTCCTGACGAACATGAAATTCATATCCGACCGAAATCTACGTCCTGCCCTCTTCTTCGTTTCAAAAATGGCCAAACTGTCCGGTAATTAAGTCAGTAAATCGTGAGGAGTTCATGTACGGTAACGGTATGTTATCTGAAGATGCTGATAAGTTTATGTAGTCGGAAATTTAAGGCCTCGTTGGCCCTCGGACGAAGGGGGTCAGCCACGGACCGTGATAGGAATTTTCAGCGAAAGCAATCAATATTATCTGACTTAATCGGGAGGCTCGTGAGTGATTTGTTGCTTTTCCATCAGAGTTGAAGAGTCATAATAATATAGAGAGCATTATATTTCGAATAAAAGTAGCACGAACGACTTCGTCGATTTTTGTACGCTCGTACGGGGACCAAATACCAAAATGTGGGTGATTTTCGAAGTTTTAGCAGAAAATAGTCTCAAACGACTTAATACATTATTATATACTGACTGACAAAGAAACTGTAACACCCAGAAGGAGCTGTTTAAATTTTTATTTTTTTTTGGGTAAAACATATATAGTATAGCAAGGAGTAAATGATTGAAATTTGAAGAAAAACAACGAAGGGTTTACAATTTTTTTTAATAAATTTGTTAATAATGTATTTGTCCACCGCGATAATCTATACACCCCCCAACACGTCTCGGCATGGATGCAATAAGATGGTCTATTTCTTCTTGAGGAGTACTATCCCAAGCTACCTGTAGTTCATGTATCAGAGCCGCCAAAGTCCGTGGGGGCTGGGGTAAATTTCCAAGCCTTCTACCCATGATGTCCCAAACATGCTCTATGGGCAAAAGATCGGGGGATTTGGGCAGCCATGGCAAAAGATTCACATGGGTCGCTCCAAAAAAGTTTAAACTAACTCTGGCAACATGAGGTCGAGCAATATCTTGCTGAAATATTGGATTCTCGAGCTGGTTAAGGTAAGGGAGAACATATGACTCCACTATTTCGTGAAGGTAACGCAGCGCTGTCATGTTACCTCGAATAAAGACTAAATTTGACCTACTTGCATTTGCAATAACACCCCATACCATAACGCCTACTGTCCGGTGTACATGACGCTCAATATCGAACTGAGGTTCACTTCTTTCTCCCCGACGTCGTCTAACCCTTCTTCGGCCATCATGTGCACCCAAGGAGAATCTAGATTCATCAGAGAAGACGACCTAGTGCCATTCCACATTCCAATGTTGACGTTTTCTGCACCACTGTAATCGTTGCCGGCGATGCTCAACCGTCAGAGGTAACACAAGATGGGGCCGATGATGCTGCAGTCCAAAAGACCTTATCCAGCGGTAAACCGTTCGGACAGTTACAGGTTGGCCTTGTTCTCCTAACCACTCATCAGCCAAAGATCGAGTTATCGCAAATCGGTCTCTAATAGCCATAAGTCTTAGACGTCAAACTTGATCTTCATTTGTACCCCTTCGACGTCCGGTGCTTACTCTTCCTCGATTTTGGCCATTGACAAACGCTTGACAACATCTCATAAAAGTAGTTGGATTTCTGTTCGTACGGTTAGCGATTTCTCGAAATGAAAACCCCGCCTTCTGTAGACCAATGATTCGATCTCTTTCAAATTCGCTTAGCTGGCGATTAATTCCGCGTACGCGTGCTCTAGGCATTTTAACAACAACTAAACATCGACTTTGAATCTCCTCGAGCAGCTGGTTTTTTTGTAAAATTTAAAAAATTTGCGAAAAACGACTACAATATGTAAGTAACAAAAAATGTTTACATGAAAAAAACCTTCACGATTTTTTTCTCCGAATTTTAATCATTTACTCCTTGCTATACTATCTATGTTTCGCCAAAAAAAAATTGAAATTGAAACAGCTCCTTCTGGGTGTTGCAGTTTCTTTGTCAGTTAGTATAGTTACACATGAAACAGGAGTCAAGTCTGTCTATGTTCATATTTATTTCCGTGCTTCCGAGCGGCCGACCGAAGTCAAATTTGACATCGATACGTCAAGAACATGTCAAAATTCGAGATGAAGGCATGATAATTTTTCGAATAGATTCGAATAACACGTAAATTTCCTTCGTGAAATTGATATATCATCGATTGCATATCGGTTGAGCAAGATATTAGAAGATAATTTGCCAGTTATCCGAAGCAATTTCATTCCCGAAGAAATGTATACAGGCTGATTGGTAATTCAACGTGATCGTTCAAAGGGGCTATGCTGGACATCATTTGCAAGGAATTGAGTGGAGTGAAGCATGGTCCAAAAATCTATGGTCACGAAGATATGGCGATTTTTCATCAATGAAGAAACAACTATATCGTAACGTTTCGGAGTATACAGGGTGTCCCAAAAATACCCCGCGAAAGTGACACTGGAGATAGATTGGCATTAGGTCTATCAGATAGCATCAACATGACCTCAGTAAAAGTCCGCTGGTTTTCGAGATATCACCGCTGTTGCGTCCCATGACTTCACATGTTGGGAAGCGCTCATTTGTATTTCTAAACAAAGCAGCTCGCTTGTAAAACTTAAATGTTTTGGGTTAACTGGTTTATTTTTGCATGGGTGGTATCACCCTTGAAATTAATATTTTCCACGAAAAGATAATTGCAAGTAAAATATCTTGTAATACTTCAACCCTTGTAGAAGTATTTATATCCTGTGAAATATTGATAAAATGCATACAACAACTAACACATTGCCAGGGCTGTGAGTCCTTTGTCTAGATTCTAACCCATACAAAAATCTAGAATTTTCCGATTAGATCGCCATGGCTTTGGCTATTCACTAAATCGAGGGCATAGATTCCGAATCTGTAATTATTTTTTCCGTATCTCAATTAATTTTGGTAATATGGCGAAAAATCCGACTGATTAGTCCATTTTCCGGAGGTAGAGCCAGAAATTGCGACTTTTTTCGTCATTGCACCGAAACTAATCGAGATACGGAAAATCTAATTACAGATTCGTGATCTGCGTGCCCGATTTAGTGAATAACCAAAGCCGCGTCGACCTAATCGGAAAATTGTAGATTTTTGTATGTGTTGGATACTAGAGAAAACTTTTTGGCGTTTGACGGATTCGCTCATTACCTAATATTTTCCGAACGGATAGAGATACAGAAAAAATAGATACATAAATCTAAACGTCGTCCACCGACCAATAATCGGGGAAAATTTGGTTATTGAGATGTGAAAATCATAGATTTGGGACGGGAAAGAAGAATTTTCCTCCGATTCCGGGTCAAAAATATTTCTAAGTGCCGACCCAAAAAATGTTTTTCATGGTATATCGATACGGAGCTTGTGTCTAATTAAATCGAGGTCGCTGATCACGAATATGTAATTAGTTTTTCCCTAAGTGGCGTACTTTCGGAAAATTTTCACTTAAAGTGAAAAAATTGACGAAAATAGGTCAATTTTGGAACTTTCCACCGCCCAAAAAAATCGGAGTAGGGTGTTGCTGATTTTTTACGTCATATTTGGATCCTTTATCTATCGAATCATCCGAACAATAAATGTCCAGGTCGTACGTTTCGGAAATTATGATTTTTTTCCCGAGGGTCTATTTTTCGGAAAATTCTTTCCGCGATATTTTCTCGGAAAATTTTTGTAATAAATATCTGATGGTAGATTCGGAATCTACGGCCCCAAATCTATAAGAATAAGTACCCGTTTCATAGTTTTGCGTCAAAAAATTTTTCTCGAAAAATGGGATTTTTTTAAGGCTAATGTATTAAAAAATTGCCAAAATTCGACCGGTCTCCGATTTCGATGCAAATTACGTCATTTACTAATTCGGGGCCGTAGATTACGAGTATATGATCGGATTTTTCATTAGAGAATTTTCCGCGGAAATACCGCGAAATGAGTTTTCCGAAAAACAGACCCTTGGGAAAAAAATCATAATTTCCGAATAGTACGGCCTGGACATTTGCTGTTTGGATTATTCAGTAGATAAAGAATCCATATATGACGGCAAAAATCAACAACACCTTACTCCGATTTTTTTGGGCGGTGTGAACTTCCAAAATTGACCTATTTTCGTCCATTTTTTCACTCTAAGTGAAAATTTTCATAAAGTACGCCACTTCGGGAAAAACTAATTGCATATTCGTGATCAGCGACCTCGATTTAATTAGACACGAGCTCCGTATCGATATACCATGAAAACTGGAGATTTTTAAAAAATACACAAAAGTGGTGATATCTCGAAAACCAGCGGACTTTTACTGAGGTCATGTTGATGCTATCTGATAGACCTAATGCCAATCTATCTCCAGTGTCACTTTCGCGTGGTATTTTTGGGACACCCTGTATATCAGACTCCTTCTTCAGACGCTTAACGAAAAAATCTTCAGAACTATTTTGTTGATTGTTATACTTAATATTATTGTAGCCATTAAAAAAAAACATCAAATGAAGATAAGAAAACTAGGCCTGAAAGCCCAAAACACTACGTCGAAGAAAATTACACCCAGGAAGAATAGAAAGCTACAAATTTGTAAATTCTAATTCTTGGGCTTGAGCTTTGTATAGCATTCTAAATAACCAAATTTTAAAAAAAATATTAATATTTGGAGAGAGGATCGACTTCAATAACATATAATATAAAACTGGCTCCCGAAGGCACGTAAATACTTATTTAAATTTTCACGATAAAAATCAAACAAGCAGCAAATAGTGAACTGAACTAGCTTCGTTCTCCACGACTGTTGTATAATGTGTTCATTAAAAACGTCTTAGACAAAACATAATATTTTATTCGCTTTCTATTACATAAAAATTTTATAGTAACACCACTAGACAATCTGGGATGCTTCCCAGAAACAATTCAAGCAGTTATATTTAGCTACTCACCCAGAGGAGGAATATAATTGCTTTTTGTTGCATAATTTGAATTCTTACCTGAAAAAAAAAATTATATTAGAATTGCTAATCATATTATTGTTTCTATAGATGATGTTAAAATGTTGTTATAGCAACTCTTTTGGGTAGATAAAGTATCACTTTAATCGCTAGGGTAGATAAAGTATAACTTCAATCGCAAGGATAGATAAAGTAACACTTTAACAGCAACGGTAAATAAAATGTTTAATTTTTTATTCAATTAAATTTAAAAATTCAAACACATCAATTCGAAGGATTAACAACAAGTGTAATTTTACTAAAATTATTGGAAACATCTTATTTTCGAACACAAATTGTACTCGTTTGCTTAGACACGTGAACCGAGGTACTGGATTGCTTTTCAGGTCCACCAAGTACACACTTGGATACAGCAACATTGGGGCGCAAGTCAATGTACTTTCTCACAATTTCCAAGAAACTCACTCCACTTCTCTTGTCAGTAATACAAAACGACCAATCCTGCTTGGTTTTAGTGTCAGATAATGAAACGACTATGACCGATTTTCAGTCGTCCATATTAAACACTTCTAACTTGTGCAATTCATCGGACCTAGTCGCTGCATGCACACCAAAAATAGCAATATCCTTCATAAACAAACAGATGTCAGGAGCTTCTCTCAGAAATTTAATGTTATCTGATTCCAGGATTTTGTACTTTTTGCGCATATGTTCTGAAGAACATCGCGTTTTCATTTTGCCCAAATGTCTGTAATCCAATTCGATCCAATTCAAACATGGTTAGATGTAGAATGCCAACGCGAAAATTTTCGCGAAATTTCGTGAGGATCGTATCACTAGAAAAATTTTAAAACATCATTGAAAATCATTGAAAGAAAATCTACTCGTATATATCAGAAACTACTCATCCGACATCGCTGAAATTTTGCGAAAGCCTTCAGAAGTTAACTCTACTGCCAAGTTCCAAGTTGGAACACAATCGAATCTATATTGTTGGAGATCCGGGCAGCCTTGTGTGAGTTCAGTAGCTGGATGGGTGAGGGAAGGAGATAGGGACTTGCAGTTTTAAGGGTAGGTTGCGCAACTGAATAAGACAGTTTAGTTCGCTGTTGGCCATAATCGGCCTAGCGGAGTAATATCCATCTGATATATTATTTCTTCGATAACTCAAAAAATATAGACCCGATCGAATTGAAGCAAGGCAACATGTAGTAGAATATAGACAAATATAGACGGTGAGAACCGTACCCCAAGAGAATTTTTTTTAAATTACGAAAAAAAAATTGGTTTAACCCTTTCAAGGCATACTTTTCAAAAATTGAGAAAACATGACGAAATTTACAATTTGGGTTTGAGAAACTATCAGTTCTTAAAATCTCCGCGAGTCAGTCCTGACGTGAAGTCAGGAACTTTTGCGCGTATATTCTGTTGTCCATTCTCCTGTATTGGACACTCTTAATCGAATTTACTATGGTAAATTAGCGTAAGAAGCGCCACGACTGACTTCTTGACGCCAAAAAATACTCTCCAAGATGAAGTACAAATTAATCGTCTGATACAATAAACAACTATCTGAGAAACATTACATCAATGTTCGCAAAATTGTACCAATATTGCGTCCCACCATTCTTAAAAATGGATATCTGAAACGTATTCAACTAACAGTTCACACAAGAATATGCAGCCTCGATTAGCACGTACTAAACAACTCTAGTAAAATCTTAATTCAATGAAATCTGAATTTCTAATGGAGTTTTAGCGAGTAACATTTCGGGACGTATAATTAATAAGCCTCGAAAACAAATAAAACGGCAACGAAATTATGTGATAATTCGGATCTCCCCCAGCATTAGAATATGTAATGGTGTGTTTTACATAATCCGGAGCGTAGAGAGATCTACAAGCCACGATACAAACCGGATGCCATAATTCAATATCGGATATGCGATAGGTGAAACTAGCGACATCTCTTGCCCAACCATGTAATGGAATCTTCAATTAGATGCAGAGTGGAAATCATCCGAAAACGAATGCTGACGTCCCGCGATAGATGGAATGACAATGTTTGTGAAATCCCAAAAGGAAAAGATTTCACTATACAGATTGAATAAAATGTAAAGCACAAAATTCACCTTCGGGGTTGTTGATCTGTTGTTATTGGCGCTCTAGTTCCTCGGAACTGAGTGCTTATCAATTTGCCCAAATGTCTGTAATTTTTGAATTTTCGGCTGAAAATGGTCACAAACGATTTGGTGCGACTCACTGATCAAGAATCCGAGGTCAAAATCGATTCTGTCCGGCCGGCCGTAGGCACGATAACTCTCGAACGAAAGAAGTTAGAGGTTTGAAATTTGCAAGGTGGGTTTGGAGCGTAAATATCTCGGACAAGTTCGCTAATGGGCGAAATCCATAAAGCGGTTTCGGAGTTATGGCCAATTTTAGTAAAAACATTTTTTATGAATATTTCTGAAACCGTTCACTCGATCTATATGAAATTTAAATCAAATTGTAGAATCATTACCTTTATACGCATGTGAAGTTTTGTATCGACCAGGTTGCCGCAAAGTGTCAAAAGAAAATTTTGAAAATTTAAAAAAATTTTATCTACAATAACTCTCGAACGGAATGAGCTAGGCAGTTGTAATTTTCAGAGTAGGTTAGGGAGATGAATAGCTCGGTTAAGTTCGTTATTGGGCAAAATAGGCCAGATGGTTTCGGAGTAACGAAAAAAAAATTTTTTTTTAAGTAACAAATTTCAAATTCAAAGTTTATTTAGATGCTGTTTCGCCATAAAAATCCACTGACATAATTTTCAACTCCAACAAGCTAATACTTTCGGAGATATGATTTTTCGAAATTTCAATAATGAATCGTACTTCTATGTTTTCACAGAATGTTATAATTATTCTATCTAAGCTTTTTTATATGATCTATGTTCATACTCGTACATGTCATCCTGTTCTATAAGAGAGAGTCAAATTCATTTCAGCTATTTTAATTTGATTTCTTCCATAGAGCAGTACTCATTCTCAGATTGCCCATTTAATCTTGATAAATAAACTATTATTTGAATTGAATTTCCTTTATGATGCAGTTCTATCATAAGAATACATTGATATAATTCCCAACTCTGAGAAACCAATACATTCGGAGATATAATTTGTCTGTTTGAACAAGAGCGCCAGAAAGCTCCTGTCCACAGGGCTTGAACCCATTTTTTATATGTATTTTCATGGACCTCTACGAGGAGTGAAGGATAGTTCAGCCTTTGGCGCGCTGTTCAGCTGGACAGAGTGCCTATCAATTTGTCCAAATGTCTGTAATTTTCGAATTTTTGGCCGAGAATGGTCTCGAACGATTAAGAATCCGAGGTCTCAAATACATACAGGGTGGTCTAACGAAAACTTAGCACCTCGATTTTCCGACTTTAAAATGAAAATGTAGAAAATCGCTCGAACCCGTCAATTTCTGATTCGAGGGGGAAGAACTTTTCCGCTTTTTTCATCGCCGTAACTTCAACCCCCTAACGGGGGTTAGTACAAACCCTTGGTTTTGGATAGGGATGAGAGGTATTGCGATATCTAAGTTTGAAAACCGTATCGAGTACTATCTGATCCTAAAATTTCGCTTCAAAATATCCATCGATAATGAAATAACAGCGAAAATAGTGAAAGAGGCAATGTGGAATTTATCTAGAGCTTATTATTATGATTCGCATCTGACACATTTCAAAGGTATGTAGTAGTTATGTTGATAAGTTTTGGTCCAAAAAAGTAGACGGAGCATGTTTTTGATTTACCTTAGTCTATCGTGATGTTTTTTAAGAACATTGCAAGTGTATTAAAGCGATTGTAAATTTGTAGTAGAATTAAAATGGTGTATTCCGTAGAAGAAAGGCTGGAAATGATAAAATATTTTTTTAGGAATAACGACTCTGCGAGAACAGCAGCAGCTTTATTTAACGATCGACATCCTAGAAAAAATGTGTCCGCTGCTTACGATGTGCAACTGGTTGCCAAATTTGACGCTGCTGGTTCAGTCGGAAACAAAAAGAGGATGCATGAAAGAGACGAATCGAGGGACGTGGCTGTCTTAGGTCATGTAGCAATGGATCCGAGCTTGAGTACTAGGAAATTGTCCGATGTACCTGGTGTTTCACGCACAAAAATCATGAGAATCCTGAAATAACATAAATTCCATCCTTATAAGATACGATTGGTTCAGAAACTGAACGAGAATGATCCCGATCGCCGACTCCAGTTCTGTGAAGTGGTCAGTGAAATGATTAACGGTAATCAAAACTACTCATCTGTTTTTCGGACGAGTGATTATTTTATCTTAACGGCATTGTAAAACGGCATAACTGTCGGTATTGGTGAGATGAAAATCCAAGATTATTTCATGAGGTGCATACTCAGCGTCCCCAAAAATTAAATGTTTGGGTGGGTATTTATGGAAATCACATAATCGGCCCTTTTTTTATACCCGGTAATCTGACTGGCCAAATTTATTCAGATCTATTGGATCCAGCACTCGTGCAAGTATTGGAGGATGTAGAAGACCATCAAACGATCATTTTCCAACAAGATGGCGCACTAACACATTTCGTTCAACCAGTGCGTCAGTTCTTCGATGAAAATTTTCCTCACGCCTGAATTTGAAGAAGGGGACATATTGAGTGGCCACCTAGATCACCTGGTCTGGAACTAATGAACTTTTTTCTATGAGGTCACCTGAAATCCAAGATATACGCTACCGAGCCTGCGTCACTGGATTGTTTGCGAACCCGGATCATTAAAGAATGCCGTCTTGAAATTTTGTTTCGCTGCACCCTATGTCTTATCCTCCAGTGTTGTATGTATATGAGAAATGCAGGTTTGTTTGTTTACATATTTCCCAATTGAATACAATTTTATATAACAATTCAGAGAGAATATCCTCATTTCCATCTAAAAGTGCTTAGTGCTTAGTGCTCGAAAAATCGAATTTCTTTTATGAGGTGCTTAGTAATCGCAAACCTTTTGTGAAAACGCGGTGCTTTGTGCTTAGGGCTCGAAGCACTTTTCTTCAGTGCTCGGCACAGCTCTGATTTGAACTATCGAACCATTATTCGCTATTCCTGAAAGAGGTCAAAATGAATCGATCATTCCATACTTTTGGCGATCACCGTATAAATCCCTGGGCATAGTATACCCACATTCAACCTCATTTTGGATAAGCAAAAATGCATTTGAACTCCGATATCAACCTGTTGCAAGCGCACGGAGTTTGTTATGGTTCAGTGAAGATATGTCGAGGATAAAAATCATAGAGGAATGTACCGTGCCGAGACTCCTGTACCTACAGATGCGAAGGTTGGCTACAGTATGAGTCGTGAACTCGATTAGCTGGATAGATTCCGAAAATTATGAGCCTAAGGAATTTCCAACCAATGCCAATTTCAGGATCACGTTTTCAGACTCTTAAGAGACGTGGATGGAGAGCAAATTTGAATTGTGTGAAGGACACATTGAAGATTCGAACGACCAGCTGATTATATTGAAATCTAGAGAGGAAAATTAGATTTTGCAATCTGGGAATCAAATGTGATTTGGTAAACCCAATCACGACCTGGATATTTGAAGACAAACGTTCAAAATTCAGAATGTGATATTCTATCTACGAGTAGGTATACACCCCAGACCATTAAACCCTTCAAATTAGATATATCATTCGTTTTTGTCGCTATTGTTAGGCTTAACATACCCAAATGTTTTAAGCATTTCGGCTCGCTGATGAAGAATTCGAGGTGAAAGTTAATTTTTGCGGAGACGACTTTCCGGCCGTGAGGACGATAACTATCGAACAAAACGAGATACGAACTTTCAGAGTTGGTTCGTGTTTAAAATGCGCCGGTTGACTCAGTAAATTGGCAAAACCGTGCGCTTATCGAGTTATCGCTACCTGAAATTTCGTTTTCCCAATAACTCGAAAAATACTGGTCTGATCGAATTGAAAAATGAACAATAATCTTGGATATAGATAAAAAACTATAAGAGTAACAAGGAAGGCTATTATAATTTAATACCGCATCATGAAGATAGACGCAATGCTGTCCTCCCCACTTGACTCTTCAACTGGCTGCGTCACTACGCCAGACACAGAGTATCGTAGCTATTATGTGCCGGACAATTCGATATCCCTTCTTCGCGCTATTCGAGGAGAAATTGTAATGATCTCTCAATATTTAGCAAGCTATTCTTTGCGCTATCATTAAACCACAATACCCAAAATATATTATTTCCGATACCTGAATCTTCATCACAACAGAAAATAGCGATTTTTAATAAACTAGGTAAATCAATGATGGTACCTATCTGAGTTGATTTAGTACTTGCTATGAATAACAAAATAATATTTAAGACACTGAAAAAATCGATAGATGACGTCACATTGACAGATTCACTACACTGGATGAAAAATCAATAGATTTGGACAAGCAGGATGGCGATGAAACACGAGCCACTCTGTGCACATAGTTTTTCAACATTGAAATACTCGATTTTTTGAATATTTTCTTATATTCATGCAATCCCTTCATTTGTGAAACATCGAGCAGAAAAAAAATGGTTCAAGCCCTGTGGACAGGAGACTTTTGGCGCTCTTGTTCAAACAGACAAATAATATCTCCGAAAGTATTGGTTTCTCAGAGTTGCGAATTATACCAATGGATTCCTACGATAGAAATTGAATTCGAGAAAGAATGTGTCGTTTAAAAATAGTGCTTCATAAATTATCTTAAAAAAAAGAGCAATGCTTCAAAAATTGTCATTAAATTTATTTATCAAGATTAAATGAGCAATCTGCAATGATTCAACCTCGTGGAATGGGTTGTTGCAACTTACACTCGGTGCATAGTTTTCACAACTCGAAATACCTAAGGAAAGTATCATCGAAATGTCTAGAGCAAGGCTGGAGACAATCATAGCAGATTGTCCATTTATTGCTGATATTTGAATAGGTAGTGGATTACGAACAAATTATTTTAATAGTTAAAAATATATTAATAAAATACTATCCTCTTCTCATAATTTAAAATTTAAATAGTCCATACCACCTTCTTTTCTTTATTATGAACCTTAACTCAAGAACAAATGTTTGATACACAAATGTAGATCCATATTTCAGTATTCTTTTGCTAGCAACATTATGAAAATACTGTATATAGGAACATGTCTCACTACTTAGGAAGTAAAAGTTAATATTAACCACAGTAATTTCTGTTGATGATTCCATTATGTTCTTCTTTCCTATTGCCTCCATAAACTACATTAAAACAGTCTTGTATATATTCACAAATTTAAGAATCGAATACTTGCTTTCCAAGTGAAAATATTTTCAAACTACGAATTGACAATCTCTAATAGCTAAAAAGGATGAGATTTAGGAATAGTGAACACCGACAGATTCTGTGTTCACATTCTGTGAATACATAGAACTTACGATGTATTATCATTGAAACTTTGAAACATCATATCTCCGAAAGTATTAGCTTGTTAGAGTTGAAAATAATAGCAATGGATTCTTATGATGAAACTGCATCTTAAAACAATTCGAATTCAAAAGTTGTAATGTAAAAAATATATATTTTTTCGTTACTCCGAAACTATTAGACCGATTTTGCCCAATAACCGAGATATTCATCCCTCAAACCTACCCTGAAATTTTCAACTGTCTAGCTCATTCCGTTCGAGAGTTATCGTGCTTACGGCCGGCCGGACAGAATCGATTTTGACAACGGATTCTTGATCAGTGAGCCAAACCAAATCGCTCAAGACCATTTTCATCCAAAAATTCGGAAATTACAGACATTTGGGCACATTGATAAGCACTCTGTTCCGAGGAACAAGAGCGAACACCCCCCTCCGCAATTATTGTTCGCAGTCTATCGGCCTTCGCGAACTGCCCGACCTGAGCCCTGGCAATAATTTCGCTCGTTTATGCGGCGTTATTTGCATTCGAAGAGTACCAGGCCAGAACGGAGACAGTTCACGATCTCGCGCTCCCCTTTCCCGTGATTTACTGTCGAATATATTATTTGAAATGATTTCGAAAGACCAGCTCGATGAATATTATCAGCGCAATATTCTAGCGTACCTTATTTGAATGCATCTGTTTCGTTTGCATTATTCAGGAACGCGGTGCCTATTTTTTCGCAATTATAATAGAAAGCTATATTAGATTACGATATGAATGGCACGGTTGGCCTTTAAACCATTGTTTCCGTACGAGCCTGGCTCTTTGCTGCCGTTGCATGGCCGCCGGGTGTACGGCGAAATATTTTTCACAAAATTGCAGTCGTAGTGTATGTTTATTTGTTGCCTGCAAATACAGGGTGTCCCGGCACTACGTGACTCTTTCTCAGTTGTAAATAAAGGCGAGTCAGGAATACTTGTATTTTTTTCCTACTACGCCCCCTGCGAAGATATGTGCCTCCAAATGGTACTCCACTAATTGAGTTTTTGGCGCTCTTGTTCCTCGGAACAGAGTGCTCATCAATTTGCCCAAATTCTATTATTTTCGAATTTTTGGATAAAAATGGCCTTAAACGATTTTGTTCGACTCACTGATCAAGAATCCGTGGTCAGAATCGATTCTGTCCGGCCGGTCCGGCCGTAGACAGGAATGAGTTAGACAGTTGAAATTTTCAGAGTAGGTTTGGGAGATGAATATCTCGGCTAAGTTCGTTATTGGGCAAAATCGGCCAGATGGTTTCGGAGTAACGAAACAATTTTTTTTTTGCATTACAAATTTCAAATTCAGTATTTTTCAAAATGCAGTTTCACCATGAGAATCCATTGATATCATTTTCAACTCTAACAAGCTAATACTTTCGGAAATATGAATTTTCAAATTTTCAACAATAAATTGTACTTGTTTTCACACAATGCTGTCATCGTTAATATGAATTTTTTGATCCGTGTTCATACATATCATCACACAGAATATACCCCAGGTGAGGTATATTCTGTGTGTCGTCATTGTAATGTGTTCTGTGATTATCATCTCATAGAGAAATAGAAGATATTTACTCTGTCTATAGTAGGGGAGCCCAAGCGGGGATTTTGGGATTTACTAAAGCGCGGCAGATTAATATATAGGGGGATACCTTGTACCTGGTTAAGTTTTTCCACCAAACATGAGCCATATATATATGGCCGCCCGTCAAGGATAAAGCATCAGAATAGTGAAAAAAAGTTGATCATCGGAAATTCTTGAGCGCGTCAGATTAAGGTAGGGTGAGTTAGTTTATTGCTTAAAAGTGTATATTCCATTAATCTGACAATTTGAGAGTGACGTAAAGAGGGGGGAGAGTTACAAAGTTGTAAAAAAAAACGACATCTTGACATTCTCGAGCGTGGTATTTTTTTTTTTATTTTGAAGGGAATAATGCAAGAATTACGAAAAATATATAATCTGACGACTTTCACAAGCCGAAGTAATAAAAATTAATTGATAAAGTTGAATGCATGCAGCTATGCAATGCCCATGTTCCCCTCTCCGTGTTTCTATTCTCCTCTCACTCTTTCTCTATCTATTGCTCTCTCACTCCGTCCCACTCCGGTTTCTGTTGCCATGACGCCATAACAACTGGTCACGCAGACTCGTTGTCGGTATGATCTTGTTTACAACGTATTTCCAACGTATTAGGTTATTTTGCGATTTTAATAAAAGTTATGTGAATTAAAGTTAATAAATAATTACTATGAGTGATATTAATGTGAATTGTGTATTTTGTGGTGAAAGTACTTTACAAACAACAATCAAATTTTCATTAGAAACTTTACAAAAATGTATCATTACTTTAGAATATCGTCGGAGCAAACCGATTCTTCGAAAATCACGAACAACATACGAAAATAAAAATTGTAATTGTAATCGTAATTGTATAATTATGATTTTTATAAATATTCTCCTCAAAACAACATAAGCTTTTTCATTAGCACGCTATTTCCTGAGCTTTTCGATAAATTAAGTAACAGTCACACCAACCACCAAGATATACAATACAAAAGGCACTAGGATGTATAATCCGAATTTTTCATTCAATTTCAACAGTATTTTACAAAACTTGTCTGAAATAGAGAAAATATCGTCTAATACTCGTTGCAGAAGGCAATTACAACACTCATGCGTTCGAAAACTCGCTCCTTCGTCGCTCGTTTTCGAATTTCGCATTCGTGTTTTAATAGGAGCCCATACTGCAACTTGTTTTAGAATATACTATTTCCCCTCGAGCGAAAAAAAATAATAATAATGATTCAATAGAGTAAAATCGAATTCAATCGCCCGATTTTCCAACAGAAGAATTATATGACGAAATCTATTTATCGAAAAGTGAGATATATCTAGCCGGCGCGCTAAATGGAACCACCACGAGCAAATCAGATTAATACCAACCAATCGAAGTGAAACAATAAATAACACTGTCGGTCAATATCCATTTACTGTAATAATAGCATGGAACAAAGCATAAATTACCCATAGTTTTGACCTTTACTAATATAATTTATATCAATTTCGATATGACATTCTCCACAGTGGTTATCTTGCAGCTGTTTGCATTACAGCCTAGCAGCGCAATTAAACACTGCACGCTGATCCTAGATTGGCGAATTGCAGAGAAAGTACATCTTCGAAATGTTCTGCTTCTAATCTCTATTGTGATCAGCTGACTGGAGTTCCTTCACCACTCGCTCCGGCAAAATAAATTGCGTTCGCTGCCATTTTTTTCGGTTGCACTTCATGCAAGAATTTCGAAAGCACAGACCGTAGGAGTATTCGTATACGGCAACAACTCATGGCTTCGTGAGAAATGACTGTTTCATGTGTTATCTCTCTATTTCTTCCACGATTCTACTGAAAGGTGTTACAATGAGAGGAGGTTTTAATTGCACGCCATTTTAGCTAACATAATTTGACAGGTCAATAATTGTGACAGCTGTAGTTGAGGATATAGGTGGGAGTTGGTATTGAGGTTACTATTCAGTAGTTATATCCCGAGTGCTTGCCAAATATTCCAACAAAATATTCGTTAATTTGGCAAGGACTCTTTCCCGAACAAAAATTCGCTCAATTTTAATTGAATGGCAGAAATAATACTAATTGTAATTTAAATAATAAAAATATTTTTGATGGGTCATTAAGCGAAATGTCTTGTTTTATTGTATTTATTTCAAGTGCTTCTAGAAGGTTAATTATTGTATTTGTTTTATAAATACTGTAATCAGAGTATTCTCCATATACAAGTATTAGTGTTAATAGGCGGAATCCGCCGAGTGGTTTCGGAGTTGAAGACATCTGAAATTTAAATTTCCCAATTATTCGAAAAATACTGATCTGAATTGAAAAATGCGGACACAAAAACTTTTGCAAAACTTGAAAAAAAATTCAGAAAATAAAAAATTAATTACATTTTTAGAAACTGACAGATATCGTTGAAATTTAGGAAGAGCTTTCGAAACATAATGTTGCGGCCAATTTATATATCTAAACCTGATCGGATCTATATTCTTGGAGATGTAGGCAAAATATCGAAATATTATAACGATTACAGTGTGCTGGTCGACTATTTTTCATTCGAACAGCAAACTAGTCAAGGGCGATCCATTTTTTTAGAGAAGTCAAACGAATTATTTCATGATGCATTTAGAATTAGAAATGTCATCTATTTGTTTGAAAGTATATTTGAAATTTTTTCATTATTTTTTAAATGATATCGTTGAAATTTTGTAAAAGCCTTGAAATCTTCAGTTTACAGAAAGTTCTAGAATTAAACTCGATCGGATCTATATTTGTGGAAATTTTGTGAAAATATTGTATTTTTGACGCTCTTGTTCCTAGAAACAGATTGCTTATCAATTTTTTTTCGTTACTCCGAAACCATCTGGCCTATTTTGCCCAATAACGAACTTAACCGAGATATTCATCACCCTAACCTACTCTGAAAATTTCAACTGCCTAGCTCATTCCGTTCGAGAGTTATTGTAAAAAAAAAAATTTTTAATTTTCAAAAATTTTTTGTTGGCCCTTTGCGGTAACCTGGTCAATACAAAACTTCAGATACGTATGAAGGTCATGATTCTACAATTTGATGCTAAATTTCAGATAGATCGAGTGATCGGTTTCGGAAATATTCATAAAAAATGTTTTTACTAAAATCGGCCATAACTCCGAAACCGCTTGATGGATTTTGCCCATTAACGAACTTAACCGAGATATTTACGCTCCAAACCCACCTTGCAAATTTGAATCCTCTAACTCTTTTCGTTCGAGAGTAATCGTGCCTACGGCCGGCCGGACCGGCCGGACAGAATCGATTTCGACCTCTTGATCAGTGAGTCGAACCAAATCGTTTGAGACCATTTTCAGCCAAAATTTTGAAAATTACAGACATTTGGGCAAACTGATAAGCACCCAGTTCCGAGGAACTAGAGCGCCTAAAACACACAAAGGGTTTGATGTTTTTTTACTGTATAAAAGCATTTTTTATCTCCTTTTAAAAGTTGGAAAACAGCGTTCAAATCCGCCTCACCCAACCCTACAGTCACAAATCATGTGTTGATTGAATCTATCATTATCAATCTCAAACGAAAATCAGTAATTCCCAACGTAATACTTACGAAACCCACTGAAACATCCAAGGGGGTCCTAGAGCATTAATGCTGGGTATATCTTCAGTTTACCACCGCCATTGACCAGTATATCTGACCGGGCACGAACATCGTGCACATTGTACCAAGCAAGTTCTCACACGAGATATAAACACAATCATCCAGTCGAAATCTTGGCCAAATCGATCACCATTTCACCAGTGCGAACGATCTGGTTCACTACGCATAGAAACGCAGAAAGTACCATGAAAATGTTTCAGTTTTTCAACGCAGGTTTTTGCGATCGACGTCTTTTTCAATTCAGTCAGTGGTCGCTGCATCCGTAGTATTTTTGTCGTTGATTGATCGACAAGTCGACCGTTGGTAATGACGTAAATATCATGGATCCAAAATCGCGGTGGACTTGTTGGAGACTTCGATTATATCCCAACAATGAACTGTATAATTATGGGTTGGATGCTATATATGTTTCATACGGTATGTCCCAGCTAAATGGAAAGAATTCCGTATTTCAATTACGGTGCATATTCATAACATTATCACCGCATAGTCTAGTCAACAATTGCTTTTTAGGTCAAAATTTTTGAGTATCCTCCGAAAATTATTATTGTGGTGTCATTCGATTCGGAATGGCATGGACATAGGTTTTGAGAAAATGCTAAGGCCGCTCGCAAAAATTGCAATAGTTATAAATAATTAAGTGAAAAAAATTGGTTCAAGCCCTGTGGACAGCAGCATTCTGTCGCTCTAGTTCAAACAGACAAATTATATCTCCGAAAGTATTGGTTTCTCAGAGTTGAGAATTATATCAATGTATTGTTATGATAGAACTGCATCATAACGGAAATTCAATTCAAATAATAGTTTATTTATCAAGATTATCCCCCGGTTTCTGAAAGGCTGGTTAAAGTTAACAGAACTGTTGATGTCAAATCAGAACGTGTTTTTGTGCTTTGCGCAACTCAGATGAGGGTTAACAAGAGATTGATCACTGATTAGTTAACATTTGTGTTGATCAGCCTTTCAGAAACCGGGGGTAAATGAGCAATCTGAGAATGAGAACTGCACCATGGAAGAAATCAAACTAAAATAGCTGAAATGAATCTGACTCTCTCTTATAGAACGGGATGACATGTACGAGTATGAATACAGAGTATAATAATAAAGCTTAGATAGAATAGTTAAAGCATTCTGTGAAGACATAGAAGTACGATTCATTATTGAAATTTCGAAAAATCATATCTCCGAAAGTATTAGCTTGTTGGAGTTAAAAATGATATCAATGAATTTTTATGATGAAACTGCATCTTAAATAGAAGTTGAATTTGAAATGTGTTCCTCAAAAAAAGAATTTTTTTTCGTTACTCCGAAACCATCTGGCCTATTCTGCCCAGTAACGAACTTAACCGAGATATTCAAATCCCTAATCTACTCTGGAACTTTCAACTACCTAGCTCATTCCGTTCGAGAGTTATTGTAGAAATTTTTTTTCTCAATTTTCAGAATTTTTTTTGACACTTTGCGGTAACCTGGTTAATACAAAACTTCACATGCGTATAAAGGTCATGATTCTACAATTTGATGCTAAATTTCAGATAGATCGAGTGATCGGTTTCGGAAATATTCATAAAAAATATATTTACTGAAATCGGCCATAACTCCGAAACCGCTTGATGGATTTCGCCCATTAACGAACTTGTCCGAGATATTTACGCTCCAAACCCACCTTGCAAATTTCAATCCTCTAACTCCTTTCGTTCGAGAGTTATCGTGCCTACGGTTGGCCGGCCGGCCGGACAGAATCGATTCCAGCCAAAAATTCGAAAATTACAGACATTTGGGCAAATTAATAAGCACTCTGTTCCGAGGAACTAGAGCGTCATAAAAGGAAGGGGCTTTGGTTTTTTGCCAATATCTCAAAAACTATCTGAGATAATTCAAATTTGAAAAAAAAATTCAAGAAAATCCCAACTCCCGGAACTAGGACCAATATTTATAATTTTGCCAGAGGGTTCAAAAAAGTCCCCGAAACGGGAACTCCGGCATGCGTAAGCATCACCCACATAAGAATTTTAACAAAAATTTAATGGTTACGAATGAATATATCAAAATGAAACTGGAGATGACCACATAAAAGGCAAGGGAAATCAATAGCTCACCTGCTCAAAACCGCCTTTGTATATTTAATTTTGAATTATTAGGAAGCAGCCAAGACCCGCTGAAAAACGCACTCAGAAATGGCGCGTAAAACGTAACAGAATATTTGACAAATGTGGGATGAGTAGTTTTCTGTAATGTGGCAAACTTCATATTGGTATGTCCCGTTTTAAACAGTATCTTGGACTCATACGTAAAAGTTGACATGTGTGAACACAGATCATACGATAATTCATAGATAAAATAACTAGAGCGCTCTGTGAAAACATAGAAGTACGATGTATTATTGAAATTTTAAAAAATCATATCTCCGAAACTATTAGCTTGTTAGAGTTGAAAATAATATAGAGAGCGCCCAAAAAAGTGTTTCATTTGATGAGAGAGTCTATGGTCGAAATTAGTGTACAAGAGTGTAAACAGTCACCCTGTATACCGGTATAGAATTCGAACGATTGTGATTTCTCAATTTTTCGCAGATTTTCGCTCTCACTGGACGAACATTGTTCGAAGGAATATTCTGTGAGCAATAGTCAGGGAGTGTCCCATGCGAGGTATTCTACGCATCTTGCTCCCCACACTTAGCACACGGACATGTTGAGTGCATTGGGCGGGATAACTCGTGATCGTTCATGTATAATTATCGAAATAACCTAAAACAAACAAGTGCTGGTTGACTTTCTGACCCTCCCGCCGCAAAAAAAAACGCTGTGAAACCACAGCAGGCCGCGGCGGCTGGGCGTCCAGGATGTACCTGCACTGACCTGACCGAGGTGTGCACTGCCCGGGGTCCAAACAAAGTGTAAAGCATTCTCAAAGAACACTGACGTGAAGTCAGGAGGTTTTACGAGCATGTTTCATTGTCTATTCAGGCCTCATACAAAGTTTTTCCAGCTGAAATTCAGTACTCAATTGTAAAATGGTGGATTCTGAAATTTCTGAAGGCACAAGTTGATAAATTTGCCCAAATGTCTGTAATTTTCGAATTTTCATAATATGCTTGGGACATACATAAGTTCGTTATTGGGCAAAAATCGGAGATGGCTTCGGAGTAACGAAAAAAAAATTTTTACATTACAAATTGCAAATTCAATTTTTTTTTAAGATGCAGTTTTACCATAAGAATCCATTGATATCATTTTCAACTCTAACAAGCTGATACTTTCGGACATATTTATGATTTTTCAAAATTTCAATTATACATCGTACTTCTAGTTTTTCACAGAATGCTCTAATTATTCTATCTACGAATTATCATAATATGATCTGTGTGCACACATGTCATCTTATTTTCCTATAAGAGACATATCAATTTATTTCTGGTTTGCTACTCATAAGCCTTACTTTCGTTCGACTAACTATTTACTGATTGCGGTAGCTGTCGTTTGGTCCAGTTTGAAAGATAAAAGTCATTAATGTCAAAAGAAATTGAAAGAGTATTTCTGAGCAGTTTGGTTGATGTACCTACGTAAACAATTTGAAATTGGGATTCGCTAAGTTCATAGCCAGGGTGTTTTGGTTAGTCAGTCGAAAATGGATAGTGCAAGGAAGTCGAGCATAATTTACGTGTCATTCTCTAATTATGGAAGATTTAGAAGGGGATTTCTAAACTAACTAATGTTTAGATGGTTATTCCTTAGTAACACTATTATAATTTTCTACATAAGTATTCTGGTTTGAGTTCTCTCTGGAAATATTATATCAGATTGGTTTCATGAATAAAACTGGCTATTTCATTAACTCAATTCTTCAGAACGACTCCTGAAAGTTTTGAAACACTTGTAGCTGAAATTGGACCGTCATACAAAGATTAGATGCAAAGGGAATTCAATTGCTTCCATGGTGCAGTTCTACCACAATAATCCATTGATATCATTCTCAACTCTGAGAAACCAATTTTTTCGGAGATATAATTTGCCAAAGGTTGGACAAGAGCACCAAAGTTCCTGTCCACAGGGCTTTCCCGCTTTTTTAGCCGAGATATGGTCTCGAACGATGAGTGCTGTGTTTATGGTGAGGATCAAATTATGTTAACAGAATATGTTTACATCACTGGAGCAATAGAAACCGAGATAATCGCGAAAAACTGTTTAGGTAAATATAAAATAATAGAGGCCCCAATATCGAACGTTGAGGCACCCCTGAACAAAAAGATATAAAATGTTCAAGTCTTCCAATCTGATGTTATGATGTTAACAAAAGGCTTGACAGAATTCATTTCGACGACGAATTCGTCAGCATTGGTCCATTGCAATCGTTTGCGACCATTATCGGCAAAAAATTCGGAAAATATAGTCATTCAGAAGAATATTTCCCTCATACATAGAACTTCTGATGACAATAATGCAATTATAGAAAAATTGCAGCGGTAATTGTACTGCAGAGCGAAAATTGCATCCGAAAACATCCCGTTGCCTTGACAACACAAACAGATAAACTTCAAAGTGTCAAAAAATGTCGCTTTTCGGTGAATGCCCAATACAGATGATCGAGGAAAATATAATTATAAATGAGCCAAAAAATACCAAATGTATCAAACAGTATACAGGGTGAGTCTTTGACCACTGCATTAATTTTAACCAAAGATTCCTCTCATCAAATGAAATACTTTTTTCATTTAACATTTTTCCAAATCCAGCTCAGGTAAAAAGATACAGGCTGTTGAAATTTTGAAAAAAAAATCAGTTTTTATTTTGTAGCTTTGACATCCTTCTTTCGAATAAAATGAATGTTGGCGTAAAGTTTCCTATAACTATGATACATATTTTCCAAATATTAGTTATTTTCTACTTCTACTGGTTTTCTAGTTATGGACTTGTGGATTCATAAAACTAAACGAAATTAGCATAAAGAAAGCATATAAAGTTTTTCTTGAGTCATTTCAAGAATATTCCATCGTTTTAGAACATTATATTATTCTTCATCATTTCTCCTTAAACGCACCGTTTTCGAGATATTCTTCATTGAATGTTTTAAAATGGAAAACTCCAGAAATTTCACTACTTTTATGTATCCGTCCCTGAGCGTTGGAATCCCGAATCAAGCTGTAAACCACGTTACCATGCCTTATTCTCGTCCGCCAACAATGTCATAGATAATTTATATGCGGGAGTGTATTAGCACATTGTGAAATCTTTAAACGCTTGGAACTTTTTACCTGAGCCGAATCTGGAAAAATGGTAAATGAAAAAAGTGTTTCATTTGATGAGAGGAATCTTTGGTTAAAATAAATGCAGTGGTCAAAGACTCACCTTGTATATGGCGACAGTTCATGGATTTTAAGAGGCCAAAGTATATATTCTGGTCAAAGAGACGTCGATAGGCGTTCTGACGAAAATATTAACTGATTGGTCGTTCAATACATGCGCAAGCAGAATAGTGAGAAAAGACTTGAACACAATCTGGAATGTCACTGCAAAATTACTGATGGAAAAATAATACATTCGTGAAATATTCCAATGAATTACACTCGTGCATAAAAATTACCGATAATTTTGCAAGAAAGCGTGTTATCTAAAAATTGTATTCCTTCGGACTCGGGCTCTTTCGCCAAAATATGAAAATAACCGAATGCAATTTTTAGATAACACGCTTTCTTGCTATACAATCGGTAATTTTTATGCACGAGAGTAATTCATTGGAATATTTCACGAATGTAATATTTTTCCATCCGTAATTTTGCATTGACATTCCAGATTGTCTTCACTGTGAAGTGCTTATATTCTTCACCATTCTGCTTGCACGTATTGAAAAAATAGCAGAGGTAAGTGTTATCTAAAAATTGCATTCGGATATTTTCATATTTCGGCGAAAGAGCCGAATGCAATTTTTAGATAACACTAACCTATGCTAACACTTTTTTCATACACATGCTTAATTGTGGGATAAACGAATTGTAATGCTCGAGGTTCAAAAGAATATAAATATATCGGTAATTTTTATGCACTTATATGTAATTAAGCAATTATAACCGCAAATGTATCACCATAATGGGAGGGCTGAAAAACCTCTCTATTGAAACTCGCTAAAAATAGGCCAAGTTCAACCAACAACAGCAGACGTTTCAATGTCAAATATCCGATTGTCTATACAGCGTGAAATCAATAACAACATTCAACTGTTGAAATGCGATAAATATTTCCTGCAATTAATAATAATTTCTCGTATTCGAATAACCGAATCCCTTCGTTTATCAATATTACTGGAAACTCCGCAAATTATA
The DNA here is from genome assembly GCA_937662695.2 of Halyzia sedecimguttata. NCBI lineage: Eukaryota > Metazoa > Arthropoda > Insecta > Coleoptera > Coccinellidae > Halyzia > Halyzia sedecimguttata. The sequence continues at coordinate 15,478,361 of OW569417.2, read as the reverse complement.
ACTTTTTTTCTTTCAGTGGCGCCTTTGAGAGGGATAATGGATACATTTATTTATACAGGGTGTCAATTTGGAAACTTGACAGGCCAATTATGTCACGATAAGAATGTTTTGAGAGAAAATGTCGAAATAGGTTATTTTTAAATCGGAGGGGGACATATTTTGAGCACAATTGTTTGCTAAAATCATCTCAATGCTAGGAGTAGGGGCTGTCATCCCTGAATTCTTAATAGGGAATAAAGAGTGAGCTGTACCTCTATTTAAAGACAACTTGTTGTACAATCTACATGACTATCATAGTTTGCGAATTTTTATTGATTCCTTGATGTAGTTACAGGGTGTTCATACATAGTGTACTAATCAAATGAGTTGCTCGAAATGATTTCCATTACTAGCCAAACAATAATTCAGTCTGTTCTCAAATGTTTATATGTCCCCCTCCGAATAAAAATTGACCTGTTCCGGCATTTTCTCTCAAAACATCCCTGTATCCCTGTCATGACATAATTGGCCTGGCAATTTTTCACATTGGCACCTCGTATAGTATTTTCTCTATTTCAGTATCGTAATGAGTTCATTACAGCACTAAAAACAGTGCTGTAATGAACTCATTCTCGCATTGTTTCTAGTTATATTTTTCGTTTTGTGGTAGTCAGCACTGACATGCAATCCTATCGAATTTCAACATACGTGAATTATTGTCAATATAATATAATCTGGATATAGTGAAATAATTGTTGAGAGGAAAAGTTTTATTTTCATTGAAAAATAAGGTACCCACTAGAGATTTCCTTCTTGCTAATTCTGAATCATTCATGCTATTAGGAAACTGTTTTAAATCTGATCTACGTAAGATTCAAATTCAAATTCCGTAGTCTGTCAACTTTCGTAACAGTCACACCAACTGCCAAAATACAATACAAAAGTCACTAGGATGTATAAATCGAGTTTTTCATTAAATTTCGACAGTATTTTACAAAACTTGCGTGAAATAGAGAATATATCGTCTAATACTCGTTGCAGAAGGCAATATCAACACTCATGCGTGTTTGAATAAGAGCCTATTCTGCAACTTGTTTTAGAATATACTATCCAATGTAATATATACTTTTAAGATCGTGCTACGAAAATAATTTCGAAAGCTATTCCCAATATTTTTTTCAGAATATAAATCCGACTGTAAAAACAAGCGTCCAAAAAAAACTGGTCAATCTTTTGGCCTATCGGTGACGTTGTTGCGTTATTGTTTATTAGGCAACATTGTTTTATACAGTGTGTGGATAAAGTAAGGAACAGGTAAATTTTAGTTTGTAATTAACAACTTTATTGCATAAAACAGAATTATTTTTAAATGAATACCCCAAATTTTCTTTGTTGCTTTATTGAACTCAATGACGCTCTAAAATATTATTACCGTAGATAATTTTTTTTTTTTGAGAAATTAAAATATTGTACACTTCAGGAGTAATCTGCGCCACTTCAGCGCACGAATTATTTGCAATAACTCTACTAAATCATTTGGCTTATTAACATAAAACTTTTATTTTAAATAATCCCGTCAGGGGTCAAGTCTGGGGAACCCATCTTGTTGAAACCAAATATCCTGATGGGTAAAGCTGTTTGCTCATCATTTGGGAACATTGTTGCCAGATTAGGCAATAAATGAACCCGCTAAGTTCAAATAACGTTCTGCTGTAAGGTTTTCGTCAAAAAAGTAACGCCCTATTGAACGCCACCGGATTATTGCAATGTTCGATTTCTCGCGGCAGTCTTGAGTACAATGAGAATTTTCCCTTGACCAATACCTACAATTGTGACAATGTAATGTCACATTCAGGCAAAAAGTGGCTACTTCAGAAAATACGATGTTATTTAAATAATTGTGGTCTTCATCGCACCGTTATTTGAGTACTTCATAAAACTGCAAATGGTGGTCTAGATCATCCTCGTTTAATCCGTGAATCAATTGAACTTGGTGAGGATGTTAGTTCTCTTTCTTGAACAACATCGCAAAAATAGTGGTCCTCGTTATGATTTAGGGCTAGTTGACTTGTAGTAAGGTGAGGATTTTCTTCAGCTTCAACTAACAAATTTAATCTGGTTTCATCGTTTAGCCGAGGTCGACCTTGACGGGGCAAATTATGGACGGATCCCCTTTCAGTAAATTTAGCAACCAATTTACGTAATGTGAATCTTGCAATAGGCAGTCTGTTCTTGTTTGAATAATTCACATGTTTCCTCATGTGTTCTTAGCTAATCACCATATCCAACCATTATTAAAATTTCCATTCGTTCCCGTTCAGTTAAACATACCATTTTTTTTAACATCAAAAACTTTTTTAGCCTTTAAAACTTGGTTATGTCTCCCTCACAATCTCTCTGCAAATACTCAAGAGTTCTTTTTAAGAAGTAAAATTTAAAAGTATATTGTTTTTGTTCCATCCGCTAATTGGTACCATACGGACCATATCGGTCAGTTCCAAATGGAAAGCGATTAGAACATTTGCGCTATATTTCGTTTGTTTTTTGGGTTGAATAAATATTTTCTTTCATGAAAATTTCATTTTTAGGATCTCTTGGATGAATTTGCTATTTCCTCAAAAAAAAAATATTATCTACGGTATCAAGTATTTACACCATCATTCAGGTAAGTTGCGTCTAATAAAGCAAAAAAAATTGGTGTGGTCAACCAAAACTGACCTGCCAGAGCGTTTTGCTTCAAAACATTCAATAACGTAGTTATGAATTTTGTGGCTTACTTTATCCACACACTGTATATCGCTTCTGAGAAATATCTAGCAATTTCACGAATGTAAATTTTTTATTTTCAATGTTTGGAGCAGAAGAGCCAGAAAGGAACAATTTAGTGACGAAGTTATATACCTCACAAAGTATCCTTTAATGATTAAGTAAAATGTATGATTTTTGCCATAGTGGCCTACAAAGCAGCAAGGGAGAACACTATTCATTCCTTAAGCAAGGCTGTGATACGGCTATACTGTACGCCACTGCACATGAAAAGGACGAATTCAATTTGTCATATTATTTTTGTCATTTAAATAAGTTTAATGATGGCTATTGTTCAGCGATGCAACTGGTTGTTTATGCTTCCTTAAATATAGAAATAGAAAAGAACGCTTTATTAATTTCATGTTCAGTGTTCCCAACAGTTCCGACGGTATGATGTTGTATACAGTTTTCTTCGTAGCTTTTTTTGTGAACTCAGGTACATTCAATGCATTCAAGAATTAAAATAGGAAAACAATTCAATTTAATTCTCCTTTCCAGGTTCAACACAAGGTGTAATCAACGGAGATCCTTACTTTTGCGTTCCGCCAGGAATATGTTCACCGGTGAGCGGCAGTGGTATAGATCCCCGAATTCTCACACCGGTATGTTACTAATTTCGAAAGAACCCGATTGCAAAAATTGTTTTGAAATAAATCACAGTGAGTTTCAGTATTAAATGAGCACGGCAGCATGTTTCTTTGCATTGCGATTTGATCAGATAACGCTACATTGAAACAATTGTGACTCGAAATTAAATACTCAAAATTGGTTTACGCACTGACGTGAAGTCAGAAGCTTTTGTGCGCATGTTCAATTGTCAACTTACCTCTATTGGACACTCTTAATCGAATGTACCATAACATACGAATATACGAAAATGGTGGATAGGTGGGGTCATCGCTACTTACGCACCCCTTATTTATTTGGCCCTGGCACCCTAGATATATTTAAAAAAAAATTTTTGCTTTCTTCTAGTTTCACCACATTCTTAACTTTAAAGTGTAATTTTTATTAAAAATGGGCAATATAAGTACAAAGAAAATAGGTAGTTTCGTCGAAAATTTCCTACTTAATAAAATTTTCAAATGACACTTGAAGGTTTTTTTTTATAAAAGCATATTACATATCATTAGAAAGGTTACACGCTAGGGATGTTTTGCTAGAACTCTTCAATAAATTTTGTTTTTTTTTAATGCTTAATATATAATAATATAATGTTTAAGTTGAAGTTGAGATTTAACCATTTTTTCCTTCCGTGGAGCTATCTTTCAAAGATCTTGGAATAGATTCCCGTTGGAAGATTTGAAAAATTGTTAATTTTTGTTTTGTTATTAACAATTTACTCAAGTGAAAAATTATAAAGCTTCTCTAATCTTTCAAAAGGAGATTTTAAATTATCCCATAAACAACGCATTGGTTTATAACAATTTTTCAAAAAATAGGAGATAATTATTAAAAATTGGTTCGAGCCCTGTGGACAGGAGCTTTGGCGCACTTGCTCAACCTTTGACAAATTATACCTCCGAAAGTATTAGTTTCTCAAAGTTGGGAATGATATCAATGGAATCTCATAACTGCATCATAAAATAAAATGAATTAAATGAGACTCCATTGATATCATTCTCAACTCGGAGAAACCAATACTTTCGGAGTTATGATTTGTCAAAGTTTGAACAAGAACGCCAAAGCTCCTGCCACAGGGCTTTCCCACATTTTCAAATTGGCTTCTGAGCGTCAATTCTCAAGAATTTTCGTAATTTAGTTCAAAACGTAGGTCTATGACTCATCTCATGTTGGATTTATATACATCAGGATATTATAATCAGAGTATTCTATGAAATCATATAGAATTGAGAATAATTATTGAAATTCTGAAAAATCATATCTCCGAAAGTATTGGTTTCTTAGAGTTGATAGTAACATTAATGGATTCTCATGATGAAACTGCATCTTGAAAAAAATTTAATTTAAAATTTGTAATGTAAAAAAAAAATTGTTTTTGGTACTCCGAAAACACCTGGCCGATTCTGCCCAATAACGAACTCAGTCGAGATATTTATCTCCTAAACCTACTCTGAAAATTTCAATTGTCTAGCTCATTCCGTTCGAGAGTTATCGTGTTAACGGCCGGACAGAATCGATTTCGACAATGGATTCTTGATCAGTGAGTCGAACCAAATCGTTTAAGATCATTTTCAGCCAAAAATTTCAAAATTACAGACATTTGGGTAAATTGATAGCACTCTGTTCCGAGGAACAAGAGCGCCAAAAATCATTTTTGAGTAGTTTCTGATCATTAGAAAACGGATCGATAGTAATATTATAAATTGAAGCTTTATAATTTTTCACTTAAGTAAATTGTTCATAACAAAACGAAAATTTCATAAATTGTTTATAATTTATGAAATTTTCCAATAGCAATTAGCGGATTATTGTTCATTTATCTATCCTGCAGGCGCCTGAATGTATTCAAAATTTTCATTTTCATATTTAAAAAATTTCAAAAATATTTATTCATCTAAGATACGAAGGAGGCGAGGCTTGCGCAAGCCGGAGTACCCGTTTTCGGGCGTATTTTCAACCCTCTAGGAAAATTATGAATATTGGTCCTACAGTATTAGCAGTTGGGACTGTTTCTTAGGAAATTTCCCCCTCTATTTGAATTTTTTCAAGTTTGAATTAGGTATCTCAAATAGTTTTTGAGATATTGGCGAAAGCCCAAACCTCCTTCATTTTTAATCACTTAATTGTTTATAACTATTGCAATTTTTGCGAGCGGCGTTAGCATTTTGTTTAAAACTATCTACATGCAATTCCGAATCAAACGACACCTCAATCATAATTTTCGAAGAATACGCAAAAATTTTGACCTAAGAAGCACTTGTTCACTAGACTAATAATGATAGCAATCATTAAAGGATACTGTGGGAGGTATACTCATTATTGAAAGGTTTTTTTTGGGTTTTCTCTCCAAAACTCTGAAAAATATCTATAAAATAAAAATTAATTATTTTGTGATTTGCTTCTGCGTAAGAAACACAAGATATTTGTCAGAAGCAATCAATTGAACAATGTTGCTTAACAAACAACAACGAAGAAACAACTATATCGTATCGTTTCTGAGTCTATATCAGACTCCTTCGTCGGACGCTTAATGAAAATCTTTAGAATTATTTTGTTGATAGTTATTTTGTGAAATTCAAGAATTGTCACGTTAATTAATTTATTTTTATTTTATAGATATTTTTCAGAGTTTGGGAGAGAAAACCCAAAAAACCCTTTCAATAATAATGATAGTCTCCCTTCTAACAAATGGTTTTTATTTATTCTGTCACAGGATGGTGGACCGTATCCAACAGCTGGACCAGCTGGCGGGGTCTGTCCACCCGGGAAAGTTGTATGCTACGCTCAGGGAAGTGCCAGCAATTGCGGCCAAAGACTGGTAACAATCACGAATATGGCCGACGGAGAAGCCCAATTTGGCGCTTATCCTTGGCAGGCCTACATGAGGGGTTCGGGGGCGTATATCGGAAGTGGATCACTCCTAAGTCCCTATCATGTTCTCACTGCTGCACACAAGGTTCTAGCATATGTGTAAGTATGATTGAAATTGTTTTTTTTCTCCGATTGACAGCAAATATTAATTTTGCAGACGCATATCCATCAGCAAACTATTACTTTACCTGCCTAGACAGCAAAATTATTATAATTTCTTCATATTTCATACGACGTTTCTCCGGCAACAAATTTAACTCAATATTTTTTGCCACCTCCCTTATTTCTGTACGAGTAAGTACTTCTTAGTGTCCATCACTATATAAATAAACCGATATTTTTCCACAAAACTGTCGGAAATTTCAAAATTGTCAAACTATAATTATTATGGACACATACATTTCCATAGCAACCAACCATTCCAACAATAGTTCTCTTGCATGTATTTTTTTATTATTGGAATCGACGATTATATCCATAAGGATACTGAAAAAGTTCAACCGCTGTCCGTTTCACTCTATGTTTCGCTGTAACAAGCAGATAGCAGATGGAATCGCCGAGGGTAGATTTTGATTACGTCAGCCGTCATAGCAACGATTCTACCAATCGGAAGCGTTTCATCTCATTTGGATTTGCTTTCTGATTATCCGATTTTCAATACCGAAATATTCAAATTTTATAAATTTCGAAAGTAGATGAGGGCATACATGATGATCTGATATTGAAGTAGATTCAGAAAAACATATACTTATAGTATTTCGTGTTATGTACATGCAAGAGACCTATTGGGATTTCTATCAAATTTTGTTTTAATTAATCACTACAGGAAAAATGAAAAAATTGTGGGAATTGTAATAATTTGAAATTACGATATCCTACATATATCTCTATAAACAATCGGAGATACAATTATATGTTCAATTCGGCAGCAAAGTAGATTGACTGCCTTAGCTGAATTCCTAGCCTCGCTACGCAAGGCTATCAGCCACGGCAGTCAATCATAAAATTAATAAAAATTTAATTCAATAATTTTTCAAAATCAACACTATAATCTTTGCTGCCTAGTAAAACAAATAACTATTGCGCGCATGATCTGGTGAACAGAGTGCTATCATTTTGACCAAATGTCTATAATATTAGAATTTTTTGCAAAAAAAAAAGGATTAGAATTCGAATGTGATTCTGTCCTTGGTCATGATAACTTTCGAACGGAAAGAGATAGCGATTTGAAATTTTCAGGGTAGGTGGTGCGACCAAATACGAAATACAAAGATAACATTAATTATTTACAAGACGGTCAAGTTCGATAATGGGCATAGATGTGTAGTGAACACAGATAGAACACAGACACGTAGAATTCGCATTCTGTGAAAACATAGAAGTAGGATGTATTATTGAAATTTTGAAAAATGATATATCCCAAAGTATTAGCTTGTTAGAGTTGAAAATGATATCAATGGATTCTTATGATGAATCTGCATCTTAAAAAAAATGGATCCGAAATGTGCAATGTAAAATTTTTTTTATTTTTTCGTTACTCCAAAACCATCCGGCCGATTTTTCCCAATAACGACCGAGATATTAATCTCCGAAACCTGCTCAAATATTTCAACTGTCTAGCTCATTCCGTTCGAGAGTTATCGTGATAACGGACGGCCGGACAGAATCCATTTCGACCACGGATTCCTGATCAGTGGATCGAACCAAATCGAATCGAACCAAGTCCATTTTCAGCCAAAAATTACGGAGATTTGGGCAAATTGATAAGCACTCACGATAACTTGAGAACGGAAAGCGATTGCTACTTCCAATTTTTAGGGTAGGTCGATAGTCTAGTTTCCTTTAAAACTCGAAATATACAAATCTGGTCCAATTAAAAATTTTCTTAAAAGATTTTATATTTCAGAAACTTTGCGTCAGAATCAGCTGAAATTGCGCACATAACTTCGAGCCACCATTTCACAGTCGAACACCGAATTTCAGCTTGCGCGCAAAAGTTCCTGACCTCATTTCAGATATGATCAAATGGAAATCCCTGGGTCTTAATTTTATTTGTGGACTATATGTAAGAATATACAGATTATACGAATCCATTTCGAGACCCTATTGTCAGAATGCCATGAACTTGTTGATTTATTGATAAGATAGCCACCATGCGGCGAAATAATTATTCTTTGTAGTTCCTGAAATTTGTGGATATAAAATTTCAATTACTGTTAAAAACGAGCAAATCAATCAAATATATGGGATCTGTTACGTCTCATGACGTCACATTTTGAGAAACGTAAATTTGTTTTTCTCAACAAAGGAGCTCGCTTGTAAAACGTGAATATTTGTCTATTGAGTTAACTGGGTTTTAATTTTTCATGTGTGGTCTCACCCTTGAAAATAATACTTTTACTGAAAAGATGAACTGCGAGTGGAATTTCTTGTTAAGTTTTGACATTTGTAGAGCGATTTTTTGCCTATTTCCTGTAAAATAATGCTCAAATGCGTTTAACAACTGAAGTGGTAAGAAACTCATCAATTCTTAACACATTGCCCAGTGCTGCGGAATTTATCCAGCTGTTGCTGACGGGTTTTAGGCAGAACTCAAGTAAAGTCGATTCAGACAGTGGGACAAATTCCAGATTTCGAATTCCTAAGATTAAACACCCTAGAAGTTCACTCGTTGGTGCTTGCATCCAGAGTTTCGGATGCATTCCCACTCTATTTCATAAATGGCAAATGAGAGTTTGGTTGTAACATATCAGGGCGGTTTTAAGATCGAAACCCCAATCATTGTTAATTTTTCCCCAGATTTTTCCAGATGATGGAACCTCCTATTTTTCTTCTATCTGGTCTTTTATATACATTATATATTATATCGGTCGCGAAACTAATACTTCTTTAGTTCATATAGAAGGAAGATTTTGAATTGGATTAATATTGCATTGTACAATTGCTTCTTGCTTGTTACCAAAGTATCGGTAACAAGAGAATACAGTTTGTTGTTTGTTTAGAGTGCATTCGAATATTTCACCACCTCTTATCCTCGTAATTGTTATCTTATTGCCAGTAACAACTTACGCCGCAATCAACGGGATTACTGCTGGGTGCTTAAGGTTAAATATACCCCTTTACTCATCAAATTTTCAGAAACAATCCATCACAACTGACTATCCTGATGGGAGTGAACGATCCGCAGACTATCAACGAAGGTTCCGCGACTAGCAGATCAACAGCGGCAGAAATAAAAATATATGACGTAACGCAATACGATAATAATACTCTCAAGAACGACATAGCAATCGTCAGACTGACGAATCCCATAACCCTGCTGAATCAACAATCAATCAACACAATATGTCTTCCGGACTCAACCACAAATGATAATACTTATACTAATCCGTCGCTGAGGTATGTATTCTAAAACGGGATCATCTCCAGCATCTCAGTGTATCATAGCGAAATTTAATCCAAAGTTTGTAGGAATTCAACGGAAATACGAACTACAAACTAGAAGGATGTCTACCCCATACACGAGAGTATATGCGCCAGGCGCCAAATGCTCACTATCGCTAGGCTCTTATCCGAGCATCTTTCAGGCAGAAGTACTTGCAATAGAAAGATGCGTGGAAATGAACCTAGAAAGGAACTATCAGAGATGTGATATAGCTATCCACTCTGACAGTCCAGCTGGTATTAAAGCTCAGAGCTTCCATGTTATCAAGCTAATATTGGAGTGCCGAAGAAAACTCAATGAAGTAGGCAAGAACAACAGGATCTCCTTGGTCTGGGTTCCTGGTGACGCGGGAATCAGAGGAAATGAGGAGGCCAATACACTTGCCAAGGAAGGAGCACATTCCTCCTTTACTGGCCCAGGACCCTACTGTGGAGTTGGTAGATACACCTACAAAAGTGAATTTCGGGTGAAAGAAGAAACTAAGAGGTACTTTCTGGAGATATCTTCCCGGAATGTATCACTCCAAGAAATTCCTCTGGAACTTTGATACTGACGGATCCAATAAATTATCGGTCCTCAGTAAGAACACGCTGCTCCTCTTCACTGGTTTTCTCACAGGGCACTGCGGCCTTAGGAAGCATATGATAAGATTAGGGCTAGCAGAAACTGATGAGTGCAGATTCTGTTGGGAGGAGGATGAAACTCCAGATCACCTGACAGCGGAATGCCTCGCCATCTCCAACCAACGCAAAGAATGCTTTGGGCAAGAAATCTGCAGGAGCGAAGACGTAGCCTCCTTGAGGCCATCCCAGATACTGGAGTTCATCAGAACTCTGAAACTAGAAGGCAAGCTGTAGATGGTGATCGACAGCTTTGACGGGGGGGCACAATTGACCTTAAGGTCGCAGTGCAACGTTGCCCCCTACAACAATATACAATATTAACATATATGGATTCTGACAAATATAAGTATTGTGCTTATAACGCGACAAAAATTTTCGAAATAATAATTTATTCTATAGATATATTTCAGAGTACCTAGAAAGGAACCATTTAATAGTTATAACAAGTTCACTACCTTCGCTTCTGACATCTTCATTTCATCTGTTAAAAAAACGATCATTTGAATTAATCCTCAATGTCAAAGTGGATATTTTTAATCTTCAGAAAACTTTAACGAATCAGTGTGATTCCACGTTAATTACCAGTTCATTTTTAATAAAATCATCGCATTCAATATAAAAGCAAGATGATCGAGCTTTGTAAAACCACCCATAAGAGAGTAAAAATATGTCCATAGAATAAGGTGGACTGTATTCGTCGATTTCAAGCATCTACAAATATTCCCTAGGGATCCGGGCAAGGCAGATCATCGCTCAGTATTCCCCCAAAGAGAAAAGTGTCATTCATGGCAGATACGTACCGGTTTCATGGTTATTACCAATCTTCAGCGTAACCTGGCTACCCCGGATCACGAGGGAATATTTGTTGATGGTTAAAATCGTCGAATATTTTACCTTGCGTCTCTTAGAAATATGTATTTTATCTGTTCATATCAATTTTCAATCCTCTCAGATGTACCGTATCCGGTTGGGGCCAAGCCAGAGCAGGAAATTCGCCAGTTCCGACCAAACTGAAGCAGGTCACGGTGAGCCCAACGGATATCAACACCTGCGAACAAGGTTTCGCCAATAGAGTAAGCGATTTAGCAAGATATTTGGACAAGACAGGCGGTGAAATATGCGCTGGAGGTGAAGCTCAGAAGGACGCATGCTTTGTAAGTTTTCACTTCTCATTACACATGCAGGTATACTCCATTCACTTTTATAAAGTCTCCCGGTTGGTCATGATTTAGGTCTATCATGTTTTTGTAACTAAAACACAGGTAGGTTGGCACTGCTGAAATATCTTCAAGGTCAAAACAATTCGCCGAGACGTTGCCAATTTCTACTCTCAAAAGTCTCAAACTTAACATAATTATAACATTAAAATCTGCAATAGGAAAACTTCATTCTGACATATGTTGAACTCTCGAATGAAATAACTTATATCATTATATTTTATTAAGGTATAAGAATGACTCTGGTTTCGTAGTACTACTACATTTTGAAACTGGTGTATTTCAAGTTATGCAACAATTAAGGTATTTAAATGTCTTCTTGAGAAAAGTGGGATACGTCTGTTCGTTTAGAAGTTTTCCTGCCGGGTTATTCAGGTACTTTTATTCTATTTTCAAATGAACTATCACAAAGACACGGAGTACTCTATCCATTTTATTTTTCAATAAAATTCCAACACTTGATTCTTGATTTCCATACAAGAAAATAGCATAATTGAATCTTCCAACCAGTTTAAATTCGTGTAATATTTCCAGTAACAACACAGGAAAAAATTTTTTCTACTGTCGCCAGGACTGTGGAATTATTGAATTCACATAATATCTTCTCAAATTAATTATTTTTCCGAAGTAAATTCACATTGTGAAAATACGTAGTTACTACGACTTCTTTGTAGAGAGGACAACGTTGCGTCGTTATCTGCCAGGAAAATGACTATAACCTAACATTTTCAAAAGATACATGGTGAAATGTGTCAAATTTTCATGGCCAACCGGGAGACTTTATGGAAGTGAATGGAGTATATGGATATATATTACACAAACTTCCTTCGGAGGCGGTTGAAAACTGCACTCGCCTTATCTAAGCGGCATCTAATCTCTTGTGGTCCCATTCCCAGTTCAGACTGCCACCTGGATGAACCCTACTTATTGTTTTGATACTGCTTACTATACGGATTTTCGTATTTTTGCAATATCTTCAACAAGCTTCCCCACCACGGTTCACTAGTGCTTGCAAACCATTCGCACTTTGAGCCATCAGAACTGTGTCGTCCGCATATCGCAAGTTTTTGAGCATTCCTTCGGCCTGTCGAGGATACTTTGAATATAGTCGTGACAAGATGCATCTCTGACGAACTCTCCGTTTTACATTCAATTTGTGTGACTTTTGAGGGCATAAACTTGCCTTCAGCTGCAAGTATAGATTTGTAATTAGGCGTATAATCGAGACCTTTAATATTTAAAGCAGTTCGTGATGCTGCATCTTAACGAATGCCTTTTCTTATTCGACAAAACATGTGCATACAGTTCAGCTCAGTTCCTAGCTCTCTGTTTTGGAACTTGAATGGTAAAGAAGCTTATAGTGTTCCAAGTGCACTAAAGCTAAACTGAACATTGCTGATATTTTTTTCAAGTTTCCAATATACATAGATACTCGAGAATGTAGAATATTGTCGCGACCAGTCCGTCTATTGTGGCACATCTTTCGGTTAGTGATGTATTGAAAACATCGCGATGTTGTCATCGCGATTTTTTTGTCTACATTAGCAGTCACCGTGACTTGAAGATTATTCTTGCGAAGTGAAATGGAACAGCAGTGGCGTTATATTACCTATATCTATTTCGTTATAACGATCGCAATCGACTAAGCACTCCCGCTCGCACCTACAGCGGATTTTCAATATGTCTGGCTATATGTAAGAACCATTAAAACTGTCCGGCTATTGAGGTAACATTTTCTCATTGGTCCTCAAGTAACGTATATAAAATTCAGCTTTTATATTATGACGAAAGTATAATTACGTATAATTTATTAATGTTTAGGGTTGTCTGGCAGGGGGTAGCAACCATCACAAGTGTCCGGCAATTGAGGATGAGATTTCTAACGTTATCCCGAAGAAAATATGCAAAAATTGGCCTTTATACTTTAACGAAAGTAAGGTACTATTTTTTACACCTTTACTACCTGTTACCTGCCAAAGTAACCACAACCCAAACTCTATAGTCGCTGGCCGTTCTTACCTGTATAGGGGGCATGCACAGACAAACTTTCAGCTTTTATAAAATAACGAAGGTCTGGCCGTCGTGGGCTCTTGCTCTATAACTATACAAACGCTCAAGCATTTTGATAAAGTAGATAAGTCTGGTGGGTGAGAACGTGTCCAGTTCCCGCAGTATCAGTTTCTGTACTCCAAGTTCCTCAAATCTGATCTTGTCCGCAGCAGGGCAGTCGTCGATGATGTGCTAGATAGACTCGTCGTCCTCCAGCCATAGTCTACACTCAGAGTCCTCAACCAACCACAACTTACTTAGGTGTTTTCTGAGACTACAGTGACCCGTCTACACAGCTGTTAAAATTATCAGGTCTAACCTGGAGAAATTGAGCCAGTGTATGGTCCTTTCAGCTGATGGGATAATAATTTTTGAGTGAGCATGTCTGTGACCAGGTATGCTGCTCCAGATTTTCTGTAACTTTTGGTCCAACCATCTGTTTTTCTCCCACCCTGCTGCCCTGCGAGAGATGCCACAGACCGGTTCAGGTGGAAGCCTCTCGCACCGCCAATGAGCCCGCCACCTCATTTCATTAATTCATTCATTAATAGGCCCGGGTGATCCGAAACACCAGCGCTCTCCCCGTTCAGCAAGTGTGGTCTGACAGTCCTACACAGACAGGGACTTGCAGTTGTATGAAGTCAAGACCTTCAAGGCGGCTTGGCTGTCATAGGATCTTAGTTGATCTGCGAGCACATCATTTCTCAAGTATGAGCTTCGCGCAGTGATCAATGGCGTCATTAAGCTTATAATTATTATGTAGTGAGAGCATCTGATGACATGTCCGTCCTTAGGAAGAGTAATAAAGGATGATGCTTACCAGCCTCCAGGAAGTTCTGCTGTATCATCAACTTTGTTGAGAAGTCTTGTTGACAAGTTCGTTAACGGGCGAAATCCACCAAGCGGTTTCGGAGTTATGGCCATTTTTAGTAAAAATATTTTTTATGAATATCTCCGAAACCGTTCACTCGATCTATCTGAAGTTTAACATCAAATTGTAGAGACCTTTACACGCATGCGAAGTTTTTTATTGCTTGGATTGCCATAAAGTGTCAAAAAAAAAATTTTTAATTTTTGAATTTTGTTTCTACAATAACTCTCGAACAGAATGAGCTAGGCAGTTGACATTTTCAGAGTAGATTTGGGGGATAAATATCTCGGTTAAATTCGTTATTGGGCAATATAGGCCTGATGATTTCGGAGTACCGAAAAAAAAATTTTTTTTCTAACAAATTTCAAATTCAATTAGTTTTTAGATGCAGTTTCTCCATAAGAATCCATTGATATCATTTTCAACTCTAACAAGCTAATACTTTCGGTGATATGATTTGTCAAAATTTCAATAATGAATCGTACTATATTTTCACAGAATGCTATAATTATTCTATCTCTGAATTATTATATGATCTGTTTTCATACTCGTACATGTCATCCTATTCTATAAGAGAGAGTCAAATTCATTTCAGCTATTTTAATTTGATTTCTTCTATAGTGCAGTCCTCATTCTCAGATTGCTCATTTAATCTTGATAAATAATGAAAAATCTTGACAAAGATTGAACAAGAGCGCCAAAGCTCCTGTCCACAGGGCTTGAATCAATTTTCTTCAGCCATTTTATTGTGAGTCTCACGTCGCTGAGTGTTATTTTCGGTTCTGAAAAGCCAGGCACTCCTCCATATATTCGCTTCATCTTTCAAGTATTCCTTCATTGTCGTAGAGTAGATTGCTGTGTTTGTCCAGTATTGAGTTATTATTTCGTGGGCTGTTTCCCCCTGTTTCGACTTTTAATTTCTTGTGTAGGTTAAAAATGTCATGTTTTCGTTTCCATGTGTTCCTCCGCAGCTATACCTCTTTTGCTTCCTTGATCTTTTTATTTATTTCTTTGTATGATCTTTCATATTTATTTTTGCTCTTTCTTCGCTTTTCATTATTTTCACTATATTTTCAGTCATCCATAGCCGTTTTCGGCCCTTTTGTCTTCATTCAATGTATTATCCACCGCAGAACTACATATCTTTTTTATTTTATCCCACGTATCCTCTACATCTATGTTTCTCTTGCCAATGTCCGTGGCTAAGTTGTTTATTACGTTGTTGATGTTACTACACTTAAACTATAAAGGGTCCGAGGCCGCCACACCGACACGGGCAAGGATGTGATGGGGTACCATTAAGGTATCACACTTCCTGTTGTTAAACTGTCCTCCGAGTCTCCTGATGGAGGTTAGGGATGGTTTAAGCCAGGGGTGAGTTTCCTTATTTTGCAAATATTTTATGGACCACTTGAGATAGAGCAATGAAATTTGACGGTTTGAGTAAGCAGCTCGAGTACTTTGAAACCCTGGTAAAATAAGTGTAACCCCCACTGAAAGAAATGGGGGTGGGGGAAGTTTTTGAAATAAATGATTTTTTTCCACGGTAACGCACCAAGAACAAATTAGATTCCAAAACTGCAAACTTTCACCTTTCATTTGGTGTATCGGTTACACTTGGGGCTCAAGCGGTTACAGAGATGTTATCAAAAGAAGGTCACGAACACACAATATTTTCGATAATGGGGTGGAGCACTACATACATATCGGCTTATGTTGAAAATTGAATTGAAATATTTTCTCTTGCGAGTGTCGTTAGGGACCATAGTCTCCATATTTTCAAGATATTAGGAACTATACCTGTTGTTCCAAAAAAAGTTAGACATCTCACGTGGAATGGCTAAATGGGTGAATGGTTGGAAACCTCTTTGTAAGAGCTTGAGCCCCAAGTGTCAACGATACACCAAATGAAAAGTGAAAGATCGCAGTTTTGGAATCTAATTCATTATTAGTACGTTACCGTGGAAAAAAATCATTTATTTCAAAAAGTACAGCCGCCCCCCCCCCACAATTTGTTTTAGTGGGGGTTACAAAAACTTATTTCACCAGGGTTTCAAAGTACTCGAGCTGCTTACTCAAACCGTCAAATTTGATTGCTCTATTTCAACCGGTCTCTAAAATATTTGCAAAACATGGAAACTCACCCCTGGCTTAAACCATCCATAACCTCCATCGGAAGACCCGGAGGATAGTTTAAAAACAGAAAGTGTGACACCCTAATGGTACACCTCCTTGCCCATGTCGGTGTGGCGGCCTCAGACCCTGTATAACATCATTCAAGCGGTTGGACTTTTTTCATACCTTCCACCATTATTGCTTCCTTTGCTTGCGCACTGTCGTTACCGTTTGAACTCTACAATGGTGCACCATTGGGGGGCAGAATGGCATAGTGTCGTCTTCTGCGACGAATACCGATTATGTCTAGGTATGCACAATGGCCGTACCATGGACAGAGAAGTGGCATTGGGTTTACTAGTGAGAGATACATAGGACTGTTGGATTATTGGTTAGCGTAGCTATTGTCTATGGTAGCCGATCATCACTTCTCTTCATTTGAGACAGTATGACAGCCACACGTTATGTACATGATTTTCTGAAAACAACTTTACTGCCCATCTAAGTGGCCAACCCCATATTGGTCGTGAACCGTGACCAGATTTAAATACCTTGTTGGTTATGATGTACTGACTGTATACCGTGTCCTCCACAAACTCTGGCACAGTTAATCCGTCAAGTTCAAGTTGCTTGGAACGTTGTGCCATAAGCAGACAGTGGCCATATCATTTTGACCTAGACCTGAACATGCACGGAAAAAAATCATAATTTACATTCAAGTATACACATAGTCTTGATGAAATATCCTAAAAGCAAGTTTTTACATACCTGAGTTGAAACTATTTATCTTGAAAGTAGAAAATACTGTTTTTGTTCTGAGAAGACACATATACTTATTCACCAAGATTACGATACATTTTATTGAACATGTTATATTCTTAATACAACAAGATCACTACAATGAAAGCAAGAACCGCTATTGAGTTCTATTGAAAATCATTTAGTATTCTCTAAAGAAAATGCAAGACTTGAGCCAAAATTATTTAAAGTTGATCGTAGCCTAATTTTGACATTGAATAAAAAGCAACACTATTTTATAGCTAGAATATTAATTCTTAATTGTAGGAAATATTCTACTGATGGAAGTGTTTCAATAATTATATTGAGAATAGCTCTCATGGTTGAAATCTAAGAGATCTCATATGAATTCAGGTACAACTTCACCCAAGAACAGGCTATTCTTATTCGAAATAATATTATATGCGCAGTCAAGTCTCCATACACTCAACTATCGAGTATCGATTGAGCAAATCCACATATCTGCACCGGGTGGAAAGGTTGGCGGCGGACATTTTGGACGCGGATCCAAAGAGAGCATGATCACGATCGGCAACAACTAGTGATTTTATAAGTTTATATGTAGTAATGAATATGAAGAACATTTTAAACGAATGGGAATTGGCCGAGTTAATTTAAGTATTTAACAGTGAGTACTTATAATATACTTTATATAATTTCATTGGAACCCATAATTTCATTTTCAGGAACCTGATTGCACCAAACTGTTATGCAACTTTTTACTTGGAACTTGGCACATCGCAGCAAGAAAAATAACAATCCGTTTCACCAAAATGCTGAGCAAAATATTGTGCAAATGAATAAATGACATATCCCCTTACAAATTCTGCAAAGTGAAAAATAGTTATTTTGTGCATTCCTTACTTACTTTTGTACCGATTCTATTTTTCGGAATGAATGACATTCAAATGGTAGGATTGTCAAGTGGTAGGTACATCATTGATTATAATTCTTTTTGTTAATGTCCTTCCAACTGTCTGAATTTTTTTTGATAACGTGATATTTGATCTCCTATATTTGAAAATTTGAAGTTAATTTTCACTCCAGCGTCATCAACTTAGTATCATAATGATATTTTTTCAAACATTAGTAGTGGGTATTTATTCAAACTAGTCCCATATATGTGCGTCGCAAACTTAGGCAAAGGTTCCAACAATGATAGCTTTAAATACTAAGCTATCATTGATTATGGGACTAGTTTGAACAAATACCCAATGCTATTTTTTGAAATAAATAACATTTTGATACTAAGTAGATGACGCTGGAGAGAAAATTAACTTCAAATTTTCAAATATGGGAGGTCAAGCATCACGTCGTCAAAAACTTCAGATAGTTGGAAGGACAACAAAAAGAATTATTTTCTATGATGTACCACTTGACACTCCATATTATTCGACTGTCTCTCATTTCAAAGGGAATTAAATTAAGAATACTTCAAAATTGATATGAGTTTCACTATACTCGGAGGGATAGTATAGATGATTTTCAAACAATTTTAAGAATAATATTGATATGATTAGAAATATTTTCATTTCAAGTTTATTACTTGTTACTCTGCATTAAGGAAATAGTTGCTCAGAAAATAACTATACTTATTCGGAAACTGAGAAAGTTTTGCTAAAAGACAGTTCTATATTCATTTCAAGTAGGCATATTCTTAGTTGAAGTTATGCTATACGTTAAAATTAGTGTTACT
Source organism: Halyzia sedecimguttata (assembly GCA_937662695.2). Lineage (NCBI taxonomy): Eukaryota > Metazoa > Arthropoda > Insecta > Coleoptera > Coccinellidae > Halyzia > Halyzia sedecimguttata. The sequence goes on along the minus strand of OW569417.2, from coordinate 15,459,265 downwards.
ATACTATTTTCAAGTTTGTTATTCTTTATCGGAAGTAAGCTGAACTGATAGGTATAAGAATAATGTGCATATTGCATTGAGTCGAGTTATCATTGCGGATATATGAGTCTACCATAGCTTCCAATCAAGACTACTAGTCTTGCTCGCAGTGTACTTTTTTTTCTGTGTGGGTGTACTCTGCTACGGGGTCGGCAAACACATTATCAGTTCTTTTTTTCGGATAACATGTTACTAGAATTTCTTGCAAATTACCCCCACCTTGCCAAACAGTCATGTTGAAGGAATAATTCCTTCTAGATGTAACACTTCTAATGCCAGTCAGTATATTGTTAAGTTAATGGTTTCGGAAAGACCCTGAGGAGATGTAGCATGTTCTTGTTGAGATCAAAATATAGTTGGAATGCTTTCTATCATTATTTTCTATCAGTTTCCTTCCTTTCTGAAATTTCCTTTATAGGTGGATGAAGAACCCCTTCTCTTGAAATAAATACTGCTTAAAAGCCATGTAGTTTCATAATTAGTATCAGTAGAATATTTTTTCAGCAAGACGGTGGTGCACCGATGGTTTGTCCAGCTGGATCAAGATATGCAGTAGCTGGTATCGTCATTTGGGGTAAAAGTTGTGGAGTACCAGGTGTCTATGGAGTTTACACGAACGTTCCGCACTACAGACAATGGATCATTACTACTATAACGACTCCGATACCATAACCTTATCTTTTTATGATTCAATACCAATTTCGAAAGTTATTTCATTTTGTACAGATCTGTTATTGTGACAAGACAACTATCTCGAAATAATAAAAAAAAAGAACGATATTCAAATTATTTCTTCGCTCATCCAGAGGTGAAATGCATTAAATTAGATATTCTCAAAAGGGAAACACATTACATCAGTTAGAATTATATTAGTTAATCCCTATTGCGCAGGCAAATTCTATTAAGTCCGTCCGAAATCACGATAACTAATAATATGCAAGGTAGGTTTTAACGGGATAATTTCCCGATTACAGTTTCAGTCCTACCACCTATCAGAATTCAAATTTCTTCAAATAGTATATTGATGCTAAAAGCTAAAATTCTTAATCAGAGGGAGATCGTGTTGTTGAACGCATGGAGTTTCGGTTGGAACGGAGGATTCCGGCCAGAGTATTATATCGTGGAACCAGGCAGATGATTCCAACTTATAGTCTAATCAACAACTGCCTTTTAGGTCTAAACTTTTTAGAGTTCTCCACTATCATTATTGTCATTCGATTCGGAATGGCATGTAGATGTTTTTTGAGGAAATTCAAGGGCCGCTCGAAAAAATTGCAAAAGTTATAAACAATTAAGTGGAAACAAAGGCAGTTTGGTTATGTGCATATATCTCAAAAACTATTCAAGATTTTTCATATTCAAAAAAAGATTCGAAAAAAGAAGGCAATTTTCCCGAGATAGGTCCTTACTCCCGGAAGTGTAGGTCCAATATTTGTAATTTTCGCAGAGGGTTGAATATACGCTCGAAAACGGGTACTCCTGATTGACGCAAGCCGCTTCGGACCTTCATTGAATAAATATTATTTTAAACTTATTAAATATGAAAAGAAATGAAAAAATTCAGGCGCCAACATCAATCAACAATAATATCTGTGTTCCAAAAATTTTTATTGCGATTTTTCAATTAGTTATCCATTAGTTAATTAACAATTTTTTGTAGCACGAACATTAACATTGCAAGTACGCTAATTGTTAAACTATTAATCTGAGAATTTTTTCCTTTCGTGGAGCAATTTTTCAAAGGTCTTAGAATAGATTTCTATTGGAAAATTTCATAAATTGTTAATTTTAGTTTTGTTATGAACAATTTACTTCAGTGAAAAATTATAAAGCTTCAATTTATCATATTACTATCGATCCGTTATCTTATGATCAGAAACTACTTAAAAATGATTTTTGGCGCTCTTGTTAATTAATTAACATTATTCGAGTGAGTAACATTCTCTAAATGATTAATTTTCGATCATCCAACGTAGACTTTTTTGTTTTTTGTCTATTTGCCTGAACAATTTGAGAGTTAATTTCTGTGAATTTTCTTGAGAGTTTAAAACATTGCAGATTTATAATTTCCCATAAATTTAGTGATAGAAAAAGTATTATATTTTTTATCTGAAATCGTTCAGCTCAAAATGTTCAATTACCCGATTCAAAGAGGAAAAAAATCAACAAAACTATATGAAATATTGTTGAACTTTACCAATTCACAGAAGAAATCCACATACCTCATCCAAAATGTGAGAATATTGGGCCCGAAAGTCTTACCTGTAAGAAAATAAATTGAATTAGCTATAAATAAAATCGACCAGAATATTATAAGCCTAAATCGAAAAATTCAACTAAAAAATATTCGCACTAACGAGAGGTCAGCAGCTTCTACGTGCATGTTATTTTGTCCACTCACGCTTCACATCCCCTCACGAAATACAGCATGAACCTTCAAGCCATCGTTTTCAACCGAGTACTAAAGGGTTTTCCAATACTCTTATTGGTGTTATTTTGAATAGCCCGCTATTTCGGTAGATGTCACTTTTGAAGCTGTCATTTTTTGACTTTTGACAAGTAGAAACTACGCCATTTATAAAAATGGAACGATACACACTTCAAGAACGCATTGAAATTATTAAAATTCGCTATAAAATGGTGAAAATTTGGCAGAGACGGTTCGTGAAACTCGAACATTTTTGGGTCGTCGTGAAGCACCTTGTCGGACCGCAATAAAGAAATTGGTGAAAAAATTCGAGCCGTTGGGACAAGTTAGTTATGTGAAGAATAAAACCCATGTACGTCGCCGAGAATATTGCTGTTGTAGCCGAAAGTGTTGAAGAAAACCCAGGTTTGTCCATTCCTCGTCGTTCTTTGGAATTAGGCATTCCACAAACGTCATTACACCGTATTTTGCATAAAGATTTGGGTCTTAAGGCTTATAAAGTTCAGTTAACACAAGAACTCAAGCCGGTCGATGATCAACAACGTCGTGTCTTTGCTGATTGGGTCGTTGAAATGCATGAAAATGATCCAGAATTCCATCGAAAAATCATCTTGAGTGATGAGGCCCATTTCCAGCTCGGTGACTTCGTCAACAAGTAAAATTGTCGCATCTGGGGCTCGGAAAACCCAAGAGTTATTGTTGAAAAGCCTCTCTATCCTCAACGTGTGACTGTTTGGTGCGGTTTATGGTCCGGCGGAGTCATTGGACCTTACTTTTTCGAAAATGAGGCTGGAGCAACAGTTGCGGTGAATGGATTGCGCTATCAAGAGATGATTAATGATTTTTTATGGCCGGAAATGGATGGTATTGATCTGGACAACGTTTACTTTCAACAAGACGGCGCTACGTGCCACACAAGCAACGAAACCATTGATCTTTTGCGGGAAAAGTTTCCGGATCGTGTTATCTCTCGAAGAGGTGATCACAATTGGCCACCGAGATCTTGTGATTTAACACCTTGCGACTTCTTCCGTTGGGGCCACGTGAAAGAGAAGATCTACGCCAATAGCCCAGCGTCGATTCAAGACCTCAAAGATGGAATTCGTTAGGCTATCGAGGACATAGGGCAGCCACTTTGCGATTTGGTTATGGAAAATTTCATTTAAAGGATATGGTCCTGTAAGCATGGTCGTGGTGGTCATTTGCCTGATGTTATTTTCCACTATTAACGGCATAGCTTCTTCTTTATAATGAAATAAACATCCGATCATGTATATTGAAAAATGGCATTTTTCTTTGAATATCAAAATAACACCTCTTATTGGAAATCCCTTTATTTCGATTCGATCGGATCTGTATTTTTGAAGATATTGGTAAAATTAATTTCGGCTTGAAGGTAGTGGGGAATTTCAGCGGAATCTGACAAAAAGTTTCTGAAATATAAAATTTCTATTTTTCTTCGAAGAAAGATCGTCCGAATACGACGGACAAGTTAGTCTGCCCAACGGTTTCCGAGTAATAATTTTGTCATCAACCAATACAGAAACCGATCGGCTTGAAGCTTAGTAACTAATTGTAGAATATCAACATAAAGACGTATGTGAAATTTTGGAAGAACCACACCACAAGAAAATTTTAAAAAAATATGAAAAAATATTACGTATCTCTCGATAACTTGTAAACGGAAAGAGATAGCGACTTTAAATTTCTAGGGTAGGTTGCGCATCCGAATGCAACATTCAAGTTGATTAATTGGTTTAATCGGCCAAACAATTTTTGATTTATACTCATCTGAAATTTTGTTGTTATTTCCTCTATAACTCAAAATATACAAATCTGATCCAATTAAAACTCGGTGATGACTTGTAGAATGCCGACCCACTAACTCGTATCCTGAAGTTAGTTTTTTAGTTAGTTTTTTCGTATATTATTAGATATTCAACGAATTACAATTCCAATAGAATACATATGTCAGAATTAAAAATTATGTGATCATAGACGATAAAATGGTATGAAATGTATTGATATCGTTTGATTTGTTAATTTCCCTAACAATTACATACCTAAAAAAATTGAGTGTATGGTAAGATTCCTTTTTTCACAAGCTTTCCACCGAGCCTATACATGACGTATTTTCTATTGGAGAAAACAAGTTTGATAGGGTTACAGCGAAGGGGTTGGAAGGAAATATACCATTTCATCACCAATAAAATGTGGAAAAATAAAAATCAATTGCGGGTTTCAGCGTTTTTATTCTATATTATGGCTTGAGAAAATATGAATTTGAATTCAAACTATCACCCAACCCTGTATAATGTTTTATAGCGACAAACCGTCTCAAGAATTATTTATTCCATTATTCATTCAGAAAAAACATGAATATATGATCTCATGAAATGAAATCATGTACCATTGAGCTATATCTATAACCGTGTTATTACGCAATATTTCTATCCTTTGGAAAACCCGCCTATTTATAAACCGTAGATAACCAAAGGGCATCAGAAGAATAATGGGTGCTGCTGTCATTAAGAACCATTAAGGTATCCAACATTCTGCGACGAAAATGCAGTAAAAAGGTATTCAACAATATTAATAAGGCATTTCCCGCGATTACGGGCAATTTATGACTGAGTGTTATAATATTATGTACGCGAAAATTCCCCATCTATAATCGTTTGAGAGGGTAATTGGATCAAGGTCCCGTCAAATTTAAACAGAAAAACATGCAAAACATGAAACACAGAATTGTGATGTACATTTGAATTTGTCTATAGGTATAATCGGCCAAACGGTTTTGGAATTATACCCAACTGAAATTTAATTGTTATTTCCTCAATAAAAATACGAAACCGATATAATTCAAACATGGTTATTAGTTGTAGAATGCCATCGCGAAAATTCTTGAGGGAATTATTCTTGGAATTCGTGAGGATGGTATAACTAGAAAATTTCAAAAAAAAATTTTGAAAATAATTGAAAAAAATTCTATATATCATAAACTATTCGTCCGGCATGGCTGAAATTTTCGAAGAGCCTTCAGAACCTAACTCTACTGCAGAGTTCCAAGTTTGAACACGATCGGATCCATATTGTTGGAGAACCGAGCAGCCTTTTGTGAGTTCGGTAGTTGGATGCGAATCGTCGTATTTTTGCGAGAACCTTCAAAAGCATGAATTTCATGATGACAAATTTTTGCGCGTATGTTCTTGGGAAAATCGTGTTATTTCATCACAAATCTATGGGAGATGATAGCCCTACATTAGCGGTCAGATCTTGTTTTGAAAGAGATCCTCCTTAGGAGGAGGCAACTAAATATTGAAGGGATTTCTATGAACAAGTGTGAATATCTTCGAGAAATAGAGAAGGCGATTCTTCTTCAAGAGATCTATGTGCCTTCAGAGGAGTATATTTGTGAGAGGGGACATTTGAAAGGTTATGTATTATTTTTAATATGATATCGCTGAAATTTTGCTGAAGGTTCAAAACTTAACTTTAAATTAACCACACTTTCTGATCTTGTAAGGTGAGAGGCTCATTTGTCGATATTAAATTTCGTGATGGGTAGAGAGGAATTTTAGGCCAGTTTTTCTATCACTAATGAGAATATATCTTTATGTTTCACCTCAACACTTTTAGATCTATCAATGGGCATTTATTGGTTAAGAATAAGTAATTGAATATTACTGGAATTCAATTGAATTTCATTCAATATGTTAGTAACTAAACTTATAATTTTCTTTACTTTGATTATTTAATAATTGAAAGGTTTTATTCTGGGTTTTCTCTCCCAAACTCTGAAAAATATCTATAAAATAAAAATTAATTATTTTCTGATTTGCTTCTACAATGTTGCCTAACAAACAACAACGAAACAACATCAACGAAGAAAGAACTATATCGTAACGTTTCGGAGTCTATATCAGACAATGTGACAATACTTGAATTTCACAAAATAACTATCAAAAAAATAATTCTAAAGATTTTCATTAAGCGTCTGACGAAGGAGTCTGATATAGACTCCGAAACGTTACGATATAGTTCTTTCTTCGTTGATGTTGTTTCGTTGTTGTTTGTTAGGCAACATTGTTCAATTGATTGCTTCTGACAAATATCTTGTATTTCTTACGCAGAAGCAAATCACAAAATAATTAATTTTTATTTTATAGATATTTTTCAGAGTTTGGGAGAGAAAACCCAGAAAAAAACCTTTCAATAATGAGTATACCTCCCACAGTATCCTTTAATGATTATTTGATTATTTAAATATGACTTTAATTCCAGTAATATTTTCTAGAATAATTATGTATTCTTCTCCTAAAGAAGAATTGAAGGTAGACAATAATGTGTGACCAATGTGTTATTTTGTTTTTTTTTTTCTATTGTCTGTTCTCCTGTAATGTGTGACCAATGTGTTATTTTGTTTTTTATTTCTATTGTCTGTTCTCCTGTATTGGACACTTTTAATCGAATTCACCATGGTGAATTCTATTGTCTATTCTCCTGTATTGGACACTCTTAGTCGAATTCACCATGGTAAATTCGATTAAGAGTGTCCAATACAGGAGAACAGACAATAGAATTCACCATGGTAAATTCGATTAAGAGTGTTCAATACAGAAGAATGGACAATAGAACATACGCGCAAAAGCTCCTGACTTCACGTCAGTGATTGAACCATTTTTTTTTCGTGCAGTCACGAGCTTTTGCGCAAATACATGCAAAACATGAAACACATAATTGTGATGTACATTGGTTGCTTGCGACGAATTCTGAAATGGAATCGAAATTTATTACGGGACGTTATGAGTTGATAATGTTTTTCTCTATTTCAGTATCGTAATTAGTTCATTACAGCACAAAAACAGTGCTATAATGAACTCATTTCCGCATTGTCTCTAGTTATATTTTTCGTTTTGTGGTAATCAGCACTGACATTCGATGCTATAAAATTTCAACACACGTCAATTGACAATATAATATAATATGGATATAGTGTAATAATTGTTGAGAGGAAAAATTTTATTTTCATTGAAAATTAAGGTACTAGAAATTTCCTTCTTACTAATTTTGAATCATTCATGCTATTAGGAAACTCAATGTTAAATTATATACACTTCAATATCACACTGCTAGTTCTTTGTATATAGTTACAATCCATTAAATCCTAACGCTTTTATAAATTGATTCTCTATTTGAATAGATTGAGTAACAGTGAAAAATTTAGATCTAATTGATAAATTACCCGAATATTTTTCTCTGTTGATTTCCACCATATCCCAATAACTGAGTTTTGCACCTCTATTCAAATTGTGTAGAATTTTAATTAATTTTGTCGTTGTGATTTACGTCGCTGTGAATTGATAAGCACCGGATTTATCTTCTTTATTCCTTTTTGATTTATTGGTCTTTATAAAAAATAAAAAGGAATAAAGTAAATGATAAACACCGGATTCATCTTCTTTATCCCTTTTTGATTTATTGTTCCTCGTAATAAATTAAAAGGAATGAAGAAGATGAATCCGGTGTTTATCAATTAAATTGCGGGAGTTGTGACAAATCATATATAGGAAGAACTATCAGAAATTTTGGCATAAGAATAAAGGAACATCATCACAGCTACGAAAACAACAACATTAATTCAAATTATTCGAATCATTTATTATCAGAAGGACATAAGTTAACCCCGGATTTCAAAATTCTACACAATTTGAATAAAGGTGCGCAACTCAATTATTGGGAAATGGTGAAAATAAGTAGAGAAGAACGTACGGGTAATTTGGTTAATGAACAATTAGATCTAAATTTTTCACCGTTACTCAATCTATTCAAATTCAATTTATAAAAGCGTTAGGAATGAATTATTGTAAATGTGTACAAATAACTAGCAGTGTAATATTATGTAATTAAATAAGTCTATCATGTAATTTGTTTTAAATAGAATGATGTGTCCAAGTCATCTAGGTATAGGGAGATCATTACTTGTTAAGAATTTAGTATGATGTAGTCTGATGAAGTCGCTGTGTCGACGAAACGCGTCACAATATTAAATAAATTAGTTTAAATCGTAAATAATTTTTCATTGAGTTAATATGTATTTGCATCAAGTAAAAGGAAACTGTTCAAGTATTAGGAAACTGTTCCAAATCTGATCTCCATACCCTACGTACGATTCAAATTCAAATTCCTTGATCTGTCAACTTTCGTAACAGATACACCAACTGCCAAGATACAATAAAAGAGTCACTTAGATGTATAATCCGAATTTTTCAGTAAATTTCAACAGTATTTTACAAAACTTGCCTGATATAGAAAAATATCGTCCAACACTCGTTGCAGAAGGCAATTCCAACTTCTTCGTCGCTCGTTTTCGAATTTCACATTCGTGTTTGAATAGTATTTAGTATTATTAACAACTTGATTTAGAATATACTATTGTGATAACTGAAAGAATAACCGTATTTGATATTCAGGGTTTAATATTATTCAAAATATAATTGTAATTGGTTATTTCTTTCATAAGTCACACAGGGTAAATACTTTTCATTCAATAAATTGTGATAACTCGTATATCATTTTGTATTATGGTCAAAAAAGTTTTCGATGCACGATCTCAAAGTGTAATCATTTGAGAAATCAATAAATCAAAATATGGTTAGAATTTTCTATAGAATCGTCATCTTTTCCATTTTCGGGTTTATGAAGTGCTCCAGACAGCTCCTGGAATCATTTCTTCCTAATCGTGGGCAAACGGTTGAGCTTGACGGTCGATACCCTTCGTCTTTGAGTCTGCAACATCGGTGTTCCACAGGGGAGCATACTGGGTCTTCTACTAATTATTTTATAAATATAATATAATAAAGGTTCTGTTCCCCCATCATAATATAGTTTCCATTCTATCCCATGTAAAAGATATTCTATTAGCTGATTGATCTGAACTATTTTTTTCAATTTTGTTCGGGATCATCGATACTTGAGATTTTCGTGGGAGTTGTCGAAGAAGAGAGAAAGTTGGACAGAAATCAACGCAGAATATTTATTGATTGATGTATTCATTGTCGTTAGAAAATATTTCCATTTCCGAGCATAGCCCCAATAATATTCCAAATATATAATGTAAAATAAGAGAAAAGTGTACATTTGAGATCAACTATAAATAAATGTTACTTTCCGGGCCAGTAGGAGAACTAAATTATACGTTGTTTACTTTGATGATCGTTGTAGGTTCAATGTCATTTTTCATCATTCATACTTTTGTCGTGCAGATATATATATATATGAAATTATGACGATGGAGAATATTTCCCAGTACAAATCGGGTATTCGTGTATAGATTGTTACTATCTTATGAAAATGAGTGAATTAAATGAATGTCTGGAAATAATTTTTTTGATTGCAACTGTTTTCATCACAACTGACGGAGGTAAGTAAATAAATTAATTGAGTGAATGAATTCATACCGTGACTTTGTATGATGAAATTGATATATACTACTCAAAACAATTGAGGGACAAAAAAATAAATCTAAGAATTTCAGGCAAAAATGGTCATATAAAGCATTTAAAAAAAGCATTTCGAGGCTTCAGAAGGCAATAGAGCAAAAGAATATTAATAATTAATTATATTCTTTAAGCTTTACTTTTCGCGGTTTCTCGCTCAAAGCCAGCCTGTTTTTTATTCAGCTTTTATTCCCTTTCTTTAAATGCTTCCTGCGTCCCTTTGTCGTGATATATACGAAATCAATCATCGGTATCTTAGCAACTGTTGATCATACAGATAATTGAACGACAATTTCGGAAACTGGAATAAATTCCCCGGCGTATCTTAGTGAATGCTGATGGGAAGGATAATGCTTTCAGGAATTTTCACACCTCAATGTACCCCTCATAGCCCCATAATCTGCAGAGTTGGGCGATAACCTGGAATGAAATTAATATTTTTTCATCCCTTTTGTTTTTCAAATGTGAACATATATACTCCATTCACTTTTATAAAGTCTCCCGGTTGGCCATGAAAATTTGACACATTTCACCATGTATATTTTGAAAATGTTAGGTTAGAGTCATTTTCCTGTCAGATAACTCCGCAACGTTGTCCTCTCTACGAAGAAGTCGTAGTAATTACGTATTTTCACAATGTGAATTAACTTCGGAAAAATAATGAATTTGAGGAGATATTATATTAATTCAATAATTCCACAATCCTGGTGACTGTAGAAGAAAATGTTTCCTCTGTTGTTACTAGAAATAATTCACGTATATAAACTGGTTGGAATATTCAATTATGCTATTTTGTTGTATGGATTCTTATGGAGAAATTGCATCCTGAAAAAAATTGAATTTGAAATTTGTAAGTTAAAAAAAAAATGTTTTTTCTTACTCCGAAACCATCTGGCCTATTTTGCCCAATAACGAACTTAACCGAGATATTTATCTCTCAAACCTACTCTGAAAATTTCAACTGCCTAGCTCATAATTTTCGAGAGTTATTGTAGAAAGAAAATTTTAAAATTAAAAAAAGATTTTTTTGACACTTTACGGCAATCCGATCAACACAAAACTTCGCATGCCTATAAAGGTCATTATTCTACAATTTGATGCTGAATTTCAGATAGATCGAGTGATCGGTTTCGGAAATATTCATAAAAAATATTTTTAATAAAAACGGCTATAACTCCGAAACCGCTTGGTGGATTCCGCCCGTTAACGAACTCGAGATGTTTACGCTCCAAGCCTACCCTGCAAATTTCAATCCTTTTCGATTTCGACCACGGATTCTTGATAAGTGAGTCGAACCAAATGGTTTGAGACCATTTTCAGCCAAAAATTCGAACATTACAGACATTTGGGCAAATTGATAAGCACTCTGTTCCGAGGAACAAGAGCGCCAAAAACGTGATAGACCTAAATCATGGCCAACCGGGGACAAGTGAATGGAGTATATTTCATGTGAGGGATTGTTGTAAAGCTTATGAAAAATGAAATCCATGCCCTTAGTTTTTGGCGCTCTTGTTCCTCGGAACAGAGTGCTTATTCATTTGCCCAAATGTCTGTAATTTTCGAATTTTTGGCTGAAAATGGTCTTAAACGATTTGGTTCGACTCACTGATCAACAATACGTGGTCGAAATCGATTCTTTCCGGCCGGCCGTTAACACGATAACTCTCGAACGGAATGAGCTAGACAGTTGAAATTTTCAGAATAGGTTTGGGACATAAATATCTCGGCTAAGTTCGTTATTGGACAAAATCGGTCAAAGGGTTTCGGAGTAACAAAAAAACAGTTTTTTTTACATTACAAATTTCAAAATAAGTTTTTCTCAAGATGCAGTTTTACCATAGCATTGATTCTAGTGAAGTTTACTCGCTCATTATCAAATGAATGAAACTAACTAATATTCAGCAGAATATTGTATACATATTTCTCTTTTCCAGTTGATGGTCAAGCAGTTCTGAATGGAAGTTTATACGTTTGTGTGCCTCCTGGTGTATGCCTAGGTGGGATAGATCCAAGAATAGTTACACCAGTAAGATTTTAAGAAAAAATACCGAGCACGATCTTCTTTCCTCATTTCAACATAAATCAAGTCACATAGGAAAAGGAAGACACTATATTAAGTGGCACATCCTCAATATGTGCTTCATTTTCGTAGTGAACCAGTTTTCAAATATTTAAATTGAGCATTTTTCAGCTCGCTTTTATTGAAATTAACTTCTGAAAAGCTCAAATGTGTATCTAAACATTCTGAATTATCTCCGAATTCGTATGATACGTAAATTTATATAGCTGTTGCAAAGAACAAACGTAAGATTTTCTGTCTTCAGTTTCAAATTTCATTGCATAAAGACGTACAAAATGGAATAAATATTCACAAATTTCCAAGGTATTAAGATGCAAAGATGCAGACATGTATTGACCAAACTAACGGGGGGTGAAGCGTTAGTAGGGTTGCTCTGATGTCAGATACTATGTAAACAGGGTGATTCCAAATTAGACGTGAATCTTGGAGGAAGTGTTAGTATGACTTATTTGCTGTTGTTTGAGCCATATTTATTGATAATCGAAAATCAACTGTTCCACAATTTATGTATGCCAAAATTACTTCAAAAACTTGCCAAATTTGTTCTTTATTCTCTAAAAGAATTTCGTTAGAATTCATTCTCTAGTTTCGTTTCAGCAGATTATTTATAAGCAACCTTTTGAGTGTCCGGCATAAAAATAGTGAATATGTAATGAAAAGGCAGCGAGAGTAAATTGCAGGCGGGAAGTAACAAACTGAAGAAATAAGAAAGAGGGTACGTGCTTGAATAAGGAATGGTGAGAGTCATTTCGAACATAATTTATGAATACATTTTCTAATGAAATTTTGGGTTTCGTTGCAATAAAAAATATCTAATTCGATATTTTTCTTTCTTTGCTTCTTGCATCCCATTTAAATCATACTAATTCTTTTTCAACGTCTAATACAACATTCTTTTTTCACACATATCCTATCCTTTTCTGATAAAAATAATCCAAAATTATTATCAAATTTGGTCAACGTAGAAAAATTTCACCAAAAATAAACTAAGGTGAGAAATCTTTTTAAAATCACAAGAACACAAATATCTCGGAAACTGTTGATTTTCAGTTATCAATAAATATGACAGAAAATGATCCATACTAACACCTCCTCCAAAATTCGTTTTATTTAGAATCACCCCGATATATCCTCTTTTTACGATTATGCGTTCTGTACAATGCGCAACGCATTCCCTTATGGCGAGAGTTCCTATCTAGAATATTGAGATACAGGACTCCAATGATATCGCTAATTGTATTGTAATTATCTGTGACCACATCCATGAGCTCCTTGCATTCGTTCAGAATGTGAAAATATCCTGTATGGTCACAAGCCTTTAGCTCTCGCTCTCTCGTCACTCTGAGAGCCCATTTAGCTGCCTCAGATTCCAGGAAAAGACCTAGAGAAGTCAGACCAAGAACAAACTGCATCGCTGCTGTTGAACAGGAGCATAATGCTCATGTGATGGACAGGCACGCTTTTTTGTAAATTGCCAAGGGCTAGTTGGCCGGTCGGTATTTCAGCCCTCAGTTCCCAGATGAACTTTGCGTTCATAACGATTGGCCAGGCGTTGGACCTATAGATCCAGTTAGGCAGTTCAGGTTTCAACCTCCACATATTTCCGACTATCCTCTGACCACCGGTGATCAAGGCTTTGAGGTGTAAGCTCCAAGACAGCTTATGTTCGAAAATTACACCAAGGTACTAAGATAAGGACTAGGACGATCCATCCTTAATATTTTGCACAAAACTTATTTCTTCTAGTAGACGGTAGCAGGATTTTCGTTTTGGGACCCACAGTGAGATGTTCTTGGATACATGCTCGCATGCGGTCACTAACCGTATCGTCATACTTGCCTCGAACTGTTATCACAAGATCATCGAGATATCCACAGATCTCAAAACCCGCCTCCGAAAGAATTTTTAAGAAGTCAACGACCAGTGACCACAATAGTGGCCATAGACAGCCCTCCTGTGGATACCCATCTCCAGGTGTCGCAATTAGGGACGGTGACCAGAAAGCCTGGTCCTCTCTTACCAGGTACATTTAATCAACCAATCTTCCTAGTGATGAAATGATCAAGAAAGTAAGCATCGAAAAGAACTTCACTACGATGCTCGGTAGGAAAAGGGTAGGACGGTAGGACAGGGAATCCACCATCCAAGTTCTTAAAAGAAATGCCATTGAATGGTACACAGACGGTTCAAAAACCACTACAGGAGCTGGCGCTGGAGTATATATGCTCACTATCGCTAGGCTCCTATCTGAGCATATTTCAGGCAGAAGTACTTGCGATAGAAAGATGCGTGGAAATGAACCTAGAAAGAAACCATCAGAGATGTGCTATAGCAATCCACTATGACAGTAAAGCTGCTATTAAAGCTCTAAACTCCTATGTTATCGAGTCCAAGCTAATATGGGAGTGCCGAAGAAAACTCAATGAAGTAGGCAAGAACAACAGGGTCTTCTTGGTCTGGGTTCCTGGTCATGCGGGAATCCCAGGAATTGAGGAGGCCAACACACTTGCCAATAAAGGAGCACAAACCCCCTTTATTGGCCCGGTACCCTACTGTGGGGATGGTAGATACACCTACAAAAGAGAAGAAACTGAAAAGGTATTTACTAGAGATCTCTCCCCGGAATGTATCACTCGAATAAATTCCTCCGGAACTTTGATACTGTCAGACCCAAGAAATACGTGGACGTCAGTAAGAACACGCTGCACCTCCTCACTGGTTTCCTCACAGGGCACTGCGGCCTTAGAAAGCAGATGATGATATTAGGGCTGGCAGAAACTGACAAGTGCAGATTCTGTTGGGGGGAGGATGAAACTCCTGATCACCTTATCACGGAATGCCTCGCCATCTCAAACCAACGCAAGGAATGATTTGGGCAAGAAATCTGCAGGAGCGAAGACGTAGCCTTCTTGAAACCATCCCAGATACTGGAGTTCATCAGAACTCTGGAACTGGAAGGCAAGCTGTAGATGGTAATGACATCGACAGCTCTGATGGAGGAGCACAATTAATAGACCTTAAGGTCGCAGTGCAACGTTATCCCCTACAGCAATATACAATATAGGGACGGTGAAAACAGTTGCAAATTGATCATCCAACTGCTCAATGACCCAAGCCACTATCGGCGGCTAACGAGTCCTCTCCATTCATCCTTACTGAACTTGTATTACTAGTTTTTAATAACTTGGCGTTTTTTTCACCTGCTCGTGATTTGCTCACTAACAATTTGTGAGAATCTGTGCAATTCTCCTCTTCATTTATGAGATTTGATATTTCTATCATAATCTCTTCAAATATAGGTCCACCCATGTTAACGATTTGCATGTTTGTAAAGAATTCTCCTGAGATACCATTAACAATTTTCGACATAAGATAATCATTCTGAACTCCAAATGAATATTTTCTTCTCATTTTGGCAATTTTACGCCTTCATTTGGCGATTTCATATCATCATTTCATGAATTCACATACATAAATTTAATATGTAGATGACGAGATATTATATTAGTATTTCCACATAGACTTGACGAAATCCATTTATAAAACAGGAAAATGCCAGAATGCCAGAGAGTGGGAACATTCAAAACCTTATCGACGAAGTATTCAATGACACAATATTAAGAGTAGGTCAATTTGCGAGAAAAATTATCTCGACTAGATACAAATTATTTCCGTAGGATGGAATGCCAACACCGGGAATAGCAACGTGTCCAGCTGGAACGGTCCCCTGCTACGCCCAAGGCCCCCTGAGCAGTTGCGGGCAGAGAGGGGCCAATAAGAATGAAGCTGATGGCTTGGCCGACATGGACGCTTACCCGTGGCTGGCTTATCTAGTGGGACCCAACGAGATGTATCTGGGTGTTGGATCTCTTCTGACCCCCTACCATGTTCTGACCGCGGCTCATAAGGTCTTAGCCTTCCAGTAAGTTTGCAATTCCACTGATATCGTTTCCTTGAGTACCCTCTTAGAATTCTGTGAAAATTGTAAGAAGTACTGTCAACTTTTGCGCCCTTTTCACGCGCATGCTCTGGAGAACACCGTGCAGTTTTATCATAAGAATCCATTGATATTATCCTCAACTTTAACAAGCTAATACGGAGATATGATGTTTCAAAATTTCAATAATACATCGTACTTCTATGTTATCACAGAATGCGAATTCGATCTGTCTGTGTTCTATGTGTTTGCGGTAGCTGGCGTTTGGTCTAGTCGGAAAGTTAAACGAAACTGAAAGTGTATTTCTGGAGAGTTTGGTTGATGTTTGCATGTAGACCATTCGAAATTTGGATTCGCTAGCTTAATAGACAGAGTTTTTTGGTTAGTGAGTCGAAAATGAATGATTCAAGGAAATCGAGCATAATTTACGAGTCATTATCTAATTATGAAAGATTTAGAACGGGATTTCCAACTAATGTACAGGTAGTTATTCCTTAGTAACACTATTTAAGATTTCCTACATAAGTATTCTGGTTTAAGTTCTCTCTGGACTGATTACATTAGATTTGTTTCATAAATAAACTGGCTATTTCATTTACTCATTTTTTCAGAATTACTCCTGATAGTTTTGAAACACTTGTAGCCAAAATTACACCGTCATATAAAGATAAGATGCAAAGGGATTTTAATTTCTTTCATGATGTAGTTCCATCATAAAGACATGACATGATGTCATGATGACATCGTAAATTTTCCGGACCATTTTTTTCGTTATTTTACACAATAAAAAGTGAAACATGTATCTATGGGGGATGATAGCCCTACATAAGGGCCCTGTAGCGGTCTTCGAACATCTGAAGATCTGAATAATCATCGCTTGGACTGGTCAGACCTGGTTTTGAAAGAGACCCTCCTGGCCTTACGAGCAACATTTTCGTTTTTGAATTCAAATATTGAAGGGATTTCTAAGAACAGGAAGGAATATCTTTGAAAATTAGCGGAGGCGATTCTTCTCCAAGAGATCCCATGCGCCTACAGAGAAGTATATTTGTGAGAGGACACTTTTGAAAGGTTATGTATTATTTATAATCTGTTCGTTCTTCTCCTCTTGTGTTTTAATTTTTCAGGAGTTTCGGGTACCTTGGAAAAACCTCTCCGTTTCTTTTTGACGAAGGAATCCATATTGAAGAAATAAATGCCTATCAATATTGTTAAATGCCAGCAACTTTTGTGAACAATAGTTACAAATCACAACACCCACGGGGAGACAGGGTTTTTTTGCTGAGGTTTTTCCCTAAGCTCTTGTATCATACGTCGAATTGTATGGTACCCCGTTACACTAACCTCTGCTGACACATATAAAACTCTCCGCCAAAAGAATATATATTTATACATATATATCATAATAATCCATTGATAACATTTCCAACTCTGAGAAACCAATACTTTCGGAGAAATGATTGGACAAGAGCGCCAAAGCTCTCGTCCACAGGGATTTCGCACTTGTTTTGACTTATTGATGAAGAATCCGAGCTCAAATTTGATCCGGTCAGGATAACTTTAAAACGGAAAGAGATAGCGACTTGAAATTTTCAGGGTAGGTTGCAACTCCAAATGCGACGGGTAATTTCGTTACTGGGCACAATCAGCCAAATGGTTTTGGAGTTATAAACATCTGAAATATTGATGTTATTTCCTCTTTAACTCAAAATAAACAAATCATATCCAATTAAAACTCGGTAATTAATTGTAGCATTTCGACAAGCTAATTTTCGCGGAATTTCGTGAATATCGTATCCTGAAATTACTTGAGAAGTAATTTTTTTCGTATATTATTGGATATGTCAGAATTAAAATTCTGTGGTCTTAAACGGCTCATACACGCTCAATATTATTGTGCAACGTGCACAATATATTGAAGGTGGCTTCTAGACGGACAATATTATTGTACAATATGTTGGTTGGTCAAACATTTCTATCGTATGGAGGCGATATTGATGGTTGTGCAATATATTGCGCTATTGCGCAACCTTTCAATATCGCCCACACACGATCAATTATATTGCACAAACATAAAATATTGTACAATAATATTGACCGTATATGGGCTGTATTAGACGATTCTCTCTTTACTCAAGTTTATCATTAAAATGATACGAAATGTATCCATATCTTATAAAATCTGAGAAAACGGTCTATACCGATGGCTAAATTCGATTAAGAGAGTCCAATAGAGATGAAAGAACAATAGAACTTGCGGGCTAAAGCTCCTGGCTTCACGTCCGTGCTTGAACCAATTTTATGTTTTTAATTTTGTTTATGTAGAGCAAACCCGGCGCAACTGACGATATACTTCGGAGTTAGCAACCCGGCCACCTTGAAAGATTCGCCCAAGCCCAATTCTACAGCGGCACAGATCTTCATACACCCCAACCACAACAATAATACACTGAAGAATGATATTGCAGTTGTCAGACTGCTTACGCCTATAGGCTTGTTGGAACCAAACAAAGTGAATACGGTTTGCCTTCCACCAGCAACCGCAACCAATACGACATATACAACGCCACCACAGAGGTGAGTTATATACTATACGGAAAAAAATCATCATCGTTTGAAAAATAGATCTGTTTGAATATTTTCGAGTTATTATAAACATTTATGCATGGTGAGTATTCAAGTTGTGGATTGATATTACCATACTATCCTCTCATGAAATGAGAACACTTTTTGGCGCTCTTGTTCCTCGGAACACAGTGCTTGTCAATTTGCCCAAATGTCTGTAATTTTTGAATTTTTGGCTGAAAATGGTCCCAAACGATCTGGTTCGATTCACTGATCAAGAGTCCGTGGTTAAAATCGATTCGGTCCGGCCGTTAACACGATATCTCTCGAACGGAATGAGCTAGACAGTTGAAATTTTCAAAGTAGGTTTGAGAGATAAATATCTCGGTTAAGTTCGTTACTGGGCAAAATCAGCCAGGTGGTTTCGGAGTAACAAAAAAATAATATTTTCTTTCATAACAAATTTCAAATTCAATTTTCTTTAAGGTGCAGTTTCATCATAAGAATCCATTGATATAATTCTCAATTCTAAAAAACTAATGCTATCGGAGATATGATTTCTCGAAATTTCAATAATTAATCGTAATTTCATGAGTTAATAGAACGCTCTAATTATAATTTGCTGATGTATATAAATCCAACATATGAGGTGAGTCATAGACCTACGTTTTGAATTTCATTTTTCATGATGCAGTTCTATCATTAGAATCCATTGATATCAGTCCTACTGTGAGAAGCCAATACTTTCGCAGCTATGATTTGTCGAAGTTCGAATAATTACTCGCTAGTAGTTCGACAAGAGCGCCTAAGCCCCTGTCCACATAGCTTTCCCGAATTTTTGAAATAACTCCACCGCTTCTGGATACCCTTTGTTACCTAATTTATAAACTTCAGCATTGAACATTAATACATTATACATTTTAAGCTGCTCTAATACAATTTTCTGAAGGTGTATAGTCTCTGGTTGGGGTCAAATCCAGCCGAATAATACAGCTATACCGACGCAACTCAAGCAAGTCAATGTGAATACAACCGATGGAGACACGTGCGAACAAGGATTCAGCGGCAAGGTGGATACTAGTCTTTACCTGGATAAAGTTGGAGAGATATGCGCAGGGGGTGAAGCTCAGAAGGATGCTTGTTTCGTAAGTAAATACTCAGTATTTTGGGGGAACTCGGTATAAATATCAAGTGTTAAAATGTGATACTGATAATTTCCATATTTTTGGCTCTCTAGTTCCTCGGAACTGAGTGCTTATCAATTTGCCCAAATGTCTGTAATTATCGAATTTTTCGATGAAAATGGTCTTAAACAATTTGGTTCGACTCACTGATCAAGAATCCGAGGTTGAAATCGATTCTGTCCGGCCGGCCGGCTGTAGGCACGATAAATCTCGAACGAAAGGAGTTAGAGGATTGAAATTTGCAAGGTGGGTTTGGAGCGTAAATATCTCGGACAAGTTCGTTAATGGGCGAAATCCAACAAGCGGTTTTCTGAGTTATGGCCGATTTTAGTAAAACACATTTTTTATGAATATTTCCGAAACCGATCACTCGATCTATCTGAAATGTAGCATCAAATTGTAGAATCATGACCATTATACGCATGTGAAGTATTGTATTGACCAGGTTACCGCAAAGTGTCAAACAAATCGTCAAAATTTCAAAACAAAACTTCTACAATAACTCTCGAACGGAATGAGCTAGGCAGTTGAAATTTTCAGAGTAGGTTAGGGAGATGAATATCTCGATTGAGTTCGTTATTAGGTAAAATAGGCCAGATGGTTTCGGAGTAACGAAAAAAAAAAATTTTTTTAAGCAACAAATTTCAAATTTAATTTTTATTTGAGATGCAGTTTCACCATTAAAATCCATCGATATCATTTTCAACTCCAACAAGCTAATAGTTTCGGAGATATGATTTTTCTAAATTTCAATAATGAATCGTACTTCTATGTTTTCACAGAATGCTATAATTATTCTATCTAAGCTTTATTATATGATCTGTGTTCATACTCGTACATTTCATCCTGTTCTATAAGAGAGAGTCAAATTCAGTTCAGCTATTTTAATTTGATTTCTTCCAAGGTGCAGTTCTCATTCTCAGATTGCTCATTTAATCTTGATAAATGAACTATTATTTGAATTGAATTTCCTTTATGATGCAGTTCTATCATAAGAATACATTGATATAATTCCCAACTCTGAGAAACCAATACTTTCGGAGATATAATTTGTCTGTTTGAACTAGAGCGCCAGAAAGCTCCTGTCCACAGGGCTTGAACCCATTTTTGGCGCTCTAGTTCCTCGGAACTGAGTGCTTATCAATTTGCCCAAATGTCTGTAATTTTCGAATATTTCGATGAAAATGGTCTTAAACGATTTGGTTCGACTCACTGATCAAGAATCCGTGGTCGAAATTCATTCTGTCCGGCCGGTCCGGCCGGCCGTAGGCACGATTACTCTCGAACGGAATGAGCTAGAGAGTTGAAATTTTCAGAGTAGGTTTGGGGGATAAATATCTCGGCTAAGTTCGTTATTGGGCAAAATCGGACAGATGGTTTCGGAGTAACAAAAAAAAAATTTTTTTTTACGAAACAAATTCCAAATTAAATTTTTTTTAATAAGAAGTTTTATCATAAGAATCCATTCATATCATTTTTAACTCTAACAAGCTAATACTTTCGGAGATATGATTTTTCAAAATTTCAATAATAAATCGTATTTCAACGTTGTCACAGAATGATATTATTCTATGTATGAATATGAATTGTCATAATGTCAAATGATGGTCCTGAGACATTATCTAATCAATCGAAGAATTGTGAGCGAAGTGAGAATAATCTCAGTTGTTTGCTCCGAAATTAGTTTTTCTCAGAAAATTCTTACTTTTCGGAACTGAACATGAAGTAAGAGATCTGAGAGTAGTGAGACTGCTTTTCATCCATAGACATAGATATAACTCTCGAACGGAATGAGGTAGGTAGTTGAAATTTTCAGAGTAGTTTAGGGAGATGAATATCTCGGTTAAGTTCGTTATTGGGCAAAATTGGCCAGATTTAATTTGATTTCTTCCATGGTGCTTTTCTCATTCTCATGATTGCTCATTTAATCTTGATAAATAAACTATTATTTGAATTGAATTTCCTTTAGGATGCAGTTCTATCATATGAATACATTGATATAATTCCCAACTCTGAGAAACCAATACTTTCGGAGATATAATTTGTCTGTTTGAACTAGAGCGCCAGAAAGCTCCTGTCCACAGGACTTGAACCCATTTTTCATAAACATTTGGTGGACAAGAATCGGCAACTTTTTAAACGGTCACAAAATTTCTGAACTTCCTCAACTTCTGTGGAGCAGTGTATTCGTGTCTCAGCATAAAGTCAGCCTGATGGAAGACCAATAATTAAATCTTGAATTTTACGTGTACATGCAAGGATTATTTTTATGAATTAGTCTAGTTATTCAATTTGTAAAATACAATTGCACCTTAATTCAGAAACATTCCCGAATCAGATCAGAAAATTTGAATTAATATTTCCTCTGTGTTCCAAGTTTGATATTCAATTAATAAATATACGGTAGCCGAACAGAAAAGTCCAGACACTAATACACTCCAAGTGGTTCCTTTCTCTCTCTGAAAAATATCTGAAAAATAATTATTATTTTGTAAATTCCTTCTCCGTTAGAAACACAATATATAGGTAGAAACCATGTATAGAACAATAACGAAACACTATCAACGATAAAACAACTATTTCGTAACGTTTCAGAAACTAGATCAGACTCCTTCGTCAGACACCAAGCGAAAATCTTCAGAATTATTTTATGACAATTTTCGAATTTCAGAATAAAGGTCAAAAAATAATTCTGAAGGCTAAATAATGAAGTTTTTATTTTATAGATATTTTTCAGAGTTTGGGAGAAAAAACCAATAAAAGAACCAGTTGGTAATGAATATACGTCCCAAAGTATATTTCAATGATTACTAATGCACTCTTTTGCGATAAAGTTATAATATATATTGTATATATTGCTATTATATTTTCGCAGCAAGATGGTGGTGCTCCCCTCAACTGCAGAACTGGAGCAACCTTGACAGTTGCCGGTATTGTAATATGGGGAAAAAGCTGTGGCCAACCTGGCGTCTATGGAGTGTACACGAATGTCCCTACCTATAGAAGTTGGGTTGAAGAGCGATTATTAGAGGAAATTCCATGAATCTTCCCATAACAATCAACACTGAAATTTTACAGTTGACGAAACCCAAATTTGATAGCCAAAATCTAATGTAATGTAATTAAGACTATGAATCCATAGACAAATATATTATATTGAGTCTATGTGTGTATGAATCATAGTCGTTTTTCAGATTCGAATTTACCACCCCTTAAAATCTATCGTCAAATAATCATTGGCCACCACTGGACAAAGCCAGACTTACCCGAATTAATTTCAGTAATAAATCACATGACAACCAAAGGCTTCTACATTTTGGTTTCGCCGACTGTGCAAAATCTAAATAACGCATTTTGTAATATAATGTACATTTTTATAAGAGCAACTTAAATCAAGTCCGATTAAATGCATAACTTTTTATCTTCCTGATGATGAGTGTGGCTGGCTAGTTCGGCAATGACACCAAACTACTTTTTATTACTAGTGTGATACTTCAATGGAGCTATAGAAATTAATTCAATGATATTTTATTTCCGGCCATGCCGAATTCAATCCAACAAACCCGTCCGAAAATAAAACTGTGGTGAAATCATATTGGAAATTTTACTCAGTGGTGTAGTTCATACACCCAACAATATGATAAGGTGTTTTTGAGAAGCCTGTCTAAGAATTCTCACAATGGATCATATAATGTTGAAATTTATGTTTCCGGAGATATCACACTTGAATATACAGGTTGTTTCCAAAGTAAGGTACATAAGTAAGGGAGTGCAATCTGCCACTAAAATAAATGTAACTTTGCTATATGAACTACATCTCGAAGACTTCCTTAGGAATATAAAGGGTTTAAAAGTTTCATTAAAAAATTACAGTGATTTTTGAGAATTCAAGACAACTTTTTTTGGTGTATATTGTTCTTCCAATTACACGCATCATCACTGACAAAGAAACCATGTTGTTGTACTTTGTAGTGCTGTATAAGATTCTTCAATAAATTAGTATTACGAACAAAAATTTCAAGAAAAAAATTCATAGATGACTGAAAGACCTTAAGCCATACACTATTATTTAATATTTGGAGGTAAATTCAAAGTAGCTGATATGAGCCAACTTTTTCTTTTTGTTTATAAATTTTTCACATGTGTTATTCTTAAAAATAAAGATGAATATTAAAATTGATTCATTGGAGAATACGCTAAATTTAACTGAATTTGAAAAGATTTTTTTAGGGTATATTATTTGATATGAAGCATTAAATCCATACGATCATCAGAGGATACAAACGCGAGATTATCTTTCAAATGTGGAATTTGCTTAGTATTTTCTGACACCGCAACAATGAAAATTTTGTAAAATACACATCAGTTACCAGAGATATGAAATTTTTAAAATATTAGTGTTTGAAAGGCAGAATACCTTTTTCATTTTGTATTTAATTTTTTTTAGAAATGCATTTTGTATTTTATTTAATATAGCTTTTACGACATATCTTGCATTTGCAAAATGCAAAATATAATAATATTTATATAATAATAGCCATGCACTTGGGATCATGTTAGCATTAATGTCGACAATAATCTTTGATTACAAATTCTCATGCCCAAAAAGTTATATTTTACTCGAACACATTTATTTAGCATATCGATTTATTTATATGTTGTTCTTTAGACCTCAACCAATGGAAAAATCAGTACTAAAGAAATGTCTAAAAAATTCAGTATTGTATAAAAAGGTTGAATTTATTTAAAAAGCCATATCAACCTCAATTTACTGATTTTTTCGTGAAGAGAACGTAATATATACTTTAAAATAATAAGAAATGAAACAAAACAATGGTAAAATTTTCGTTATATTGCAGTCAATTTTCTTAGCCTATCGAAACCTCTCATTTACTTCAATTACATACTTAAATTGCCAGGTTACTAATTAAATAAAGAAAGTTAAAAACTATAGAAGTATTTCATTTTAAAAAAGTACCTATATTTTGGGACTACGTATTTTGCATTTAGTATTTTAAATACAAAATGAAAACTATTTCGTATTATGTATTTGAAATGAAAGATATAAAAACTGTTTCCATTTATTGTATGTATTTAAATACATTATAATATAAACCAAACATGGAAAAATGGCAAAGGAAAATTTGGTTCTACTTAATAAGAATCTATAAGGTCTAAATTAATGTACAACTCGAATAGTCACCCTGTATACCAAATTTCAATGTGGATATTGGTCCTAGCATTTGAAACGCCACTGACTCTCAATCATTATATTTTATTTTATTTTATGTATGGATAGGTTCGATTTTTTCATACTTCATAAAACCGTTAAATTGCTTGTCAATCCGCTCATCACAAACTGTGTTCTGCTGGTGATAGTTACAAAATCATAGAACATGTCGTTATATAATTTCTTCACGATAAGTATATGTTTGAAATTCTGTGGTGAGTTATTTGAATCATTTCCTCCAGAATATTTTGTATTAGACACATATCTTACGAGTCCATATAATGTTCAAGATGCTATATATAACTTTCTTGCCGTAATTTAATATGCTATAATTCATATAATAAGTGACATAGAAAAAAGAAAACCCATTAATAATGAATTCATTGCAAACATTTTTCGTATTCGTTTATTTTATGGTTAGGTTAATAATTGATAAAAATTTCAGAAAAATCCAAACATTGGAAGAATGTGAACAATGTAATGATATCATCATCATGTATTATCGAACGGATTTAAATAATTATAGCTATATCATTTTAATCACAAAAATTTACAGTAATGGGACAAGGTATTCTACCCAGTGGCGATCCTTTCTTCTGTGTGCCACCTGGAATTTGTCCTGATTCTGGAGGAATCGATCCAAGAATTATGACACCAGTAAGCCCCAAGTTAAATTTAATATGCAGCGTGTCCCAACGGAAAGGATATTCTTGTTTCGTGCAGAAATTCGACTAATTCACTTTTACCCGAGTTATTGTTGATTCACTTGTAATATCTAGTGCCGTTTGTTGTTAAAAATACGCTGGATATAGCTATCCAGAGCACTAATAAACTCGCCTTAATCATAGTACTACATCAATGTGTCCCCTTTAGCCGTAGTACAATTGTTTCGAGATTTTCATTGGGACACCTTGTATATATTATATCATCATCATAAATATATATTCAGTCATATGCATTAAAATGCACATCGGAAAATTCTCGGAATAATATCTGAAATAGGAAGTATTTTCAAGAAAAAGATGAATACCTTAACAAAATGTAGTACATTTTATTATTAAATGTTCAATCGTAGTAAGGAAATAATGTGAGAAGTTCGTGAAATACGACAAAACTGTGAAAATTAACTAGTTACCATATGAGTACCACCTTCCTGGAATTCTAAATCTAGACTACCCATTTGAATTATATCTCCTCGTTTCAACATATTTGATGACTTGTTTCATTTCTTATGTCTGCTTGGTGTAACTATTTGAAACTAATAAACTATTATTATTATTATTATTATTATAACGGTACGGGATAAATCACAGTCAATTGAAAAAATTGATCCCTATGATTGATATCTTAATACCCAGTTTTTGTTAACTTATTTCCGTATTTCCAGCAAGAAAAACCGTTTACATCAGCATTATCAATTAGATTTCTCAAATATCCTTAGACTTTTCTGATGTGTGTATAACAAATGATATATACTAACTGACAAAGAAACTGCAACACCCAGAAGGAGCTGTTTAAATTTGATTTTTTTTTTGGTAAAACATAGATAGTATAGCCAGGAGTAAATGATCAAAATTTGAAGAAAAAAATTGTGAAGGTTTTTTCATGTAAACATTTATTCTTACTTACATATTGTATTCGTTTTTTGCAAATTTTTTAAATTTTACAACAAACCAGCTGTTCGAGGAGGTCCAAAGTCGATGTTTAGTTGTTGTGAAAATGCCTAGAGCACGTGTACGCGGAATTTATCACCAGCTAAGTGAATTTAAAAGAGATCGACTTATTGGTCTACGGGAGGCGGGGTTGTCATTTCGAGAAATCGCTAAACGTAAGAACAGAAATCCAACTACTCTTATGAGATGTTGTGAAGCGTGGTTTGATGATGCCCAAAATCGAAGAAGAGTAGGCACCGGACGTCGAAGGGGCACAAATGAAGTTCAAGATAGACGTCTAAGACATATGGCTATTATAGACCAATTTGCGACAACTCGATCTTTGGCTGATGAGTGGTTAGGAGAACAAGGCCATCCTGTAACTGTCCGAACGGTTTACCGCCGGACAAGGTCTTTTGGACTGCAGCATTATCGACCCTGTCATGTGTTACCTCTGACGGTTGAGCATCGCCGGCAACGATTACAGTGGTGCAGGAAACGTCAACATTAGAATGTGGGATGGCATCAGGGCATCTTCTCTGATGAATCTCGAGTCTCCTTGGGTGCACATTATGGCCGAAGAAGGGTTAGACGACGTCGGGGAGAAAGACGTGAACCTCAGTTTGATATTGAGCGTCATATACACCTGACAGTAGGCGTTATGGTATTGGGTGCTATTGTACATGCAAGAAGGTCACCTTTAGTCTTTATTCGAGGTAACATGGCAGCGCTGCGTTAGCTTCAAGAAACAGTGGAGCCATGTGTTCTCCCTTACCTTAACCGGCTCGAGAATCTAATATTTCAGCAAGATAATGCTCGACCTCATGTTGCCAGAGTCAGTTTAAACTTTTTTGAAGCGACCCATGTGAATATTTTGCCATGGCCACCCAGATCCCCCGATCTTTCTCCCATAGAGCATGTTCGGGACATCATGGGTAGAAGGCTTGGAAATTTACCCCAGCCCCCATGGACTTTGGCGGCTCTGATACATAAACTACTGGTAGCTTGGGATAGTATCCCGCAAGAAGAAATAGACCATCTTATTGCATTAATGCTAAGACGTGTTGGGGAGTGTATAGATAATCGCGGTGGACAAACAGATTATTAACAAATTTATTAAAATAAATTGTACACCCTGCGTTTTTTTTCTTCAAATTTCAATCGTTTACTTCTTATACTATCTATGTTTCACCAATAAAAAATTAAATTTAAACAGCTCCTTCTGGATATTGCAGTTTCTTTGCCAGTCAGTATATTTCCTCGTATATTTCTTATTTGAATGTATCTACAACCTATAAAAATCTCCCATCAAATATCAATTCCAAGAGGTTTAATTTCATGTCGAGAAGTTTATTCATGAATTATCGAAAGAGGGAGTAATTCTGGTTGAGACTATGCCAATTCAAAATTTTTACCAAACGATGTATTTCTTTATATTCCAAATATACCGGTTGTCTCTATCTGTGTCTGTGTGAAACGATTTCGTCCGCAAAGCTTTGGAACCGTCTAGCACTAGCCCAAGTGTTTCTAGATAATCATTAAAGGATACTTTGGGAAGTAGTTCTACCTCGCGAATAAGAGATAATTCACAGCAGGCTCAGTAGTAGTTACTTGCAGACTTTAAAAAGCACCTTTATCCAGTGGAAATCAACGTGCCTAAGAGATTTCCTCTAGATATCGGAACTGTTCATAAGCCTGGCCAATGTCTTCATTCTGTAGATACACCATCATCTCGGAATGATTATTGACTATCTAACTTCACACTCAATTTCTAACTGCAGGTCGATAAAGAGATCAATCATAATTCAACGGATATTGAAATGCTGGTCCAAGTCGTGTTCTTTAACAGAAGTTTGACAGTATGTCTCTCATTATTTTCATACTTTTCAAAATAGTTATTGAATTGAGTCTACCACAACATATCGTATTTCCTTCTCCACGTACCATTCTCCTAATTAATTCCAGAACCACCTCTAATCTTTATCGGCAGAATGATCATGAAACTTCAATAATTCAGGAAAAGGAGATACTGTAGTGGTAGACTCTCTCATATCTAAAGTCTTGATAATAATCTTTTCGCAGACCGGAACAGCTTACCCAGGATTAGTGACTTGTCCCGCGGGAAGGGTACCTTGCTACGCACAGGGAAGCATGAGCAATTGTGGCTTCAGACTGGTTAGGACTCCTAATGCCACTGATGGTGAAGCCCCATTTGGAGCATTTCCTTGGCAAGCATTTTTAGTGGCGCCAAACGGAAATTACATAGGAAGTGGATCGTTGCTTAGTCCATATCATGTTTTAACAGCCACCCACAAGGTTTTACAGTACATGTAAGTCAACAGCAAACACCTTACAAACAATGAAAATATAATCACGTTGTTTGAAAGGTTACCGAGAATATAGAATACGATCAAAGTTGAATGGTTATTATACCTCCACGGATTTCCCAGCATGAGTATAAGAACGAACCTTATGCGCATAGTATTACATACCTCAACCTATTTTTGATTCCAATTCCAAATATTGCACCATTCAACGTGCACCCATAAAACTATTGGGTATTAAAACCTCAGTATTGGATATAGCTCGATGAAGGTCTGAAGCTTCTGTTTTTCTGTGAAAGAATGCACGAATTCTTCAGATTTCACTACCCGCTGGGACTGTAGTCCATTAACCCCCTTTCTCGTTCCTCCAGAGGAAGCGTTGTTCTTATGGTGAACGACTTGGGATGATGGTTTTTCGTCACCGCTCGTGTTAACATTGGAATGGCTTAAGGTTCAATATTTGTCATCTCAAGATTCCAAGACTATTACTTGAAACTAGTGTGGCATTCATAAGTGATCCATCTCTTTGGGGGGCGTCCCAATGGTCGACGTTTGGTTTCTGTGTTTTCATCACTAGTAGTCACTAGTAGTAGTAGTAGTCACTGTGTTTTTATCACTAGTATATATCACAAGTGATTGAATTTTCGCGATAAGTCTCTCGACTTATTTCTTAACGAAACTGAGTTGCTTGGAGAGACAACGAGTCAGAAGGACGAGTGGTGTTTTCTCTAAGTAACTCAGTTGAGTTAAGAAATATAGACAGACTTATAAGATAAATTAAGTCCCGAGTGATATTTCATCAGACTATTTAACCAACAAAATGACTCATGTTGAAGTCTGTAATTTATATTTATCATTTGTAGAAGAGTCCGTATCCATGGTCGAGTCGTTGAAAACACCAAAGTTGTAAGAACAATCATAATTCAAAGACAGTTGGTGTTTTCGCGATAATACGAGCTGTCTTTGGCCTGTGGTTGGTCAGATTTTGATATGAGTGAAATAGTCAATATAATCATCACAAGATACTTAGTTGAGACGTAACTTCTATCCCAACCTAATTTAAATTTAACTTGGAGGTGGACAAAGCTAAAAACCTTATGAATCAGATTGGCTACAAAGTAAATTACATTTCAGGTCGAATCCATCCCAACTGACCGTCATAATGGGTGTAAACGACCCGGCAAGAATAAACGCTTCAAATCCATCAGCTAAAGGAGCTCAGATCTTCATATTCAACACCTCCACATACCTGTATAACAATTCAACACTCAAGAATGATATCGCCATTTTGAGACTAGCTACGCCTATCAGTTTGATTGGTCAGACGTCGGTGAACACTATTTGTTTACCTGCAGCTTCTTCAAATGCTACAACATATATGAGACCACAAAGGTAAGACGATTCAATCCTATTTTATCCCTTCCGAAGACGTTTAATCATCTGCTTATCGCATTTATTTTCCATCAATTTCGTCTTCGAAATCTGTATACGCCTAATAAATGCTACCCCCAATTATGTTATGAAGGTGGAACATCTTCAAAGAAGTGAGCAATGAACTCCAAAGGTGTTCCACAGGGGTCAAAAAATGTCTCCCTACTTTATCGTCTGCATGACATTCCTGTTAGGGCCTTATTGGGCTACATAGGGTGATTTATCTAAATGAGTCAAAACTTTAAACTGAATTTTTTTTTCAACGGATCCATCAAATCAGCTCAACTTTGGTTGGTGTGAATCGCTTATAAGACTCAAGAAGTTGACGTATTCTGACTCAGTGCCGAAGTAGGGAAAATTCAGCCCCTTTTGTTGTGATGAGATCGAATCGCAGGGTATGGCGAATATAGTAAATCTGAAGAATAAGTCAACTACATGACATTAAGGACACCAACAATTTTCATTGGCACCATTCCACCAGTTGATTAATTTTTATGTTATTCAAATCCACTAGTTTGATATACTAAGTAAATTTGGATTCGTCAAAAGGCATAATCAGCCAAATGGTTTTGGAGTTATACACATCTGAAATTTTGTTTTTTCGCATATGATTGGATAATTGAAGAATTTGAATTCCGATCGAATGCATATGTCAGAATAAAAAATTATGTGATCTAAGACGATTCTCATTACTCAAGTATGTCATTAAAATGTACGAAATGTATTCATATCTTATAAAAGCTGAGAAAATGGTCTATACCGATGGCAAATTCGAGTAAGAATGTCCAATAGAGGTGAATAGTCATAATATCAATATAATTTCGAATACTTAGTTCGGCGAAGAGTGACATATTCTTCCAAGCTTAGACTGCTGGCTAAAACTATTAGGCACCAATTTAGAAGAGCAATATTCAGGATACATAATAAAAAAAATTGGTTCAAGCCCTGTGGACAGGACTTTGGAACTTTGACAAATCATAATTCCGAAATAATTGGTCTCTGGGAATGATATAAATGAATTCTTACGATAGAACTGCATCAGGGAAGAAATTAAATTCAAACAGACCGATTCTCCCCAATAACGAACTTATCCGAGATATTCATCCCTCAAATCTGCTCTGAAAATTATATTATATCAAATAAAACTTAGACAACATTGCAGTTTTGTTTTTAATGGAGATATTCTGAATCCAATTTGATTATGTATCTTACCAAAGAATATATTTCCATCATCTTATGGATTACCCACGGGCATTATATTATCACCTCGAAAGTACGATAGCTGAGGTTATTTCATTGGTCATTTTGCATTCAATCATACTTTGTTTTATAGAACAGGAAGGGTATTTCATATCAAGAATAACGAACCAAAAATATTTTGACATTAATCTCTCATAGGAAAATAAGATGACATGTAAAAACACAGATCATATAATAATTCATAGAAAGAAAAATTTAATTTGAAATTTGTAATGTAAAACAAAATTTTTGTTTTCGTTACTCTGAAACCATCGAGCCGATTTTGCCCAATAACGAAATTTGCCAAGATATTTATCTCCCAAACCTACTCCGAAAATTTCAACTGCCTAGCTCATTCTGTTCGAGAGTTATTGTAGAAACAAATTTCGAAAATTAAATTTTTTTTTTGACACTTAACGAAAGTCCGATCAATACAAAACTTCGCACGCATATGATGCTCATTATTCTACAGTTTGATGCTTAATTTCAGATAGATCGAGTTATCGGTTTCGGAAATATTCCTAAAAAATGTTTTTACCAAAAACGGCCATAACTCCGAAACCGCTTGATGAATTCTGCCCGTTAACGAACTCCTCCGAGATATTTACGCTCCAAACCTACCCTGCAAATTTAAATCCTCCTTCCGTTCGAGAGTTATCGTGTTAACGGCCAGACGGACAGAGTCGATTTCGACCACGGATTCTTGATCAGTGAGTCGAACCAAATAGTTTAAGACCATTTTCAGCCTAAAATTCTAAAATTACAGACATTTGAGCAAATTGATAAGCACTCTGTTCCGAGGAACAAGAGCGCCAAAAAGACTGAAATCAGGGTGAAGATTTTTCTTGATTTTTTAGAAGGCATATAATTTTGAAAAAACATAACTAAAATTTTTTCACCCACTTCCGGCTTGACGTCGACATCTGGAGCACCCTATATAACCCAATACGAAGACATGAGGCTAAAACTTGTATGTTATTCAGACTCCTATATACCCTCTAAACTCATCCCAAATTCATCCCTCTCGTCGTGGAACACCCTATATCTCTTGAACTACTGTCATCTACGAACATTTCAGGGTAAGGCTGTTACGATAATTTGTTTTGAAAATCAATTCTCAATAATTTTAATCTACTTCACAGCATTCCAAGATAAAAACATTTGAATGATTGCAGGTGTTTAGTTTCTGGATGGGGTCAAACTCAACCTTCCAACATGGTGGTGCCGACGAAACTGAAGCAGGTGATGGTCGCAACGACGGATATAGCGACATGCGCAAGAGGTTTCGCGGGAATAGTGAACACGGCAGTTTATTTAGATCAAACTGGGGGTCAGTTATGCGCAGGTGGAGAAGCCCAAAAAGATGCATGTTTTGTAAGTGTTACGCAATATTTTTATACTAGGATAATTTCTAAGTATGTTCCAGCAAGATAACTGAAACCATTAGCTGGTTTGTGGTCTTCTCTAATGACACTTAGCCGAGCGTTTTCATGTCGCAATGGGGTCATATAGGTAGTCTACATTGCACGCCCTGGCCCATCTTGTGATAAAAGAAAGAACGTCACTGAACATCGCTCAAGGTTTCAGCATCACAGATGGTTGGAGTTCGAAAGGATTTCCCTAGGTGTCAGTGGTTAGATTTTCTTCCCAGTAGTCAACAATAATAGAGCTTAAATTTCTTGGAGCTCCTTCGTTTGCCATGGAGTGGCTAAGTTATGCTCTTACCAGGTACATTTCCTCTGCCAATCTTCGTAGTGACGAAATTATACAGAAAGTAAGCACCGAAAAGAAGTTCACCACGATGCTAGGTAGGAAGAAAGACTGGGACAGGGAATTCACCACCCAAGTTCTTAAAAGAAATGCCATTAAATGGTACACAGACGGTTCAAAAACCAATATCGGAGCAGGCACCAAATGCTCACAAAGGCTCCTATCCGAGCGTCCTTCAGGCACAAATACTTGCAATCGAAAGATGCGTGGAAATGAACCTAGAAAGAAACTATCAGAGGTGTGATTTAGCAATCCATTCTGACAGTCAAGCTGCTATTGAAGCTTCCATGTTATCGAGTCTAAGCCAATATGGGAGTACCGTCGAAAACTTAATGAAGTAGGCAAGAACAACAGGGTCTCCTTGGTCTGGGTTCCTGGTTACTCGGGAATTAAAGGAAATGAGGAGGCCACAAAGGAGCATGAACCCCTTTTAATGGCCCGGAACCCTACTGTGGGTTAGGTAGATACACCCACAGAAGTGAATTTCGGAAGAAAGAAGAAACTGAAAGAGGTACACTCTGGAGATCTCTCCCAGGAATAGATCACTCCTAAAAGTTCCTCCGGAACTTTGACACTTTCAGATCCAATAAATATATGGATCTCAGTAAAAACACGCTGCACCTCCTCACTGGTTTCCTCACAGGGCACTGCTATATCTTAGGATTAGGAAGCATATGATGAGATTAGGGCTAGAAGAAACTGACGAGTGTAGGTTCTGTGGGGAGGAGGATGAAAGTCCTGATCACCTGATTACGGACTGCCTCGCCTTCTCAAACGAACGCAAGGCAACAAACTTGCAGGAGCCTCCTTGAAGCCATCCCAGATACTGGAGATCATCAGATCTCTGGAACTGGAAGGCGAGTTGTAGATGGTATGACATCGACAGCTCTGATGGGGGGCATAACAGACCTTAAGGTCACAGTGCAACGTTACCCCATACAACAATATACAATATACGCTGATGATTGGTAGCAACCATGAAACCTGTACGTATCAACCCTGAATGAAACTTTCCTCTTTGCGGGAACACTGAGTGATGAGGTGGCTAGCGGATGGTTAAAATCGAAGAATATTACACCACGTGTCCTTTAGTTATTAGCAATGAGCTACAGTTCACCTTATTCTATGTTCCAGCAAGATGGTGGCGCTCCTCTTACTTGCGGCGCAGGAACTGTCGTATCGAGGTATACAGTTGCTGGGATCGTCATTTGGGGAAAGAGTTGCGGCCAACCTGGAGTGTTTGGAGTATACACTAACGTGCCATTTTACAGAAACTGGATACTTCAAACCATCACGCAGAGAATTGCATAAACTGTTAACATTTAATTTACATATGAAAAATGGAATTTTAAACACTATTGAGAATCTGTGTTATCCAGCAATACATTATTTTCGATTAATGATGGCTCTATTAGTTCTCATTTCACCTGATTCTGTTACAAATTCAGAAATATCAACGTGTTTTATTTCATCCCTCTTTTGCCTATCTTTACTTTTGTTTTCAAACCAACGTAAGGTTTTCAGATGTTATCGATTAGCCTTGTATTCTTTGTAACAGATAATATTCTGTCTCTTAAATGTTTTTCTTTAACTTTGTTTTTGAAATCTGTTACCATCTTCTTCTAGGACAAATTTTTTTTCACGACTTTGTTATTTTTCTTTTTTGGCGCTCTTGTTCCTCGGAACAGAGTGCTTATCAATTTGCACATATTATGCCTGAAATTTTCGAATTTTTGGATGAAAATGGTCTTAAACGATTTGGTTCGACTTACTGAGTAAGAACCCGTGGGCAAAATCGATTCTGCCCGGCCGATCCAACCGTTAACACGATAACTATCGAACGGAATGAACTAGGCAGTTGAAAATTTCAGAGTAGGTTTGGAGATAAATATCTCGGTTCATTATTGGCCAAAATCAGCCTGATGACTTCGGATTAACAAAAAAATAATTGTTTACATTGCAAATTTCAAATTCATTTTCTTTACGATGCATCTTCATCATAAAAATCCATTTTCAGCTCTTACAAGCTAATATTCTCGGAGATATGATTTTTCAAAACTTCAATAATAAATCCTAATTTTACGATAATAGACATGTCATGTTTATTTCTGGTTATATTAAAATTTGTTACTCATGATATAAAATACCTCCTGTTCTAGATGAAAAAGTATGACTGAATGCAAAATGACCAATGAAATACCCTCAGCTATTGTAGAATTATGAGGATTAGAGGATATTATAATTTTTGGGTGATAATATAATGCCCTTAGATGATCCATATGATGATAAATTGGTAAATTAATCGAATTGGGTTCAGAATATCTCCAGTAAAAACAAATGTGGAATATTGGCTAAGTTTTAATTGATATAATATAATTTTCAGAGTACATTTGTGGAATGAATATATCGGATAACTTCGTTATTGGGTAGAATCGGTCTGGTGGTTTCGGATTAATCCTTTTTGGCTCTCTTATTTTTTTTAAATTACTTTTAAATTTAATTTCTTCTATGATGCAGTTCTATCATAAGAATCCATTGATATCATTCCCACAGAGCTCTACACTCAAATCATATGTTACAGTACACAAAAATGCGCTGTAGGAGCATAATAAAATTGCAAATATACGGAAAACGTCAGCTGTGGTGGGTATTTACGTGCGAGCTATTATCAGAGCGCTATCCTTTCGTCCAAATGTCAATGTGTCATTTGCCGATGTTTAGCTAGACGAAAATGGTCTCGCCAACGATTATACTGGACCTACCGATGAAATATTCGAGGTCATATTTAATTCTGTCCGTCCGCCCGGCCAGCCTTCCGGTCGTTTGTTAACACGCTAACTCTCCAAATATTTGATTTTTTCAGATTAGGTTTCAAGCTCGAAGTATAAGATATTCCGCTAAGCTATGAAAACTTCAAGAAATACAGACAAATGAACAAACATAATATAGATAACCAACTCATCAGTAGCATCACCCTAACCTATGAAATAATAACGGAAAAAAAGATTCCCATACTTCACGTTCCATCCGAAAACTAACAACAAAACAAATATGAAAAATAAATCAGTTAAGCTGGACAATATAACCACTCCGGTCGATTTACAACAATAACTACTCTATAATCATGGATTATATTCTTTTAATTTAGAATTGGAATGGCACTAAACTTTGTGGCTTGACAGAATCTGCCAAATCGACTATAGCGCCATCATTGTTTACAGAGTGAAGTAGAACAAGATTTGACAATTATATTCCCATGTCAACACATTATTATTCTATGCATCTTGCTTTAGAGTCTTTAGACTAATTCTGCGTTCAAAATAAATTTATGTTATTTTCAAACGTACAGTAATAATGTCATTTTTCGATTGGGAATATCATCCAAGGCCGGCCTCATACGTCTCTGCCGTAGGCACGATAACTCTCGAACGGAATGAGCTAGACAGTTGAAATTTTCAGAGTAGGTTTGGGAGATAAGTTCGTTACTGGGCAAAATCAGACAGATGGTTTCGGAGTAACAAAATAAAAATTTTTTTACAGAACAAATTCCAATTAATTTTTTTTCAATAAGCAGTTTTACCATAAGTATCCAATGATATCATTTTTAACTCTAACAAGCCAATACTTTCGGAGATATGATTTTTCAAAATTTCAATAATAAATCGTATTTCACAGAATGATATAATTATTTTATGTATGAATTGTCATAATGTCAACTTATTTTCCTGAGACATGACATTATCTAATCAATCGAAGAATTATGAGAATAAAGTGTATTCCGAAATGTGAGCGAAGTGAGAAAAATCTCAGTTGTTTGCTCCGAAATTAGTTTTTCTCAGAAAAGTCTTACATTTCGGAACGGAACATGAAGTAAGAGATCTGAGAGTAGTGAGACTGCTTTTCATCCATAGACATAGAATGCAAATAGAATGTAAATATTGAAAGCATAATTCTGCAGTTCGAGAGAGGAGAAAATTTGGTGAACGTAGATCAGGAAATTTTTGATCGATTACAAGGTAATTTTTCTTTATTACTCTTCTTTCATACATGTTTAATGAAATATCTACTATTTGTAGGTACTTTAAACCTGTTTTGGGCAATTGTCATACGAAACTTGTTGGCGCTCTAGTTCCTCGGAACTGAGTGCTTATCAATTTGCCCAAATGTCTGTAATTTTCGAATTTTTCGATGAAAATGGTCTTAAACGATTTGGTTCGACTCACTGATCTAGAGAATCCGAGGTCGAAATCGATTCTGTCCGGCCGGCCGTAGGCACGGTAACTCTCGAACGAAAGGAGTTAGCGGATTGAAATTTGCAAGGTGGGTTTGGAGCGTAAATATCTCGGACGAGCTCGTTAATGGGCGAAATCCATCAAGCGGTTTCGGAGCTTTGGTCGATTTTAGTAAAAACATTTTTTATGAATATTTCCGAAACCGATCACTCGATCTATCTAAAATTTAGCATCGAATTGTAGAATCATGACCTTCATACGCATGTGAAGTTTTGTTTTGACAAGATTACCGCAAAGTGTCAAAAAAAAAATTTGAAAATTTAAAAAAAGTTTTTCTACAATAATTCTCGAACGGAATGAGCTAGGTAGTTGAAATTTTCAGAGTAGGTTAGGGAGATGAATATCTCGGTTAAGTTCGTTATTGGGCAAAATTGGTGATTTAATTCGATTTCTTCCATGGTGCAGTTCTCATTCTCAGATTGCTCATTTAATCTTGATAAATAAACTATTATTTGAAATGAATTTCCTTTATGATGCAGTTCTATCATAAGAATACATTGATATAATTCCCAACTCTGAGAAACCAATACTTTCGGAGATATAATTTCTCGGTTTGAACTAGAGCGCCAGAAAGCTCCTGTCCACAGGGCTTGAACCCATTTTTATTCGTATAAGTTACATTGAATGTACAATTGGTCAATGTTGCATTTTGAAAATTAAAACCATGTAATAATGAACTGGTAGGATTATGTCTCGGATTATGTTCAAAAACTGATGTCTCATTAGTCATCTGAGTTGCTGGTTCCAGGGAATTCGTTGACGCTCAATATCCTACCAGCAATCTCATTCTTATTTCGAAGCGAATCCTCGATGTAGCCTTCTGCTACACTACTTGACTTCCAACCTCCATGTCGTTTCAAAGACTCAATGATGGCTCCTCCATCTATAAGTAGTGTGGCAGAAGTTCGCCTCAATGAATGACCTGTGTATTCGTTTGGATGATTCAATTGCAAAAAAGTGGAAACACTTCGTATACTATGTATTCCCATCACAGCTCTGTAGCATTTTCCAGATTGATATTTCAAAAAAAATCTATTTTCAACGAAATCGATTGGTCTTAACGCAGTGTATCTCCGATAAATATTTAGATTATTCTCCTTAATAACTGTGAATGTTCGAACTTTTCTCGTTTTACTATCAGAAATATTGACTATTATAATATTTCCCTTGTCCTCGATATCTGTAGTTTTCATTTTTACCAGCTCGTCACATCTGCAGGCACCAACTACTCCGAATAATAAAACAATCTGAAACAACCACTTGATCCAAATAAAAAATTAAAATTACTTGAAATATGATAGTTACTTTCAATCCTACATATGAATCATCCGGTGCTCCGAAGAGAAAACGTTCGAACTCTTCCTTAGAAAAAACTCTTGATTTTTTTGCAAGATAGAGCTCATTGGATTTTTTCAAAAATGCAAACTTCATGTTTGATCGCTAATTGCTACTTTATCATTGAATATATGGCCCACAAAGTAGACGATTTCCTTTTTTTTTCTCTAACCATTAAGTTGAAATATGCTGGAAGCATATTTCCTTGGTAAACTGCCACATTTTTCGAATTGCACCAATTCGCGAAGTGATCATAAGCTGCAGAATATTTGTCAATAGACTTCGATGATCCAAGGAAAAAGACTGCTTCATTCGCCAAAACCTCAATTTCTGAGGACATTTTCACTTTCAACCACTACTCCTCGGCTTGCAAATGATAACTATCAATAATTATTATACTTTATATCTGTCAGAATGAATTTTGCGTGGCAAACGTAACTAGGCCAATGTTCCATTATTCACTCAATTATAACGATCGTAAATGGATAGAATTATGTGCGTAAATGTAAATCAATCCAAAAGTGGATATTCAGATTTTTATTAATTTCAAAATGTTTGAAAATGAAATAACATATTTCATTCGGAGTAGAAGTGACTTTTCATGACTCGTTTTCATTACTCAAGCTCGCCATGAAAAGTGACACTTCTCCTTATGATATAATATACTATTGTCTATGTTAATCTGGTAAACTATATATCCAATCAATTTCAATTGTATTGAATGCTTATACCTACTGTAATTCCTTTAGATATATATTTTTATCAGTTGCCAAAGCGATTTCGCCACCTTTGTGGTTTTGTGCCAACAGGATAAAGGCACATTCACTCGATGACCCTCCAATAAAATGTTCCGAATTGGAGAATGACGGTGAGGTGCAGCAT
This sequence comes from Halyzia sedecimguttata, assembly GCA_937662695.2. Classification (NCBI taxonomy): domain Eukaryota; kingdom Metazoa; phylum Arthropoda; class Insecta; order Coleoptera; family Coccinellidae; genus Halyzia; species Halyzia sedecimguttata. The sequence goes on along the minus strand of OW569417.2, from coordinate 15,419,378 downwards.
CGACAAAACGTACGGTTTTCTCCTTCAAAACCGTCAGTCCGATTTTTTGCGCGGACTTCTCGAGAAATTGGACAACGTGAACTGTATTTTCCGGCCATAATAAACTCCGGCCATTCCGTGTAACACAGTACTTGTTCCAAATTGAAATTTATGGCATACGGTAAGTTTTTTGCCGTCGATACACAGGTACGACCACCACATGTTTGGGAAGTTTTATCTTGCGAATTCGGATCTTCGGCCGTAACGGTCTGCAGATGTAAGTATTCAACATTCTGCATCAAGATCCTAACTCAATTCGTAGCGGTATCGTCTTTCTGTGTTTTTAATGGCGACGCGACGAGCATTCGGATGAATTCACGAAAATTTGTCATTTATTAACATCGTGGATAGATATCCTGCTTGTCAAGTATAGGTACTTACTGACAAAGAAACTGCAACACCCAGAAGGAGCTGTTAAAATTTTAATTTTTCCAGGGTAAAACATAGATAGTATAGCTATAGCAAGGAGTAAATGATTAAAATTTGGAGAAAAAATTGGTTCAAGCACTGACGTGAAGTCAGAAACTTTTGCGCGTATGTTATATTGTCCATTCTTCTGTATTGGACACCCTTAATCGAATTTACCATGGTAAATTATGTTATAATACAACATAATTTACAATGGTAAATTCGATTAAGGGCGTCCAATACAGAAAAATGGACAATATAACATACGCGCAAAAGCTTCTGACTTCGCGTCAGTGCTGGAACCAATTTTTTTTTTCGTGATTTTTTTAAAATTTTCTAGGGGTACGGTTCTTAAAATTTTTTTTTTCGTCATTTTTTTCAAATTTTCTAGGGGTACGGTTCTTACAAAATTTTAAACACGTCTTTATGTTGATTTTTCTACTACTAGTTACCAAGCACCAATTCGATCGAATAATTATTTTTTGAGTTGTTAAGGAAATAATATTCCAGGTGGGTATAACTCGGAAACCGTTAGACCGATTATGCCCAAAAACGAACTGAACTCTCCCTTTCGGATACGAAACCTACCCTGAAAATTGCAAGTCCCTATCTCCTTTCGTTCGAAGGTTATCGAGGCAACGGTCACCTATCTACTGAACTAACACAAGAATGCTCGAATCTCCAACAATATTTAACCGATCGTATTAAAACTTGAAACTTGGCAGTAGAGTTAGGTTATGAAGGCTTTTGCAAAATTTCCGCAATTTCAAACGAATAGCTACTGATATATAGAATTTTTTTTTTATTTTCAATGATTTATTAAAAATTTTCTACAAATGCTATCCTCACCAAATTTTGCAAACATATTCGCGTTGGCATTCTACAACTAATAACCATGTTTGAATTCAATCGGTTCAGTATTTTTCGAGTTAATGAGGAACAAAAAACCACCAAATTTCAGAAAATTTCAGATGGCTATAGCTCTAAAACCGTTTGGCCGATTATGCTCATAAACAAACTGAAATGTCGCGTTCTGGTGCACATCCAAACCTGAAAACTTCAAGCCGCTATCTCATTCCGTTCCCAAGTTATCGTGACAACAAGAATATTTTTTAATAATTTTTTAAAGATTTTTTAGCCACACGATTCGCGCAAAATTTCACAAACGTGCTTAGGTTCATATTCTACAACTACCCACCAAGTTTCAATTCGATCGGATTTATATTGGTTGAAAACAAAATTATTACTCGGAAACCACTGGGCCGATTATGCCCATTAACGAACTTGTCCGTCGTATTGGGATGCGCCGCCTACCCTGAAAATTTCAAGTCGCTAGCTCTGTTGGTTCTCAAGTTATCGTGGCAACGGCCGGACGGCCGGACGGACAGAATCAAATTTGACCTCGAATTCTTCATTGGGGAGTCGAACTTAATCGTTTGAGACCATTTTCGTCAAAAAATTCGAAAGTTACAGACATTTGGGCAAAACTATAATGCGATGATGTTCCCCAGAACATACGCGCAAAAATCGTGAAGGTTTTTTCATGTGAACATTTTATTGCGCGTATGTTCAGGGGAACATCGCGTTATCATTTTGCCCAAATGTCTGTAACTTTCGAATTTTTTTACGAAAATGGTCTATGAGGTCCGAAGTTAAGGATAAATTTGAATCGCAACCTCAGTTAACGTATTTAACGGTGGTGAAACGGTCCGTTAATTTGCACGTTAACTGAGGTTGCGATTCAAAATCCTTAACTGACGACTTAACGGAGATTGAATGCTTTGTGAATACGGCGGTATATGTGTAGAAGGTGATTATATGAAGGAATGAAAAATTTTAGAGCAGGAAACTGTTTCTTTTATGTCTGCGTAAATTACACAAAAACCCCTCTCACAAGCTACGTACATAAATACGAAATGTTTGGGGAAATATATTCAGTAGACATCTTAAAATATTTCCAGGTGATTCAAGCTCATATATATAATTAAATATCATTAAGATATCATTATTTCGCGTCGAGTGATAGAAATGAGAAAAGAAACAACTGTTCGAATGACCGACCACAAGATATGTAATTTCGGTTTAGACAACTGGATAACAAGATTGTTCGTTCTATGACGCCTTATTAATTAAAAGGTTTTTATTTTCCGTTTGTTCTCAAGCACATATTTCACTCGGTAATTACGATATAATTACTTTAACGACTAGCTTATACTCTGCCACTGTGTGCCGTATATTTATAGTTCCCGCCGTTTGGTGTTCTAGAATTCTACATAGAATAAAGTACCTAATTACCTGGTTCGATCGAAAGTGAAATACATCTATTTTAAAGAACAATTTCCTTTTGTTTATTAAATTTTTGCAGGTCAATTGTTCGACCCTTAGTTAAATGTGTTTGATAAGAAATTACAAAATAAAGATCAATTTCAAACAAATCATAATTAAAACCTAAAATGTGGAAAAACCCTGTGAACAGGAGCTTTGTTCTCTTTCAAACTTTGACAAATCATATCTCCGAATGTATTGGTTTCTCAGAGTTGGGAATGATATCATGGCTTCTTATGATAGAACTGCATCAAATCAATTTCGAAAAATCATAAAATTACGATTCATTATTGAAATTTAGATAAATCATATCTTCCAAAGTATTAGCTTGTCAGAAATGAAAATAATATCAATGTATTCTTATGATGGAACTGCATCTTAAAAAAAATTTAATTTGAAATTTGCAATCTAAAAAAAAATTTTTTTGGTTACTCCGAAACCTGCAGGCCCATTTTGCATAATAGCGAACTCAACCGAGATATTTATCTCTCCAACTTACTCTGAAAAGTTCAACTGTCTAGCTCATTCCGTTCGAGAGTTATCGTATTAACGGACGGCCGGACAGAATCGATTTCGACCACAGATTCTTGATCAGTGAGTCGAACCAAAACGTTTGAGACTATTTTCAGTCAAAAATTAAAAAATTACAGACATTTGGGCAAATTGATAAGCACTCTGTTCCGAGGAAAAAGACCGCCAAAACTTTCATTTTTAACCTGTAGCTACGAAACTAGCAGAGATATCGAATTTATGTTTTCGGCATCATTATTCGTTTCATACAAAATTAGCTCAGGACTGCAAAACAACATCATCATATCTCTTAAGAATCTTAGTGTGGATTCATGCAGCCTAAATTAACGAGTATCGAGTAACAATTAACAATTACAAATAGTGAGTAAAAGTTGAACTTCATATATCTGAATGAGAGTGTTCATGCAGCCAAGTAACAATTATCAATTAACAAATAACAAGTAGGAGTTCGCCAACTTTTAACTTTCTACTTTAATTGAACGAGATTTCGTACTTGTACGCAACTCGTGCGCAGCTGTACGCAGATTAGACAGTCCGATGATGTAAATATAACCTTACTTTGTAAAATATTCAATTTATTTGGTGTGTATTTATGTGAGTTCCGTGTTATAACATTGGAAAAATGAATTTTAAACACTTGTTTTCAAATATAGGGGGAACAGAGGTTATTTTGAGAAATTAATACCTCCGATCTTTGACTTGTGGGTTTTTATTTCTTAATTGTTAATTTGAGTGCATGAATGCTGCATTTTTGTACGTGGTAATTCATAATTGTTATTTGATACTTTTTACTTGATAATTGTTATTTGATGCTGCATGAATCCACACTTAATATGGCATGTACATGTCCTAGAAATCAATTTCAAATTGTGGGATACTAATTTCGGAAATAAATACGATATTCTTTTGAGTTCTCGAATAATTTTGTTTGACATTTTCGGATGTCATATGAACATTTCGCAATCTTGCATAAATAGAACTGCATTATAAATAAAATTGCAGAGTTAGAGGAATAAGTATTGTTCGCAGCCATACCACACCGAATATTTGCTAGATACCGTTCAAACACTGAAGCCAAGCAGCGTCGGGCGCGTACCGTAACATTTTTTCAATTGTACGTCAATTTTCAAGAATTTTTCTAATTAAATTCAAAACGTAGGTCTATGGCCCACCTCATGTTGGATTTAAATACATCAGAAAATTATAATTAGAGTATTCGATGAATTTATAGAATTAAGAATAATTATTTAAATTGTGAAAAATCATATCTCCAAAAGTATTAGTTTGTTAGAGTTGAGAATGATATCAATGAATTCTTATGATGAAACTGCATCTTGAAAAAAAATTGAACTCTAAATTTGTAATGTAGAAAATTTTTTTTTTCTCGTTACTCCGAAACCACCAATAATGAACTTAACCGAGATATTTATCTCCCAAACCTATTCTGAAAATGTCAACTGTCCTTACGGCCAGCCAAACGTACGGACGGACAGAATCGATCTTGACCACGGATTTTTGATCAATAGGTCGAATCAAAACGTTTAAGACCATTTTCAGCCAAAAATTACAGACATTTGGGCAAATTGATATTAAGCACTCTATTACGAGGAACAAGATCACCAAAAAGTAACCTGCGATTTTATTTCAATTTGTTTCTTATTTAATTTTATTTGCTGTTTAAACCCTTCTTTATCACAGTTGCCCCATTTTGCCATGAAGATAGTCAAGCGAAACCCAAGAAAATATTCCCATATGTACAATGAGATCCTCGTCTAACAAATCACAGAATGAGAAACTGTCAGACGATATGTAAGTAAACAGGTTATCTGACAGGGCTACAAAAATTATTGAATGTGCAATAAAAAACTTTTCATTTTTCCCATGAGCTACATCCCTAAAAGGTATGAAAATTTAATTTCTCCTTCATAGAGCGAACGCCTTAAATAACTTACGCAATCATTATTCCGAATAGCGAACGATCTGTCATTCCAAATACCACCGGTTCTTTGAAGAAACGTCGAAAAATGCCATTTGAGTCATGACAGGATTAAATAAATAATAATGGGTACGTACGAGGCATTAAATAAACTTCCCTGCAAACACGAGTTGTTCTACAAGCGCTCGAAAAGTTTCCAGAGAACTGCAGCATTTTCTAGATTATTATAATTTAAAGCGCTCTCTTGCAGTACACATAAACGTCGTTCACTGAGTTCATGAACACTCTATTCAGCTTGAAATCGATTTTGTTCAATGATCTTCACCTTTTAAGGCATCGAGTTTTCTAAATTGTGAAGAAGAATCAACAACACAATGGAGAACTAACGAACTAGAAAATTAATTTTGCCGACAGAAAAGTTGATATTTTTGTAACATAGTCAACACAGATTGCAATTATCTGTACTCTAATTTTATACTTATGGTACCTACTCAATAAGTTTGGAACACATAACAAATTTGACATAGCATAGCATAATCTCAATTTAGAGTGCAATCGCAAAAATATGAGTATAAGAATGAAGGCGGCTTTCTCAGAACTTGGGTTAGTCTTCATTGCCAAATCAGTATGAGTATATGTCGATTCCTTGTTAATTAATTAATTAATAGCGACTTGACATTTTCAAGATAGGTTGCGCGTCCAAATACGACAGACAAGTTGGTTAATGGCCAAAATTGGCCCAAAGATTTCCGAGTAATAATTTTATCATCAATACAGATCCGATTGAATTAAAACTTGATAGCTAGATGTAGAATACTGACACAAAGACATGAAATTTTGTGAGAATCGTAGTACTAGAAAATTTTTAAAAAATTATTAAACAATATTATATATCTCACGATAACCGGAGAACATAAAGAGATAGCGACTTGCAATTTTTAGGGTAGGCTGATCATCCGAATGTGACATTTGAGTTTGTCAATACGCATAATCGGCCACACGGTTTTGGAGTTACACACATCTCAAATTTGATTGTTATTTCCGCAATAACTGAAAAAATACGGTTCCCACGCATATCGCACGTGGTATTTAGTTGTGAAATGCCAACGCGTAAAGTTTCGCGAAATTTTGTGAGGATCTTATCGCTAGAATTTTTTTTTTAAATTATTGAAAATAATTCTATACCTCAGAAACTATCCGTCCGATATCGCTGAAATTTCGCAACGGCCTTCAAGGCTGGATGGGTGATCGTTGCCACGATAACTGGAAAAGACGGAAAATGATAGCGACTTGCAATTTTAAGGGTGGCAAAATAAAAATCCGATCGAATTGATTGTTAGCTAGTTGTAGAATACCGTATGTAAGCATAATCGGCCAAACGGTTCGGGAGTTATGCCCATCTGAAATTTGGTTGTTATTTCCTCTATAACTCAAAATATCCAAATCCGATAGAATTAAAACTCGGTAATTATTGTAGTATGCCAACGCGCTAATTTCGTGAATATCGTATTGAAAAAAAAATTTTGAAAAATTTTATTTTTATTTATTTTTTTTAGACAATGAATTATACGCGTAAAAGCTCTTAACTTCACTTCAGTGCTTCTCTAGATATCACTACCCCTGAACACTCTGTTCGATGCGCCAAAAACTTCAATCAGTACAACACATGGCACCACCACACCGAATTGTATAATAGGGAATTCGGAAACGAAGTCCACCAAATAAAACGTAACCGGCTGACATTTGAAAGTAGTGCAACGTGTACATATTGCTGAAGCCCATACAACCAGATTAATTCATAAATTATTTATCAACCACTGCTCCCCGTTCGTATCGGCTACTGTAATCATAATTTAAAAATACAAAACATTCGCGAAATAATTTATGTGACCGTATTGTTAGCGGTGCCCGCATTTTTTTTTCTTCATTTTTCGATCGCAATTATGAGTCGGAGATCCGTACTATGGACCGGTATGTTGGCCGAATATCGTTATCGAGGATAAAACAATCCTTTGCAGCTCACGATGATGTAATGCCACAATATCCCGAATACAGGATGAGGCATATAAGCCTGACGGCTTTCAAATATCACTGGCAGGCTAATTTGTCTCACCCTGTATTCGGAATGCTTACATCACCGTGAACCGATTGTTGTATCTTCGATTTCATAACGATGGCTTTCCAAATGTCAGTGCCATAGATTCGATCTCATTCAGAATAAGTTTTGGGTTACATACAAATAGCAGAAACTTCGTGTATATCGTATACCAAGTGTTGCAATGTCCCCTTGGTTCATGAAATGTTTCTGCAAGTCATTCTAGATTCTTGGATAACTCACCCTGTGTCTATTCTATGTCAATTCTCTCCGGCTTTGTGGTCGTTTATATAAGATCAGACATAATCAGTCCTATTCTGTAACTCGGATAGAAATGAACGCATCGGATCGTAATCTGACAAATCGAAATGTATCTTTTCTATCGCGTCCAATTTTGGTATTCTATAACCAATGTAGAAGACGCTGCAGAATCGGAATTCTTATTTCTATTCGACGCTCTTGGAAGTAGCCGGCAACGTTGCATGTTCACGCAAATCTCGCCCTTAATAACCACTGACATTTATTATCATTATTTTGGGTAACTCAACCTAGCAAATTTCATAAAGATATGCAGTTTCATGAATTTTAGTAGAAAACAATAATACGCTGATTCTGGCGGAACAATCGCGTAGAAAGAAAAGAAAGAGAGGTTTATTTTAATAAATAGCGAAGGGAACACATTTTCAATTTATCCCGTCGAATTTAAAAACAGAACGAAAATTACAATTCTCCAATAGTTTCAAATGATTTCGCAGTCGTCAGAATTGGTTGTTCAAAGTGAGAACTGACTTCATTTATGAAATCGACAGCAATTGTTTAAAGTAAACGGTAAAGCTTCCTAAAAATTTCTTCTGGGATTTCAAAAGGATTACTAACTGTTATCCCTAAGTTCACGACGTTCCATTCTGAACATTTGCTGTTCGATTTTTTTTCTATCGCCGAACGTAATTCATAGATGATATCCATGTTTTTCACTCTGATTTATCGACACTTGTTTTATAATAGCTCCTTCTTCTGGCAAAACACCTATTAAACTTTTCCGTATCTACAAACGGTAATTGAATTCGTCGATTTCATATGTCAAAATACGGCGACGGCGCATGCTCCCGCTCATGGTTCCGATCTCGTAAAGCGAATCCGATATGGTTTAGGCGGTAGAGAGCAATTATTCTATTCGATTTCTATTTCAGATCTCGATAATAGAATTCGAGTTGAGTTACAGAATACCAATTTGAAGCGATTCCGATTTGACCGGTGTATTTCTATTCGATGCATACCATCTCTATTCGACTTGAAGTTACAGAATATGGCTAAATATGCCTTATCTAGGATTGCATGAAGTAGGGGAACAAAATATGTATGGTACAAAGTTATTGGCCAGACAACTCACAAGAGGTTCTTGGCGCCAATAGACGTAGGGTGATTTGACCAAGAATCTTGATGATACATAGTAAATTTAAACGCCCGGGACATTCCAGCACTTGGAAGAAGTTTCTGCTGTTTGTGACTAACTCCAAACTGACAGAGATAGAACATATGGAGCTGACATCTGGAAACTCATAAACCAACCTACCTTCAACATAATAGAACACGATGATCAAGTATGAAAGGTATAAAAGTATCAATAACGCCAGCAATTTTGCCTCTCATGTCCATGAAGTTGATAGAGACATAAAACAGGCAAAGACACGAAAAACACCAGGACCAGGTTGAATTGGTGAAACTTATCGATGACATATAACTTTCGTAAAGGCCTTCTTCAACAAAGTCTACCAAAGCGAAAGATTACCAGCGACTGGCAGAGGTCAATGTTCCTTGCTCTACCCAAGAATAACAAGGCGAAAAGATTAAGTGAAATCCGACTCATTAGTTAGATGATGATATATTTTGAAGATTCTAATGAAGATCCTGTTTAACAGAATATACGCAAAATGCGAACAATACATTAGAAATGAACAATTTGGATTTCGTAATGGACTGGGTACACATGAGGCTCTTTTTTGCATAAGAGTACTTTCATAAAAGAGCTGTGGTTTGGACAAAAATTACATATTCTTCTGGAAAAGGGCAGATATTTCGTATAATAGCACTTTTCATTCTCATCAGGTTCCTCTTCCTATCATTAGACCAGGACTCTCATGTTTAGGGCTCAGTACCTGAGTACGTTGCTACTTTCAAATTTCATCCAGAACAGAGCATTACAACTGATTGACTGTCAGTCTTCCACCGTTGAAATGTCGAAGGAGTGTTTCTGACTTTTGCTTGTTCTATAGATATTATCTCGACCGATGCTTCGAGCAACTACAAGAAATGATGCCAGCTGCTGCCAGATTTGCACGTATAGTACTAGGGCTGCACCCTATGCAGTTCAAGGAACAACTCCCAGAACTTATGTTTATCAGAGGTCCTTCAAAGGTTCACTGAACTGCCAAATTGTGGATCACGCTTCAACCTGATGTGTTTCCTTCGGAATATAATCTTCAACAGTTCAAGATGAGAGTAAACAGTTCAACCAGATGACATAGATTTGAATTTTCCCTGGTGGTCAAACATATAAAATAAGAATACGAAAGTGAAGGAAATATGGAAATCAGAAAAACACAAAAATTATCACAGATCTGAAAGTACATTCTCTACTCCTCAGCGCTTGCACAAGAACGACCGCAACGACGCCAATGCACGTAATATGCATACCCCATTCAAAGCATAATAAAGCGGCGATCAACAACCCCGATTCTTCGGTTGTTCAAAAGGCACGCGAGGCTATCGGCCATCTAATATGGTCTACCCAGCGTCCGGTATGACCATTACTTTTACATTAATCGGACAAAAATATCGGCATGATTAACGGCACTCGCATGGTCTGCTGGTCGCCGTATCGGTATTTAGATGCACGGCCATAATGTGACAAGGCGAAAACTGCGCCTGCAACTGATCTCATCGATTCCCTTGTTCTTCTTCCATCATACGAAGCGGCTATCATGAAAATGTATCGAACACTCAAATTCTGTTGGGCTCATTTTCACTTGTAAAGTCCAACAACCTCCTTGTATACAGGGTGTCAAGGAAAAAAGTACCATGGATAGTGCCACGCGATAGGGGGGCATAAAATATGACAAAAAGGTCCTATGAATATATGTCCGAAACTGCTTCCTTTAAGAAATACAGGGTGTTAAAGTTTATTTTTTTATTTGGTTTTTGTTCACAGATGTCGTCAATCAATGCAAAGAGTGGAAAAGTGCTTCTAAATACTTGATGTTTTTTGTTAATTGATCAGTCTTTTGCTGTTGTTATTAAAATTTAATTATTGAAGTGATTTGTCCTTGTTATTGTAAGTAGGTTACTTTGGCGCTTCTAGACAATCTACGTGCATCATATCAATTTTCATTCATCATTACAAATTTGAAGATGTAGTTTCACCTTAGGAATCCATTGATGTAATTTTCAACTCTAACAAGCTAATACTTTCGGAGATATGAATTTTCGAAATTTCAAAAATAAATCGTACTTCTGTGTTTCCACAGAATGCGATAATTATTCTATCTATGAATTATTACAATATGATCTGTGTTGATACATGTCAACTCATTTTCCTGAGACATGATATGTCAAATTTGGATATTAAATGCCCATGGTTAATCCATATGAGGATGGGAATGATAATGGTAAGTTAATAAGATTGAGTTCAGAATATCTCCAGTAAGAACAAAACTGAAATAATGGCTAAAGTTTCAATTGATATAATATAATTTTCAGACTGGATTTGAGGAAAAAATATATCGTTCATCATAGAATTGAGGAACGAATATCTCGGATGAGTTCGCTGTTGGGTAGAATTTGTCTATTGGTTTTGGATTAATAATTTTTGGCACTTGTTGAATTAAAATTCTTTTATGATGTTTCTGCTATTATGAAGTTCTATCATAAGAATCCAGTGATATAATTCCCAACTCTGAGAAACCAATACTTTCGGAGATATAATTTGTCTGTTTGAACAAGAGCGCTTGAACCAATTTTTTATTATCGGAATTATTATATCCATAAGAATAATGAAAAAGTTCAACTGCCGTCAAAAATTTCAATTTTCAACGAGAAAACGATCGTTCAAATTCGGATGCACATAGTAACTGTTCAAACGATCGAAACTTGGCGCCCGTCCGTGACGTCACCCGTCATATCTACTCTCACTCTCTTCTCCGTGTCCGTTTCACTCTTAGTTTCGCTGTAACAAGTAGATGGACTCGTCAAGGGTAGATTTGGATTACGTCTCTCTCTTCTCGCGTCTGTTTCACTCTTTGTTTCGCTGTAAAAAGCAGATGGTCTCGCCGAGGGTAGATTTTCATTACGTCAGCCGTCATAGCAACGATTGAACCTATCAGAAGCGTTTCACCTCATTTGGATTTGCTTCCTGATATTCCGATTTTCAATACCGAAATATTCAAATTTTGAAAGTGGATGAGGCATCCATGATGATCTGTTATTGAAGTAGATTCAGAAAAACATAAACATATGGATTTCGTGTTACATGCAAGACACCTATTCCCGAAACAACTGAGTGTACCCGATAGTATTCTATCCAATGAAATTCCCAGGAAGAAAGCGCATCTGATATTGTTGTTCCGATTTAAATCTACCATCAGAATATAATATCCTAAGTATCATCACTTTCTTCGCCGTTATGCCTTCAGACGAAGGAGATCGCTGGTCGGCAAAAAAACCTATTTATCCATAATGTTTATTCAATTATATACTTGGCCCGTCGGCAGTCAATTAAAGCGATTGACTCCTCTAACAATGGTCGAGATGGTTCACCAAATGACACGTTGTTGTATGCGTGACGATCTCAGAGATCCAGCCGAAGCAGTAGCGTAGCTTGAAGGTTCAATTTGGTATTTCCTTTTCAGTGCTCTCGGCAGACTTGCTCCAAAATTGTCGCTCGAAGTTTTTAGCAGTCATGCTACCGCCAACGTTAAAAATAAAACTGAGGATTCTTGCTTTTATTTGAACAATCACCAAAAATATAGATCATTGAGTGTAACTTTCGGTGATTCTTTCTTGAGACATAATTTGTATCCTAAATATCTAGGAGTGAAACTACATTCATCTTTGAATTTCAAAGCTCATTTGGATGACTTGCTTCTGAAGTTGAAAACGAGAAATAATATTCTGCAGAAATTAGCTGGTACTTCATGGGGTGCTGATGCAGCTACTCTTCGAACGGCAGCCTTAGCCTTGGTTATTTCTGCCGCTGAATATTGTTGCCCCGTCTGGTTTAATAGTGCTGATACTCAAAAAATTGATGCACAGTTGAATTCATCTATGCGAATCATCACTGGAACTATTAGATCTACACCTACTAATTGGTTGCCAGTTCTTTCAATCATTGTCGCGTCCCACATTCGCAGGCAGACTGCTGTTTCAAATTCTTGGAATAAATTTAATTCTTTTCCGATTTTTTTTCCGATTATCTCCTACATTCCAGAAAATAAGATTCCCAGATTGAAGTCACGAAAGCCTTTATGGTCCAACTGTTTTCTTAATTAAATAAAATTGACAAGGAAGTTTGGCGGTCTGAGTGGATTTCTTGCAATTTATTCAACAAAGATTTAATTTCTGATCCTTCAAATAGAGTTCCGGGGTTTGATCTTCCAAGGAGAATATGGTCTATTCTGAATCGTCTAAGAACCGGTCATGGTCGTTGCAACAGCATGCTTTTCAGGTGGAACTCAGTTGAGAGCCCTAGTTGTGAATGCGGGGAAGCAGAAGAAACCATAGATCATTTAGTTAATAATTGTCGCATATATAGATTGAAATATGGTTTTAGGGCTATTCATAATGTTTCTGAATCTTTTTTAGAATGGGTAGCAAGTTTCAAATCTATTTAATAAAATATAAAATATTCCATTTTCAATTTGTTCGTTTTCTCCCTTTGTCTTTCCTTTTCCAGATTGGGTTTCGGGTACCTTGGAGAAACTTCTCTGCTTGTTGAAGGAAGAAGCGATAATGAAGAAAAAGATGCCCTTCAATATTTAATATTTCAGCATATTTTGTTAACAATTTCAATTTTCATAAATCACAACACTAACGGGGAGATAGGGTTTTTTTGCTGAGGTTTTTTCCCTAAGCTCTAGTATCATATATCAAATTATATGGTACCCCGTTACACTAACCTCTGCTAACACTTTTTTCATACACATGCTTTATTGTTAGATAAAAGATGGGTTCAAGCCCTGTGGACAGGAGCTTTCTGGCGCTCTAGTTCGAACAGACAAATCATATCTCCGAAAGTATTGGATTCTCAGAGTTGGGAATTAAATCAATGTATTCTTATGAAAGAACTGCATCATAAAGGAAATTAAATTCAAATAATAGTTTATTTATCAAGATTAAATGAGCAACCTGAGAATGAGAACTGCACCATGGACGAAATCAAATTAAAATAGCTGAAATGAATTTGACTCTTTCTTATAAAACAGGATGAAATGTACGAGTATGAACACATATCATATAATAAAGCTTAGATAGAATAATTATAGCATTCTTTGAAAACATAGAAGTACGTACGATTCATTATTGAAATTTAGAAAAATCATATCTCCGAAAGTATTAGCTTGTTGGAGTTGAAAATGATATCGTTGGATTTTAATGGTGAAAGTGCATCTTAAATAAAATTTACAGACATTTGGGCAAATTGATAAGCACTCAGTTCCGAGGAACTAGAGCGCCAAAAAGTGTAATTCCCGGGATTTGAGCCCGCCTTCTCTCGTTCCGAAACCGACAACCCGACTGACTAGACGAACCGGCTATCGGGCTCCTCGTACGATCTTGTCGATCTCCAGTATTAGAATAAAACGTCGCCGGTACTTACCTGGGATATATATTCTTAATTTTCACTATTTGACATAAAATCGCCACATGGGGATTTATTTGACGGTTTTTTACACTTGTCTCTCTAAGTCGATTTTGACGTTTCTCGAACCAACTATTAGCAAGGAATTAGACAATGTCATGTCTCAAGAAAATAAGTTGACATTATGACAATTCATACCTAGAATAATAATATAATTCTGTGAAAACGTTGAAATACGATTTATCATTGAAATTTTGAAAAATCATATCTCCGAAAGTATTAGCTTCTTAGAGTTAAAAATGATATCATTGGATTCTTATGGTAAAACTGCTTATTGAAAAAAATTTAATTTGGAATTTGTTATGTATAAAAAGAATTTTCTTCTTGTTACTCCGAAACCATCTGTCCGATTTTGCCCAATAACGAACTTAGCCGAGATATTTATCTGCCAAACCTACTCTGAAAATTTCAACTCTCTAGCTCATTCCGTTCGAGAGTTATCGTGCCTACGGCCGGCCAGCCGGACGGCCGGACAGAATGAATTTCGACCACGGATTCTTGATCAGTGAGTGGAACCAAATCGTTTAAGAACATTTTCAAAAATTCGAAAATAACAGACATTTGGGCAAATTGATAAGCAATCTGTTCCGAGGAACAAGAGCGCCAAAAATGGCATTAAAGTAACAGCAATACGCATCAGTTTTGCCGCTTTGAATCACAATTTCCATCAATGTAGCCTGAATTACTGATTTGCAGTGTTGCCAATGCGTTTCCGCCGAAAAATCCGAAATATTCGTCACAAAATCCGAAAAACTCTGAATTATTCGTAAAAATCTCCGAAAAAAATCCGCTCCCTTATCGATCCACAGAATAACTCGGACGACAAAAAAAGTCAACTGCGTAGATGTTCATACATGCCATGCACTTATAAAAGAGGAAGAACAATAATATCAGCTTGGTGGGAATATATTTATGAATTTCCGAAATACTTTCATTTTATATTACGCTGGTATACAATTTTCAACCAGGGGCTGTGGGAATTCCAACTTACGGGTCTCTAGGAAATCTCGTAATTGTTATCGAAAAATATTCAAAAGGGGCGAACTATTCAGTCCAATTATCTAAAATAGCAAATAGGGCTGAATAGTTCGCCGCTTTTTGGATAACGATAACCAGATTCGATCTTCCTAGAAATCTTAGAGAACCGTAGATAATTTGGAATTCCCAGATGTCCTACACACCCTGGTTGAACGTTGAACGTTATCTCAGAGTAATAAAAAACATTTATTACTAAGGGCCTGTTTCACCACTTGTTGATAAACTGCTATGGATTTTGGGGCGTTTCTTGATTAAAATCTGATTTGAACAATACGTAACTTAATTACCGACCTAATAACAGAACTCTCTCTTGTGAGAATAGCTGAAAGCAGGCAATATCTTGAAAGAATCCGAAAAAATCCGCAAAACATAAAAATCCGAAAAAAATCCGATAGAGGTAAAAAAAATTGGTTCAAGCACTGACGTGAAGTCAGAAGCTTTTGCGCGTCCTTCCTTCTGTACTGGACACCCTTAATCGAATTTACCAAGGTAAATTATGTTGTCCATTCTCCTGTATTGGACAATCTTAATTCAAATTTACCATGGTGTACCAAAGTGTCCAATACAGGAGAATGGACAACATAATCTACTTTGGTAAATTCGATTAAGGGTGTCCAATACAGAAGGATGGACAATAGAACATACGCGCAAAAGCTTCTGACTTCACGTCAGTGCTTGAAACAATTTTTTTTTCGTGATTTTTTTGAAATTTTCTGGGTGTACGGTTCTTAAATTTTTTTTTTCGTTATTTTTTTCATATTTTCTAGTGGTACGGTTCTTACAAAATTTCAAACACGTCTTTAAGATGTTTTTCTACTACTAGTTACCAAGCTTCAGTTCGATCGAATATTTATTTTTTGAGTTATCAAGGAAATAATATTCCAGGTGGGTATAACTCGGAAACCGTTAGACCGATTATGCCCAAAAACGAACTCAACTCTCCCTTTCGGATACGCAAGCTACCCTGAAAATTGCAAGTCCCTATCTCCTTTCGTTCGAAAGTTATCGAGGCAACGGTCACCCATCTACTGAACTCGCACAAGAATGCTCGAATCTCCAACAATATTCAACCGATCGTATTAAAGCTTGAAACTTGGCAGTAGAGTTAGGTTGTGAAGGCTCTTGCAAAATTTCAGCAATTTCAAACGAATAGTTACTGATATATAGATTTTTTTTTTATTTTCAATGATTTATTAAAAATTTTCTACAAATGCTATCCTCACCAAATTTTGCAAACATTTTCGCGTTGGCATTCTACAACTAATAACCATGTTTGAATTCAATCGGTTCAGTATTTTTCGAGTTAATGAGGAACAAAAAAACCACCAAATTTCAGAAAATTTCAGATGGCTATAACTCTAAAACCGTTTGGCCGATTATGCTCATAAACAAACTGAAATGTCACGTTCTGGTGCACATCCTAACCTGAAAACTTCAAGCCGCTATCTCATTCCGTTCTCAAGTTATCGTGACAACAAAAATATTTTTTATTAATTTTTTTAGTATTTTCTAGCCATACGATTCGCACAAAATTTCACAAACGTGCTTATGTTCATATTCTACAACTACCCACCAAGTTTCAATTCGATTGGATTTATATTGGATGAAAACAAAATTATTACTCGGAAACCACTGTGCCGATTATGCCCATTAACGAACTTGTCCGTCGTATTGGGATGCGCCACCCACCCTGAAAATTTCAAGTCGCTAGCTCTTTTCGTTCTCAAGTTATCGTGGCAACGGACGGCCGGACGGACAGAATCAAATTTGACCTCTAATTCTTCATTGGGGAGTCGAACTTAATCGTTTGAGACCATTTTTTTCAAAAAATTCGAAAGTTACAGACATTTGGGCAAAACTATAACGCGATGTTCCCCAGAACATACGCGCAAAAATTATTACCAAGGGCCTGTTTCACCACTTGTTGATAAACTGCTATGGATTTTGGGGCATTTCTTGATTAAAAACTGATTTGAACAATACGTAACTTACTTACCGACCTAATTACAGAAATCTCTCTTGTGAGAATAGCTGAAAGCAGGCGATATCTTGAAAGAATCCGAAAAAATCCGCAAAACATAAAAATCCGATAGAGGTAAAAAAATCCGCAAATTGGCAACACTGCTGATTTGTAAACCTATTTGTTCTAAGCGGCCCCCCTCCCCTACTCATGGATCCACGTCCTTATAAACCTCGACGCCGCTGGTGTGGGTGGAAGAGTCTGTAAATCAACTGCGAGACGATTGGTGATCATTAATCACCTCTTTCCAAATAAACAAGCGCGTTTCTGATTATAGCAATCGAACGTTTGTAAATATCTCAACGGGCCGCCCAATCCGTGTACCTGCCCGGCCGTTCTGACTTGGCACTTTTAGCCGCGAAAAAACTAATATTGTTAACACGAATTCCGGCGACGATACCTCATAACGGAAAAAGGAACCAAACAAGATCGCATCTGACAAGAGATTCCTTCCTTCTATCTCTCAAGAGATCATCTCTCTAGAGGTGAGTGAGGTTTATCAGGGGCGTTTCAAAAACAGCGCAATATTTAAATTGCACGTCAGGTCGGCAATCATGATGCCACCTCACAGAGCACCGTCCATGACGTCAGCACTCTGTGGTCGCCATGTCAAAGTCAGCTGATGAGGGGGCAAACAATTCAATTTTCCATGAAAGCAATAATTGCATTCAAGTGATTTTTGTGTGAAAAACAGGATCTTAAAGCTTTTTCTTGTACCAATGTCAAAAAAACTTGATTTTTCTTCATCACTATGGATGCGTCAATGATTACTTCTTTCCACCGTGAAAAAAAGTCTTTTTTTCGCCGTTAAAAAAAGACTTTTTTCCACTGCCAGAATAATTCTCACAATAAACATGAAATATTACTTTTTGAAAGATTTTTTTCTTACAGAGTCAATTATTGATGATTAATAATTCTCGTCTCAACTCTTCAAGTAATATTTAACGTTTTTAATCAGAAACAACATGGAACATCTTCAGGAGTATATGTTTTGAAAGTAATTGTTTGAACTTCCCTAACAATTGTTACTACAATAAACATTTTCATTTATTGGAACAATAATTGATATTGAAGTTTTATTATAGTTATTAATCCCATAACCTAATATTTTTCTCTCGAATATTTCAAAAATAGTCCATTTACCATGGTAATTTCGATTAAGAGTGTCCAATACAGGAGAACGGACCTTAGAATTCACCATGGTAAATTCGATTAAGAGTGTCCAATACAGGAGAATGGGCAAGAGAACATACGCGCAAAAGCTTCTGACATTAACATTAATGCCTTGCGACGTTAGAGAGCTTCGAAACACATTACTAGAACTACAGGAAGTTCAAAATTGGATTATGACGTTCAAAAATATGCTGAGTTGTTAGGGGTTGGGAAAATTTTTCCCGTAATTGCATTTCTATAAGCAATGGAATGATCGATATAGCACTCAGCTACCGTCGTTGACTTCCATCCACCATGTTTTTTTAGCTCCGTAATATTTACTCCTGATTCTGCTAGCAAAGAAGCGGAGGATCTATGTAAACAGTGACCTGTATATTGTTAGGGTTCTGGCAGTTTGAGAATTTCGGCAACAATAGAGGGCATTTTCCCAAATTTATTCATACAAAGTGTATGGCAGTGCATTTATTATTCATGTACTTCAGGAAAAAACGACGATGTTTGATAACAGAAGGGCGCAGTGCAATGTAAATAGTCAACATACTTCCCAATAATACAGAAAGAAAGAATGACTTTCGTTTTTGTGTTTGGAAGTTGTATGACCAATGATTTATTTGTTATTTCGATAAATTATACAATTCTTCACGCCGACAGGCTCCAAATAATCCGAAAATAGCCTTAACCATCAAGTATTTCTCATCTGGTGCCTCATATTTATAAACTTTTCAATTTATTCATGTGTCAGAATATTTGATTCTTTGGGACGATATCCTTCACTTTTACGTTTTGAATATGCCATTATACCTTGAAATATTATAACATCAACACCATTTTTAACAAGGGCGCTTGACTTGATCATTGAAAATTTGCTCCACAAACTTTATGAGCTCCATATTTTTCTTGTAAGTATGCTAGGAAAACAGGTTCACAGAAGTATTCTTCAACATTTTTGGCGCTCTTGTTTCTCGGAACAGAGTGCTTATAAATTTGTCCAAATGTCTGTAATTTTAGAATTTTTGGCTGAAAATGGTCTTGAACGATTAGGTTCGATTCGTTGATCAAGATTCCGTGGTCAAAATCGATTCTGTCCGGCCTTTCGTCCGGCCGTTAACACGATAACTCTCGAACGGAATGACCTAGACCTAGACAATTGAAATTTTCAGAGTAGGTTCGAGGGATAAATATCTCGGTTAAGTTCGTTATTGCTAACGAAAAAAACATTTTTTTCACATTACAACTTTTGAATTAAATTTTTTTAAGATGTCATTTTTCATAAGAATCCAATGATATCATTTTCAACACTAAAAAGCTAATACTTTCGGAGATATCATTTTTCAAAATTTCAATAATACATCGTAGTTCTATGTATTCAATGTCTGTGATCACTGTTCATAAATGTCATCTTATCTAGCTATTTGAGTCATGTCAATTCGTAGTTTGAAAACAAGTATCCGATTCTTGAATTTGTGAGTATATACAAGACTGTTTTGAAACCGAAAATAATATTGACTGGTTGCATATTGAATCATTTACGTATAAATTCTGGATGATGTCTCAGAATATTTAGAATTGGATCATTTTAATGATGTGGTTTATGAAGGCAATAGGAAAGAAGAACATAATGGAATCATCAAAACAAATTACTGTTCGTTGACCACTGAGGTTAATATTACATTTTACTTCCTCAAGTAGTAAGACATGTTCCTATATACAGTATTTTCATAGTGTTAATATATTTTGAACTATTAAAATAATTTGTTCGTAAGCCTCTACCTACTCAACTATCAGGAATAAATGGACAATCTGCTATGATTGTCTCCAGACTTGCTCTAGACATTTCGATGATACTTTCCCTAGGTATTTCGAGTTGTGAACACTATGCACCGAGTATGTAAGTTGCAACAACCCAATCCACGAGGTTGAACAATTGCAGATTACTCATTTAATCTTGATAAATAAATTTAATGACTATTTTCGAAGCATTGTAGATTGTTCTTTTTTTTGGCGTTCTTGTTTAAATGATAATTTTTGAAAATTTGTTTTTCAAAAGACACTTCTTTTAAATTTCTTTCATGATGCAGTTCTATCATAAGAATCCATTGATATAATTCCCAACTCTGAGAAACCAATACTTTAGGAGATATAATTTGTATGTTTGAACAAGAGCGCCAAAAAGCTCCTGTTCTAAATATTTTGCTAGTTATCCAGAGCAATTTAATTCCCGCAGAAATTTGTATAAGATAAATTCGGTAAGTATTAAAATCAAACTAATATTGCTTATTCATTTATTCTTCGATAATATTTCGATACAAAAGAATCATTGTCAGCTGGAAAACAGTTATTTAGATGCATTTAACTATATCGATATTTGAGATCATTCGTTGGGCAAAGAGAATAAAATATGGTATTTTGGACGTATTTTGATGAATTTAAACAGATATTTTCAGATCAGATATCTTTAAGTAAACATTCATTTCATTTCTCTACTGAATGAAGGTTACATTTGTTCTTATTTCTATTTAAATAATAACTCCAAGAAAACGGTCATCGAAAGAATTTAGGTTGATTTTTTTTTTAATTACGTCAATCGCGAGGTTTTTCGTATATTATTAGATATTAAAATTACTGCTATACGGATGTTTTTTGTCGGAAAAATTATTCTTCCTCTAACGTCTAAACCTTCGCAAACATTTATATAACTCATATTTATATATGAACATAATTCTTGAACGTGGTTTCATCTCCAATTGTGTTCTAGAAGGAAAAAGAAAGTGTTTAGTTATGATTAAGTCTTTCCTGTTTGCGACTGTCTAGAGTTGGCTATAACTAGTTAATCATATTATGCTAGAATAACGTGTGGGGTAAATCTTCGAGATGATATGATCATTCTGATGTGAATTCGGTAATAATGATTAACTGATTGCTGTTATATAAGGCATCATACGTTCAATATTATATGGAGAAGTAATCTGAAGATTATCTGATTTGCTCTATTTCATCAACTTATAAGACGGACACCGAAAATGACCGAAATACAATTTGCATGATGATTTCGTCGTTCAAGCGAACGACGAATTCCTTAATGACTATCTCAATTCGATCCAAGAGGTTCTCCCAAATATAATCATTTCGGAGCGGAATTAAATAATTTGGGAAGTTTAAAAACGCATTAAGAGTTATACAAACAACTTCCAAAAATAAAACGTTGTAGAACCAGACGAAATTGCTGGAAATCATCAGACTGAAAATTGTAGGTTCTTTCCACAGGTCAGGTGGGCCTTTAAAAAAAAACTCACCACAAAAATCATCTATAAAAAAATTTGCAAAGTACAATTAAATATTCGAGTACCTGGTGCGAAATCATTCAAATATGAAATTAAATACGGACCTGGACTAACTCCTAGGATTGTACTCGAACTCAGGGACGAGTCCACACGAGTTATACTCATCTGAAATTTTGTTGTTATTTCCTCTATAACCCAAAATATACAAATCTAATCCAATTAAAAGTCGGTGATTACTTGTAGAATGCCGACCCACTAATTTTCGCGGAATTTCATGAATATCGTATCCTGGAGTTACTTGAGGCGTAAGTTTTTCGTATTTTAATTCCAATGGAATACATATATCAGATTTAAAATTTCTGTGATCAAAGACGATGCAATTGTTACTGAAGTATGTCATTAAAATGGTATGAAACGTATCCATTTATTATACAAGCTGAGAAAACGGTATATATATCAATGATACATTAGATTAAAAGTGTCCAATAGAGGTGAGTAGACAATAGAACATACGCGCAAGAGCTCCTGATGTCACGTCAGTGCTTGAGCCAATTTTTATATCAATTTTAAAGTTGAAATTGATGAAAAGTCCGTTATTTCGGAAACGAAGCCAAAAATTTTATTCTACATTTTTTATCATGAATATCACCCTATACTGGGCGAGTCTTTAAGTTGTACATTTTAACCATAGATTCCTCTCATCAAATGGAAAAACTTTTTCATTTACCATTTTTCCAGATTCGCCCCAGGTAAAAAGTTATAAGCGTTTAAAGATTTCACAATGTGCAAAGTCAACCCTGAACTGTCTTTAAGCGTTGAACACAGAAACATCTACTGGATTCAATATCGCATAATTGAATGAAAGCTTTATCATCTGATGCTCGAAATTCAACGAAATTGTCTGAGAAATCTTATTTATTCACTGAGTCTTATGACATGGTTTTGAATAATCTTCAAACTGCATTTTTGAAAAAAACTCTACCTGAATATTGACACAGAGACTTCAACTTGATTTTCATTGAATCACCACTATAAGATTATCCACAATATCTTCTTCGCCTATTTTCACATGGCTTACATATTTTAGTTCGCATCATATAAACGATTATATCAATATCCAACTAACAACACAACATTTATTATAACCTCGACTCTATTGAATCGAGATAAACAATCTGTATTCTGTGTTCTCTAAATGTTCTCTATGGAAGTGATTATGTGTTCTGTGGTGACGACCTCGTATAGACACAGTAAAAAAATGTTTTATTATACTGACAGAAGCAGGCACATAAATGTAATAATCTAACCTGTTCTATGGTCTAACCTTAGAAAATTACGCCGGTCGCCGGTGGTTCTTTACTTCTTTATGTTTACATTTCTCGTCAAGAATAATTGGGATGAATAGGTGGAATGATACTTATAGTTGATATTTCCCTTATGCATACTAATATAGTACAAACTGATAAGATTCAACTATGTAGTGACGTGAGTTATATCTGTTATTAAGTTGATGAAATTATGTTCCATATTAGAGAAATCCTTAGAATGATTGTGCAGAATCGAAGCAGTATGAAAATTAATAATTAGATGGCATGGATAACAGATAATTTATTAGTTCCATATTCACTATTGGGGATACATAAATGAATACAGATCATGGTGAGCCTATTCATATATTTCCCAAAAGATAACTACCCTGCGAACTATTTGAATAAGTTGTTATTAACTTATTTCGTTTTAAGATGGTAATTATAACCAATCAATTTGAAAACCAGCGATATTGAATTGAATTTCTATAAGTGTCAACTTTGAAATCAATACTCAATCTATGCCTTTATTCGAGCAGATCATATGTGATTGTTTTCCAGGTTCGGATTGATAAAAGCAGGTAAATTTCTGTAATTTTTTTCATATTCTATGAAATTCAACGAATAATATATCGAAAATGGTACGTTTTAGGAGAAATGATGAGGAGTAATTTAATTCTCTAAAAGGATAGAGTATTCGAAAAATGACTCGAGAGAACCTTCATCTGCTTTCATTATGCTAATTTCTCATAGTTTTAGAATACATAACGAAGAGTATATAACGAAGAAACCAGTAGTAGTATAGGGAAAAACTGTTAATTAGAGATTATGTGCCATAGTTATAGAAAACTTCATACCAAAATTCATTCAATTCGGAATAACCATGTCAAAGCTACAAAAGAGAAACTGTTTTTTTTTTTCAAATTTCAACAGCCT
Organism: Halyzia sedecimguttata; assembly: GCA_937662695.2. Lineage (NCBI taxonomy): Eukaryota > Metazoa > Arthropoda > Insecta > Coleoptera > Coccinellidae > Halyzia > Halyzia sedecimguttata. Next base: position 15,395,379 of record OW569417.2, on the reverse strand, counting down.
GTATCTTTTTTCTTGTGCCTAATCTGGAAAAATGGTAAATGAAAAAAGTGTTTTATTTGATAAGAGGAATCTATGGTTAAATTTAATGTACAACTTGAAGACTCATTCTGTATACGTTCCTTAATGTTTCGCCTTGAATTTTGAATCACCCTGTATGATTCGAGTACAAACCATTATAACTAAGATTCAAGGATCTTTATTAGGAATTCGCCCAGAAGAAATAACAATGACAGGAAACATTACGATACTGAATTATACACGTGGACAATAATAATATAAATGATATGGTACAATCTCGGCAATCAGGCATGAAACAGAGAATGTTATTGCAGTAATCTTTGCCCGAATATGACAAATTTTCCTTTGATGAATTCTACAAGGTTTCGTGCAATTATATGTCATTAAAAACATTAAGACTTATTGAAATTGATTCATTCTATTAAAAAAACAACGGATTTAATGAATAAAATTGCGCTCATCAGCACCATACGCAGTTTGATCGCAGCCATGTCGAGTGCAACAACTTTAGCAGATTTGAACTTCTTCGTTCGTGAAATAATGAAGAAGGAAGGCGTCGTGAAATACGAAATTGAGATAGACGGTCATTCGCGAAAAGGAGAGAACTACCTAGGAGAAGTGACGTTCTTCACTGTGATCCCCGAGAAAGGTGAAAAATACGATTTGGTCATGAAGACCGCCAAGAGATCCGAGGAGCTCAGGAAGACGATGGCTGTCGAATGCGCCTACCGAAGAGAATCATTGATGTATTCCGAAGTTATTCCCGAGATCAAGAAATTCCTAGAGGATGTCAATTGCGACGTAAAGGTCGACTTCGTGCCGAAAATTTATTGGATATGCGACGAGCCAAATCGTGAAACATTAATCATGGAAAATCTGAAAACCAGGGGATTTAGGCATTGGGACAGACGATTACCTATGGATTTGAACCATGTACTTTTCGTTTTGAAATACCTCGGCAAATATCACTCTACCACGATGGCCATGAGGATGTTACGACCAGAAACGTTCGAAAAGTTAGCGGGAGAGTTGAACGGTGTGTGGCAGGATTTCATGAAAACGATAGATGCCAACGCTCTTTTCGGTTCGAGCTTCAAGAATGCAATCAAAGCTCTGGAGAGCAATGGAGATACAGATTTGGTACTCAAGTTCAAAGACATGCAGGACAATCTGGAAGTTATCATTCTCGGTGAAACATCGGTTGAAGATAGATTTGTGATAACCCACGGGGATTCCTGGATAAATAATGTTTTGCTAGAATATGAGGTAATAAGTAATCATTAAAGGATACTGTGGGAGGTATATTCATCATTGAATGGTTTCTTTCTGGGTTTACTCTCCCAAACTCTGAAAAATATCTATAAAATAAAAAATGGGTTCAAGCCCTGTGGACAGGAGCTATCGGGCGCATGTTCATTCTGGAACACAAATTTTCCATTACAATAATCTTCATCTAGCTTCTATTTAGTATCAATTCCTGTAGAATGTGATCATAATAATTGTTTTTCATTTAATATTATGTGTTTGATCTTTGTATGTAGGAAATCTGACATCAATTATTGGAATTATTGTGACGATTTTCTGTGACCATAGAACGTCAAAACACGCTGGAATGTGAATTTTAAGCAATATCTTCTGGAATTGAGATCGTATCGAACTGAAATTTTGCACACTCGTGTAGAATGCTTGATTTAACGTCGGTACAAATTTTTTTATTAAAAAATGTTCCAACTGCCCGATCCCAACAATACTTAGATAATATTATATCCATAAATTAAGCATTTCATTATTGCATTTCTTGAAATAGGTACCTTTTCAAGTCGATCAACATCGTCCTTCTTTCGACGTCTAAACTATGACTTGATTCTTTATGTTTATGTCTTTGAATTTGTTTTCGGTGGAATTCAAAGAGTTCATAGAATAATCGATGAAAATACTGAGAGAGACCCAGGAAATTTGACACATTTTGTCTTATATCTCCAGAAATTGAAATCGTATAGAGCCAAAATTTCGCACAATGTTGCAAAATACTACAATTGACGTTAGTACAAGTTTTTGTTGCAATCTGATGAATAGTTCACGAAAAAAAATTTTTTTTTTCGAAAAAATTAAAAGAAATATTTTTTTAAAAATTACCAACATTTCGATCATAACAGAATTTTGCCAAAAGTTGCGCGTTTATATCCTCGAACTGACTACCAAGTTTCGATTCAACATCTTCTTTAGTTCCTGAAATATCAGGGAAATAACCTCAAAATTTGAAATGTCTATAACTTCTAAACCGTCCGGCCGATTTTGCCCGTTAACGAACTTAACCGTCGCATTTTGATCAGAAACCTACCCTGAAAGTTTGAAGTCGATAGGACCTTCGGTGCTCCTGTTATCGTGCCTACGGCCGGAAGGCCGGCCGGCCGGCCGGCCGGCCGTACGGCACCCTAAAATCTGACACCGGATTCGTGATCAGGGAGTCCGAATTAGTCTATTAGCCAATTTTCAGCTCGAAATTCGAAAATTACAGACATTTGGACGAAATGATAGGACGATGTTCCCCTAGAACATGCGCCCAAAAATTAATAATTTTGTGATTTGCTTGTGCGTAAGAAACATAAGATATTTGTCAGAAGCAATCAATTGAACAATGTTGCCTAACAAATAACAACAAAACAACATCAACGAAGAAACAACTACTGTATCGTAACGTTACGGAGTCTATATCAGACTCCTTCTTCAGACGCTTAACGAAAAAATCTTCAGAACTATTTTGTTGATTGTTATTATTGTTATTGTTAGCAAATCACAAAATAATGAATTTTTTATTTTATAGATATTTTTCAGTGTTTGGGAAAAAAACCAGAAAGAAACCGTTCTATGAGGTAATAGTCTAGTCAAAGAGTGCTTCTTAGGTGTCAACATTTTTGCGTAATCTCCGAATATTAAATTATGATTGAGGTGTGGCATGTAGATAGTGTTTGAGAAAATGCTGAGGCCACAAGCAAAAATTGCAATAGTTATAAACAATTAAGTGAAGAAAAGAGGTTATATTTTTCGCTAATACCTCAAAAACTATTTGAAATAATTCAAATTTGAAAAATGATTCAGAAAGAGGAGAAAATTTCCTGAAGAAAGATTCAACTCTTGAAAAAAAATGGGTTCAAGCCCTGTGGACAGGAGCTTTCTGGCGCTCTAGTTCAAACAGACAAATTATATCTCCGAAAGTATTGGTTTCTCAGAGTTGAGAATTATATCAATTTATTCTTATGATAGAACTGCATCATAAAGGAAATTCAATTCAAATAATAGTTCATTTATCTAGATTAAATGAGCAATCTGAGAATGAGAACTGCACCATGGAAGAAACCAAATTAAAATAGCTGAAATGAATTTGACTCTCTCTTATAGAACAGGATGAAATGTACGAGTATGAACACAGATCATATAATAAAGCTTAGATAGAATAATTATAGCATTCAGTGAAAACATAGAAGTACGCCTGTTTCACCATTATTGAAATTTGGAACTTCATCTTAGCAGAAATTGAATTCAAACATCATAGAAGAATTTAAATTCAACAAGAGTGCCAAAAATTATCAATCCAAAACCAATAGACGAATTCTACCCAACAACGAACTCATCCGAGATATTCATTCCTCAATTCTATGATGAACGATAATATATATCTTTCCTCAAATCTACTCCAATACACCAATATTCCAGTTTTGTTTTTAGTGGAGATATTCTGAACTCAATATTATTAACTTACCTTTACCATTCCCATCATCATATGGATTGACCATCGGCATGAAAATATCAACCAACAAAAAGTATGATATTATATTATCATTCTCATATTTATACGATTGCTGGAATGAAACAACGTCATGTCTCAGGAGAATAACTTGACATTATAACAATTCATAGAATACCCACATAATAATTCTATCATTCTGTGAAAACGTAGAAATACGATTTACATTGAAATTTTGAAAAATCATATCTCCGAAAGTATTAGCTTGGTAGAGTTAAAAATGATATGAATAGATTCTTATGATAAAACTGCTTATTAAAAAAAATTTAATTTGGAATTTGTTTTGTAAAAAAAAAAATTTTTTTTTGTTACTCCGAAACCATCTGTCCGATTTTGCTCAATAACGAACTTAGCCGAGATATTTATCCCCCAAACCTACTCAGAAAATTTCAACTCTCTAGCTCATTCCGTTCGAGAGTTATCGTGCCTACGGCCGGCCGGCCGGACCGGCCGGACGGTCGGACAAAATGAAGTTCGACCACGGATTCTTGATCAGTGAGTCGAACCAAATCGTTTAAGACCATTTTCATCGAAAAATTCGAAAATTGCAGACATTTGGGCAAATTGATAATCACTCAGTTCCGAGGAACTAGAGCGCCAAAAATACGCCCGAAAACGGGTGCTCCAGCTTGCGCAAGCCTCGTCCCTTTCGGACCTTTAATGAATAAATATTATTTAAACTTATTAAATATCAAAATAAAAAATTGAAAAAACCAGGTGCCTGCAGAATAGATCAATGAACAATAATCCGTGGTCCAAAAATTTTTATCACAATTAGTTAGTTCAATTAGTTATCCATTAGTTAATTAACAATTATTTGTAGCACGAACATTAATATTGTGAGTGCGATAATTGTTAAACTATTAATCTGAGAATTTTTTCCTCTCGTGAAACTATTTTTCAAAAGTCTAAGAATAGATTCCTGTTGGAAAAATTGAAAAATTGTTAATTTTCGCTTTGTTATCGACAATTTACTAAAGTGAAAAATTATAAAGCTTCATTAAACATTGTAAAACACTTTTTTTTTTAATATTACTATTGATCTGTTTTCTTATGATCAGAAGCTACCTAAAAATAATTTTTAATACTTTTTATCTTCCATTGTTTAAAAATTGTTATAAACAAATGCGTTGTTCATGAGATAATTCAAATTTTTTTTTCATAACATAATCTTTGATGATAATTAAGATGAAAAAATTAAATGCTTAGAAACGGACTTGTTAAATAACAATTTTTTTTCATCATCTTGGTCTTTGATATTAAAAAAAAAATTATTATTTAAATTTTTTCTAAAATGTTGTTGTTATTTCCTCTATAACTCGAAATATACAAATCTGATCGAATTAAAAATCGGTGATTACTTGTAGAAGCCCTGTTTTCTTATGATCAGAAGCTTATTTTCTCGGAATTTCGTGAATATCGTATCCTGGAGTTACTTGAGGCGTAAGTTTTTTCGTATTTCACTTCCAATAGAATACATACGTCAGAATTAAAATTTATGTGATAGCAGACGATTCTCTCGTTACTGAAGTATGTCATTTAAATGGTATGAAATGTATATATATTATAAAAGCTGAGAAAACGGTATAAATTCGATTGAGAGTGTCCAATAGAGGTTAGTAGACACGCGCAAAAGCTTCAGACTTCACGTCAGTACTCGAACCAATTTTTGCAAAACCGTTCGGCCTTAGCCACGATAACTTTCGAACGAAACGGGATAGCGACTTGCAATTTTCAGGGTAGGTTGCGCATACGAATGCGTCAGTTAATTACGTTAATGGGCATAATCGGCCACAAGGTTTCGGACCAATACCAATATGAAATTTTGTTGTAATTTCCTCATTAACTCAACAAATACAGATCCGATCGAATTGGAACTTTTAGCATTTAGTAGAATAGAAAATATTCAAGTTTTCATTTTTTCCAGGACGATCAAACCTTGGAACCTACGAAATTATGTTTCATTGACTTCCAATTATCCGGATACGACACTCCAGTCAGGGACCTCAGCTATTTCATCTACACCGCCTGCGATAAATCTGTGCTGGACGACTTCGACCTCATCTTAAGAAAGTACCATTCTTACCTGTCGGAAAATTTGGAAGCTTTGGGATGTGACGTCGACGATATCCTAACTTACCCCCAGTTGGAAGAACACTGGAAGAAGTATGCCAATTTCGGTCTGATTTTATCGACAATGGTAGTGAAAGTCGAGTTGCTGGATTCAGACGAGGCCCCAGATTTGACAGAGATCTCAGAAAATGGCACTAATATTGCCGATTCCTTCACTCGCCCTATCAAGAATGAAGGAGAATACAACAGAAGAATGTTAGATCTTTTGACACATTTTGGAGAGAAATTTTTGTAATAAATATTAAAAATTTTTTGAGCAAAAGTATTTTTTATATTAAAAAGAAACAGACGCAATGTCAAAGCAAATACAGAACGAGTAATTTTGTAGTCGTATAATTACCGTTGTGGTTACCTTGACTGATTGCCTATTTACCTCAACAATTGTGGTAGGCTTAGTCAAGAGTTATTATATAAATTATGATCGATTCGGAATGGCATGTAGATATTTTTTGAGAAAATTGAAGGGCCGCTAACAAAAATTGCAAGAGTTCTAAACCATTAAGTGAAAAAAAAGAGGGTTTGGTTTTTTGCATACATCCCAAAGACTATTTGGGATTTTTCCAATTTGAAAAAGATAAAAAAGGGGAGTAAATTTCCCAACTGTAGGACCAATATTTATAATATAATATATATAATATATATTTAAACTTATTAAATATAAAAATTAAGAACTGAAAAAATTCAGGCGCCTACAGGATAGATCAATGAACAATAATCCGTAGTCCAAAAATTTGTATCCATTTTTCCATTAATTATCCATAAGTTAATTATCAATTTTTTTTAGCACGAACATTAACATTGCAAGTGCGATAATTATTAAACTATTAATCTGAGAATTTTGTCTTTTCGTGGAACCATTTTTCACAGGCCTTAGAATGCATTCCCGTTGGAAAAATTAAAAAATTGTTAATTTTCGCTTTGTTATTAACAATTTACTTAGGTGAAAAATTATAAAGCTTAATTAAACATTGAAAAACATTTTTTTTATAATATTCCTATCTATCCGTTTTCTCATAATCAGAAGCTACTTAAAAATTATTTTTAATAATTTTTATCTTTTCTTGCTTGACAAATTTTTATAAACAAATGCGTTGTTTATAATATAATCAAAATTATTTTTTAGGGAACTTCATCTTTGATGGAAATTATGATTTAAAAAAAATCCTTTTATCAAAAAAAAAATTATGGCATAAAAATGGATTTGTTAATTAACAATTTTTTTCTACCACTTGTAATTAATATTAAGGAATAATTTTTTTTTTAAATCATTATCTATTTTGGTCTTTGATATTAAAAAAATATAATTCTTTAAATCTTCACGGTTTATTTAATGAAAAATTTGTTATAAACAAAAGAATTGTCTATCCGTATTTTATTTCTATTTCTACTTAAAAAACAAAAACCTATACCAGTACATGGCTTCTATTTTGGGACCAAGTAATTTCAAATGATCTGATATCCACTCGAAGATGTCCATCACATTCATATCAACTTGAATGAATGAAACAACAGATTAACGGTGAACGAATGATTGTATGACCTGTACGCAGCTGGACATTCCGTATTCCATACTTTACCATTAATGCAGACCTGACATTCAAATCGCTCCGACCAATTTGCGAACAAGATCTGCGGCAATCACCAGCAATGAGAGCAAGCATTAATATGTTATTGAGCAATTTCATTAATTGAGGTGTATACTTTACGAGCGGTTCAATAATTTACACCTCTAATTGCAGATAAATATTTAAACTTGTGAGCAATCGTAAATTTTACGGTAGCTAGGCAGTGGCGGTCAATGGTGATCATTCCAAAGAATGATTAAACCGAAAATCAAATAAGGATCACGTAAGGAAACACGGAAATATCATCTCAATAACTTGATAATAACAAAGACTCAAAATCTACAGTATCATTTCTATTTAATTGATGTTCGGTTACATGTTTCGCCCTTAGGGCATCATCAGACCTATAATGTAGAAAATAAAAGAACCTCAGTCCTACGGACATTCATAAAAAGGAAAAAATTGGTTCAAGCCCTGTGGACAGGAGCTTTATCGGCGCTCTTGTTGAAACATGACAAATCATATCTCCGAAAGTATTGGTGTCTCAGAGTCGGGAATGATCAATGGATTCTTATAATAAACTGCATCATAAAAGGAACTAAATTGAAACAAAAGCTCCAAAATATGTCTATTAAAAAAAATAACTTCGCAATTATTGGTTTCTCAGAGTTGGGGTTATTTTATTTCATCATAAAAATCCATCGATATCATTCCCAACTCTGAGAAACCAAAACCTACTTTCGGAGATATGATTCGTCAAAGTTTGAAAAAGAGCGCCAAAGCTCCTGTCCTCAGGGCTTTCCCACTTTTTGTACCATATTTTCTGACACCGGTTGTCGCTTTTTCCGAGTTACTTTATATTCATACGTTTTCCAAGTAGTTGAAATTAAGAGTTTTAACAAATATTTAATGTTTACGAATGAATATTTCAAAATGAAACTAGATACGACCACATAAAAGGCAAAGAAAATCAATAACTCACCTGCTCAAAACCGCCTTTGTATATTTAATTTTGAATTATTAGGAACCAGCCAACAACCCGCTGAAAAACGCACTCAGAAATGCCGCGTAAAACGTAACAGAATATTTGACAGATGAGTTTTGTGGCAAACTTCATATTGATATGTTGCGTTCAGTATCTTGGAGTTGCGTCCAACTCTTACGTAAAAGTTGGATGCAAGTCCAAGATGACATATGTGAATACAGATCATACGATAATTTATAGATAAAATAATTAGAGCATTTTGTGAAAACAGAATGTATTATTGAAATTTTGAAAAATCATATCTCTGAAACTATCAGCTTGTTAGAGTTGAAAATGATATCGATGGATTCTTATGGTGAAACTGCATCAAAAAAAAATTAATTCAAAATTTGTAATCTAAATAAAATTATTATTTTTTGTTACTCCGAAACCACCTGACCGATTTCACCCAATAACGAACTTAACCGAGATATTTATCTCCTAAACCTACTCTGAAAATTTCAAATGTCTGGCTCATTCCGATCGAGAGTTATCGTGTTAACGGCCAGACTGCCGGACAGAATCGATTTTGACCATGGATTCTTGATCAGCCAAAAATTCGAAAATTACAGACATTTGGACGAATTGATAAGCACTCTCTTTCGAGGAACAAGAGCGCCAATAAAAATTGGTTCAAGCCCTGTGGACATGAGCTTTTTGGCGCTCTTGTTCAAACAGACAAATTATATCTCCGAAAGTATTGGTTTCTCAGAGATGGGAATTATATCAATGGATTCCTATGATAGAAATGCATCATGAAAGAAATTAAATTAAAAAATAGTGTCGTTTAAAACAAATGCTTCAAAATTATCCTATAAAAAAAGAGCAATCTACAATGCTCAAATTCCTTAATGCTTAAAAAATTGTCATTAAATTTATTTATCAAGATTAAATGAGCAATCTGCAATGATTCAACTTCGTGGAATGGGTTGTTGCAACTTAGACTCGGTGCATAGTTTTCACAACTCGAAATACCTAAGGAGAGTATCATCGAAATGTCTAGCTAGAGCAAGGCTGGAGACAATCATAGCAGATTGTCCATTTATTCCTGATGTTTGAGTAGGAAGTGGATTACGAACAAATTATTTTAATAGTTCAAAATATATTAATAAAATACTATCCCCTTTTCATAATTTAAAATTTAATAGTCCATACCACTAACACATTCTTTTCTATATTATGAACCTTAACTCAAGAAAAAATGATTGATACACAAATGTAGATCCATATTTCAGTAGTTTTTTGCTAGCAACATTATGAAAATACTGTATATAGGAATATGTCTCACTACTTATGGAAGTAAAAGGTAATATTAACCTCAGTGGTCAACGAACAGTAATTTCTTCTGATCATTCCAGCATGTTCTTCTTTCATATTGCCTCCATAAACTACATCAAAACAGTGTTGTATACAGGGTGTCCCAAAAATACCACGCGAAAGTGACACTGGAGATAGATTGGCATTAGGTCTATCAGATAGCATCAACATGACCTCAGTAAAAGTCCGCTGGTTTTCGAGATATCACCACTTTTGTGTATTTTTTAAAAATCTCCAGTTTTCGGTCTTTTATCGCCTAGCATTGCTAGAAATTACTTCAAACTCATGTTTTTTTTTACCTAGGCTATCCTGAATAGTTGCTTTAAACAATGAAGTAATAACTTCACCGACAACTAGAACAAAATCCTTCAAAAAATGTCTAACTTGTTGTATTTTATGCCGAAGTTAAATGGTTAACTTAAGTTTGACTGACTGCTGTGAAAAAAAATTATATCAGACTGAATTGACAAATAATCGCAAAAACTGGTCCATTTCATGCCCTTTTCAAAATGATACAACACTACCAATTTTTTATAATCAGAACCAGAATTGTTACTTATTAAAAAAAACCAAAACCCTTATCGGCTATCTCGCTCCCACATTCATTGTTTTGTAACATGGAAACCGGTCCGACTTTCACAGACTAGGGGTCTTCGAATAGTCTAGACCAGGGGTCACCAAATGACGGACCGCGGTCCGGATGCGGATCGCGAACCTTTTTTTTGCGGACCATTTTTCCAGAAAACATGTATTCTTGTTAAAAAAAATTCAGATAACTTTTCGTTTTATTTACAAATTATAGATATTGGATTTAGATTAACTGCTAGTCAAATTCTTATGCCATCATAATGCTATCAACGACCCGCGACAGATATACAGATTTTGTGAACGGACCTCCAATGAAACTAATTGGTGACCCCTGGGTTAGATACTAGATAAAACTTTTTGGCGTTTGACGGATTTACTCATTTCCTAATATTTTCCGAACGGATAGAGATACAGAGGAAATAGATACATAAATCTAAACGTCGTCCACCGATCAATCATCGGGGATATCGAGATGTGAAAATCATAGATTTCGGACGGGAAAGAAGAATTTTCCTTCGATTCCGGGTCAAAAATATTTCTAAGTGCCGACCCAAAAAAATTTTTTCATGGTATATCGATACGGAGCTCGTGTCTAGTTAAATCGAGGTCGCTGATCACGAATATGCAATTAGTTTTTCCTTAAGTGGCGTACTTTGGGAAAATTTTCACTTAGAGTGAAAAAATGGACGAATATAGGTCAATTTTGGAAGTTAACACCGCCCAAAAAAATCGGAGTAAGGTGTTGTTGATTTTTGCCCTCATATATGGATCCTTTATCTACTGAATGATCCAAACAGAAAATTTCCAGGCCGTACTATTCGGAAATTATGATTTTTTCTCCAAGGGTCTGTTTTTCGGAAAATTCATTTCGCGGTATTTCCGCGGAAAATTCTCTAATGAAAAATCCGATCATATATTCGTAATCTACGGTCCCGAATTAGTAAATGACGTAATTTGCATCGAAATCGGAGACCGGTCGAATTTTGGCAATTTTTTAATACATTAGCCTTAAAAAAATCCCATTTTTCGAGAAAAATTTTTTGACGCAAAAATATGAAACGGGTACTTATTCTTATAGATTCGGGGCCGTAGATTCCGAATCTACCATCAGATATTTATTACAAACATTTTCCGAGGAAATATCGCGGAAAGAATTTTCCGAAAAATAGACCCTCGGGAAAAAAAAATCATAATTTAGAAGCGTACGACCTGGACATTTATTGTTCGGATGATTCGACAGATAAAGGATCCAAATATGACGTACAAAATCAGCAACACCCTACTCCGATTTTTTTGGGCGGTGGAAAGTTCCAAAATTGACCTATTTTCGTCAATTTTTTCACTTTCAGTGAAAATTTTCCCAAAGTACGCCACTTAGGGAAAAACTAATCACATATTCGTGATCAACGACCTCTATTTAATTAGACACGAGCTCCGTATCGATATACCATGAAAAAAATTTTTTGACCCGGAATCGAAGGAAAATTCTTTTTTCCCGTCCGAGATCTATGATTTTCACATCTCGATATCCAAATTTTCCCCGATGATTGGTCGGTGGACGACGTTTAGATTTATGTATCTATTTTTTCTGTATCTCTATCCGTTCGGAAAATATTAGGTAATGAGCGAATCCGTCAAACGCCAAAAAGTTTTCTCTAGTATCCAACACATACACAAATCTACAATTTTCCGATTAGGTCGACGCGGCTTTGGTTATTCACTAAATCGGGTACGCAGATAACGAATCTGTAATTAGATTTTCCGTATCTCGATTAGTTTCGGAGCAATGACCAAGAAAGTCGCAATTTCTGGCTCTACCTCCGGAAAATGGACTAATCAGTCGGATTTTTCGCCATATTACCAAAATTAATCGAGATACGGAAAAACTAATTGCAGATTCGGAATCTACGCCCTCGATTTAGAGAATAGCCAAAGCCGTGGCGATCTAATCGGAAAATTCTAGATTTTTGTATGGGTTAGAATCTAGACAAAGGACTCACAGCTCTGGCAATGTGATAGTTGTTGTATGCATTTTATCAATATTTCACATATTACAAGATATTTTACTTGCAATTATCTTTCCGTGGAAAATATTAATTTCAAGGGTGAGACCACCCATGCAAAAATAAACCAGTTAACCCAAAACATTTAAGTTTTACAAGCGAGCTGCTTTGTTTAGAAATACAAATGAGCGCTTCCCAACATGTGAAGTCATGGGACGCAACAGTGGTGATATCTCGAAAACCAGCGGACTTTTACTGAGGTCATGTTGATGCTATCTGATAGACCTAATGCCAATCTATCTCCAGTGTCACTTTCGCGTGGTATTTTTGGGACACCCTGTATATTCATAAATTCAAGAATCGAATACTTTCCAAGAGAAAATAACAACTATGAATTGACAATCTCTAATAGCTAGAAAAGATGACATTTATGAATAGTCACACAGACAGATTCTGTGTTCACATTCTTTAAATACATAGAACTTACGATGTAATATTGAAACTTTGAAACATCATATCTCCGAAAGTATTAGCTTGTTAGAGTTGAAAATGAAAACAATGGATTCTTATGATGAAACTGCATCTTAAAAAACAATGAATTCAAAAGTTGGATTGTAAAAAAAAATTTTGTTTTCGTTACTCCGAAACTATCAGACCGATTTTGCCCAATAACGAACTTAACCGAGATATTTATCTCCCAAACCTTCTCCAAAAATTTCAACTGTCTAGCTCATTCCGTTCGAGAGTTATCGTGTTAACGGCCGGCCGGACAGAATCGATTTCGAGCACAGATTCTTGATCAGTGAGTCCAACCAAATCGTTTAATACCATTTTCAGCCAAAAATTCGAAAATTACAGACATTTGGGCAAATATAAGCGCTCTGTTCCGAGGAACAAGAGCGCCAAAATGACAGACCATATTGTTCAAAATCAGAATAGCAATATTTCGGATCTTGCTGTGGATGCAATATCTTTTTCTTAGCAATATTGCTATGCGCAAACAGAATAGGTCTGAATATGTATATCATAATGCACTCTTAATACACAAATAGCTATAGTGTTTAGTCCAGTTTTAAACTGCGCGTCAAATGCAAGTTTCAGTATTCCAATGTTTGAAAGTTTCCTACTGCAAATGCTCTCTTCAATATCATTAACATGATATGAGTGAAAACGGTGAAAATCCCAGAGACATTCCAAGCAGTTGGGCGGCGTCGAGCAGAGATTGAACCCGCCAATGAGTGTTCCAGATACAATTACGTATCTCTTTCTCCTTAACCTTACTGCCGATGCAAATGCTGCTGCGCTTGCTGACTAAATTATTCATCCCGTATACCTAAAATAATTATAGAGTAGCATCGAGCAGGGAAACTCCTATTACCCGACCTGGCAATACTATTTCACAGTAATTGCACCTTATTACAAGCCTCCACTTGTGTTTGTCTTTATAATTAATATCGCCTTGTTAATTGCGCCGTATCGTCTCATTATCATACAGCATTACATTTGATTGAGGGGATAGCGAAATCGTTTATAACGAGAACGATCGCCTCTTGGGCTTGGAAATTCGATACCATTGAATACCGCCACACACCCCCCGGTATGTATTAATAGTATGTAGATATTATGTATTAGTCCGAGATCTAGCAAGTCTGGATTCGCCTGATTTTAGCAGTCAAATTTCCTCCATGTACAGGGTCCGCCATCTAACGATTTTTTTTTTCAACTACTGCTTATTTCGTGAATGGTAATACTTAGCTCATGTCTGATTTTACAGATAATTAGTTGTATCCTTCCGCTGAACGAATATGGTTGTATATACGCTTGAACAACGCTGGGAAATATTGCGACAATCCTTTGAAAATCATGGTAATGTTGCAGAATGTGAAATAAACTGGCATCCTCATCGATAAACCAAAGCGTGAAAAGCCAAAAACAGTGCGTACTCCCCGTGAATATTGCTGCTGTGGCAGAAAGTGTGCGTGAAGCGCCATCAACATCAATTCACCGCCGTTCTCAAGAATTAAACATTTCGGAGACATCACTGAGACGCATTTTGCATAAAGACCCTGGTATGACGCCATACAAAGTCCAATTGGTTCAGGAGTTGAAGCCAACTGACCATCCAATGCGTTTTCGCTTCGCTAAGTGGGCCTGCGATCGACGTACAGAAGATGCCGATTTTGCCAAAACAATAATCTTTTCAGTTGAAGCACATTTTGATCTTGGCTGGTATGTAAACAAGCAGAATTGTCGCATTTGGGGCACAGAAAACCCGCACGCATACATTGAAAAGCCGATACACCCAAAACGAGTCACTGTTTGGTGCAGATTTTGGTCCAGAGGCATAATTGGGCCATTTTTCTTTGAAAATGAGCAAGGAGTTGCCGTTACAGTCAATGGCGATCGTTATCGGGCCATGAAAACGAATTTGTGTTCACAAAAATTGAAGAAGAGGATATTGGCACCATTTGGTTTCAACAGGACGGCGCTACGTCCCACACAGCTGAAGCTACACTCGATGTTTTGCGCCCTGTTTTTGAAGATCGCATTATCAGCCGCAGAGAAGATGTCGTTTGGCCACCTCGGAGCTGCGATTTGACACCGTTGGACTATTGTTTGTGGGGTGCCGTCAAAGATAAGTGTTACGCCGACAAGCCAGAGACAATTGACGCTTTAAAGGACAATATTCATGAAGCCATTGGTGAAATAGCTGCACACAATCGATAATGAGCTCAAAAATTGGACCGATCGTGTAGGCTACTGCATGTCCAGCTGAGGCAGCCATTTGAATCAAATTATTTTCCATTATTAACCGGAAGGATTGTACGTTCAAATAAAAAAAGAAATTTGAGAAATTATTCAGTAGTTTTTTTTTATTGCATTTTCAAAAAAAAAAAGTTATTTGGCGGACCCGTTAGATAAACAGTTGAAGGACTAGGCACACATTATGGGGTTTCTAGGTAAAGATAGAATTTGCTGATATTTTAGTATTGTCCACCTGCGATAAAAAAATTTCTGGACTAGCACATAGATGGCGCCACAAATGCAAAATTGATTAAAGCATTCGATAGCGCCATCCTTTAGAAGGTTATGAGTCAACATTTGATGACAATCGGGCCTAGCGTTCTAAAGTTATAGCTGTTTTTGTCAAGCACATTTGGTATTTTAGATAAAAGATGGACAGGGTGTCCAGGAAAATGTGGGAAATCTCTCGGGTTCAGATAAAACATTGGTTCAATCTGATCTCAATCCATGATTGATGTGATGCGAGACTGACCGTGTAACCTCCGTCTAAGAAATCATATATCCGAAAGTATTAGTTTGTTAAAGTTGAGAATGAAATCAAAGGATTCTTACGATGAAACTGCATCTTAAAAAAATTGAATTCGAAATTTGTAATGTAAATATTTTTTTTTTCTTTACTCTCAATACGCCGATTATTCATAACGTTGAAATATCTGAAGAGCGGCTGCAGTAAGGTATAGGGAATGCTGGTGAAAGTATGTATCGACTTCCGGAATTGGCTCCATCTTGATAATATTTTCATTGAAAACATTACATCAGACTTTGTTAACGCCAAAATTTCAAAACCATACGATTTTCTATTCTCTATATTCTTCTAATGTAAGGTTTCAAACGATCACCCTGTATAAGAACCGTTTTTTGGGTTCCTAGCTGCCGCAGTATTAATTGCTCATTATTTGTGGTTTTGAACATGCCATTTGGATAAAGCAAATTCCAGCTGCCGCGTATGACAAATATGACATTTCCGACCATAGCAACCACTCCCATTACCTAATCTTCTCGTTGCATGCGCTGCATGAAGTTATGATTTGTTATATGTGCAACCTGTAATCATAAATAAAACAAACATTCCACCTCGGAGTAATTATCTATTAGTCTGCCTATAAGACAGACGCTATGACAAGTTCTTCGGTAATTAATCTACTTTCGCTAATGACGGGGTTCGAACCGAGACTCGGTTAATAATTATCGAGATAAAAAGCGCTTATTTGTACGCTAATGCGTTCATCCTATCAACGGGTTGAATATATAATTAGGAACTTTCGTTCCTGAATCTTATTTTCAATGGATAAACCGGCTCGCGAGGTGGATGGGATCATGTCAATCATATATTTACATACCCTTTCCATAAAATTTGTCCCACATATCAGAAAACATCATCCTGAGAAACACGAATTTTACAGATTGGAATTGGAGAAATATCTGATCTCTATGAACAACATTCTGCAAATGACCAGCCTGTGATCACAGATTAATCTATGATTCTTGTCTGTCCCGTCTTTCAGATAAATCCATGGGATCTGTGTTCGCGTGACGAAAAAAATCGTCGGCTCTTGTCTATGATTGTCTCAATCATTCGTATTTGAAAATATATTCTCTTGGAAAGCTTGTATTCGATTCTTGAATTTGTGGATATATACAAGACTGTTTTGATGTAGTTTATGGAGGCAATAGGAAAGAAGAACATAATGGAACCATCAAAAGAAATTACTGTTCCTTGACCACTGAGGTTAATATTACCTTTAACATCCTTAAGTAGTGAGACATGTTCCTATATACAGTATTTTCATAATGTTGCTAGCAAAAAAATTCTGAAATATGGATCTACATTTGTGTATCAAACATTTTTTCTTGAGTTAAGGTTCATAATACAGAAAAGAATGTGTTGGTGGTATAAACTATTAAATTTTTAATTATGAAAAGAGGATAATATTTTATTAACTAATATATTTTGAACTATTAAAATAATTTGTTCGTAATCCACTACCGACTCAAATATCAGGAATAAATGGACAATCTGCTATGATTGTCTTCTTGCTTTAGACATTTCGATGATACTTTAATTAGGTATTTCGAGTTGTGAAAACTATGCACCGAGTGTAAGTTGCAACAACCCAATCCGCCAGGTTGAATCATCGCAGATTGCTCATTTAATCTTGATAAATAAATTTAATGATAATTTTTGGAGCATTGAAGCATTGTAGATCGCTTTTTGAAGCGTTTTTTTTAAACGACACTTTTTTAAAATTTAAATTCTTTCATGATGCAGTTCTATCATAGGAATCCATGGATATAATTCCCAACTCTTAGAAACCAATACTTTCGGAGATATAATTTGTCTGTTTGAACAAGAGCGCCAAAAAGTTCCTGTCCGCAGGGCTTGAACCAATTTTTATTAAAAATTTCTGGCGCCTAAATTCTTTTTCTTGACATACCTTCGAATTAGTCACTATGACGCGCATCTCAGCTGTCATCATCCTTAACTTTTGTAAAGGTGCAACTGAATCGAATACACAGTTCTACTTTTGGTCCATTTTCTAACGACTGACTAATTGGTCGGGTACGACGACAACATATGGTTTATTCACGTTTTGCATGGTACGCCCCCTGAAATTGCCGAATCATTCATCATAATTTAACCGCGCAAAAAAGTGACTGTCATCCAGCAGAAGAGATGTTCATCCGTCACGTCTTACCTTCGACATATCAGTTGCTAACTTGGATATGTTGCTAAAAACATTAAATTGGACAATTTAATGATATATATTTATTATAAATTCTACCTCACTAGTGATATGACCAAGGACCCAGTGGAAACGACTTTACTTGTACAATAGTTATTTATATACCAAGGACGAAAAACTTTCTATCATAGTCGAGTCTGCAATCCGAGGCGGAGCCGAGGATAGCAATCAGACGAGACAATATACAGTTTTTCGCCGAGGTGCATATTACATTTTTTCGTCGACCTCCACATATTTTAATGAATTTCGGACATCTCAAATAATTTTACAATAGCAAATGACACATATACTTATGTTGGTATTGAACCGTATCAATAGTGACCACAGCACTGACAGTTATTCTTACAGACACTTATGTTTGTAATGAACCTTATCATGAACTGGGTACAACTATTGTATTCTATAAAAATATTAACAAACCCTACAATGTATAAGAAATAGATGAAAATCTTGAGATTTTGACATGAGTTGACAGGTGATGGTTGACACCTGGGCTTAATCTGACTTTAACGACACAGTTGCCACGTTTACACTGCATCTGCTTCAGAAACGATAATAAGCAGAATAGACGATGATTCTCGCAAAAGTGGACACGATATGAATCATTAAAATACAAAATACGACACTTACTCTGTTGACAGACGTGGCTGTGACACCCACACACATTGGAGGCAACCGATATTACCGTGTAAATCACTAAAAATCTGATTGATCGCAATGGAGGAAGTCCAGACAGGCACCTCTGGTTTACAAAAATAATAATCGTAAAGCACTAGCGGGTGATAGATGACATAAAACACATTTAAAATAAGGATATTCGATCCGTAGATAAAATCCGACACATACATAGTTGTAGGAATACATCTCATGAGTTGGGACCAAATACATGTTATAATTGGCACATAGTCGGTTATGGACATGAATGACACGCATGGCCCACAGGCTATCATTCTCATACAATCGATAATAATATCAGCTAAAAAGAAAACACATAATTCAAGTACTGGAGACGTTTAAACAAAGAATGATACCTGATAATATGAAGAAAATAAATTCAGCTCACAAGAAATAAAAAGGTGGAGGTTGAAACACAGATATTTATTGCCACACATGATAGGTTCGAAATGTAGGGACTGTTGAATCGAGGAGATACATATATCAAAGATAACACAGGTGATTAAGGTCCAAGAGAATGTTGAAATGAAGATGAAAACTGTCGCAAGAGCTATGCAGATGCAATAAGACATATATTAGTAATTATAAATTGCACAATGGGCATGGTTACCATTTAGCCGATAGTCAATTCAAAAACGATCGGCTATTATTATTATTATTAAAACGCAATCGTGAGGCTTGGTCAAGCACTTCAGAAACTATTGTTCTATTGGCTTATCTATTCAATCCTGAGGCCATTGTCAATGGTGTTCAGATACCTGATGACGTCCTTGACTATACGTCGTGTGGTTTAAGAACTGGCTCACCCATATCTAAAATTCTTAGGCTGGCAGGTCTGGGCATTTGCAAACTATGAGTTCGGCAGTTTCCATTTCGGTCTACAGAGTCTGCAGGTTTCATCTGCTGACTTTCCCATGTGGTACAATTGGTATTCGTACCGACAGTGCCCCGTCAGCAGTCCCACCATCACCAGAAGCTCAGCTGATGGTGTCAGCTGGAGGAGCTTCCTGATGGTGAGCAATCCATGAGTCTTTTTGACTTTGCAAGTCCTGGAGGATTTCTCTAAGGAGATATTCTGTTATTTATCTCCCATTGTCGGACCGCTGCCATGCAGGGGTCTCTTCCAAACCCACAGAAGGATTCTGTTGCAGCAGGTGTTACCCTGGAGGCCCTTTTAGCAAGTTCATCGGCCATTTCTTTCGTTACCACAGTACCCTGGTAACCATAGAAGGGTCACCTTATTACCTCTAGCCAGTTGCTTTATGGTACCTACTCCCAGGACAGTAGGTAACATTGGATGGGGATTCTAGGTCTCTCAGTGTGGACTGGCTGTCCATTATAATATAGATGTGCGCCCCCTTGGGGCTCCTTTTCAGATACTCTTGAGCACAAATGTAGATATCTAGAGTCTCTACCTGAAAGATAAAGGGATCATGTCCCAGGGGCACAGAGATCCCCAGTTTCGGACCCTATACTCCAATACCTGCACCCTTACCTGATTTTGATCCGTCCGCATACCAAATGGTCCAATTTGTCCAATCGATTAACAAGGTCCACCGCACTCAGACGGTCTCTTATGACTGAGGGCCAATAGTTTTGGGTCCAGTAACCTCATATGTACTATCCAGTTACCAGGTGGGAGTTTCAATTACGAGAAATTCTTATTACATCCAGCAGACTACATTTCCTAACATGTAGTGCAAGGGAGTCAGATTTGATATGACCTCAATCGTTGCTGTGGGGATAGGCTATCGTTGAGTGGTTGGATACATACAGGGGAAGAGACGATCATTATCGTCAGGATTAAGGTTGATTAATATCATTCATAGTCGATAGTTGACTCACGGGAGGTCTAAGGATTCACACTGACTCATACATCTTAATTGGCACAAAGGACATGGTTTACGCGGATGATTTGCAGACTAATAGGTGACACCTTGAAACGAAGGAGCTCTAGGAAATTTTCCGCATCACAGAGTGTTGGAGTTCGTAAGGATTTCCCTGGGTGGCGCTGGTTAGATTTTCTTTCCAGTAGCTAGTAACAATAGGGCTCCTAGAGCTCCATCGTTTTCCATTATGTGGCTTACTTACGCTGATGGTAACAACCATGAAAACGATACGTATCTGCCCTAAATGACACTTTGCTCTTTAGGGGAACACTAAGTGATGAGGTGGCTAGTCTGGATCACGAGGAAATATTTGTGGGTGGTTGAAAAAAATTTAGTTATTAGCATTTAGCATCGGTTCACCTTATTCTACAATAGATATATGAGATGAATCTACATTATGATATAATCCGCAGTCTAAGCAGCATTAAGAGCCAAGAGGTGAACAGCCCCTAATACCGTTCTCTTATTGCTAACAATAAAACTGGCATATTTATCAGTTCACGTGGGTCGTATTATTTTATATAAACTAGGCATTTTAGCGTAACGGCATCGGAATAAATTGCAATAACAAGAGACAATTGTTTATATGCGCGAGAATAACCCACGTGACTGGACCTTATTATCCCATAAACACAGCGGTCGCCATTGTGCGTACACCCCGAGCACACTCTGATTATGGACTGAGGCTACGGGGCCCGTACGCGGATCTCTCGCGATTTGTTGTGGCTCGTTACGCCTGTTCGCTGTCAAGAACTATCTCGGATGACATTTTATATTAGAGAAATTACCATATTCGAATATTCGACCGCATGGTGGAAAACATATCGGAGAGACGTAAAAACAATGGGGTTCATTGGTTGCAGTGTTGTCGGATCTATTGTCCCCGAAGCGTACCTTTTAAACTTAGGTTAGGTCAGTCACAGAATACAGGATTTAAATTACATCCCTGAGCCGATAAGATCGAGCGGATTTTATAATCTCGTGATTTTCGAGTCGGACAAGTTCGTTAATGGGTATAATCGGCCCATTGGTTTCCCAGTAATAATTTTGTTTTCAACCGAAATAAATCCGATCGAAATTAAACTTGGTGAATAGTTGTAGAATGTGAACCTAAGCACGTTTGTGAAATTTTGTGAGAATCGTGTCCCTAGAAAATTTTAAAAAAATCATTAAAAAATATTATTTATGACACGATAACCTGAGAACGGAAGGAGAATGAACATTGTGGATAATTATTAGCATTTGTTAATGAGCAAATAAAATGATCGACTAATGATACATTTCTATCAGTATTCGAAGCGCAAATCTATGCAGAATCAGATGATATTAACGAAGAATTGATATTTCATGTACAGGGTGCTTATAAGACCTAAAACGAGAGAACCGAAATGAATGTAGATATAATATTGAAATTTCAGTTTGAATATTTGTACAACGCTCAAGGATAAGTAAGATTCCCATATAATTCGCAAATATTACTGAAAAACTAATAGACTAACATCCGTTTCCTTTCTATATGACCTTCTTGGTCTATCTACAGTTCCCATACCCGCTGTAGCATGAATACATTGAAATCCTTTCAAGACGTTTCGTTATTTATTCAAAAATGACCAGATTATTCATCAAATATATCGGATTTTCTCTAAGACGATTCAGATTAAACAACTATTCATTGTCCTTAGCGGTTCTGTCAAAAAATACGTATATAGGGTTATTCACGGAATGTTTGGCTTGCCCGTTTCTCCTCTTGTACGTATATTTGATGATTTTGGATTCGTCCAACATTTTCAAGTTGAGTTTGTTTATCCCTGGAATAACATTAATCGTTTCTAAGAAATAACATGTTGGAAAAGCTCTGTGGCCAGTGGCTTTGGCGCTGTTCAACTTTGACCCATACATA